>CM035839.1:404799157-405439157 GCA_020510985.1 Pholidichthys leucotaenia
AATCTTCAAAACTTCTTAAAATTTGCCCTTTAAAAAAATCGTAATATTTTATCAGTCCGTTCTCTTTCCACTTTTTAAATCTAGTGTCTGTTTTATTAGGAGTAAAGTCTTGATCATAGGCAATCCATTGCAGTAATCGATGGGGTTCTTTAGTTTGATTCTCTCTGACTATCTTAAACCAAATTTTTAGCGGGGTCTCTATCCACGGGTTAGTGTTATTCAAAAGTTTAGGTAAGGTATTGTTCCCTATTATCGCCTGAAGGGGGATGTCACTTGTTATTTGGCATTCCATCTCCTTCCATTGTGCAGTGTAGACTGGGTTACATATCTCTACTAAAGTTTTAATTTGTCCGGCTTTAAAATAGTCCCTGATATTTGGCAGCGCGAGCCCACCTTTGTCTTTGTTTAGCTGTAGGGTTCTATATCTGATTCTAGGTCTCTTGCCCTGCCATATGAATCTTGAGATCCTTCTGTCCAGTTCTTGCCATGTTTTTTTGGGAGGTTCTACCGGTATTGTTTGGAAAAGGTATAGAAGACGTGGAAGTATATTCATTTTGACTGCTTCAATTCTTTGTGCGGTACCCAAGAATGGTATCATATTCCATCTTGCTAGATCAGATGTTATTTTTGCCATCAGTGGATCATAGTTTAGTGTTATAATTTTGAGTTGTTTCGGGATATTGACCCCCAGATATTTCATAGATTCCATCTCCCAGTTAGTTTTGAGTTTGCTTAGTAAATATTGATTTGGGTCATAGTTGAATGTTAAAACTTGGGTTTTATGCATGTTTAATTCGTACCCCGATAAATCTCCATGCTCTGAAAAAACTGAGATTAGTTCTGGAAAAGAGGTGTCCGGCTGCCCCAGGTATATTAAAATGTCATCAGCAAAGAGTGCTATTTTGTGTTCCTTCTGACCAAGTGTAATACCTCAAATTTTTTGATTCTGTCTTATCCATTGGCTCAGAGGTTCTATGAAGATTGCAAAGAGCAGTGGAGACAAGGGGCAGCCCTGACGACATCCTCTTTCCAGTTCAAAAGATGATGATAATTTACCATTAATCCTTATTTTAGCTGTTGGTTTTTTATATAATGCCTGGATAGTTCTAATGAAGTTGTTATGAAAATTGAAACTGGATAAAATTCTATATAGGAAAGACCAGTCAACCGAATCAAATGCTTTTTCAGCATCTAATCCCAATATGGCTGCATTTAATTTATATTTTTTTATATGATGAATTATGTGTAAAGTGCGTCTAATGTTGTCTTGTGTCTGTCTTTGTCTTATAAAACCTGTTTGGTCTAAATGAATTAAGTCTGTCAGTATATATTTTCTAACCTTCTGGCAAGGATGGTGGTAAAAAGCTTATAGTCCTGATTTAACACACTGATTGGTCTGTAGTTGGAGCAGTCTAGTTTATCCTTTTCAGGTTTAGGTATGACTGCAATGACCCCTTCTCTCCAGGAGGGGGGGATTTCCCCTGTGTGGAGGACATAGTTAAATGTTTTCAGGAGGAGAGGAGATAGTTGCTGTTTAAAGGTTTTGTACCACTCTGCTGTATAGCCATCTGCTCCTGGGGATTTGTTAGCTTTAAGTTTCATAATTGCTTTTTCTAATTCTTTAGGTTGTATTTCTGACAGTAGTGTTTTATTTTGTGACTCATTAAGTTGGGGAAGGTTTAATGTGTTTAGGAATGCTTCGGATGCGTTTTTATGTTTTTTGAGGGAGTACAAGTTCGTATAGTAGTTCTCGAAGCTTTTAAGAATATCCTGAATTCTAAATTTTATTTCCTTTGATACTGGGTCTCTGATTTTGTAGATTGCTCTCTCCGTTTGTTGTTTCCTCAATTTATAGGCTAGCAATTTTGCTGATTTGCTGCCTGTTTCATAGTATTTTTGTTTCAGAAATGTAAGTTTCTTCTGGTTTTCTATTGTGTAGATCTCATTTATTTGTTTTTTAATTTCCTTAATTTTGAGCGAGTCATTAGAATGAGTGTTGTCTTTGTGCTCTTTTTCTAGGTTCTTAAGTTCTGACTCTAATGTGATTAGTTTTTCTTGTCTTAGTTTCTTTTGGATTGCCAGTTTTGCGATAATCTTTCCCTTTATTACAGCTTTGCATGCGTCCCACAGTATTAAAGGGGATACTTCTCCATTATCATTTTTTTCCAAATATCTGAGAATATCTGATTCCAATGCATCTTTCAGTGGACCTTTCTGCACATTTGAATTTAATCTCCAAGAAAATGTATTATTTGTGTATTTTTGGATACCTAAGTCCATATAGATCGGACTGTGGTCGGAGAGATCCATTAGTCCTATTTTACATGTTTTTACTCTTCCAATGTCTCTATTAAACATAAAAAAATAGTCAATCCTTGAGTATGATGAATGTGGTGCTGAGTAAAATGTATAAGCTTTTACACTGAGGTTGAATTCCCTCCACACGTCACAGATTCCCATTTCTTTTAGTAGCATCCGAGTTTTTCTACTTTGAGTGTTATTTTGATGTGGAGAATTACCTGATGCATCCCAGTATGGATTCAGTCTTAGATTGAAGTCTCCACCACATATCACTAAACCTTGGGCTTTAGTTATCATTAGGTCAAATACATTTTTATAAAATTTCCAGTTAGCCCCTGGAGGTGCATATACATTCAGCAGGGTGATATCTTCTCCCTCTAGCCGCCCAAGTACCATACTGTATCTCCCTTCTTTATCTTTGTGTTCTGATTTTTTTTCAAATATAATTTTGGTTGAGATCAATGTGGCTACCCCCCTCCTCCTCCCTGACTTATATGAAGATGAAGAGATCATTTTAAACCCTTGTCTATTGAGTTTAGTGTGCTCCACGTCTGTTAGGTGGGTTTCCTGTAAAAATATTATTCCTGCTTTGTCTTTTTTCATTTTGCCTAGAATCGTGGATCTTTTAACTGGATTCAGGATCCCTTTTACATTATGAGATTATTTTGGTTACACCCTGTTTCTCCATTGTGTTGTCTTATTTAGTATAACAGTGTGGTGGCCCTCTTTTATGCTACTCAGAAACTGAAAGAACATTAAGAACATAGTATATAAAACTTTAAAACAAAAAACTGACAAAAGATCTTCCTGAGCTGAGGTCTTTTTAGTGACCTTAGAAGAACCTTGATGGTGTGTTGGCTCTGAGGGAAATTCCTCAGATTCCGTTACATGCTGAGGGCCCTCTCTTACCCCTGTAAGTTGTCCCATGTTTTTAACGTGAATTTCAGATCCCAATCCATGCCTATACCCTATGAAAATGTGCACAACCTCCCACCACAATCGCAGCAAACAGTCACGTTAATACAGTAATTGTTAGTGTGGAGAGATCATGTGGTTCATTGTCACATTTCTATTTTAACAATTTTTTTTATTTTTTTTTTAAAGACTTATTTGTTTCTAATATTATGTCTGTTCCATAAAATGTTTTACCACTTGCTGATTCTGCATCTCCTTTAATGTTTGTTACCTTGTAGGAGGAGGGTTGGATGCGCAGATTGACTAAAAATATCATTATTCCCTCCTGTAGACGGCCAGTTTTTCCTTATAGCTCTGGCGCTGGGTTTCCCGCTGCTGGCCCGTGGATTTTGAGGGTCTCTGTGTGGACCACGTTTGAGCCTTGATTCTTTCGATCGGGTCTGCCGCGGGTTTATACACCGTTACCGGGAGTCCTCTTCTCGCCATATCCGTGGTTGCTTCTTCCGCCGAGTTGTAGAGACACGTCTCATCCCCGTAGAAAACCCGCAGCTTCGCCGGAAATGGAGCCTGAAAGCGCAGTTTCTTCTCTCGTATCTTTTTAGCATTGTTGTATTCCCGACGCTTTTTAAGGACCTCCGGGGCGTAGTCGTGTTCCACGAAAACTTTTCTCTCTTGGTGCATAAATCCTTTTTTCCAAGCCAGTCTTACAACCTCTTCTTTTATTTTGGAGTTGGAGAACTTCATCACCACCGATCTTGGTGGTGCTTCCGCCGCCGGCGTAAGGGCTAATGTACGGTGCGCCCTTTCTATCTTTAAGTCGGTGGCTTGGGGAATATCCAACTTCTCTCTCAGTATGGATTCCACGCATGCCGCCATTGTGGTGAAACTGTCCTCGACTCCTTCTTTCAGACCATGAATTCTTATGTTGTCTCTTCTTAGTCTTCCTTCTTGGTCGGTTAGCTTAGCCTCCAGTCTTGACTGTCGTTTGTGTTGTTCCAGCACGGTATCTTCCAGCCCTTTTATTCTTTCTTCTGCTTCCATGATTCGGTCCTCGGCCTGGTCCACTCTGCTGTTTGTCCTTTTTATTTCGTCTTTGATTTCACGAAATTCGGCCCAACACTCTCGGCAAAATCGTCGTAATTCTTTAAGTACCATTTTTTAAGCTAACCTTGCTGCTAGCTTCATTCAGCTCCTCATCTTCTGAATGGAAATCATCCGGATCAGATTCTCCGGCCGATGCGTGTCCTGGCCTGGTAAATGTCGATTTCTTCTGTTTTCCTTTAGGCATGATGGCTTTGTCTCTTGATTTTCACTCTTCCAAAAATCCGTTAAATCTGATTTTCAAGGTATTTTCCTGGATCGGGTCTGGGAGCTTCAGAGTTAAGCTGCTATCACCATGGTGTCCAGACCGGAAGTCCCACACTGAAGGATTTTTAATGAATTAATTGGTAAATTCCTCGGTAAAATAAGTATTTGGTCAATAACAAAAGTTCACCTCAATACTTGATTATATACCCTTTGTTGGCAATGACAGAGGTCAAACGTTTTCTGTAAGTTTTCACAAGGTTTTCACACACTGTTGCTGGTATTTTGGCCCATTCCTCCATGCAGATCTCCTCTAGAGCAGTGATGTTTTGGGGCTGTCGCTGGGCAACACAGACTTTCAACTCCCTCCAAAGATTTTCTATGGGGTTGAGATCTGGAGACTGGCTAGGCCACTCCAGGACCTTGAAATGCTTCTTACGAAACCACTCCTTCGTTGCCCGGGCAGTGTGTTTGGGATCATTGTCATGCTGAAAGACCCAGCCACGTTTCATCTTCAGTGCCCTTGCTAGTGGAAGGAGGCTTTCACTCAAAAGCTCACGATACATGGCCTCATTCATTCTTTTCTTTACACGGATCAGTCGTCCTAGTCCCTTTGCAGAAAAACAGCCCCAAAGTATGATGTTTCCACCCCCATGCTTCACAGTAGGTATGGTGTTCTTTCTCCTCCAGACACGACAAGTTGAGTTTTTACCAAAAAGTTCTATTTTGGTTTCATCTGACCATATGACATTCTCCCAATCCTCTTCTGGATCATCCAAATGCTCTGTAGCAAACTTCAGACGGGCCTGGACATGTACTGGCTTAAGCAGGGGGACACGTCAGGCACTGCAGGATTCGAGTCCCTGGCGGCGTAGTGTGTTTCTGATGTAGCCTTTGTTACTTTGGTCCCAGCTCTCTGCAGGTCATTCACTAGGTCCCCCCGTGTGGTTCTGGGATTTTTGCTCACCGTTCTCGTGATAATTTTGACCCCACTGGGATCTTGCGTGGAGCCCCAGATCGAGGGAGATTATCAGTGGTCTTGTATGTCTTCCATTTTCTATTAATTGCTCCCACAGTTGATTTCTTCACACCAAGCTGCTTACCTATTGCAGATTCAGTCTTCCCAGCCTGGTGCAGGTCTACAATTTTGTTTCTGGTGTCCTTTGACAGCTCTTTGGTCTTGGCCATAGTGGAGTTTAGAGTCTGACTGTTTGAGGTTGTGGACAGGTGTCTTTTATACTGATAACGAGTTCAAACAGGTGCCATTAATACAGGTAATGAGTGGAGGACAGAGGAGCCTCTTAAAGAAGTTGTTACAGGTCTGTGAGAGCCAGAAATCTTGCTTGTTTGTAGGTGACCAAATACTTATTTTACTGAGAAATTTACCAATTAATTCATTAAAAATCCTTCAATGTGATTTTCTGGATTTTTTTTCTCATTTTGTCTCTCATAGTTGAGGTATACCTATGATGAAAATTGGAGACCTCTCTCATCTTTTAAAGTGGGAGAACTTGCACAATTGGTGGCTGACTAAATAGTTTTTTGCCCCACTGTAACCTCAAATATTTACACGTTAATCACTTTTTTTAAAAAAATACAATCTACTTTAAATTGGTAATTTTTTTTTTCCACAATATTTTTATTGAACCTTTTTTCAACAAACATGACACCAACAATCAAACCCCAACACTAAAACAAACCAAAAAAAAAAACAAATATTCCAAAAACACCATCAACCGTTAACAAAACAAGTCAAACAATGCTCCTCTGTTTAGCCTAGGTAATCCATTGCATAAGTATACATATTATACATTCACCAATTTGGAAATTACAAGGTCCACACACATCATTCACCTTCTTCTTCAGTAGTTATGTTTAGTTTCTTTACATAATCAATGAAAGGTCTCCATATATTCTCAAACACATTTTCCTTTGATTTCAATATGTATGTTATTCTTTCTAGTGGAAGGTTTGTTAACATCTGTCTTAACCACTGAGTCACATCTGGTCTATGAGTCTTTTTCCACAGCAGTGCAATACATTTTTTGGCGTTAAGCAAACTGAGGTCTATGAATGTTCTTTCACTCTTATTAAAGTTATGCTTTTCTGGATACAGACCCAACAAAAACAATTTAGGATTCAATATGAGTTGTTTTGAAATTATTTTTTCAATTGTTACCCTCACCTCTTCCCAAAACATTCTAATTTTTCTACATTCCCAAAAACAATGAAATAGAGTTCCTTTACTTTCCATACATTTTGTGCATGTATCTGGTATGTTTTTGTTATATCTATTTAACTCCACCAGGTGTAACATACATCCACATTAACCATTTAAAATGTATCAATTTAAGACGTACATTTATTGATTTGGTTTGAGCTTCTGTGCAAGCCAATTCCCATTGTTCCTCTGAAATTTCAATTTGTAGGTCTTCTTTCCAATAATTCATTCTTTTCTGTGAGTTTTCACTTGAGGATAATATCAGTGAGTTATAGAACTCTGAAATAATACCCTTTCTCTTACTATTTTTCGTCAAAATTTTTTCCAAGTATGAATAGGTAGGACGGGTGAGAGCATTATTTTGATTTGATCGAATGAAATTCCTAAGCTGAAGATATTTAAAAAAATGTGTTCTATTAAGATTAAATTTAGCCCTCAGTTCTTCAAAAGACATTATGTTGTCTGAACATGCTAAATATAAGTCTTGAATCTTTTGAATCCCTTTTAAATCCCATAATTTAAATACAGCATCCGCTCTCCCTGGTGTAAAATATTGATTACCCCATATTGGGCTAAATTGTGACAATAAGTGCGGTTCTTTTAAATATTTTTTGATTTCATACCATATTTTGATCATATGCTTTACAATTGGATTTTTAACTTGTTTCTGTAATTTTTTAGCCGAGTCTGAGTATATGAATAAGGGAAGAGGTAAAGGTAAATTGTATGATTCCATCTCCGTCCAGTGAGGGAGATCATTTGATGAAAAATAATATGTCATAGACCTCAGTTGTGCTGACCAGTAATACAACATAAAGTTTGGACATTTCAGACCTCCACGATCAAATGGCAAATATAGTAAGGACAGACGTAATCTAGCCTTCCTATTGTTCCATATAAATTCCACTAACTTTTTTTTAATTCTTGAGAATAGATCTGAAGGTGGTGGTAAAGGAATGTATTGAAATAAATATAGTATTTTGGGTAAGATATTACTTTTAAGTATATTAATTCTCCCGATCATCGACATTGGCAGTGACATCCATCTCTGAAGCAACTCATTAATATCTGTCATTAAGGCTTCATAGTTTTTTTCCACAATATCTTTATTGAACCTTTTTTTTTTTTTTAACAAACATGATACAAACAATCAAACACTAACACTAAAGTACTACAAAAAAAAAAATGCCCTAAAAACACCAACAACCACCAACAAAATCAAGTCTTCAACAATGCTCCTCTGTTTAGTCTAGACAATCCAATACATTAGTATACATATTATGTTCACCAGTTTGGAATTTACAAGGTCCACACACATCATTCACCTTCTTCTTCAAGAGTTATGTTTAAATTTTTTACATAATCAATAAAAGGTCTCCATATATTCTCAAACACAATTTCCTTTGATTTCAGTATATATGTTATTCTTTCTAATGGAAGGTTTGTTAACATCTGTCTTAACCACTGAGTCACATCTGGTCTATGAGTCTTTTTCCATAATAGTGCAATACATTTTTTGGCATTAAGCAAACTGAGGTCTATGAATGTTCTTTCACTTTTATTAAAATTATGCTTTTCTGGGTACAGACCCAACAAAAACAGTTTAGGATTCAATATGATTTGTTTTGAGATTATTTTTTCAATTGTTACCCTCACCTCTTCCCAAAACATTCTTATTAATCTACATTCCCATAAACAATGAAATAGGGTTCCTTTACTTTCCATGCATTTTGTGCATGTATCTGGTATATTTTTGTTATATCTATTTAACTCCTCCGGTGTAACATACATCCGCATTAACTATTTGAAATGTATCAATTTAAGGCGTGCATTTATTGATTTGGTTTGAGCTTCTGTACAAGCCAATTCCCATTGTTCCTCTGAAATTTCAATTTGCAGATCTTCTTTCCAGTAGTTTAATCTTTTCAGTGAATTTTCACTTGAAGATAGTGTCAATGAGTTATAAAACTCTGAAATAATACCCTTTCTTTTACTATCTTTCATCATCATTTTTTCCAAGGATGAATAAATAGGTCGAGTGAGAGCTTTATTTTGATTTGATCGAATAAAGTTTCTAAGTTGAAGATATTTAAAAAAATGTGTTCTATTGAGATTAAATTTGATCCTCAGCTCTTCAAAAGACATTATGTTGTCTGCACATGGCAAATATAAATCCTGAATCTTTTGTATCCCTTTTAAATTCCATACTTTAAATACAGCGTCCACTCTCCCTGGTTTAAAATATTGATTACCCCATATTGGACTAAATTGTGACAATAACTGTGGTTCTTTTAAATAGTTTTTAGCTTCACACCATATTTTGATCATATGCTTTACAAATGGATTTTTAACTTGTTTTTGTAATTTTTTTGCCGAATCTGAGTATATGAATATGGGAAGAGGTAAAAGTAAATTGTATGATTCCATTTCAGTCCAGTGAGGGAGATCATTTGATGAAAAATAATATGTCATAGACCTCAGTTGTGCCGACCAATAATACAACATAAAATTTGGACATTTCAGACCTCCACGATCAAATGGTAAATATAATAAAGACAAACGTAATCTAGCCCTCCTGTTGTTCCATATAAATTCCACTAACTTTTTTTTTATTCTTGAGAATAGATCTAAAGGTGGTGATAAGGGAATGTATTGAAATAAATAAAGTATTTTAGGTAAAATATTACTTTTAAGTATATTGATTCTCCCGATCATCGACATTGGTAGTGACATCCATCTCTGAGTTAACTCATTGATATCTGACATTAAGGCTTCATAGTTGACACTGGCGACTGATTCTAGCTTAGGCATAATTTGGATTCCTAAATATTTAAACTGATTTACAACATTGAATTGATTTACCTCAGGGGCTGGGTAATTTCTCTGGGTCTCATTTAGCATTAATATTGAAGATTTAGTTTTATTTATTTTATATCCTGATATTTCCCCAAAATTCTTTATTAAATTCAACAAGGTTGGAATTGATTTTTTTAGATTCGACATAAACAAAATTATATCATCGGCGTACAGGGAGATTTTATGTTCTGTTGGTCCAACTTTAATTCCATATATTTGTGAATGTAAACGTATCGCTATCGCTAAAGGTTCAATTGCCATAGTAAACAGTAAAGGTGAAAGTGGACAGCCTTGTCGACATCCTCTATTGATTTTTATTGGTTTTGAAATATTGTTATTTGTTAGGATTTCTGCTGTAGCATTATTGTATATTATTTGAACCCATTTTATGAAATTATTTCCAAGTCCAAACCTTTGTAGGACTTCAAAAAGAAAGGGCCATTCAACTCTATCAAAGGCCTTTTCGGCGTCCAATGATAGGAGAGCTGTATCTGGTGCTTCTTTATTAAAATAAATAATATTAAATAGTCTTCTTACATTATGGAAGCCTTGTCTACCCTTTATAAAGCCATTCTGATCTCGATTAATAATATTTGGTAAAATTTCTTGTATTCGTCTTGCTAAAATTTTACAGATTATCTTAAGGTCGGCGTTTAATAGGCTTATTGGTCTCATATTTTCACATTTATTAGAGGGCTTACCTGGTTTTGGCAGCAGTATAATTAAGGCATTATTTATGTATGATGGTAAATTATTATTTTGAAATGCTTCTAAAACCATTTCCAAAAAAGGTTTTATTAATTTATTCTTAAATTAAGGCTTCATAGTTGATACTAGCGGCTGATTCTAACTTAGGCACAATTTGAATTCCTAAGTATTTAAACTGATTTACAACATTGAATTGATTTACCTCAGGAGCTGGGTGCTTTCTCTGGGTCTCATTTAGCATTAATATTGAAGATTTATTTTTATTTATTTTATATCCTGATATTTCCCCAAAGTTCTTTATTATATTTAACAAGGTCGGAATTGATTTTTTAAGATTTGACATAAACAAAATTATGTCATCAGCATACAGGGAGATTTTATGTTCTATTGGTCCTACTTTAATTCCATATATTTGTGGATGTAAACGCACTGCCATCGCCAAAGGTTCAATTGCCATAGTAAACAGTAAAGGCGAAAGTGGACAGCCTTGTCGACAACCTCTATTAATTTTTATTGATTTTGAGATATTGCTATTTGTTAGGATTTCTGCTGTAGCATTATTGTATATTATCTGAACCCATTTTATGAAATTCTTTCCAAGTCCAAACCTTTGTAAAACTTCAAAAAGAAAGGGCCATTCGACCCTATCAAAGGCCTTTTCAGCATCCAATGATAGGAGAGCTGTATCGGTGCTTCTTTATTAGAATAAATTATATTAAATAATCTTCTTACATTATGGAAGCCTTGTCTTCCCATTATAAAGCCATTCTGATCTCGGTTAATTATATTTGGTAATATTTCTTGTAGTCTTCTTGCTAAAATTTTACAAATTATCTTAAGGTCTGCATTTAATAGGCTTATTGGTCTCATGTTTTCACATTTATTAGAAGGTTTACCTGGTTTTGGCAACAGTATAATTAAGGCATTATTTATATATGGCGGTAATTTACTATTTTGAAATGCTTCTAAAACCATTTCCAAAAATGGTTTTATTAATTTATTCTTAAATTTTTTATAGAGGTCAACTGGAAGACCGTCAGGTCCCGCACTTTTTCCTGATTTCATATTATCAATGGCTAGCCCAACTTCTTCTTGACTAATTTTTGACTCCAGTATCTCCCTGTTTTCATTTGGAATACATAGTATAGATAATCCGTCCAAAAACCCATTTAGTTTTGTTAAGTCAGTTTCATTTTTTGTATCATATAGTTTTTCATAATAATCTCTAAAGGCACTGTTAATTTCTAAAGGATCTACGACTGCCTGTCCGTTACTTATAATACTGGTAATTGGTGTTTTAAATTCTAATTGTTTAATCTGCCATGCCAATAATTTTCCTGATTTTTCACCTTGTTCATAAAAGGTTTGCTTCAATCTTAGAAGACTCGAGGCAGCTCTATTTGCTGATTTTTTTTGTCATATTCAGCTCTCAGAATCAGTAATTCATTCTCTAATTTGGGATTACTTCCTGCATACACTTTTTCTTGAAGGATTTTTAATTTACGTTCCAATTGGACTCTCTCCTCTCGAGTCTTCCTAGATTTTGAACCTGTATAACTAATAATATGCCCCCTAATAAAAGCTTTGAAAGCTTCCCACTTTATACATGCTGATGTTTGTGTAGTGTTGATATCAAAGAACTCATCTGTTTTTCTAAGTACTTAACAAATTCCTCATCTTGAAGCCATTTATGCTGAAATTGCCACCTACCAGGAACCTTTGTCAGTTTCTTATCTACATATATTATACAGCAGGGTGCATGATCAGAAATCACAATGTTATCATAGAAACAATTTTGAATCTTGGACCTTAATTCCATAGAGGTCAAAAAATAGTCAATACCTGAAAATGTCTTGTAGGTGTTAGAATAACAAGAATAGGCTTTGACTTGTGGTTTCATTTCTCTCCATATATCTAGCAATCTCAATTCTTTCATAAAATGATTAATGGTCATCCTACATCCATTGTGCGTACAGTCCTGTCCTGTTGACCTATCTATACTGGGATTCAATGTACAGTTAAAATCCCCTGCTATTATATATAGCCCTGTGAGTGATGCGAAAGTAAGAAATGAATTAACAAAGAAGCTTTGATCATCTATATTGGGACCATATATGTTCACCAGATTTATATTTTCTAATAACAAAGATCCTTGGATGATTAGATATCTTCCCAATTTATCTCCAATTACATTTTTCACTTGAAATGGGACTGATTTATGTATGAGAGTCATAACTCCCCTGGCTCGGGATGAAAACGATGAGGTGAATACACTTCCCTGCCATCTCCTCCTTATTCTTTTTACATCCTCCTCTATTAGATGAGTTTCTTGTAAAAACACAATTTTTGAACCTATGTCTTTTATTTTATTCAAAACTTGTTTAAGTTTTTTTAGGTTTTGTAGACCTCTGCAATTCCATGATGTTAAATTAAGCTTAACGCTTTGGTCTATGATCAATAAAGAGTTTGAGATTACCTTGCAATATAAACATGCTCATACAGAGAAGCAAAAACATGGATGGTTGAACATTCATCCCACAGACTACACACAAACAAATTCCCCCTCCCCACATTCGTGGTAATCCCCCCAAAATCAAAAAAAAATTCCGTCTCCCGTTATAGCCTGAATCTGCTCCTCCCCCGTGAGGATCAGTCAAACCACTCACTCTTTTCTCCTCTCAATCACCCTGACTCTGCTACTTTTAATGACATGACAATAACTCTCTTCTGTAGTTTTTCCAATTTAACTCCAAAATTTTATAGCAACTTTGTACATCATAGCCTTTTTTTTTTTTTTTTTTTTTTAATATATCATACCATCTATATTTTGTAGACATGCTATATATTTCAAATCAATCAGATACTTGAACACTTGCTTAAATATTCTACCTTTTATATCTTGTTCTTGCTTCATGCTTGGCTCTCACCAGTCTCTCCTTGGATCTGCTTAATGAGTTCCTGCGCCTCCTGAGGGGTCTTAAAGACTTGGGTTCTCCCTTTATACGTGACCAGCAGTCTTGCAGGATAAATCACCCCGTGACGAATTCCAAGGCTGCGCAGCTCTTTACGGGCGGGGTCAAACTGTTTCCTTAATTGTTGGATTCCTGCGGCCAAATCTGGGTAGAACCGCACCTGTTGGTCCTGGTATTTAATTTCTCCTTTAGTGCGGGCTGCTCTGGAGACCGTCATCTTGTCCCTGTAGTTAAGGAACTTCATTATCAGCGTCCTCGGTGTTGTCTTCTTATCTCTCGATGGGCCTATTCGGTGTGCGCTTTCCAAGACGACTGATGACTTTAAATTGGTAATTTTTCAAGTTTTTCATACTCGTATTAGCTGCAGCACAAGGGGAGGTGCAGCAATTTGGCTTGCTTGTTGTTGGCCGAACCTCAATCTCCTTTCTAAGCCCTCAAGCCTTGAGCCCTTGTAGACTTACACTACTGTTCAAAAGGTTGGGGTCACCCAGACAATTATTTTGTGTTTTCCATGAAAAGTCACACTTATTTACCACCATGAGTTGTAAAATGAATAGAAAATATAGTCAAGACATTGACAAGGTTAGAAATAATGATTTGTATTTGAAATGATAATTTTTTCCTTCAAACTTTGCTTTCGTCAAAGAATCCTCCATTTGCAGCAATTACAGCATTGCAGACCTAACATGATTGCACAAGGGTTTTCTAATCATCCATTAGCCTTCTGACACAATGAGCAAACACATTGTACCATTAGAACACTGGAGTGATAGTTGCTGGAAATGGGCCTCTATACACCTATGTAGATATTGCACCAAAAACCAGACATTTGCAGCTAGAATAGTCATTTACCACATTAGCAATGTATAGAGTGTATTTCTGATTAGTTTAAAGTTATCTTCATTGAAAAAAAGTGCTTTTCTTTCAAAAATAAGGAAATTTCTAAGTGACCCCAAACTTTTGGACGGTAGTGTATGCAACAGGCATTAGTAGCAAGTATGCGAGTCTGCGAGGGCTTGAAATGGTGTAAAAGGAATGGGACACTTTATGACATGTCACCCTACCTTGACAACGGTGTATGACAAACATGCTGCTCAGTACTGTGGGATTCGGACTTTTTATTTTAAGAATGATTTAATCTTCAAGGCCAAGGAACAGAAGGAATCAATTGCCTGATCTAAATATCTTGCAGGTGCCAGCCTTACAGAGTGAAAGAGAGGTAATTATGAAATTTTTTTTTTACTTTTTTATGAAAATTACAGAAAAAGTTGATAAATGTCTGCACTATAGTATATTTATTTTTTATTTATCCTTTATTTATACCTTGTGTTAAATGCAGTATCTTAAATCCTTAGTTATAGTCATCCACTGACTTACTAAATAATCATAATCAATAATCAATCAATATACCAGCTGAATACATACTTGAAACCTTGAGCAGATGCGTTTCTGTGGCCCGGGAATTTGGAGTCATGTTCAATACAAAGCTCAAACTGTAATGTTTGTTCATTGCTCCCAGTTTGTAAATAATAAAAGTTTTATTATGCAACTATAGACTCACTGCAGACCAGTGAGCTACATTATACTTGGATGTAAACATCTTCTTTTTAATGATGTTTGGAGTTGTTCCTTCCATGCTTCTGTGTTTACCTGCTTTTTTTTTTTTTTTTTTTTTTTTGTGTGTGGGGTGTAGCAGGGGTGAAGGGGTGGTCAGTGATGAACAGGTGACAAATCAGGAGCTTTTCTTTGAGAAACCCCAACATAGCACTCTGAATTGTGGATCATTTAAGGGCTCATGAAGTCAGCGAGTGAGCAGTCAGCCACTTCCTGATTTCAGATTGGGACAGCCCTTTACTTCACATGAACGTGCCTAAAAGTCAACGAGTCTGCAAGGGAGGAGACTGAGGCCGAGTCTCAACTCTCTGCATAACTTTCCCTGTTCTGTTATGCTGAACACAAAGCTAGAAGGGGGAAAGTACCATTTTTATATGGTCTTTGGGAACCGGGAGGTCGGGGTTCAAGTCCCAGCTGGGTCATGCCAAAGACCCTATAAAAATGGAACTTCCTCCCGTTCAGCTTGGTGCTCAGCAAGAATTGGAATGAAGGAGGAAAATGTGGGCAGCAGTGGATCAGGAGGTAGAGGGGGTTGTCCAATAACCAGAGGGTTGGTGATTCAAATCCTGCTCTCCTCAGCCATCTTGCCATTGTGTCCCTGGGCAAGACACTTCACCCACCTTGTCTCCAGTGTCCATGACACTGAGTATGAATGTGTATAAATGTTCGGTAGTGGTCGGCGTGGCCGTTGGCGTGGATTGGCAGCCATGTTTCCGTCAGTCTGCCCCAGGGCAGCTGTGGCTACAGTAGTAGCTTACCTCTATTAATGTCTGTCTGGTGTGAATGAATAATGGACTCACTGTAAGCGCTTTGAGATGTCACTTGACATGTCAAGTGCCATATAAATCTAATACATTAGTTGACTTCTAAAACTGTGCATATAAATCCTTGAGGATGTCAAACTTGCAAAACAATATGGGACCTTTTGAGGTTAACTTCAGAATACCTGCAGATGGCTTGTATATTATAGCTAACTCATTAGGGAGGGAGTTAGAGGTCATTTATGTTCATATAGAGAAACCTTCAACTGAAATAATGCCTCAGATACAATTTACCTACCTAATCTACCTATAGTGCGTTACTTTCTTCCCTACCGAAGAAATTTGGGGATGTGTCCTCCTTCCAACAAGAAGACACTTAATATAAGAGGTTGTGTTAACTGGAAATTGTCCTTCATTGACAGATTTATTTTTTTTCAGCAGTGACAGAAAAATCTGAAAGCAGTCTGTCATTTTGACAGATTACACTGAGGGTGATCTAATTAAAATCAATTAAAATGACGGGTAGTAATAAATTATGATAGAATTTTTACAACCATGTCTGTCAAAATGAAAACAAAAAGTCGCATAACCTCTGTTTTTTTTCTTTTTTTCCACAATATCTTTATTGAACCTTTTTTTTTTTAACAAACATGACACAAACAATCAAACACTAACACTAAAGTACTACAAAAAAAATGCACTAAAAACACCCACAACCACCAACAAAATCAAGTCTTCAACAATGCTCCTCTGTTTAGTCTAGCCAATCCATTACATAAGTATACATATTATGTTCACCAGTTTGGAATTTACAAGGTCCACACACATCATTCACCTTCTTCTTCAAGAGTTATGTTTAAATTTTTTTACATAATCAATAAAAGGTCTCCATATATTCTCAAACACAATTTCCTTTGATTTCAGTATATATGTTATTCTTTCTAGTCGTGGAAGGTTTGTTAACATCTGTCTTAACCACTGAGTCACATCTGGTCTATGAGTCTTTTTCCACAGTAGTGCAATACATTTTTTGGCATTAAGCAAACTGAGGTCTATGAATGTTCTTTCACTTTTATTAAAGTGCATAACCTCTGTTTAATATACATGTATATTTATATATTTATCAGTATGCGGATGTGTGCATGTATGTTTGTATGTACTTATATAGAGGATAAACGCATGATGTCACAGAACAGAACTCATGGCAGTTAAAAAAAAAAAAAAAAAAACACTGACCCAGGATTTCCACTAACTTGGGATCCGATCCGTTGCAGATGCAGTGCAGACGGAGCCTTGTGGCCGTTCCTACCAGCACTGTTTGTGTTTTGAGACAGCATGGATAAGAACAGGGTTTAAATTAAAAGATCACATACTTACTTACTTACTTAATCCTCTTCGCCCCGACTGGGGCATAAGGCACCAAAAAGATCACATAAGAGTTATATAAACGAACGCGAGAGTTCAAGAAAGGCCCAAGAGAGACCGAGGAGAACCAGTTGCGATCACGTTATAATGTTATAAGCGTGATGTACTGGCTCGCCACCTGGATTTGTGTGCTCTAATAATGTGTTAGTAAATTTTAACTGTGAAGTGTTTGTATGCTACATCAAAGTTTTTATCTTTTTTGACACAGTGGTGGAGGAGTAAACCTCAGAAAATAACAGGTGATCCTTAATAACTGTTCATTAAAAATGTTTAAATACAGTAGATGCCGGGGCATTTCCTTGCAGACTGGATCTGGTGTCCATCAAAAATAGACTCGTTGCATATTTTTAGCAATCCATATCTGCTGGACTTGTTCCGCAGTGATCCGGACCAGATGGGGAGTAGAACATTAACTAGAATGGGAACATTTGCTGCAGAGACCGGTTTGCAGCCATAATGGACTGCATCTGGAGTCAGTGGAAATCCTGGGTGAATGGCAAAAATGAGTGGCAGCATTAAGGTGTATGCAGTAAAACACGAAAAAACACAGTATCCGGTCACAGCAGTACACAATGCCTGTTTGCATTTTAGAGAGCTAATCTTATCATTCCGTCTTGTGTTAAAAAATAGACTCAGAACCAGTTCTTCGCTTATGTGTGCTCATACCCACATATCCTTACAGTCAGTTAAACAGTATGGTATAGAGGGATGCATGAGAACAGAATTCTTGGCAGTTACAGGACAGTTACCATAGCAACACAGCACTGAGTGGCAATCACATGTGACAGCACTATTTTTTTTAATGCAGCAAAACATGAAAATCACACAAAATATTAAGTCACAGCAGCGCACAGAGTACCTTTTTTACTTTACATGTTAATACCACACCATTGACTTGACTGTAGTGATGTGTTGGTAAAGACCAAAGAGCACATGGGAAGTGAAGAATTGATTCAGAGCCTTTAATTATGTATTTAACTTTTTTGCCAATTAATAAAAGATGGAATGATAAGATTAGCTCTCCCTAATGCAGGCAGGTACTCTGTGTTCTGCTGTGATTGAATACTGTGTGTATTTTTGTTTTACTGCATATACCCTAATGTTGCCACTCAGTGTTTTTTAACCCCTTAGAGTTCTGTTCAGTGACATATGCATACCCTTTATTAGGCTGCGTGTCCACCAAGCACATTTTTTCCACTCTGGGTGAGTGTTTTCTATTCATTCTCTATGTAGTTCAGTGTTTACAGCACTGAGTGCCCTCGGCGCTGAAACGCTCTCGTGGTGGCTGCTTTTTGTTGCAGTACTCCGGGGGCTCAGAGTTGGAAAAAGTTCAACTTTTCAGACTGCAGCTGAGCTCGTCAATGTCAGACCTTTCTAAGCAGCCAATCAGAATTAAGGAAGGGCAGGACATAAGACACTGATACAGTCTCTACTCAGACTCCTGCTTTCCGTGTCATCATATTTTGCACCCACAGCTGCTACCAATGCTAGAATACGTTTCTTGTCCATTGTTATTTAGAGACTGCTATTAAAAAATAAGTAGAAAGTCTGACCATAGGAAAAGTGGAAGTGCTGAGCAGTGAGTGACAAGCTGTTGCTGGGATACAGGGCACAGCCTTTTTTTCTCCAGAGCGCAGCACACAAATGCTGAAAAAAAGATGTTCAGAGCAGTCAGGTGGCAAAAATGCCTTTGGTGGACACGCAGCCTTAACATCTAAAGTTTAAAAAAATGGACTCTGTGTACTGCAGTGACTAAATATTTTGTGATTGATATGCTGCATACAAACTAAAGCTACCGTGTGTTTGCCACTCAGTGCTATATAACTATCTTAACTGCCAAGAGTTCTGTTCCAGTGCGTTCCCTCAGTACAGTACACGGGGGTCAAAAGTTCATAGGTTGACCATGATGCAGTGGTCAAATTTGCCCAATTGTGGTTTATTGTACCCATACTCTTGACAGTTCTCTCACTCTCAGCTCTGCCCTGTTGTTCCTTGGCCACTGAAGCACAAATACTACTGGCTCAGCACCTATGAGCATAACTCCGTCTTAGTCAGCCTATGAACTTTTCAGCCCCCCCCCCCCCCCGGTATACACTTTAATTTTTTTTTTTTTTTCACAAATTTAGATGATGCTTAGTTTATTTTTCAAATAATTTTATTGCTTGTCGCCATAGTTACAACAGTTACTGGTAGTATGTCTGCTTACATCCTTCTCTACATTCATTCCTGATTGAAGAAGCCATTTGGATGAATGGTGAAACATTTCAGAAGAAAAAAAAATACTTGAATCCAGTTGACTTGATTGAGGTTCACCCAGTAGAGTTACCTACCTGGATGACGGAATCTTCATCAGATTACTCATTATTAGAACCTAATCGCCTAACACGACATTCCCCTATCCTCCAGGTAAGGAGAGTCAGCGGCCCGTGGCCCATGAGTGTTTGGGGGAGGTTCTGCGGATCCTGCGTCAGGTCATCAACACCTACCCTCTCCTCAATACCGTGGAGATCCTCACTGCTGCCGGAAAACTCATATCAAAAGTCAAAGGTCAGTCATTTCTGCAGAGCAATCTGCTAAATCGGATTCAAGTAGAGCAGAGCTACAGACATTATTTTCCCTTTTTCAGAAGGTTTTGGATTATTTTAGAAATCTTGTCAATAAAACCCACTCTCCATCTGTAATGCTGTTCTGTGCTTAATGTTATGCAGGTGTGCAAGTTAATTTGTTTTATTCTTCAGGTTTCCACTATGAGTCGTGTAATGAAGCTGACAAAATGGACTTTGAGAAGGCGATTGAAACCATTGCAGTTGCTTTTAGCAGCAAGTATGTATCCGATGCACCTGAACACACTGTACAATAACAGGCTGTCAGAGCTGTTTGGCATTTGTTGCCTCATCCAAACACATTTAGCATGCCAGTGGAGCCGTGGCTGTATCCAAACACGTATCAATCTCAGTCAACACACAGAACAAAGGGAGGTCTTGGTGCGCTACAGCATTGCCTCTCATTGGGGGGTGAAAGAGAAGTGCACTGGTGGTGACATATTTGCATGAGACAAAGCTGAAAACAGGAAGCGGTTTTGTTTCTACCGTAAGACACCAAAGCAAAATTTGAACATGGCTGTCTAGTACCTGACTGATAAATGAACAGATTGAATGGAGATTGAGAAAATTTAACTGAGTTGAGATAAGACAAAAACAGGCCAAGTGAACCCTCAAATGTATACACAAGTTAAAAGGGGAAAAAAAGCCAAGTTCAGGTTTTACCTTAGTGCTTTTTTTGTCTTTGAAAATAAAGATAAACCCATGAAGGAAATTTGTCAGTCCTGTGTGTGAGTGCAGCATGTTGCAGCAACAGTTTATCACATGTTTGTCTGTGCCACTTCAGGGTTTAGACAACTGTCACCCAGCTTCAGGAGGAAATGAGTTGGTAGTCAGTTGAAATCTGCCTGACAAGCCTGTTTCCTCTTTTCTCTCATCTGCTTTTTTTTTTCTGCTCAACTCCATTTGTGTCATCCACACAAAAAGGCAACATGGAAGATTTTTTTTTTTTTTTTTTTAAATTTGGCCCACATTTCAACAAACATGGAACCTGCAACAGATGTATTAGAAGGATTTTTATCCCCGCCAGTCGAAGCCCAAAGGAGGATTATCTTATAGGTCAGTCCATCAGTCTGTCTGTCCGTCTGTCCCACTTTTGTGAAATTGGCTTCTCCTAAAGTTTTGGCCCAATTGTTTTGATACTTGGTACCATGGTTTGATACACACTGACAATGTGTATATTGCAATTTGGTTCTGATCGGATGATTTTTACCAGAATTGTAGCCCCTGATCTATGACTGGCGGTGGCGGGGAAATCTATTCCCATGTAGACCGGGCAGACTAATGTGCACGACAGGCAGTCAGCCACGACATTAAGCTTACTGGCTACGTGTTGAATGTTGGTCGTGAACTCCGAGATCGCGGCCAAATGTTGTTGCTGCTGGGCTGACCACGATTCCGAGACTGGACATTGTGTACGTTAGCAGTTTATGATCAACAAACTTGGTGAACTCGCGCCCTTCCAGCCAAAACTGGAAGTGGCACGTTGGTGGAGGGCCAACAGCTCTCTGTCAAACGTATTATATTTGCGTTCGCTGTCACCAAAGTATGGCTGAAAACATGAGCGGCTGCCACGAACCGGAGACGTACTACTCCACCACTGCCCCATGGCAACGTCAGACGCATCAGTGGTGAGTGCTATCCACGCTGATGGGGCTGGGTGGGCCAGCAAAGCGGCATTAGCGATCGCTGTTTTGGCGTTCGGGAAAGCCTGGACTCGGTTGGGGGTTCAGTCGATGTTTTCCGTGGGCTTTTTTTTTCTTTTTTTTTTTTTTTGAGCATGGCGTGCAACGGTTGCAGCAGCTGAGCTGCTCGGGGGAGGAAACGGTTGTAAAAGTTGACCATGCCCAAAAATTTCTGTAGGGCCCTCATGGTCTGCGGACGCAGAAAATCCACCACGGTGGGCACCTTATCGGGCAGCAGAATCGCGCTGTCCGGCGACAGGCAGTGACCCAAAGAAATCAAATCACTGGCACACCAAACTGACACTTTGCTGGGTTAACGATAAGCCCGTGCGCTTCCAACCTCTGGAAAACTAGTTTGAGATGGGCGAGGTGCTCCTCCTGGGACGCGCAAGCCACCAAAATGTCATCTAAGTAGACAAAAACAAAAGGCAGGTCATGGAGCACCGCATCCATCATTCTTTGGAAGGTTTGTGCTGCGCCCTTTAACCCGAACAGCATGCGTAAAAACTCAAAAAGGCCAAAAGGAGTTTTTACCGCTGTTTTGGGCACGTCCTCCGTGTGCACCGGGACCTGGTGGTAACTGCGGACCAGATCCACTTTCAAAAAAACACGCATCCCGGCCAGATGGATGGAAAAATCATGGATCTCTTGGCATCCGTCCCAGCCGCCCCCAACGGCTCCTCGACCTCGCTGGAGTCCTTCATGGCTGCTGGTGTCGTTGCGTGCGTGCTGAGAGCTCTGTTCACCAGGATGATGCGGTTTGCTTCTTGAGCCAGGGTGTGGTAGCTCTTGGCCACCAGCAGCGGTGAGTTGGCCAGGATCGCCCTCGCTGTAGCTGGTAGGTCTCTGAGGAACAGGTGGGTGAACAGGAAAGGTTCGTCATCCTTCCCATTCAGCGCTAACATGCTCTCCATCATCTCCATAGGTGACCTGTCACCCAGTTGTGAGCGCGTGAGGAGTTTCTCTGCCCTCTCACTGTCCGACAGGGTATAATGTTGAAGCAGCACCTGCTTGAGTGCGTCATATTTCCCCTGGGCTGGCGGGCCCTGGAGCAGGCTCGTTACTTGTTGTGTGGTGCGCACATCCAGCGCAGCAACCACATGATATTTGGTGTCGTCCGTGGAGATTCCGCGGAGTGCGAATTGGGCTTCCACATGTAGAGACCAAGTGGTCGGATTGTGGAGCCAGAAGTCCGGGAGCTTCACTGTGACAGCGCATGCTGCACTGGTGTTCTCCCTCTGTGTTGTCTCCGGGGTGGTGCTCGGCTCGTTCTCCATTACACGCCTTCGGGTCACCAATGTGGAAGATGAAAGCAGACGAGACAGTGAGCTGAACGACACACGAACTTTATTCACCTCCCAACATAAAACACAGAAAACTCTCCCAGGGTCCTTTTATACCATTTTATTCCTGCCCAATGAGACCCAGGGAGCCAAAGACAATACACACAGTACACAAAGCCTGTCTGGCACATTAACATTGCAGGACACGAATCCCAGCTTATCACTCCCTCTCCCACTCTAGCGAACCTCGGTGTCTCCTGACTCCCCAGGGTGCAGCCAGTCCTTTCTGTTGCATCGGAGACCCCCCGGTGCCACTTCCTCCTTCAGTCCTCTGTTCCGTCTTCCCCCCGACTTCTGACTCTGGGTGGAGAACCCCCCCACTCAGTGCCACCACACATTTCCTATAGCTTTACTCATTTACTATAAAATGAGTAAAGCTAGGGCCACCAAACCTGGTATACAGGTTCATCTTGGGACCCTGAACTCTGACTATGGGTTTGGGGTCCAAAGGTCCAGGTTAACATTTCTTATGCCTTATTACTGTACAACGAGTAAAGTTAGGGTCACCAAACTTGGTGCACAGGTTCACCCTGTGACCCTGAAGTGTTACTATGGTTTTGGGATCTTAAGGTCAATAGTTGATATCAAAATGGCTTATAAACGATATCTCAACAACAAAGAAAGTAGGGTCACCAAATTTGCTACACAGGTTCACCTTGGGATCCTTACCTCTAACTATGGGTTTGGGGTCAAAAGGTCTAAGGTCAAGGTTAACATTACTCTACGAGTAAAGCTAGGGCCACCAAACTTGGTACACAGGTTCACCCTGTGACCCTGAAGTGTGACTGTGGTTTTGGGATTGCAAGGTCAAAGGTCAGCATCAACATGGCTTTTATACACTACAGTGCATCCAGAAAATATTCACAGCACTTCACTTTTTCCACATTTTGTTATGTTACACCCGTATTCCAAAATGGATTAAATTATTTTTTTCCTCAAAATTCTACACACAGTACCCCATAATGACAATGTGAAAAGTTTTTTAGATTTTTGCAAATTTATTAAAAATAAAAAACTAAGAAATCACATGTACATAAGTATTCACAGCCTTTGGCATGAAGCTCAGAATTGAACTTAGGTGCATCCTGAAAAATTAAGTCATAAAATAATCCACAAATTTATAATAAAGTTTCAAATGTACAAGAAAAGTCAATTTCACAAGAGGAAATTACAGATTTGAGGAACATGGTTTCAACTTAAGATTTACAGAGAAAAGTAGAAAACTATAAGAAAATTGTTGTAAATTTTTGAGAAAAACCTCAAACCTTGAAGACTGAAGTCATTACTCAAGATTTTAAGTGGGTGCTCTTTGTACCCTTAACTCAAGTAGAAATTTTTTGGTCGTCTACGTTTAATTATTAATTTCAAAGCACTGCTTTTACATAAGTAGAATTTCTGGTTACTATACCCACCTGATCATATAATTTCAGCATGCATGAGTACATTACTAATATGAATGTGTCTTTCCCTTCCCTACTCTCTCAATGGAAAAAAAGAAACAACAGAATAAAAATACAAAAAATACACAGATTTTTGTCATTTATGTAAACCATGACAAAAAAAATCCTGCAGGACAAAACATGACACTTGATATTTTCTAACCTGTTTGTATACCACCATAGACAGAGAACCTGAATTAGACAGAGCTCAGAGAGGGCAAGATGAGACAGAAGAGAGGAGCCAAGGAGAGGGAAGTGTTCAGGCAGAGAAGGATAACGCCACTAAAAAGTCTAAACACAGGATCCCACAGGACCCCAACTGGCCCAGTATTCAAGCCTCGGTTGTCCAATACTTGGAACGTGACATATGGCAATATAAAACGGACACCTGACTTTTGAATTACATTTCAGCTCAACCTGATTTAGAATATGTGTTAGATTTAAAATTTGGAAAAAATTTCAGTTGTAGTGTAGAAATCTCATTAATATACAGTATATACGAGGGGAGGCTGAAGGATTCATAGGCTGAAAAGTTCATAGTGGTCAAATTTGACCAAATATGGTTTATTTTTCAACATAGTCTTGCCTTTGGTCCACACACTTCTTCCATCGGTGTTGCAGCGCTTGGATCCCTGCAGTTGAAAATAAAACACATTTAGTCAAATTTGACTAATTTTTCAGCCCCCCCCCCCATAAAGTAGGCATCTGTCCCCCCTCCCAAAAAAATATTATTCTCTAATTAATATAGAAATTAATATTTGTGGAAACTTCTGTAGCATTTTAGAATTATAAAAGTTAAGTGAAATAAATAGGGATGATGAGCAGTGATCTTTTATGAGTTATATTCATAAATGTTGTATGTTGCACTTTGGGGAATGGGAGTAGTTCAGTCACCACTGTAATTTAGTTTGTGTGTAGTTTATAGTCTGTCATCATTAAAGTCATGCAGTACTATTACAGGACACGTTAACAAATATTTGAGATCCATTGTAGTGCATCCTTTTATATTTTAGCAATATTATAAATACAAAACACCGAACATTATTATTTTTGTATTTGTATCTTGTATACTTTATTGATCACCAGAGTGAAATTCGGGGCATCCACGGTACAGCACTGACCCCTTCACCATTGTCAGACACACACACACACACACAGCAGAATGACCCATTTGGCTGCAAGTTTTGCATCAATGTTGCCCATTTGTCTGTAAATATTTAAATAAAAATGATTTATTTCGTTATTTGCACATTTTTGCGTCTTGCTGTCATTTAGTCAAAGCATGTGTCCGCATGTAATATGCAGTTAATCTGGTCATTCCGCTCCACAAAGAAGTGGCAGTCAGGACTTTCGTGTACCACTGACTGAACAGGCTGAGCGCGCCTCCCCCGAATGTTCGTGGCGCACACGGTGGGACACCAGTGTTTGCCGGTTATCGGGAGTCTCAGCTGCTGCCTTACTCATGTGCCAGTAATGTCATTGCGGCACCGTGGGTCCCCGGCATCTCCCCCCCCCCCCCCCTTCCCTGGCACCTCATGTTCTCTATGGTGAACATATCCATTACACCTACGCAACTTTATGGTATATAGTGGCTCCATACTTGCTCCATACTCGCATACGTGGATGCGCGGGTCCCCAGCAGCACCCCCCGTGTTCTCTATGGTAAATATATAACTTTATGGTATATATTTTGACTGAGCGGCTCCAAAGTCGTGGATGCACACCCTCGTAACCTCAGCAGCAAAGCACTTCTAAAATCTTTGTTTGCAAAGCGTTGTGGTGACTGATAGGTCGTGATGCTGTGTTATCCAGTCAGCATGGTCGTGATGCCGCGTATTGTCCAATCAGCATGGCCGTGATGCGGAGTATTCTCCAATGAGTACGGAGTTGATCCGAAACCCCACCAACACTTCTTGAAGCCAGGGGATGAAGACATAGAGCGGTCACACAGCGGTGGCTAAACTTTTATTGATAAAAATGACATATTTTGACTGAGTGACTCCATATTCGGGGATGCACACCCTCGTAGCTTCAACAAAGCACATTTAAAATCATGGGTCAGTATGACGAATGGTTTGAGAGACATCTGAGGAACACACACACACACACACAGATCTTGAATTTATAGATAAATGTGCACACATATACTTTTGGGTTATCAGTTGATCAATGGCGTTTTCAGTCCACTAGATGGTGCAAAGCAAGCACCCAGTCAAGTGAAGTCATGGCTTGTCTCAGAGACTTACAGCCAGCTTTGAAAGTCAGGAAGCAGTCTGCTCAAATGTCGGGCCTTTTTTGGATTTTATAACAAAGATGGAAGGAAAGACCTTGACATGACGCACAACCCTCAAGAAGCACTGCACGAAAAAAGGAAAAAAATACTCAGAACACAGTGGGCCACACATGTCGTAGAGCAGCATTAGCAACGGCTAAGCTAAAGAGACACCAGCATGGAGCTTTATCTCCAAGCGTCAAGTAAGTAAAGTTTATTTATGAAGCGCTTTTCAGAGACATATAGTCACAAAGCCTGCACAATAAAATGTAATGAAAGGGAGTTGATAGATAAAAACTTTAAAAATACAAAAACGAGTTAACCTCTTGCACTCCGTTGTACCGCAGACGGGCAAGTCTCTGCGTCCCAGAGCGCACGAGGGCGCTCTCGTGCGCCCTCGTGCGCTCTAGGACGCATGATGGAGATGGTGATGTAGGACGTATGATGGAGATGGTGATGGCGTCCAAGCGCGCACTGAAAATAAAAGCTGCAGACACAGCCGCGAACAGATTAGTTCATCTGATTGACCTCTCATTTGACTAATAAGAGCCTTGAATTGGTTTTCTGAAACCTTGAAGAACCAATGACTGAAAACCTAGCAAGGAGGACCCGCCTACCAACGCTGTGAATGCAGTGAGCCAATTGAAGCAGAGAAGTTCGCGAGCTGTTTTTTTTAAGGCTGAGTGAAGACGGACTGCTGCAGCAGATGACAAAAAGGACCCGCAGGAAGAACCCCACAGACCCAGCAGCACGGAGACCATCCACAAGTGCAACCTTTGTGACAGCGACTGCCATTCGGCATGTTCGGCCAGGTGGTGCTTATTTTGTTTTTGTCCCAGCAGAATAGATGTTAGGATTGTCTTCTATGGTCATCATAGACCGACGGAGGCCGACGACGAAGGCTGAGTGACACACACGCGTTTGCCAGTCTATTTTTAATTACTACTGTTATTTGTTTTGAAAAATCGTTCGCCAAAAACTGCAATCATGGAAGCGCAAAACCGCAATAATAGAATTATGTTTTGATCGGGTCGCGAGACCAGCGTCACGTTCGTCTGACAATGAGGAAGAAGTTCGCCAGCTCCGCTTCTACTGTGAAGAGGTAAGGTGTTCTAAGCTAAATTACTCTTTATCCCTGAAAATTGTAATCAAAATGACTTTTGACCGATCGGTAAATTACAGCTGTGTGTCATCGCTGCATGACGGACCGTGGCGCAACGGGCAATGTCTTTCCTCTGTAGCGAGGGGGGGCCCCACTCACACACACAGACACAGCCCTGAGTGTCACCTTTCATTAGAGCCCAAAATGAAGCTTCTACATTGAATCATTCAAAAGTTAGACGTTTTTCCAAACTGTGCCATTTGGCACAATTTGGCACAGTTCCAAAACGCCTGGGAACTACCTGAGGAAAAAGCTGTGTAATATATTCATTTTTTGTGGTATTGTTAAAAAATTTGGACCTCAGCTAGATAACACTTGGTTCTACATTTCTGTTGCATTTTCCAGCCAGGATCTGAAGCTGTGTGTTATTTGCAAGCTTTTGTATCCAAAAAAACACCCAGGCCAAATTTATTTTCTTCAAGTTCAGTATGTTTAGATGACTGTAACTCAGTGGCCGGAGCACTTAGAGAGATTATGACTATTTTGCCAAAAAATTTAAAGTGTTTTCTTTTAAATGAGACCAACCCCATGAAGATGCTGCAAAGGGTTGAAGAACAGCTTTCAATTTACTTTGGGCACGTTATTTTTTGGCGTTTTTAGGGAAATTGACCGGAGTGCAAGGGGTTAAAACACAAGATTGAAATAATTTAAAAATATCAGATTTAACATTAAAAAGCAGATGAAACTAAATGAAATCCTTATTAAACAAAAAAAGTTTTCAGCTGCTTTTTAAGAGTCCATAGAGTCAGCTAAACGTATCCGGAGTGGGACTCTATTCCAAACAGCACTGTCCACCAACCCACCCTGTGTGCAGAGACGTGTCTCCGGAGAAAATGAAGCCCCGAGAATACTTTATTATGTGAAAGAGATGTCAACAGTTTTCCTTTGGGACATGATTTGAGGTTGAATAAGGTGAAAAAAAAAAATTAAATATATTAAATCGTGATACTTGATAATCCCGATATTGTGATAGGATTGAATCATGACCCAAGAATTGAGATTCAGGGTCCCTCGCGATTCCTACCCCTACTGAGCAAGAGCAGTGTGCAGGGCTATTTCTTCAGTCTTATGATATAAGACTGAAGAAATAGTTTTATTGTTTATTGTGTTTATTTGTGATGTGTGCATTGCATTAATGAAATAAATGAAATGGGAAAAAAAAACTATATTCTGTGCACCTACACAGAAGTGATATGTGCTAATTACTGCTTAGACTGGAAGTACTTTTGGAAGCATTAGAAAAATACCTAAAGAATGAGACGCTACATTCATTTATTATAATAAATTATTGTAATAAATGAATTTAGCGTCATGATAAATAAACTTACAACACCTTTTCCATTAAATGAGATGCAGATTATATATTCTTCCCAATACAGTGACTTAATTTGAGATAATTCTGAGGCAATACACATACAGTGGATATAAAAAGTCTACACACCCCTGTTCAAATACCAGATTTTTGTGATGTAAAAAAAGAAATGAGACCAAGATAAATCATTTCAAAACTTTGTCCACCATTAATGTGACCTATAACCTGTACGACAACTGAAAAACAAACTGAAATCTTTTAAGGGGAAAAATAAAAAATGAAAAACTTAAAATAACCTGATTGCATAAATATGCACACCCTCTTATAACTGGGGATGTGCCTGTGTTCAGAATTAATCAATCACATTTGAACTCATGTTAAATGGGAGTCAGCACACACCTGCCACCATTTAAAGTGCGTCTGATTAACCCCAAATAAAGTTCAGCTGTTCTAGTAGGCTTTTCCTGACATTTTTGTAGTCGCATCTTACAACACAAGCCATGGTCCACAGAGAGCTTCCAAAGCATCAGAGGGATCTCATTGTTTAAAGGTACTGTATCAGTCAGGAGAAGGGTATAAAAGAATTTCCAGGACATTAAATATACCATGGAATACAGTGAAAACAGTCATCATCAAGTGGAGAAAATATGGCACAACAGTGACATTACCAAGAACTGGATGTCCCTCCAAAATTGCTGAAAAGATGAGAAGAAAACTGGTCAGGGACGCTGCCAAGAGGCCGACCACAACATTGAAGGGGCTGCAGGAATGTCTGGCAAGTACTGGCTGTGCATGTGACAACAATCTCCCATCTTTTTTATGTGTCTGGGCTATGGGGTAGGGTGGCAAGACGGAAGCCTTAGCTTATGAAGAAAAACATCCAAGCCATTTGAAATCTCCCAAACACGTGGGAAAATGTGTTACGGTCCGATGAAACCAAGGTTGAACTTTTTGGCAGTAATTCTAAAAGGTATATTTGGCACAAACACAACACTACTCATCACCAAAAGAAAACCATACCTACAGTGAAACATAGCGGTGGCAGCATCATTCTTTGGGGCTGTTTTTCTTCAGCTGGAACTGGGGCCTTAGTCAAGGTGAAGAGAATTATGAACAGTTCTAAATGCCAGTCAGTGTTGGCACAAAACCTTCAGGCTTCTGCTAGAAAGCGGAAGATGAAGAGGAACTTCATCTTTCAGCACAACAATAACCCAAAGCACACATCCAAATCAACAAAAGTATGGCTTCACCAGAAGAAGATTAAAGTTTTGGAATGGCCCAGCCAGAGTCCAGACCTGAATCTGATTGAACATCTGTGGGGTTATCTGAAGAGGACTGTGCACAGGAGATGCCCTCGCAGTCTGACAGATTTGGAGCATTTTGCCAAAGAAGAGTGGGCAAATATTGCCACATCCAGATGTGCCACGCTGATAGACTCCTATCCAAAAAGAGTGAGTGCTGTAATGAAAGCCAAAAGTTCTGCAACAATTAGTTTAAGGGTGTGCATACACTACTCAAAAAAAGTTAGAGATATTTGGCTTTCAGGTTGAAATTTATGGAAAACGTTAAAAGTTCACACTACAGTGATATAATATCATGAAAGTAGGGCATTTAAGTAGAAACATGCAATGGTGATTTCCACATCTCAAGCAATTTATTGAAACAAAAGCCAACAATAGTGGTGGGTATACCACAACAAAAAATGTCAGTGTCTCAAAAACTTGTCATGTGCCCTTGAGCATCAATTACAGCTTGACAACAACGTCTCATGCTGTTCACAAGTCGACTTATTGTCTGCTGAGGCATGGCATTCCACTCTTCTTGAAGGGTGGCCTTCAGGCCATTGAGGTTGTGGGGTGCAGGGTTACGAGCCTCTACATGACGACTCAGCTGATCCCACAGGTTTTCAATGGGATTCAGGTCTGGAGAAAGTGCAGGGCACTCCATTTGAGGTACCCCAGCCGTCAGCAGCCATTACCTAATGATGCTATCTCGATGAGTTGGAACATTGTCATCCATGAAGATGAAATTAAGCCTGTGCTGTTCATGCAGAGGCACAATGACTGGATGAATGATGTTATTCAAGTAGTATTGGCTTGTCACTGTACCATTCACAAGGTGTAGGGCAGTTCTGTATTGACTAGACACACCTGCCCAGACTGTAACATGGTGACAACAGTGGGTGATGGATAACACTCTTCTTGATGTCCTTGATGGCGGTCATCATTTCTGCTCAATGTGAATCAACTTTCATGAGAGAACAGCACTGAGGCACACTGGTCCCTTGTCCCTTGTAAATGCTTCCTGGCCCATGCAAGACAATGACACCTGTGCCTGATGGTGTGGTCAGGTACCCTTGCAGGTCATCTAGCACACAGACCACGCTGATGTAAAAGATTTTGAATGGTCTGACATGACACTTGGGTGTCTCTCACCTCCTTAAATGTGCCTGGACTTGAGTGGCATTCATCATCCGGTTCCACAGAGCACTGTTCACAATGAAGCGGTCATCAGCGTGGGATGTGGCCAAAGGACGTCCACCTGTATGCCTTTCTGTGACTCTTCCAGTCACTCTGTATCTCTGTTGCAACCTACTGATGACACTCCGTGACACTCTAAGCTCAGTGGCCACTTCCATCTGACAACATCCTGTTTGAAGCCTCGCAATGGCGAGGTACTGTTGATCAATTGTGAGATGTCGTCTTGGTCTCATGATGTCAAAATGTGAACAGTATGATGAAGAGGATTGTTTATATGCCAATTCTAACTGAAATGGAAAATTTATTAGTCGATTCCTGGATCAAACACCTGTTGTGAATTTTGCCATTAAAGTAGAACTGAACTGAACGGCACTGGGTGATAGTACATACAATTATAAAGATAATTTATCATTGGCACCCCCTCCACAAATTCCAGAATCTTGGAGAAAATCGCGATTTTGAATTTCCCGCCCTGAAAAATCAGACAAATCCGCCGAAGTGCAGCCGGAGTTCCGCGTGACGTCACGAGTGTGACCCAGTCCTCATGTTTACCATTGCGAGCACGTCGACACTGGTTGTTTTTGGTGCATTTTGTCGTGATAGTCGACTACAAAACACTTCCAACACCTGGGAAGATCTGTTCAGTGGCCAAGGAAAGCTGTCATGGCGACGAAAGAAAAGAAAGGGGGAGGAAAAGCGACCGGGAAGCGATGCGTTTTTAGATATAGTGACCCCTCACTTATCGCATTTAATGGGGACCAGAACCGACTGCGAAAAGTGAAAAACCGCGAAGTAGCGTCACCCCCCCCCCCCCCCAAGGGCGTCACAAGCACTATTTTGCACAAAAAGGCACAAGAGAACAGCGAAAAGTGCCACTAAGCAACACGAGCGATAAAGAACAATGAATGCGGTCTTCCTTCGCTGGGTAAAACGTCTCGGCCAATCAGCTTGCGAGATTCCCGAGCGGTGAAGAGGTGGGCAGAGAGGAGTGGAGCGGTGGTCAGAGAGGTAGATTTTGAGTTGTGTGGGCTCTCCGTGTTGATACCTGATGTTCTAATGAGAAGGCAGGGAGACTACATTAGAACATCAGGTATCAACACGGAGAGCCCGCTCTCCCCGGCTCCCCAGCCCGCTCGGGAATCTTGCAAGCTGATTGGCAGAGACGTTTTACCTCGCAAGCTGATTGGCTGAGACGTTTTACCTCGCAAGCTGATTGGCTGAGACGTTTTACCTCGCAAGCTGATTGGCCGAGACGTTTTACCCAGCTTCGCTCCCTGCCTAGCGCCTATACCCAGCGAAGGAAGACCGCATTCATTGTTCTTTATCGCTCGTGTTGCTTAGTGGCACTTTTCGCTGTTGTCTTGTGCCTTTTTGTGCAAAATAGTGCTTGTGACGCCCTGGGGGGGGGGGGGTGACGCTACTTCGCGGTTTTTCACTTTTCGCGGTCGGTTCTGGTCCCCATTAAATGCGATAAGTGAGGGATCACTGTAATAAGTTGGAAAAATGCTGATGGGTTTTTTTCCCTTTCTTTTTTATTGTTAATTTTCCTTATCCTGACACCCCAAACATGCCAAAGTAAAGACTCACCATTCTGTATTCAATAAGCGACTCTCCTCCCCATCACTGCTGCGGTCTGAGTCGGTGCCGGAATCCCTCGAAAATTCTGGCTCTAATCTGTACGGTTCGATGCCTCCCTCGCTCTCTTCCTGTTCACTTGACACTCCTGCATCCTCCTCTGTCTTGTCACCAATCCTGAATGCCTCTTCACTCTGAAAACTCTGGTGTTCTTGACTGCTGGAACTGCTATCATCTGCCATTGTTGTTTTGATAAGGGTCACACTCGTGACGTCACGCAGCGTCGTCTGCACTACTTCCGGTTTGTTTGGCACTGCCAGCCAGAGGCAAAAGTTTATCGGCTTATAGCTTGGCCATCGCACGGCCTAAAAATTTCTTTTATGTGTTGAAAAATACAATAGGTAATAAGGAATTAATCTGCTATTCTACTTTTTTGGCAAAAAGGTGAGTTCAGTTCTACTTTAAGCACTTTTGTTAGAGAAGAGGAAGTTATGCAAAAAAGTACTGAAACATTGAACAGTTGGACATGTGCATTCAAAAGGTTAGAGGAGGTCAAATTAAGTTCACTTTTAAAGGTTATAGTGCATTTTAGGTGCATCCTGAAATTTTACTTGAAAGCTGAATATCCCTAACTTTTTGTGAGTAGTATATTTATGCAACCAGGTTATTCCAAGTTTGTATTTTTATCTTTCCCCTTAAAAGATTTCTGTTTGTTTTTCAGTTGGGTTGTACAGGTTATAGGTCATATTAATGGTTGAAAAAGTCTTGAAATGATTCATCTTGGTCTCATTTTTTTTACATCACAAAAACTTGGCATTTGAGCAGGGGTATGTAGACTTTTTTTATGTCCACTCTATATTACAAATTATCATAGTGTGGAGAAAAAGTTGTGAATAATATCCCCAAATGCAATTTGCTAGCACATCTACTATAACAATATTATCAAAGGGCGAGGTAAGAAGTAGGTCTCTTATCTTGAATAAATAATAAATGTGGGCTACAATAACATAAATGGATGATTTTTTTTTATCTAAGCTACTAAAATAAACATGTTTTATGATTTTAAATGTTTGATTTTTTTTGTTGAATAAAGTTCGACAAAACTTTGAATGGGGGGGAAAAAATGTGAATGTGCAGTCCAACTCAGGCGAGGATCCCAAATGATGAATGCATATTCCAAATCAGGTTGGGCAATGAAGTAATTCAGTTGTTTGTCCATATGCATTGCCATACCTCGCGTTCCAGGATGGCAGAGTTTTTTGCCCATGCGTGCACCAAGTTGGGTAGTTGCATTGCTGTCCAAACTTGGAGCTGGCCAACTAAGATTAGCAGTGGTGATGTAAGAAAGAGGGTGGAATTAACTGCAGTTCTTAGGGATTTAAAGAGACATGCACTGCATTGTTTCCCTTGGTTTACAGCCTGGGGGGGCGGGCAGCGTGAAGGTCATGGTATTCTGGCGCTGTATAGAAAAATTACATAATACTTAATTATTGAAAATGAATGGGACATCTAATGTTAGCAACGGTTTCGGAACCCTTGTTTGTCAGAGCACTTTATTTGTGTGACCTTTTATGACTTAAAGTATATTCATAATAGTGCGTCTTGCACTTTGGGGATTTTTTTCTTTCTTTTTGTATTTGGATGTAATGGATCCTAGCGTTTTTAGCATTTTTCGTTAAGAGGACCAGGCCAAATGTCCTAGCAAGGAAAAATGTCCTCACAGAAAAGGTGGTTTGTCAAGGGGTGGTCCACACAAGAATAGAAAGACCGGGACAAACACACATACTGGTTTTCATGTTTTATGGGGACCAATTTTCCAATCGTCACTTGTGGGGACTACCCTTTCTACTCAGAGATTCCTTGCATTTAGATAGAAGATTAACTTGATACTCTAGCGGGCGGGGTGTCCGATATAATGGTAAGGGAAACATCATCATCCGTATTTATTTTTTGACAGGACACAATTAGTCCCTCAGTTGGGGCGGGTCCTGCTTGATTGCAGTTCTCAGAGTCCCACTGTAGTGGTTCCTGTCCACTGGTTCAACCTGGGCCAGTTGTACCTTGACCCGGTCCATATGGACACCCTCCAGCTATGTCTTCTTTGGTCTTCCTCTTCCTTGTCCTCTGCTTCTACCAGGATCGACCTCCATGACCTTCTTAATCCAACCAACACTCCTCTCCACATGGCCGAACCAACACAAACGGTGCAGGCAGAGCACATTCTTGAGGTCATCCAGCTGTAGCCTAACCAGGAGCGCTTGCGAGCTGGCCTCATGTTCAGTGGAGACGCCACACATCCAGTGGATCATGGCCCTGTCATTCCGCCGCAGATGGTTAAGACAGGCGGCAGTCATGGTCCATGTCTCGCTGGCATGCAGCAACACGCTCCTCACACAGGAGTTGTAGATACAACCTCTAGAGGTTGGTGGGAGTCAACGAGTCTTGAGAATTGGGAGCACCTGCCTGAACTTGTTCCAGGCAGCCTGGCATCTCGTGATGGTGGCAAGCTCAGATCCACCACCAGCGGAGATCATGTCACCCAGGTAGCAGAAAGATACCATCATTTCCAGCTTGTCGTCGCCAACAACCATCTGTGTCATAGGTCAACCATTGATTAGCCTGGCCTCCCCATGACGGCACTTACATCAGAAATCTTGGTCATACGTCTGACCACCAGTGAGTCTACTGCACCTCTTGTGCACCCATCTCGAGCAACCGCTGCAAAAGACTGAGCCATGGCCAGTGCCGGTGAGACACACAGCACATGGATACTTGACGGACTTCTGGAGAACATCCAGGCCTGGGCTGGAGACCATGAGCTTAGTCTTTCCCATGTATACATGGAGTCCTTTGGCCTCAATGTCATTCTTCCAAAGGACTAGCTTCACAGGTATCTCCACTAGTGTCTCTGCGATGATGACCAGGTCATCGGCGTACAGGATCTCCCAGGGACAACCAGTACGGAACTCACGAGGCATCACCTCCAGAACAATGAAAAGCAGTGGGCTCAGACAGAAACCCTAGTGCAGGGGTGCTCACACTTTTTCAGCATGCGAGCTACTTATAAAACAACCAAGTCAAAATCATCTACCCACTACAAAAATGCAAAACATATAATTATTTATATATAATGTATTATATATAAATGTATACATTTCAAATGTATTAAGGATTCTTTGTATGTACAATGTACAGTATGTTGATGTACCTTGCATAACTGAATAAGCCAATATTGCACAACACGCATAATAAATAACTATTAACATATTTTGTAATTACCTGAGTTTACTTTGATGACTTGCACTGAATTGAATCAGCCAGGGATGCATAGTCCGGACAGTAGCTGCTGACAGCCAGCCTCAAGCACATTTCCAAATGTTCATCAGTCATGGTGGAACGGTATTTGGACTTAATGATCTTCATGTAGGAAAAGGCTGACTCACATAAATAAGTGGTAATTCAAGAAGTCTGGGAACGCATCGTCCTGCCTGCACTTGGCAATAAATCCATTCACACACCCAACCATTGCAGGTGCTCCATCTGTGGTGATAGACACCAATTTGTACACTGGGAGCTGAGTTTTCTCGATAAAGTTTTTAAACGTCTGAAATATGTCCTCTCCTCGTGTCTGTTCTTTCACGGGAAGTGCTGTCAATTCGCCCTTTTCACATTCCCCACAATGCAATGCGCAACCGGCAACAAACGGTAGTTTGTTTACACTGGCTCACATGCATACACGTCGAAATAAAGCCACAAATCAGGGTTCCAGATGCGTAGTATCTTTCTGTAGTAATCCCCAGGGTACAGACAAGGAACAGGGCATAAGAAGATCATACTATAGGTTTTCCAGCGGTGAAAAAAATGCAGATCTTCGGCGAATTTGGGAGAGCAAAATCTGGCGATTACTACAGAAAGGTACTACGCATCTGGAACCCTGATTTGTGACTTTATTTCGACGTATCTTGAACTCTGTCTCTGTGTATGCATGTGAGCCAGTGTAAACAAACTACCGGATGTTGCCGGTTGCGCATTGCATTGTGGGGAATGTGAAAAGGGCTCTTTTCTCATTCTTTTTTTCTTCTTTAGCACTGTGGCAGCACAGTTTTACCCTCGGCCGGGGGATCGCGGGGATCATGAGATCGTGGGTTCGATCCCAGCCCCCGACCAACAGTGAGCTGTGTGGAGTTTGCATGTTCTCCCCGTGTTGCGCGGGTTTACTCCGGGAGTTCTCCGGTTTCCTCCCGCACACCAAAAACATGTAGGTTTAGGGCGCTCGCGCACGCAGCGACCAGCAGCCGGTGGCTTGTCACCAGACTGCAAACCAAGTCTACCTACGGGTACAAATAGGTAACAAAAAAAAAAAAAAAAAAGGGCGATATTTGCTCCTCTTTTGCAGTGAGATCACTAAACACCATACGAATGAAAATGCACATCTGAGCTGTGTCACTCACATCTGTAGATTCGTCCAACTGCAGTGAGAAACACTCACAATCTCCGATGTCCTTCCACATTTGCTGGGTTAAATCCTCAAGCAAGAGCTTAAAATCTGAGGTAATTTGCTGACTAGCTTGTAAGTTTTGCTGCGCTTAGCGCCATTGTTTACGCATGAGCGGTGACCTAAAGGTCAAAATTCAGTTGTCATCTGAATGGTTGCCCTGTATGTCAATCAAGTGACGGGATGTTTGATAGGCTGACAAATATTTTTTTTAATGTCATGCTGCTATCGACCAGTACATAGGCTGACAATTTTTTTTTTTTTTTTAATGTCACGCTGCGATCGACCAGTACTACCTCCGCGATCGACCAGTAGATCGCGATCGACGTAATGAGCACCCCTGCCCTAGTGCATGTCAACCTTGACCTCAAACTCCTTGCTAAATCCATCACCAATGTGTGCTCTGCTACGGGTGTGCTCGTTCATACACTGAGTGAGTTGTACAAGTCACTACTCCACCGAGTTTCCTCATGGCCCACCAGATGACTCACCTGGGGACTCGGTTGAACGCCTTCTCTAGGTCAACAAAAGCCATGTACAGGGGCTTGTTGACGCCATGGTACTTCTCGGTTGACAAAGACCACTTCTACAATCAGCTCCGTAGCTCTGTCACAAAGGTGCCTGGGACAGAGATTCCCATCCTGTGTGGAGACTGAAATGGCCAGTCTCCACACAGAGACTGCATTGAAACGAACCGTTCTGAATAAGGCTGTGAAAGATGATCCACAATGATGTTAAATACTTCAAGAAAAATTGCCCAAAATATGTCAGACATTTATTTCATTAGGATCTGCGGGAGATGTGAGCATGTGTAAAAAGTGCAGTGAATGATACCTTTAACCCTATGAGTGTGTATGTTGCCAAACTGCGACATAACCCCTAGTGGTCAAGAGTGGTAAATATTTTTTGTCAATAAAATAGTTCAGATTTCCAAGGCTATAACTTGAAAGTGGTAAGATATAATGGCTTACTGTCAATTAGAAAGATGTAAAAAATGATCCAAAGTTTAAGATAGGAATAAATTTATGCATCTAATTTGCATAATGTCACGGCACCTCTTTAAATTCCATAACTCAGAGTCAAAACTGGTCTTTTAACGTATTTACACAAAAAATGGTTCAGTCTTTTGACACCATTTTTGGTACAGAGGTACCTCATCTTATCTTGAAAGTATATGAACAAGAAATCGGTACATTTAAAAAAAAAAACAGAAATAAGTCACTTACTGTTGTACAGTCTGTTGACAAAGGGGGGCTGGCATGGTCGCTGCGTTTTCACTCATTATGGGCCTCATTTTGCATTCTGTCGGTAATATAAAATCTCTACCACATCTACAAAGTCTTATGATTATCCCACATAAATTTCGCTTGTATCCCATGGCTATTTTCGGCATACAAAGCCGACAAAACGTGGCGGTCACCGATCGTGGACATATTAGCTTTCTGTGCTAACTACTACAAACAAAGAAAAAGGAAATGAGTTTTTCTTCTTTGGTGTATTACGTGTCATCCACTGAGTACTCCATCTGATGTCTGCCACCTTTTGAAACTGGCAAATCAGTACATTCATCCATCTTCTTCCGCTTAATCCTTTTTGGGTTGCGCGGGGGCTGGAGCCTATTCCAGCATCTTTGGGCGAGAGGCAGGGTACACCCTGGACAGATTGCCAGTCCATCGCAGGGCCAACACAGAGAGACAGACAACCATTCACTCTCGCATTCATACCTAAGGACAATTTAGAATCCCCGGTTTGATGCCAATTAACCCAGCTTGCATGTTTTTGGGATGTGGGAGGAAACCGGAGAAATCCCGGAGTAAACCCACGCAGACATGGGGAGAACATGCAAACTCCACACAGATCACTGTTGGTCGGGGGCTGGGATTGAATATCCATCCATCCATCTTCTTCCACTTAATCCTTTTCGGGTTGCGGGGGGGCTGGAGCCTATCCCAGCATCTTTGGGCGAGAGGCAGGGTACACCCTGGACAGATCGCCAGTCCATCGCAGGGCCAACACAGAGAGACAGACAACCATTTACTCACATTCATACCTAAGGACAATTTAGAATCCCCAGTTTGATGCCAATTAACCTAACTTACATGTTTTTGACATGTGGGAGGAAACTGGAGAAATCCCGGAGTAAACCCACGCAGAGACGGGGAGAACATGCAAACTCCACAGGGATCACTGTTGGTCGGGGTCTGGGATCGAATCCACGATCCCCCGGCCAAGGGTGAGTTACTGTGCTGCCGTAGTGCTAACCACTCTGCCACCGCGCTGCCAGTCAGTACAAATTCCTAATGCAGGCAATCATGTCAGAGTGAGAAGGCAGGTGCAGTGCTGCGCTCTGCCACTAGGGGCACGGAAATTCTCACACTCAAAGGGTTAAAGGTGAACAAAGGGTGAAAAATGAAACATCTGTTTTTCACAATTTGCTTGCATGATTTGGTGTATTACGGTTAAAATTAAAGAGAATGTGATTTACACAAAATGTTTGCATCTTCTTTCTGTTTCTCTTTGAAATCCTGCTCATGCTTTCTCTATCTACAAATGGAAAATGAACACATCCTTTGTGTTGTGCTGTTTCTCCTCAGTGTTTCTGAACTGCTGATGGGAGAAGTGGACAGCAGCACATTACTCTCGGTGCCCACTGAGAAGAGCAGGGTGGGTTTAAAAAATTTTTGACAAATTTTTAGGGCTGTACCCAAATATTCTACTGTTAAAATACTTATTCACTATATCGGTGTTTCAGTTTTCAGTGTTGTTCTTGAGACCCTGTCCAATTTTAGTAAAGGTAATAGGTTAGAAATGGATCAAAAGACTCACAAATTTACAAGAAAAAAGCAGACAATTGATGATGTAAAAAGAGGCAAATTTACACAAGTACATATGCAACTAGAGGATAATCCGTGAGTGCATTCCTCTGCCAAGGTCTGCCCATCTTTTTTTTTGTTGTTTTTTTGTGAGAGCAGGATTACACAAAAACTGGATGGATTTTGATGAAATTTTCACCAGAGGTGCCCAATTGGGGTAGAAATGAATGCATTAGATTTTGGATCCAGTGTCAGGATGTGGATTCGGAATCACTTTTTCATGTTCTTGAACATTGCGAAATAGGGCCTTGGTGGAGGTATACACTCTCAGATCACTTCCAAAATATAATGGGCTCATCCATAGCCCAAGGACCACCTCTGGCAGAAAATTTCATCAAAAATCCATCCAGTAGTTTTGCGTAATCCTGCTAATAAATTGCACCGATCACATTATCTCCTTGGCTACGGTAACTATACAAGAATAAAAACTGCATTAAGAAATTGAGAGTCCGTGGAAAAATAAGATAACTTGGCACATTTATAATATGAAACTACAGTATCTCACAAAAGTGAGTAGACCCCTTCCATTTTTGTATATATATTTATTATCTTTTCATGGGACATCACTGAAGATATGACACTTTGATACAATGTAAATTAGTCAGTGCACAGCTTGTATAACAGTGTAAATTTGCTGTCCCTTCAAAGTAACTCAACACAGCCATTAATGTTTAAACTGCTGGCAACAAAAGTGAGTACACCCCTCATGAAAATGTCCCAAAGTTGTGCTCAGAGTGTCAATATTTTGTGTGGCCACCATTATTTTCCAGCACTGCCTTAACTCTCTTGGGTATGGAGTTCACTCGAGCTTCACAGGTTGCCACTGGAATCCTCTTCCACTCCTCCATGATGATATCACGGAGCTGGTGGATGTTAGAGACCTTGTGCTCCTCCACCTTCCATTTGAGGATGCCCTACAGATACTCAACAGGGTTTAGGTCTGGAAACATGCTTGGCCAGTCCATCACCTTTACCCTCAGTTTCTTTAGCAAGGCAGTGGTCATCTTATGTTGGAATATTGCCCTGCGGCCCAGTTTCCAAAGGGAGGAGATCACAGTACATGTTGACATTCATGGTTCCCTCAATGAACTGTAGCTCTCCAGTACCAGCAGCACTCATGCAGCCCCAAACCATGACACTCCCACGACCATGCTTGACTGTAGGCAAGACACACTTGTCTTAGTACTCCTCACCTGGTTGCTGCTACACAGGCTTGACACCATCTCAACCAAATAAGTTTATCTTGGTCTCATCAGACCACAGGATATGTTTCCAGTAATCCATGTCCTTAGTCTGCTTGTCTTTGGCAAACTGTTTGCAGGCTTTCTTGTGCATCATCTTCAAAATGGGCTCCCTTCTGGGATGACAGCCATGCAGACCAGTGTGTTTGATGCAGTGTGCGGTGTATGGTCTGAGCACTGACAGGCTGACCCCCCACCCCTTCAACTTCTGCAGCAATGCTGGCAGCATTCATACGTCTATTTTCAAAAGACAACCTCTGGATATGATGCTGAGCACATGCACTCAACTTCTTTGGTCGACCATGGCGAGGCCTGTTCTGAGTGGAATCTGTCCTGTTAAACCACTGTATGGTCTTGGCCATCAAGCTGCAGCTCAGTTTCAGGGTGTTGGCAATCTTCTTATAGCCTAGGCCAGGGGTGTCAAACTCATTCCATGGAGGGCCAAGACCCTGCAGGTTTTACCTCCACCCAGTGTCTTCAGCAGGTATTTTCACTGATCAGCAATCAGTGGGAAGAAATTCAGTGAAATCACCTGTTGAAGACACTGGGTGGAGGTAAACCCTGCAGGGTCTTGGCCCTCCATGGAATGAATTTGACACCTGTGGCCTAGGCCATCTTTATGTAGAGCAACAATTCTTTTTTTCAGATCCTTAGAGAGTTCTTTGCCATGAGGTGCCATGTTGAACTTCCAGTGACCAGTATGAGTGTGAGAGCGATAACACCAAATTTAACACACCTGCTCCCCATTCACACCTTAGACCTTGTAACACTGAGTCACATGACACCGGGGAAGGAAAATGGCCAATTGGGCACAATTTGGACATTTTCACTAGGGGTGTATTCACTTTTGTTGCCAGCGGTTTAGACATTAATGGCTGTGTGTTATTTTGAGGGGACAGCAAATTTACACTGTTATACAAGCTGTGCACTGACTACTTTACATTGTATCAAAGTGTCATGTCTTCAGTGTTGTCCCATGAAAAGATATAATAAAATATTTACAAAAATGTGAGGGGTGTACTCACTTTTGTGAGATACTGTAGTACATCTATCAGAAGTTGCAAATGTAGGTCACTTTTTAAAGGAAAAAAAATGCTAGTTTACAAAGGAAAGCTTGAAAAAAATCTAAATTTATTAATAAAGGTAAACATTTCTGGTAAGACATTGTTGCTGTTGCAATCCACTGATGTAGTAGAAAGACAAAAACATAAATACTACAGACTATTCAGAGCCCCAAAACTTGTATTTGGGACAGCCCTTTAAGTTCCATACACCTGTAGAATGAGAAATAAAATCCCTCTGCTGCTGCTTGGTGTGTTTTAACATGTTTGTCACTGAATCATTTTTGTGTTGTTTAGTCCATGGAGAACTTGTACACAGCAGCCAGCCAGGGAGCAGACGGGGTACAATTCAGGAGTTACCCGCAAGACCTGGGTAGGCATTAAATCACTCAACTTCTCTGTCTTCGTCAGCATCAGGTGAGGTGGTTGGTCAAAGTTTCACTTTGGTCCTTCATCATTTTGTCTCCAGATGATACTTTGATGTGCTCATCCCTTCATGTATTATGGGGATGTTTCTTGTCACAGTGGCAATCAAGCATTACTCGGATACGGAGGGCTGAAAAGTTCATGGGCTGACCATGATGCATTGGTTATATTTGACCAAATGTGGTTCATTTTTCAACATAATCTCCAATGTCAGTGTATCTGAAAAGAAACAATGCAGTTTGTATCAGAAAAGGTTAAATTTAATGCATGATTAGTTTTGTTGCTGTAGCATAACTCCTTCTTCGTCAACCTCTGAACTTTTCAGGACCCCCCGCCCCCCTTCCGTATTTATGTGTAGGTGTGGGTGTACAAATGTTTGGATGTTTGAGTTCAACAGAACAGTTAGCCAAGTTGTACTCAAGTAAATGTCACATTACCTTATGATATTAAATAGTCTTCAATTAATTAGTCTTCAAAAAAGTTTGAGTAGGAACAACTTTATTTTGATTTTTTTAATTTGTGACATTTTTCTTTTAAGTTTACATCTTTCTTATAAATTTGACTGTTTTCCAAGTAAATTTACATTTTGTTCTTAAAAATTTGCGACCTTTTTCTGATAAATTTGTGACTTTTCCCACACAAATTTACATCTTTTTTTACTTTTAAACTTGCCACATTTGTGAGGTGCAAAGAATTTTTAACACAGCTTTTCCAAACATCTTAAGTTTTCTTTAGAAAGCATAGATTATTGGACAAATTATTTCACAGAGACTAAAAACTATCAGGATCAAAATTATGAGCCCCCTGAAAAACTGACCTTTTTATTGATATAGCACAAACCACTGCTGTGAAATGATGTGTTTTAATTTTGTAATGCTCAAAGTTTGTCGGGCAGCGTGGTGGAGAAGTGGTTAGCACTGTGGCAGCACAGCAACTCACCTTTGGCCGGGGGATCGTGGGTTCGATCCCAGCCCCTGACCAACAGTGATCTGTGTGGAGTTTGCATGTTCTCCCCGTGTCTGCGTGGGTTTACTCCGGGATTTCTCCGGTTTTCTCCCACATGCCAAAAACGTGCAAGTTAGGTTAATTGGCATCAAACTGGGGGATTCTAAATTGTCCTTAGGTATGACTGTGAGAGGGAATGGTTGTCTGTCTCTCTGTGTTGGCCCTGTGATGGACTGGCGATCTGTCCAGGGTGTACCCTGCCTCACGCCCAAAGATGCTGGGATAGGCTCCAGCCCTCCCAAGACCCGAAAAGGATTAAGCGTAAGACGATGAATGAATGGGGGGGGGGGGGGAGCTTGTCAAATCAAAATAAAACTCAGTATCTTCCAATTTACTCGCAGCATAAAAACTTCAGCAAGTGTTTGAGCTGTCACCTGAGAAAGCATCATGCCAGAAACAAAAGAACTGAGTTTAGACTTGAGAAAAAGAATTGTTGATGCTAACCAAGCGGGAGATGGATATGGAAAATTATCATAGCATTTCCAAGTGTTAAGAACTGGAGTGAGAAGTATCATCAAGAAATTCAGAGAGAGGCAGGAACCAAAAGATTTCAAAGACTCTGGAAAGAAAATTAGAGATGTGTCTAAAGTGGGTGGCAGTGGCTCAGGAGGTAGAGTGGCTCATCTAACAACCGGAGGGTTGGTGGTTCGAATCCCTCTCTCCCCAGACATCCTGCCGTTGTGTCCCTGGGCAAGATACTTTACCCATCTTACCTCCAGTGTCCATGACACTGGGCATGAATGTGTATAAATGTTTGGTAGTGGTCGGAGAGGCCATTGTCGCGGATTGGCAGCCACGTTTCCGTCAGTCTGTCCCAGGACAGCTGTGACTGCAAGTAGTAGCTTATCACTATCACTGTCTGTGGTGTGAATGAATAATGTATCCATTGTAAAGCGTCTTTGAGTGTCTATGAAAAACACTATATAAATCTGATACATTGTTATTATTGAAGATCCCAGAACAACTGTCAAGACACTAGTGAATGACTTAGCCAAGAATTGTAGTGTTATAGAATGCAAACACTAAAACTCTGCACAGGGATGGATGGGGAGGCTGCAGACCAAGAACAAGAAAAACTCAGCTTGTGCAGAATAGACACCTTCAAGCCAGACTCAAGTATGCTAAGCACAACCTGGAGAAAGATTATGCATACTGAGCGCATCCTTTGGTCAGATGAGACGAAACTAGAGCTCTTTGGCCATAGAGACACTGCTGATGTTGGGAGAAAGAAGGGAGAGGCATACCACCCAAAGAACACTGTCCCCACCGTGGTGGGAGGATATGTGAAGATTTTGAAAGAAAACCTCAAGTAGTCAGCAGCAGAACTAGATGTGGGTCATTGATTTGTCTTCCGACAGGACAACAACCCAAAACGTACTGTATGTCACTCCTGGTGAAGAACTACCTCCAGAAGACCAAAGTGAACATTATTGACTGGCCTGCACAAAGCCCTGACTTGAATCCCATTGAAAATCTGTGTGGGGAAGACAAAGGTCCATGACAGAAGACCATCAAGTCTTGAGGAGCTTGAGAGATTCGCCAAAGCAGAATGGGCTGGAATTGCTCCGGAGACGTTTGTGAAATTTGTTGAAGACGACAGCAAATGACTGCAGGCTGTTATCCAGCAAAAACAAAAAAGCATCTATTAGCACCGGGGGCCTCATAATTTTGACCCTGGGGGAGTTTGGTTCTTGTGAAATAATTTTGTTTTTTTGTGCAAAGTAAAATAATGTAAGCATCCAAAATGAAACTAGGTATGTTTGGAAAAGCTGTGTTCAAAAATTCTTTGCACTGTTTAACAGCACTAGGGAAACACTTTGGGCGCTCATAATTCTGTCCTCAAGTGTAACGTCTTTCTTTGACAAATTGACTTTTTTCACCTAATAAAGTTTGGACTTTTTCCAAGTAAATTTAATTTTTTTTCCTTATAAATCTGAAACTTTTGGTGATACTTACCTTTTTTTTTTTTTTTTTTTTTTTTACACACAAAATTAAATTTTTACTAAATAAATTTAGTACTTTTCTATGTAAATCTGCAGTTTTTTGTGATTCATTTGTAACTTTTTCAGACAAATGAGCAACTTTTTACTTCCCATAAATTTGATTCCCCCCCCCCCCCCGAAATTTGATGAATTTTTCTAGGCAGATGTGCAGCTTTCTCTCATAAATTCACTGCATTTTTTTCTTGTAATTTTGCAGTTCTTATCATGTACATTTAATTTTTTTTAAGGTAGCTTTACAACTGTTTTCTTGCTTTCCACTTTGCCAATTTGTCAGGTTTTGCTCTTGGACGTAGCAGTGTGATAAAAATAAGAATGAAAATATTTGATAAGTCAGAACAGAAGAATGTACTCAGAATAGAAAGTGACCTGAAATAAAATTGAGTTCATGTACTTGAGTAAATGTAACCTGTTACTACCCACCTCCACAGCCAGCCATAACAGTTAAAGCCAAAAAAAAAAAAAAAAAAAAAATTAAAAATGACAGAACAGCAGAAAATTTTTAAGGAATCCACCCTCACACATAAATGTAGTTTACTGTCACTGTACTAAATTGTTCCTGGACTGTGTTGTTTTTTGTGTAGGCCGAGGTGAGGAAGTGGACGTGGTCCTCCAGCGCAGCGAGGGAGGGGTGGACTCTGCCCTGCTTTATGCCAAAACGATTTCCAAGTACATGAAGGACCTGATCAGTTATGTAGAAAAGAGAACTTCACTGGGTGAGTGGCACCGCAAGTCAGACGACCGATGAAGTGTTCACAGAATTACTGTGGAGAGACGAGTTTAGACTTGAGTACCGTAAGAAAGTGAAGAAAGAATGTTTCTTTGGGGATCCAAATGGATGAACAAATTGTCATTTTGATGCTACCTGATGGTTTATGGACACCATGTTGTTGTTTTTTTCAGATTCACAACTATATGCTAACTTTGTTTTGGTGACATCCCTGATATTTAGAATAATCTCCCAATGTAATGTTAGTAATGCGTTACTGCAGGAGTCTGACTGGTGAATCTTGAGCTACATTTTATTATTGAACAAAAATTACATATTTATGGAAGGGGGGGAGTTATGGGAATTTGAGGAGGGGAGAAAAATCACATTTATTGAGAAAAGTGCAAACTTGAGGGGGAAAAAGCCACATTCATGCACAAAAAGTGTCTAATTTAGGGAGAAAAGTATAAAACAAATTTAAGGGAAAATCATAATTGGGAGAAATATTTACACACATTGCACATTTATGGCAGAAAAAGGTACTTTTGTGGAGGAAAAAAATTCACATTTATGTAGTAAAAAGTTGTACAAATTTAAGGTTTAAAAAAGTTGCAGATTTGTCAATTTCAAGTTTTTCCAGAGAAAGCTGCCTTTTTTTGTGGAAGAATACCAACAAATTTGTCCACGATATTGGCAGCATGGGGATTCAAGAAGTCAAAATGTAATATTACTACTTTAAAAGGTCATTGACGACACTTTTTCCACGTTTTAACAGCTCTCACAGGACTTAAAATGTCTGACATATTTTGGTCAAATTTTCTTTCATTATTGCAGCATCATTGTAAATCATCTTTTGCAGCCTTTCTTGGAACGGCTGGTTTCAGTGCATGTCTCTTTAAATCTGTTAAACCGCATTTAACTCTACCCTCCCTCTTGCATCACTATTGCTAACAGTAGCTGGCTAGCTTGGATCTAGCCTGAACCAGCTAATGTGAATTTGTCTCAAAGAATGAATGAAATGATGCATAATTGGTGGACAGGGGTGTGTGGTTTCAGTCGTAGGATTTGACTTATCCCTGGAGTACAATTGGCACAGAAAGATTTGTGAAGGAGTAGCTAAAGTGCTAGCTTCAGCTAGCCATCTTTGGCCCCAGTTATAGATAATAGTACAAGAAAATGAGCTGAAATAATGTCTACGAACGACTTGTACTGTCAAGTGTTGTAGGTGAACAAGGATTCCAGTAGTGGTGAATAGAATTTTTAGAAAATGGCAATCAAAACTGGCTGGGTCAATGGTAAAGCTAACACCAGGCGGCCTATCCATCACTTTATCCTCGCTGACCACCTAGCCAAGCTAATGCTAACAGATTGATGTAGTATCATGGCGGAAATATAACAAAACTAGAAAAGCACTTGGGGAGTGCATGCCTCCAGCAAGGCTCCTTCCCTCTCCCTTTGTCCATCCATCTGTCTGTACCTCCCTGTCTCCAGCCCTCTGTACATTGCAAGATAGGGCCTTGTTGCAGGTATGCGCTCATGGATCACCTCCAAAATCTAATGGGTTCATCTGTAGCCCAAGGATCACCTCTGGTGAAAATTTCATCAAAATCAATCCAGTAGTTTTTTCATAATCCTGCTAAACCATTGTTAGAAGATTAAGCCTTGGTGGAGGTACGCACTCATGGATCACCTCCAAAATGTAATGCGTTTGTGTCATTTTAATTTTTTTTCTAATATATTATTTCTGTGATCTTTTATTTGACCAGAAACTGAGTTCTCCAAAGGCCTCCAGAGATTATACCACTCCTGTAAACACAGCATAACACACGTAATATTCATTTTCCTCACTTTTAAAGATTAAAATATTACATTTAGAAAGTCTTGGTGGCAGTAACTGTAACGTTGCCGCTTGCTCTCTCCAGCCCCACATGCCCCTCTACTCCATCTACTCCCTGGCTCTGGAGCAGGACCAGGAGCAGTGTGTGAAGCTGCAGCAGGCCAACACCACCCTGCATACCCAGACCTTCATTCAGGTACAGATAACAGCCTGATAACATATTTGAATTATTGTGTTTCATATCCCTCACCCCTCTTGTCTGTGCAGCCCCTCATGCAGCGCAAACAGGAGCATGAAAAGAGGCGGAAGGAGATCAAAGACAACTGGATTCGAGCAAAAAGAAAACTGGTAGGAGCTTTCTAATTTCATGCCAAATCACCCTGAATAAGAGCGGCACCCCAGGTCACAATCTGAGACAATTTTGAAAAAAGAGAAATGATGTAGTACACTTATACAAGATGTTAAAAGTGATTTTTAATTGCAAAATCCAAGCATCTACAGTATGGCACAATGTGGCGTTTCTTGTATTACTGCTGTTAGTAGTAAATATTAACAAATCAGCTCAGTTTCAGAAAAAAATGGCTGACCTTGAAAATGTTAAAAATTAACCCGGCCAAGCTAAAGTGAAGAGCAACTTTACCAGCTCAAAAATGAGTCGTAACATAATGCAGCGTTTCTGTTTTCTGGTACAGATACACTAAGCTTACATACATAAATATGCTCCTGTGGAAACGCCATACTTTTGTTTAGCTGGTGGTGGTGGTGGTGGGGGGGGGGGGGGGGGCTCATACTGAAAACACTATTGTTTGGTACACAGCCCCAAACACACCTGTACTGTAATGAACTGAAAATGGTTCGGTATGATTACATGTAGTTTTATACCCCAGTGGCCACATTTTCCCTAAATTAATGTACTTGTTTTCTCTCTTAAAGGATTCATTGATTACGCTTAACAGGTTATTCATGTCTTGATGAAATTTTTGTAACATTTTGTTGAAATTTTCTTTAATTATTTAATTATTGCAGCAATTTTTTTTTTTTATTTTGTTTGTCCCTGGAGTACAATAAGCACAAACATTGACGAATGAGTGGCTAGCTTCAAGGCAGCCAGCTGACGTTAGCAGCTAACTGGATTTAGCAGTTAGTTGACATTAGCTAGCCGCTCAAAATAACGTCTAAGAACAACATATATAATCAAGTGTTGGTAAATGAACAAGGATTCCAGTGGGGGTGAATAGAATTTATAGAGGGTATGCGTATGAGGTCACCGAACAGAACTCATGTTGGTTAAAAACCAAGAGTGGCAAAAATGAGTGGCAGCATTAGGGTGTAAACACAAAAAATACACACAATATTCACTCACATCAGTACACAGAGTACCTGCTTGTATTGTAGAGAGCTAATCTTGTCATTCTATCTTGAATAATTGGCAAAAATTAAATAAATAATGGCTCTGAATCAGTTCTTCACTCACCATGTGCTCCTTGTTCTTTACCCACACATCACTACAGTCAAGTAAATGGTGTGGTATTAACATGTAAAGTTAAAAAAAGGACTCTGTGCACTGCTGTGACTAAATATTTTGTGTGATTTTTGTTCTGCGGCATACAAAATAAAGCTGTTACATGTGAATGCCACTCAGTGCTGTGTTGCTATGGTAACTGTTCTAGAACTGCCAAGACCTCTGTTCCAATGCATCCCCTCTATAGAAAAAAGCGATCCAGGCTGACTGGATCAACAGTTAAGCCAATGCTAGGCTACCTGTCCTTCACGTGACTAATCCCGACCGACTGCCTAGGGAAGTTAATGTTCAATGTAGCAGCACAGCGAAAATAACATAACCCAGAATGGCACATGATATATTATTGAATATCGATATTAGTGAACCAGGTGCAGTGTTGCCAGATGGGAAATGTTGAAGTATTGTACCAGGAGCTTAAAATTATCGTAGTTTGAGGAAAATTATCGTACACACCCAGTTTTCATTCTAACGTGGCTCAGGACCATCTGCTTCAGTAACACATTATCACGCATCGTGCATATTACAGCCTATAACGCAGTTTTACATAACAGATCGGTTGAAAAAAAGACTGCAGTCAAGTGGTCCAAAAAAGCGGCTCTATCCATGTGGAGTACAGGATGAGCCCCTGGCCTGCGCTGAACAGCTCAGAATATCAGTGATGATTATCTACTATATGCCTTTTGCTGAATAGTAAATGGCATTCACTTATATAGCACCTTTTCTCGTCTCTAGATGACCAAAGTGCTTTACAGATCCTGCTGTCCACCCATTCACACACTGATGGTGACAGAGCTGCCATGCACCGGTGCTGGCCTGACTCACCAGGAGCAACTGGGGGTTCAGTGTCTTGCTCAGGGACACTTCGATTCAACTTTATTTATTTCAATTCAACTTTATTTATATAGCGCCATTTCACAACAACAGTCATCTCATAGCACTATCAACTGTAGGGAGGACCCCCACAGTTGCAGAAAGACCCCAGCAATCAGACTTCGATATGCAGACTGCAGACAGAGCAGGAATCGAACCCCTGACCCTCCGATCAGTAGTCAGCCACACTACACCTGCACCACAGCCACCCCCTGAATGATATGAATCATCATATAACAAGGTCTTACCTCATAAATATTTTGAGAAGCACTCCGTTTATATGCATTGGGAATAAACATCAATCAATCCACTACTAAAATGCCACTGATAATTGAAGTAGAAACCCGTTTCAGTTTTATTGACCACCACAAACCAGTCACATTTTTGCAGACATTTGTATGTTGCAGCAGTGACATAAAGCTTTAGTGCTAATGCCAACAACTGGTCTGAACCACCCAGCAAAACTGGGCTCTGCACCCCCACCCCCCCAATTCGTTTCTCAACCTGCTGGCGATGTTGCTTACTTGAGTCTGCTGTGCCTGCATTAGTGCTATAATGTACATGAACGATTTGATCAAGTGTACTAGATTTTAAGAGTGAACATACTGTACTGAATCACTCATCAGAACTGTACTGGAAGCCAGGGATGACCAGCTGAATCATCTGCCTGAGAAGCAAACGAGCCCCGCCCGCTCGGTTCAGCTGACTCTCAGTTCAGTGAGTGGTAGATAGTTGGAGCTCCTGCACGGAGTGATTCGGTGTACAACTATTTCTAACTGATCTTTTTAGCTTGACTCGGTACGTTTCTGTGAACCATGGATCCCATCAGTAGCCTCCATCCGAGGTTGCCTCTCTGCTAGCAGGTGGGAGAAGTTTATCCCTCTCTGCTGCCTCAACAGGAGTCTTCCGTTTTCTTTTCTATGCAGCCCGCGCACGTGAGATGGTGCGCAAAAACAAGCGTAGTACAGTATATATGTGCAGGATCTGTATCCTGATTGTTTGCTAATGTATTAACTTAGCCATGTAACAAAGAGGTCAAATTATCGTATATTATGGGATTTTTGAAATTATTGATCCTACATTGTACAGAAGGCAAAACTATTGTACAAATACGATAATTATTATACGTCTGGCAACACTGACTACGTAGAAACAGTGATGTCTATTAGGGTGACTGAAATGTCAAGAAAATAATGATATAAACCACATTTGGTAAGCTAACTTATTAGCTCACTGTTCTCCACATGATTGACTGCTAGGCTGGCCAACAATAGAGCGGCGGGCAGGTATCAAGGACATGCTTGGCTGAGATGGAGAGCCTACGTCACGCCCCCTCTACTTCCACATATGGGATCTTAAATCAGAAAAATTCTCCATTGAAATAAATGGCAAGAGCGAAATTATCTTTTGATCCCAGTCAAATTTTGCCATGAGTTACACATATGTTTGTCAATTTAAAGTATAATTTTCCACATAAATAAGTGTAGGTTGTTGTCTAATTGTTAAGGTATAAGGTTGTGAAAATATGTAAATTAAAAAAAACTACAAACACAGATGGACGGAGCCTACATCATCTTTTCAAAGCGTGCCCAGGGTGAAGTAACTAAAACAGTCCTCTGGATCAGCTGCTGCTCTCACAATACAAAACAATACCTTTGTGATGTTTTTCTCCTTTTTGGATCTTTTTTTAATCGATCAGGAAACAGGAGGTGAGGTTTTACTAATCTCCCGCCATGCTCGTGTTTAGTGATGTGGGATGATGGGAGTTGTTGTCCACTAATTGTTGAAACAAAAACTACAGTAAATATTACTCTGTTATTGTACAGTAGCTGACAACTTTAATTATGTGGAAAATTAGCTTTTAAATTGACAAACATATGTGTAACTTGTGGCAAAATTTGATGGGGATCAAAAGATAATTTCGCTCTTGCTATTCATTTCATTTGAGAATTTTTTTGATTTAAGGTCCCATATGTGGAAGTAGAAGGGGCGTGACTTAGGCGGTCTAATTGCTGTGTACAGTAAGTGATGTCTGATGTTTTCATCATGTGACCAATAGATGACTTTCGGGTCATAATCTACAAAAACACCATTTTTTTCAGTCAGTGGCCCCTTTAAAATCAAATTAAAATAAAGTTACAAAAAATTATTATTTGTGAAATTACTGTGGCAAGAAAATCAGACTGGCTCTTTTATTCTTTGTGTGTTTTTTTTTTTTTGTGTGTAGATGGAGTGTGAGGCAAACCTAAAGAAGGCCAAACAATTCTACACGGCGCGCTGCGAGGAGCATGACAAGGCTAAAACAGCCACCTGCCGAGCCGAGGAGGAGGGAGGAGGATCCACAGCGAAGTCTCTGGATAAGAAGAAACGACTGGAAGAAGAAGCTCGCAATAAGGTCCACTGAAAAATTTTATTTATTGCTGTGTGAACTGGCCAAAAAGAAGGCAAGGAAGTGAATTGAACACTTGTGTGTGCAGGCGGACGAGGCAGAGGCCACCTACCGGACGTGCATTGCGGACGCCACCACTCAGCAGCATGAGCTGGAACACACGAAGGTGACGGTGCTGAGGCAGCTGCAGGACCTCATCAAGCAGAGTGATCAGACCCTTCGCTCGGTCAGAACGAACCCTGAATCCTCACTAATAAAGCGGATAAGGTCACAACTGCACAACTTCTGCTCTGACCTCCAAACCTTTTCTCCTCCTCCAGGCCACCATCTCCTACTACCAGCTGATGCAAATGCAGACGGTGGCTCTGCCCGTCCACTACCAGACACTGTGTGAGAGCAGCAAACTGTATGACCCCGGCCAGCAGTACGCCGCCCACGTGCGAGACCTTCAGCTGCCCGAGCAGCCGACTGTTCACTACACGTTTGAGTCCTACTCGCCCTCTAGCTCATCGTCACAGTAAGAGAATTGGATGCAAATTTTGGAATGAGAGCTGAAAATTACAGTTCTCCTCATGATGAATAAGCATATTTTCATTCTTTTCTTGCTAACAGCCCTTTAGACTTTTCTTTTAGGATTATTTTGGATTGAGCACGTCTGTTTTTGAAGTCGTCTGTATTCTCATTAGAAATTTGACTTAAAAAATTGAAGACTGAGTATGAAATGCGTAAATCCACTAACCTCAGTGGAATTTCATCACCTGTTTTCTTTTTTTTGTCTGCCTTTAACAGAAAAGGAGCATGCTGTTAGCTAACATTGCAGACGAGGAAGACAATCTGTTTTGTTTTGTTTTTAATTCAGTAGATTGTAATTTGTTCCTTTTTCTATACTCCTCACAATTCAGTCTGTGGATATACGTTTTAGAAAGCATACGTGTTTTTATGCGTCGGCGACTCAACCGGCAACCTTGCCCTACCAAGGGTGTGGAGGGTGAAACTGGGCATCCTGACAGAACTACAAGCAGTATCTGTCACAGGTCTGTGGTGGGTCACTCCCAGTTACACGGGGTGAGACTGGACATCCTGGCAGATAAGCACATCTGACCTAAATGAAATGGTCATTGTTGCCCCTGACAGACTGCTATGATGATGATGCACTAAGTGCCAAAACTGAGGAACTTGCTCCAAAGTAATCTAGAGCAGAGGTCAGCAACTTCTACTATCAAAATAGACATTTTGAGCTGCTCTTGGCAAAAAAATTCTGTTGAGTCACAAAACACATTTAAACTTTTAAATGTAGGTAAAACAGCTGAGTTATTAATATGAAGTGGCTTGTCGTCATTACTGGTGGGCAGGTTTGTCCTCTGCAATGTGCAGGTTTTCTCTCAGCTTTTTTCCTGTCACAGTTGGCTTAACATTTTTCTTTTAATTTGCTAGATTTTCATAAACACATTTTCACAAATTTCAGATTTTCTTATGAATTTGATTTTTTTTTCATACATTTAAGTTTTTATCTAGGTGAGAGGGGGAAAAATAAAGAAAAAATTCTAAATGCAGACAGTTATATTTAAATTCATATATAGTGTGCAGATGTCTATTCATCATCTACCACTTATCTGGGGATTTGGGTCACAGAGGCAGCAGTCTAAGCAGAGAAGCCCAGACATCGCTCTCCCCAGCCACCTCCTCTAGCTCTTCAGGAAAGATACCAAGGTGTTCCTGGCTAGCTGGGAGACGTAGTTTCTCTGTGTCCTGGGTCTGCCCCAGGGTGTCCTCCCAGTGGGATGTGCCCAAAACACCTCAAGTGAGAGGCGTCCAGGAGGCATCCTGATCAGATGCCCAAACCACCTCAACTGGCTTCCTTCAATGTAGAGGAGCAGCAGCTCTATTCTGAGCTTCTCTTGGATAACTGAGCTCCTCATCCTATCTCTAAGGGCGAGTCCCACCACCCTGTGGAGAAAGCTCATTTCAGCTGCTTGCATCCGTGATCTCATTCTTTTGGTCATTATCCAAAGTTCATGACCATCGGTGAGGGTAGGAACAACAGCTTTGCTTTGGCACTCAACTCCTCCTTCACCATGACAGACTGGTACGATGTCCATATCACTACAGATGCTGCTCCAACCCGTCTGTCAGTCTCCCACTCCATACTCCCCTCACTCATGAATAATACTCTGAGATACTTGAACTCCTCCACTTGGGGCAGAAGCTCAACCCCAACACAGAGAGGAAAATGCACCTTCTTCCAGCTGAGGACCATGGACTCGACCACTTCATGCTCAGTAGCAAACCACCCCAGTGAGCCCTGTAGGTCATTGCTTGATGAGGCTAATGGGACCACATCATCTGCAAACAGCAGAGATGAGATCCTGTGGCCACCAAACATGCCACTCTCTGTTCTTTGGCTGCGCCTATAAATCCTGCCTATAAAAATTATGAACAGGATCAGTGACAAAGGGCAGCCCTGGTGGAGTCCAACGCTCACTAGGAATGAGCTTGATTGATTGCTGGCAATACAAACCAAACCCGGGCAATGGTTGTATAGAGACTGAATAGCTCGTAGCAACAAGCCTGATATTGTGTACTCCTGAAGCATCCCCCCACAATAAGTAAGAAAACGTATTCTGTCTTTATCCTTACACGGAGCGTATATATACCAGACAAAAGTGAATACTCTGGGTGGCATTTTTCACACAGTAATGTGTATTAAAATTCCCTCTGTGAACATTTGAAATTGTTGCAGACATGGCCACAGACCAAGGAATGACAGTTTCAACACAGACACACACACAAGTCACTCAGACAGTCCTTCCATCAGTGTAGAGATGCCGTCAGTAGACAGCCGAGACGCTGAGGTCCAACGCAAGAGTAAGTAACGTTTGCTGCAGTTAAAAGATCAAAGTAGGAAGATATGATTGTCATTCAGACATCTGACCTGTACAGTATATTGTAATGGATTTGGTGTGAGAATAATTTTTTTTCTTGAGGTGTCTTGTTAAGCTGATATAGTTTACCGTCTTTATGTGCAGGACAAGGACACAAATCATGGGGTTCAACAGTGAGTGATGACAGTTTCATAGGAGACGGAGGCCTCGATTCTCCATCTGCCAGCATGGGTGAGCTTGAACTTACTTATTCACCAAGCATCATTAGTTTAAAATAAAGTAGAAATGTGTAAACTATATGAAAGCTCAGTCAACAGGATTCAAGTAGTTTTTTTTACTTCTGAAATATTTCACCATTTATCCAAATGGCTTCATGAGTAAGAAATGAATGTAGAGAAGGATGTAAACAGACATATACTACCAGTAACTGTCATGACTATGGTGACAGGAAGCAGTGGTGATGACAGAATACTTGGTATTGATATCCACAGAAAAACCACCCACACAGACCAGTACTCATTGATTGCCTCACACTATCCCTTACAACTCAAACTAGGAGTGATTAGGACACTACTAGGACTTGATTCTGCCTCAATAATTATATGGAATAGTTGAAGACTGCTCTCCTTCAGTAACATATTGGGATCTTCAAAGAAAATGGAGGTGGGGGATGTTGCACTCGCCTCAGAGTGCTCTTGTCTTCATCTGACAAAGGACATTTATTTGAGGATGATGTACACATTTTGGACAGAGAGGACCGATGGTTCAAGAGGGGAGTTGGAGGCCATTTGTTTATGTAGAGAAACCTTCAGTCAACACAAACAGAGGCCTTAGATACAATCTGCCCTCTACGTATACTACATTACTTTCTTCCCTTTTTAAAAAAAATTGGGGGGGGGGGGTGTCCTGCATCCAACCAGGAGACACTTGATATATACAGTATGTATATTTATATGTTTATGTGTATGTAGATGTGTGCATGCATGTTTGTATCTATTTATACAGGTGCATCCCAGTAAATTACAATGTCATCAAAAAAATGATTTATTTCAGTAATTCAATTCAAAAAATTAAACTTGTATATTTTATAAATTCATTGTACACAGAGTGATATGTTTTAAGTGTTTATTTCTTTTAATTTGGATGGTTATGGGTTATACCCATACCAGACCATGGGTCACCAGTGACCTGAAAGTACTTCTTAACAAGAAGAAGAGGACTTTTAGGTCTGGAGACAGGGAAGACCTGAGGAGAATGCAGTGTGAACTGAGAGAGATGCTGAGGGTGTGTAAAGATGACTACAAGACGAAGTTAGAGGATAAACTCCAGCAGAAAAACATGAAGGATATGTGGACTGGAATGAAACGCATCACTGGGTGTAAGGGGAGAGACAGACAGACATAGGGGAGCCTTCAGTGAGCTGAAGAGCTGAACCCGTTTTTTTTAATGGATTCATCGCACCATCTGTCACCCCCACAACACAGCCAGAGATCCCCCCCCCCCACACTGAAGACATCAGCACCAACCCCCACATCACTGTGACTACAGGTCAGGTGAGTAAATGGAGAGACTTCACCAGCAGGCCCTGATGGCATCTCTACCTGGATTCTGAGGACCTGTGCCAACCAGCTAGCTCCAATACTGAAACACCTATACAGCCTGAGTCTAGAGAGAGTACCGGTGCTGTGGGAAGATGTCCTACCTGGTTCCTGTCCAAGAAGTCGTCTCCATCGGACCTGAATGACTGTCGACCAGTTGCCCTCACATCTCATGTGATGAAGGTCTTGGAGAGACTTGTCTTGGCCCACCTGAGGCTGCAGGTGAAGACATGGCTGGACCTTCTGCAGTTTGCATATCAGCCCCATTTAAGAGTTGAAGATGCGGTCATCTACCTGCTGCCACAAGCTCATTTGCACCTGGATGGAGGAGGAGACACTGCGAGAATCATGTTCTTTGATTTCTCCAGCGCATTTGACACCATTCAGCCACTGCTGCTGGGTGAGAAGCTGCAGATGATGGGGGGGCTGACAGCTCTGTGATCTCCTAGATTACCGACTACCTGACAGGCAGGCCACAGTTTGTCCGGCTGGGCAATGTCTTGTCTGATGTGGTTAATGATAAGGGAGTTCCACAGGGGACTGTTCTTTCTCCTTTTCTCTTCACCTTATACACCAATGACTTTCAGTACAGCTCCTAGTCGTGCCACCTGCCGAAGTCCTCTGATGACTCGGCTGTTGTTGGGTGTAAGAGGGGAAGAGGAGGGGGAGTACAGGGCACTGGTAGACAGATTTGTGGACTGGGCTGAGCAGAATCACCAGAGGCTGAACGTCAGCAAGACCAGAGAGATAGTGATTGACTTCAGGAAGAAAACTCCTTCACAGCTATTGTGGATTAGGGGGGAGGATGTGAGGGTAGTGCAGGACTACAAATACCTTGTTGTTGTGATCAGCAACGGACTGGACTGGAAATCTAACGCCGATGTTGTGTACAAAAAGGGGATGAGCAGACTCTTTCTGAGGAAGCTGAGATCCTTCAATGTGTGAGATGCTGGAGCTTTTCTACCAGACCATCATTGCCAGCGCCATCTTCTTTGCTGCTGTTTATTGGGGTAGCAGTATCAGAGCCAGCGACACCAACAGACTTGACAAGATTATCAAGAAGGCTGGCTCTGTAATTGGATTCAGGCCGGAGACCTTTGAGAATGTGGTGGAGAGGAGGACACTGAACAAACAGTTATCCTTCATAGGCAATCCTGATCACCCCCTCCACCACACATTGGACAGACAGCAGAGCACTTTCTCCAGCAGACTGCTACAGTTCCACTGCCAAACGGTCAGGTACCGGAAAACTTTTCTGCCACATGCCATTTCATTGTACAATAACTCACTCTAATGTTGAATTTTGGTCATAACAGTGCTGCCATACTGCACCTTACAGTCTAATTGGTACCTCACATGCACCTTGTAATTCTTCCTTATTGTCCGTAGATTCATAAGGATCATCATCTGTTTAACCTAGTAGCCTATGTAGTATATAAAGTTGCCTAAGCATTTTTTTACTTCTCTGGGTAACTCCTTTTCTATTATTCTGTGTGTATTTCTGTTGGTTTGAGTTGTCTGCTGTGTCATGCTGCTGTTACACTGTAATTTCCCAGTTTGGGATCAATGAAGTATCTATCCATCTACAAATTCATTTTTTCAAAAAATGAGGAATATTATATAAAATTATTTTTTTTAATTGTTTTTTAATAGAAATATTGGCTGGCTGAAAAGTATGTCCATGTACTCACTCAATACTTGGTCGGGGCTCTGGTTGCATGGATTACTGCATGAGTGTGGTGTAGCATGAAGGCGATCAGCCTGTGGCACTGCTGAGGTGTTATGAAGGCCCAGGTCGCTTTGATAGCAGCCTTCAGCTCATCTGCATTGCTGACTCTGGTGTCTCTCATCTTCCGCTTGACAATACTCCATGGATTCTCTATGGGGTTTAGGTCAGGAGAGTTTGCTGGCCAGTCAAGCACAGTGATACCATGGTCATTAAATCAGGTATTGGTACTTTTGGCAGTGTGGGCAGGTGCCAAGTCCTGCTGGAAAATGAAATCAGCATCTCCATAAAGCTTGTCAGCAGAAGGAAGCATGAAGTGTGCTCAGAAATTTCCTGGTAGATGGATGCAGCAACTTTGGACTTAATAAAACACAGTGGACCAACACAAGCAGATGACATGGCTCCCCAAATCATCACTGACTGTGGAAACTTCACACTGAACCTAAAGCAGCTTGGAATCTGTGCCTCTCCATTCCTCCTCCAGACTCTGCGACCTTGATTTCCAAATGAAATGCAAAATTTACTGTCATCTGTTGGTGTCCACTGTGTGTTATCAAGTCCCAAGTCAGCGCAGTCATCTATCAGGAAATTTTTAGAGCACTTTATGCTTTCTTCTGCTGACAAGCATTATAGAGATTCTGATTTAATTTTCCAGCAGTACATGGCACCTGCCCACACTGGGAAAAGTACCAAAACCTGGTTTAATGACCATGGTATCACTGTGCTTGATTGGCCAGCAAACTCACCTGACCTAAACTCCATCGAGAACCTATAAGGTATTGTCAAGAGGAAGATGACACCAGACCCAACAATGCAGATGAGCTGAAGGTCACCATCAAAGCAACCTGGGCCTTCATAACACATCAGCAGTACCACCGGCTGATCGGCTTCATGCCACGCTGCATTGATGCAGTAATTCATGCAAAAGGAGCCCCGACCAAGTATTGAGTGTTTACATGGACATACTTTTCAGTCGGCCATCATTTCTATTAAAAATTCATTTTTTTAAATTTATGTAATTCTCTTTTTTAGAAACTGAATTTGGGGTTTTCATGAGCTATAAACTCAAATACTTTGCAAGCAGTTTCATGAAATGGTCAGTCAGAAAGCAACTCATACCAGCTTGGATGTCGCCTGGGTTAACAAGGCCAGAGGTTCCTGGCAGCGGAGGGCGAAAGACAGTGCTGCGTGGAGGAGTCTGATCAGACCTAAATGAAACAGTCATTGTCGCCCCTGACAGACTGCTATGATGATGATGATGAAGTCATAACCATCAAAATTAAAAGAAATAAACACCTGAAATATATTAGTGTAAAAAAAAAAATCCGTTTCATTTTTTTATTTGAATTACTGAAATAAATCAACTTTTCAGTGACATTCTAATTTATTGAGATGCACCTGTATATCAGAGGTTGCACTACACTTTGTCATTTTGATAGATAGCGTTGTAAAAATTGTTTTAATTCTCATTTTAATCTGTTTTGATTAGCTCACCCTTAGTGTAAACTGTCGAAATCAAACTGCTTTCAGATTTTCCTGTCACTGCTGAAGACAAATCTCAGTGAAGGACAATTTTCAGTTAATGCAGCTTCTGTTTCATTTATTGTCCCACGCTTGACAATAAAATCTGCTGGAAACCTCACATCAGTCACATCCGGGCCAAATTAGCAAAATGTATAGGCATACTGGGGAAGACAAGACACTTCTTGGACTATAAATCATTGGTCTTATTGTACAATTCGCTGTTTTTACCTTATCTTAACTACTGTGTAGAAGTCTGGGGAAACACCTACAAAACCAACCTACAGTCAATATGCACATTACAAAAAAGAGCTATAAGGATAATAAACAATGCAGGATATAGAGACCATACCGATTCGTTGTTCTTAAAGTCACATGTCAAAGTTCATCGATTTAGTTAAATTTAAGACAGCACAAGTAATGTACAGGGCAATTAATAATCAACTACCAACTAATATACAAAAAATATTTAAAAAAAAGAGACAATGATCATAATTTGAGGGGAGACTTAAACTTTACAAAACCCAAGATACGTACTACCAAGAAAAGTATGTGCATATCTGTCTGTGGGGTGGATTTGTGGAACAGTCTAGAGCCGGAACTGAAACTATGTACAAACAGAAATCAATTCAAAAAGAGGTATAAGCATCATTTGCTGAAAGGGTATATGTTAGAAGGGTAGTAGTTATATGTACGATTCATTATGTTCACTCTGGGATATTATGGGACACTATGGAATGGTGGGTGGGACAGCACTGTGTGTATCTGTGTTGTTTGAGGCTGGTTTTGTTGTATGGAAATCATTGTATGTTAGAATGGATGGGTGTTAATGTTGATTTGTAAAAAATACAGTAAATTGTTTACTTGGGGTCTTAAAGGTGGTAATTTGTATAAAATTCACATGGGTGTATCTATGGAAAAGAGGAGATGGAATTAATAAGTGTTCACTTCTTCCTTCTCCCTTTCGAACAGTGTATACTGTTACTTTATTGCATTTGCCATTTGCTTGTATTTGTTATATTTTTGTGTTCGAAATAAACTATCTATCTATCTATTTATATATTGATACTGTGGTCTATATTTATCATATATTCCATAACCTACATATGTTGAAGCATATGAGAATGTTTGGTGATTACATATGTAAGGCGACTTCACACCTCAGAACAGGACAAAGAGATCTCAACCGCCAGTGAGGATCAAAGAGTTTCCCAGGCACTGCGGTGGAGACCGGAGGAGCTGCCCTGACCCCCCAGGGCCATGAGGAGGAGTACGAAGACAATGGGGGGATTAAGATAAGGAGGGATGTCAGCTTTGGATTTGCATGTCTTTTGTTATGTGCAAGTATAAGTTCATCGAGCCGAAAGTGTTCGGTCTCTTTTTCCTTCTTCTGCTGCTGCACTAGGATGAGACTTGTTAGAAGAGCTGATAATAAACTTTGGTTTATATATCACATCGCCTCGTTCTTCCAAGCTCTTCTACACTGGTGACCCTGACGCGAGTATGGACCAGAGGCGTTCCCCCGCGATCGACTCATCTGTGGCGACCCAGGCAGACGCCGGAGAGGGCTCAACCGAGCACCAGCGCCGCGGAGAGAGCCGAAGCAAGGCACTCTCACCCTGCGGACGCAGCAGTGACGGTCTACACAAACGCCGTCACCGTCAACCTGCCGGACTTCTGGCAGGAAGACCCCGCATCGTGGTTTCTGCAAGCTGAAGCCCAGTTTGCACTTGCGGGCATCACGGCTGACGATACAAAGTTCTATCACATCGTCGCCAAACTCAACGCCGCCACTTCGAGATGTGCGCAGAGTATAATCCAACGGCCGCCGGCCCAGGACAAATATGAAGAACTGAAAGCGACCATCGTGGCAAATTACGTCCCCTCAGCCGAGGAGAGAGTCGAGAGGATCCTGGCGGTTTACGGCCACAGAGGATGCAGACCCAAGGCCCTCATGGAGGACTTGCTGCAACTTAAAGAAGAGGACAATGACAACTTCCTCTTCCATTTCATATTCCTCAGTACGCTGCCGCCACACATGAGGGACGCTGGCCAACATGCGATGCAGCACCCAGCAAGACTTCCGCACGCTAGCTCACGAAGCTCAACGGCTCGTCAACGCCTGCAAGGAGCAGACACCCACAGCAGCATCCGCAGACCTCAACGCTGATGTCCGGAGCCACGAGGAGCCACAAATCACCGAGCAGAATCAGCCCGCGGTGACAGCGACACGGCCAGGACGCAACAGACGGAGCGACGTTTGTTATTACCACCACCGCTTCGCCGAGAAGGCTTACAAATGCATTCCCCCCCTGCAAATTCACAAATTCCGGAAAACGCCGAAGCCGAGAGCCGTTAACAGCGGTGGTTCTCGGCGAATAAAGCAAGCTTTTATATGTGACGGACGGACACACCGGCAAGCGGTTCCTTATCGACACGGGAGCTCAACTAAGTTTTGTCATGCCCTCCCAAGCAGACCGGGCCATGGGCCCCCGGGGCAATGGAGCGGTGGCAGCCAACGGCTCCACCATCGACACTTTTGGTGAAAAGAGCCTGCACCTCTGCATCCACGGCCGCAACTACAGATGGACATTTGTTGTAGCGGCGGTGAGTTTTAACTTGTTGGGCGCAGATTTTTTGTGTGCACATGGGTTATTAGTTGATCTAGCGAACAGACGCTTGGTTAATGCACTGTCCTTTGCTTCTATTCCCTGCTCAGCTCGTATTTCTCCACCACCCGTGCAGGCTAGCGTCACCACAGCAGGAGGTAAGTTTGATCAACTCCTCACCCAATTTCCAGCACTCACAATTCCCAAATTCTCAGCCACAGTGGCTAAACACGGGGTTGAACATTTTATTCCCACAACGGGCCCACCCGTATTTGCCAAAGCCCGGCGCTTAGACGCAGCCAAGCTCGCCATAGCTCGGGACGAGTTTACCACCCTTGAAAAATTAGGCATTATTAGACGCTCGAAAAGCCCCTGGGCCTCACCACTTCACCTGGTTCCGAAATCCGACGGTTCTTGGAGACCGTGCGGCGATTACCGCAGATTAAACAATGCGACAGCGCATGACCGCTACCCAATTCCTCACATTCAGGATTTTTCACTGCATCTGGCGGGTGCGCGCATTTTTTCAAAAATAGACCTGGTCCGCGGTTATCATCAAGTCCCAGTTCGAGCAGAGGACATTCCTAAAACAGCTGTAATAACCCCTTTCGGCCTTTTTGAATTTTTGCGAATGCCTTTCGGCCTCAAAGGCGCGGCTCAAACCTTTCAGCGGATGATGGACGCAGTATTACGCGACCTCCCTTTTGTTTTCGTCTACCTCGACGATATGCTGGTAGCCAGCCCGTCTGAGGAAGAACACGAGCGGCATCTCACTATGGTTTTTCAGAGGCTAGAAGAACACGGGTTAATAATCAATCCAGCCAAATGCAAATTCGGCGTGTCACAAATTGATTTTTTAGGACACAGAGTTTCTCCGAAGGGGGCAGTCCCACTTCCAGACAAAGTTCACGCGATAAAAAGTTTCCCATGGCCACATACGGTCAAATCGCTGCAGGAATTTTTGGGCATGGTTAATTTTTACAACCGTTTCCTCCCCCACGCAGCTCAGCTCATGCAGCCCCTATATGACGCGCTCAGAAAACAGAAAGCTTCCAACGCGGTCGAATGGACCCCGGAGCGCGAACGCGCCTTCGCAGAAGTAAAAAGCGCCCTAGCTAATGCCACATTGTTGGTTCACCCCGATCCCTCGGCCCGCATTGCGCTAACCACAGATGCTTCGGTCCTAGCTATAGGGGCAGTTGTAGAACAACATGTCAGCGGAATCTGGCAACCTTTGGCATTCTTCAGCAAATCGCTAAACCAAACCGAGCGTAAATACAGCACTTTTGACAGGGAGCTGCTAGCGCTTCATTTATCCATCCGCCACTTCCAGTTCTGGTTAGAAGGGCGGAGTTTCACGGCTTTTGTAGACCACAAACCGCTCACCTTTGCTATGGCTAAAATTTCCGAACCGTGGTCAGGCAGGCAACAAAGACAGCTGGCTGCGATTTCAGAGTTCACCACAGACATTCGACATGTGGCAGGCAAACTTAACGTGGTAGCAGACTGCCTCTCTCGCGCTGTGACATCGTCAGAGCGCGAGGAGACAGATTATACTACCTCAGCCACGGAACTCTTCACCAACGCGGACACATACGCGGCCCCAATCCATGCAGGGATAGATTATGCAGCCATGGCAGAGGAACAAAGTAGTGACGTGGACGTGCGCGCACTCTTGTCTGGACCAACAGGGTTAAGGCTGGAGGAAAGGGGTTTACGCGACGGCGTGCCCCCCCTAATATGCGATATCTCAACCGGCCGACCTCGCCCGTTAGTCCCAGCTACATGACGCCGCCGTATTTTCGACTCAATTCACTCCCTCGCGCACCCAGGTGTGCGTGCCTCGGTTAAAATGGTCGCCGAAAAGTTTGTGTGGCCTGGCCTGCGCAAAAACGTAAAAGAATGGGCAAAAACTTGCATTTCTTGTCAGCGCGCCAAAATACACAAACACACAAAAGCCCCTCTGGAGCCTTTTCCAATCCCTGCTAGAAGGTTCGACCACGTTCATGTCGACCTCGTGGGGCCACTACCTTCCTCCCAAGGTTTCACACATCTGTTAACAATGATAGACCGCACCATGCGCTGGCCAGAGGCAGTCCCTCTGGCGTCAACCACAGCAGAGGAAGTCGCTCGCGTTTTTTTGACAAACTGGGTGGCACGTTTCGGCGTCCCATCGGACATCACGTCCGATAGGGGGCCTCAATTTGTCTCGGAGCTTTGGTCAGCCATGTCCAGCAGCTTAGGGGCAACAATTCACCGCACCACCGCTTATCACCCTCAGGCTAATGGGTTATGCGAGCGTTTTCACAGATCTTTAAAGGCCGCCCTCAGAGCCTCACTAACGGATACAAATTGGGTAAATAAACTTCCCTGGGTTTTATTGGGGTTGCGTGCTGCGCCCAAAGAGGATCTAGATGCCTCCCCAGCAGAATTAGTTTTTGTACAACCTCTCAGGCTCCCAGGTGAATTTTTACCAGAGAACCCAGAGCCAGGGCATCTTCCAGCCCCGAGGTTTTTAGGCAGCAGCGGACCGGACTCTCTCCCCGGTCCGGCTCATCACTCTTTTCCACGGGTTTTTGTCCCTCAAGTTTTAAAGAACGCTGAATTCGTTTTTGTTAGGCATGAAGCTTTAAAACCAACTTTCCGCCCACCATACGACGGACCATTCAGAGTGCTGGAACCTGGTGATAAACACTTTGTGCTTGATTTTGGGGATAGAAAAGAAACAGTCAGCATTGACAGACTTAAACCCGCCTTCTTGTTGAAAGACGAGCCTGCACGGTTGGCGAGAGCACCTCGGAGGGGTAGATCCCCCAAGAGAAAAGACTCAGCCCCCCTGCAGGGAACAAATAATCACTCTCCTCCCCAAGCTACAGATTCCTTACAGGAAGGTCCCAGCAGGACGCCCAAGCGGACCCACAGCAGTTTCAGGAGAAGATTAAAACCCAGACGGCACAAAGACTGTTACAAACTACTCAACAGTTGTTCACTAATTGTGCTGTAACAGTTTAGGACTGACTTGTGATTTTACTATGGTGTTATGATTACCACTGAACTCTCTTAGGGGCATGGCTGCTAGAAAGTTTCTCCTGTGGCAAGAGGTGTAGCAGTTAGTATGTCATAATAATTATCTTAAACTGTGAATTTTTCTATTGTCCTTTTCTTAGTCGTTTGGGGGGGGGGCTGTGGTCTATATTTATCATATATTCCATAACCTACATATGTTGAAGCATATGAGAATGTTTGGTGATTACATATGTAAGGCGACTTCACACCTCAGAACAGGACAAAGAGATCTCAACTGCCAGTGAGGATCAAAGAGTTTCCCAGGCACTGCGGTGGAGACCGGAGGAGCTGCCCTGACCCCCCAGGGCCATGAGGAGGAGTACGAAGACAATGGGGGGATTAAGATAAGGAGGGATGTCAGCTTTGGATTTGCATGTCTTTTGTTATGTGCAAGTATAAGTTCATAGAGCCGAAAGTGTTCGGTCTCTTTTTCCTTCTTCTGCTGCTGCACTAGGATGAGACTTGTTAGAAGAGCTGATAATAAACTTTGGTTTATATATCACATCGCCTCGTTCTTCCAAGCTCTTCTACAGATACAACAGTTAGTTCCAACCAAGCAATTTGAATGGACAATGGGGATTCCAGGAATTACTATATTCCACAATAATTTCACACCGTCATTTCACTGGATATGCATTATTCTGCTTTAAAGGTGTTCTAGTAACTGTTAATTACTAACCATTATTTACTGTCAAGTCTGTCAACTGTCAGTGGCTTCTTACAGATGAGAATTGTAATACTGTGTTGGATACCTTAATTTCTACAGTGAGGCACCATTTGAAAAGAAATCATCTCCATGACCCGAAAGCCCTACCCTTGTAAACATCCACAAGATATTTCTTGTCCGTTTTTTTGTTTTTTTTTTTTTTTTTTAAAGGCAAGCTAGAGTTGGATTTATTGTCTTGATTAGCAAACCACAATACCTTTGTGATGATGGGCTCTTTATTTCATCTGAAAATGCCAAGAGTGAAGTGTGCAGAAGCCAAATGGCTAGCATGCTAACCGGTGCAATGTCATCATCAGGTAACCAGTATGTATTGTAAACACTGGCTTTTGCAGTGGACAATATTAAATTTGTTTACATGCATGTGAAATGACAATAGACTTATTCTTTGCTATATTATGCTGATTGAGGTGATTCTCAATAGTTAACTGGGTACATTTAGAAGGGACTATTTTTCTCGACAGAGTAAAATAACTGGTTAAACAAACAAATCATAATATTTTGTCCTGTACTGCTGTCATTTAATAAACTGTGCTTGTGGAACCATTGTATAAAAGGAATATTACACGAGAAGGAGTGTGGTATCAATGAATATAGTAACTGCGGTACTTTTATTGTTTTACAAATTTAAATAATGCTTAGTTTGTTGATTTTTCAAAGAATGTTACTGCTTGTTGTCACCATAGTTGCATGTACTGTTAAGGTGCCTTCACACCAAATGCAAACGGGCAGCGCGAATGTATACAAAGTCAATGGAAAGAGGCGAGCAAACGCAAAATCGCGCGTTCACGTCCGAAGGATAGTGCTAGCTTTGAGATTCTGCCGTCATTGGAATAAAAGTATCAACATTGGAGAGTAAACTAGTTTGAAAATGAGACTGACACTCACCTGGAGACAGAAGGACCGGGAGCTCTTTAGCTGAATCGGAATGTCAGAGTTTTTTACCCATGGATTCCTGCCACAGGCGTGCTAACAAGGCTAGCACGTCTGTCCTCAGAGACCTATCATAGAGCAGCTGAATGTCCCACCGACGGTTACTGAGATTAAAGATGCCATCAAACAGATGTCTAGTGGTAAGGCAGCTGGTGGAGATGGCATCCTGCCAGAGAGCTATAAATGTGGCGGTAACATCGTCGTCGCCCGTCTCGCCCACCCAGTTATTTGCCACCATATGGGAGCAGGAGGCGGTTCCACAAGACTTCAAGGATGCAATGATTGTTCACTTGTACATGCATAAGGGAAACCGCCACTGCTGCGATAACCACAGAGGAATATCGCTCCTTGCCATCGCTGGTAAGATTCTAGCACGTGTGGTCATAAACTGCCTCAATCACTATGTTGTCGACAACATCATTCCCGAGAGTCAGTGCAGCTTTCGAGCAGGACGAGGCATCATTGACATGTTTGCAGCCAGGCAAATACAAGAGAAGTGCCAAGAACAAAATTGTGATTTGTTCATAGTGTTCGTAGACCTGACTAGGGCCTTCGACTCTGTTGGGAGAGATGGCCTGTGGAAGCTGCTCACCAGGGTCGGTTGCCCTCCTAAGATCGTCAATATCATCCGCTCATTCCACGATGGCATGGTCGGGCAGGTGGTTAAGAGTGGTTTAATCTCCGATCCATTCCCTATCATCAATGGCACTAAGCAGGGGTGTGTTATGGCCCCACTGCTTTTTAGTATCGTCTTCGCTGCAATGCTCCTTGATGCCTTCAAGGACTGCGACAGGGGTGTAAGGATCCGGTTTCGCACTGATGGCAATGTATTCAACTTGCAACGTTTAAAGGCTAAAACAAAGACGTCATGCATGATGCTGCGAGATCTTCTCTATGCTGACGACTGCATGCTCATCGCTCACACTCTTGAAGACGCGCAGTTCATTGTTGACCAGTTTGCTAGAGCAACCAATCGTTATGGACTCACTATAAGTATCAAGAAGACAAAGGCTTTACATCAACCTCGTCCTGGTACGCTCCCAATAAATCCTGTTATTACCATCGGTGGCAAACCCTTCAAGGCAGTTGACAAGTTGTGCTACCTGGGGGGCACCATCTCGCAGAACACTAAGATTGATGATGAAGTTACCCACTGCATCAGCAAGGCTAGCGCATCCTATGGACACCTACAGCATCATCTGTGGTCGAAGCGTGGCATTCGTCTAAGCACCAAGATCAAGGTCTATCGCACCGTTGTTCTATCTACACTTCTCTATGGGTGTGAGTCATGGACAACCAATCGCCCCCATGTGAAGAAACTTGAACACTTTCACATGCGGTGTTTAAGGAAGCTGTGTGGAATCACGTGGCAAGACAGAGTTGCCAGTACTGAAGTCCTCCGTCGGTGCAATATCATCAGCATCGAGTCATTCATCGTACGTGCCAGTTACGCTGGACCGGCCACGTTGTCCAGATGACAGGTCAGCGCATTCCTAAAATCCTGTTATTTGGCCAGTTGGATGAAGGGCCGAGGTCACGGGGCGGTCAGTGGAAGCGGTATAAAGACGTGCTCAAAGCCTCACTCAAGTCATGTGGGATTGATCCTATGACATGGGAAATACAGGCCAAGAACCGCCCCCTTTAGCAAAAGATCTGCCATGAAGGTGTTGACCTCTTCGAGAGAGAGAGAGAACTGCCCGTTTGGATGCCTACCACAAAGCACATCACGGTGCCGTCCAGCGACAGAGACGTCTACAGCAGTCGGCGTCATCCACTCAGCCAATTATGTACATCTGTCCCGATTGCGATATGCCATGTGCTTCACGCATCGGCCTCATCAGTCATCGCCGTCACAAGCACCCCCTTACAATTTAATGCAGCCAGAAGGTGGGAGATCCGTCGTTGGCGACGGCTCAATTCATCAACAAGGCTGGCAAGCTAGCAACGTAAACATCCATCATGTTTTCAAGGTAGGGACAACTTTTTCAGGTGAGTTCCCCATCGGATAATGTAAACCTAAGCATGACGTTATTGTGGGAATTTCCACAGCAGGTTGAACACTGCTGCAGAAGATATAAAGGCAACTTCGCCTGTCTGCATCTCACTGAGTGAATTCATGTCTTTGTGTGTTTACGTTGAGTTATAATGTAATCGTGCTGTGTGAAAAATTTGCCCGTTCGCGTTTGGTGTGAAGGCACCTTTAGTGTATGTTTGTTTACATTCTTCTCTACATTCATTCCTGACTGACGAAGCCATTTGGATGAATGTTGAAATGTTTCAGAATTTAAAAAAAAAAAAAAAAATACTTGAATCCACTTGAATGAATGTTCATACAATATATGTACCCATCTGAATGACTGAGAATCTTCATCAAAGTAGAATTGTATAAACAACTATTTCTATCAGCTGAGAAATTCTCAAAGGAAATGACATGCTTTAGAAATCTTAATTATTTGTTTTAGGTGACATTAATAAACTTGCTCGGACTGCCTCAACTGGAACAGTGTCGTCCAATGAGGATGCAGATGAGAAGGACGGGAACATGGCCTCATTTGAAACTCAAAGTAAGATTCTTGCTCTCATATTTCATGATCACATTAATGGGCTTTGAGTCCTGCCTATATGATGGGGGGTGCTTGTGTGCAGATATTAACGGCATGGATCCAGACGTGGTGGTGTCCACCAGACCATTCCGTAACATCGGCCTGTCCAAAGCGGCTCAGACGCACCGGCTGAAGAAGCTTCGGACTCCTGCCAAGTGTCGCGAGTGTGACAGTTACGTTTACTTTCAGGGGGCCGAGTGTGAAGAGGTGAGTTTGTGGCAGAAATCATGGCCTGAGATGCCAGCGGGTATTGAACATGATGCACTTTGCTGTATTGCTAAAATATATAACTATATGGGAGACTGTTGAATGAACAATGTTCCAGAAATAGAATAGGCTGCTTGTTCTACAAGCATAAGTCTGATAATTAGGACTGCAGGTGGTTGTAGCAGTCATAACCCCAGCATTTTGTTTTGCAGGTATTAACATTGTACAGAACCTAACTGGAGGACTGTAGAAAAATCCTTAGTTTGAGGTCATGTTTTGCCAAATTATACAGCGCATAAAACATTACACTCTTAAAGACACACATCAGTGGATATAAATCCCCTTAAAAACAAATCTACATTGTCTAAAATGGCATCTTATGCCCTTTTTTCCCCACACACACAAAAAAATTTCGTTGTCTTACAGTTGCTTGTAAAATTCTTTTCCCCCTCCTTCAAACACTAGAATCTAGTTAGGCCCACTCAGAACCCACCCACCAGGACAAATAAAACTGCAAGCTGGCAAATTTGAACAGCCAGTACTTAGTCCTGATTGGTTCACCTGTTATAGTGACATCACAAAAACGCTTTATATAAACTTGCCTTTTTCCAAGGGTCAACTGAACTTTCACAGCAGAGAAACAGACATGACACTTAAGAGTAAGTTCACTCTTGATGCGTCTTGTAAGTCATAAAAAACGCATTACAGACATGTTAACAAGGAAAAAAACCTTGATTTTCATTGGTGTGTCACTTTGAATAATTTCTGTCGCAACATTTGTTTAGTGTAGAAATCGGTGTGAGTGAATTCTGGCGATATTCTTGATCACGTGTGTGTATTTTGTCTCTTGCAGTGTTTTCTGGCGTGTCACAAGCGCTGTCTGGAGACTTTGACCATCCAGTGTGGCCATAAGAAGCTGCAGGGCCGTCTGCAGCTGTTCGGCAGGGACTTCTCCCAGGTGGCCAGCTGTGCCAGTGACGGGATCCCCTTCATCATCACCAAGTGTATATCTGAGATAGAGAGACGGGCGCTGAAGATGAAGGTGGGGACGCTCCATGGCGCTTTGTTTTTCAAGTGACTGTGAATGTCTGAATGGCTTCCTTCTGCTCATAGGGCATCTACAGGGTGAACGGGGTGAAGACTCGCGTGGAGAAACTGTGCCAGGCTTTTGAGAACGGGAAGGAGCTGGTGGAGCTGTCTCAGTGTTCACCACATGACATTAGCAATGTGCTCAAACTTTACCTCAGACAGGTACACAAGTAGGGTCAAGTTCTGGACTAGTTTTGGTGTTTTTTCCCTCTTTTTATGTTCTGTAGATAATGAACAGCTGCTGAATTCCTATGCATTTAATGTGAATACACCCAACTAAAAGGGCCTATATCATGCAAAATCGACTTTTTTGAGCTTTTAAGCATATTATAATGTTAATTCCTCACCAAAAATACCCCCAAAGTGGTATTTTGTTCCATTCACGCATCTCTGAGTATTCCTCCTCAACCCTGCTCTCTGCGCTGCTGCTCAGCCCTGTCCCTGATAATGACTGGGTCCCCACGTTCATACGTATGAACGTGGGTGAGCCGCCCACTCCAGGAAGTGCCTGTGCTGCCAGCACCGCCCCCAGGCCAACGCACACACCCACTTTCTCCACGCAGCTAATGGAGCGGTGATCGGCAAAACTCTTTCACTTTAGCATTGACGCTGTGAAGAAGTAGTTCCTCTCGCACCTAATCTGCTCAGTGACAACAACTGTTTGCTTTTTTACGTAAGACAGTGTCTTCTAAGTGGCGTAAATGTCTTTGGCTGTGAGAGATTTAGGAGTTTGTTCAGCCTTCCTTGTTTTCGTGGGCGGAACCCAGCGACACGCTGCAGCAGCCGGCTCAGGGGTTAAGTCATGAAATGGGCGGCAGCTACAAGAAGGAGAGGCAGATCCTCAGAGATCGAGGCATCTTACTTCCGGGCTCGCGAAAATAACTCATATTTCATAAGAAATTCATTCTCCAGTGTACCAAAGGTAATATACTATCACATACATGCATATAGTTTACTCTGAAAGGCTTAAAATAGCATGATATAGGCCCTTTAAAACCTTATATAATTATTTTTCACCTCCTAACAGACTACTCATTTTTCCTTCACTTTAAACTACAAAGCTGCCAGTAGCCCAAAGTACAACCTGTACTTAAAACAGGGTGTACATGGATTATTAAAAAGTCTTAAATTTATTTATCCTCAACTAAGAGGATAAATCGTCCTGAAGGACAATTGTTGCAAATTTGCCTCACACCACTTCGAGTCTGAATAAAGCCGAGGTGGTGTATGTAGTCCACTAATGTCGGTTGATGCATTTTCAACACATACCAGGAACACTTTCTCCTCGTGACTTTTTTGTGATTTTGATGATGAAACACCAATGATTGTTCATAAACATCAGCTTATCTCTCTCGGCGCCACACGAGTAGGCTGCCTTTTGCAACAGCGGCTCGATTCCGAGTTTTTTTTTTCCCTTCCTCTCTCTTTTGATCAGTCTTTTTTTTTCACCCCACTTATATCACGGACACACAGATCGTCCCAAATGTCTCCTGAGCCGGTGGACGGAGCCACTGTTTATAGCAGGATACGATACAACAGGGAAGAGCTGCTAGCATTTAACCGCCACCCGGTCCCATTGGAAAAACTCGACATACCGAGAGAACTGAGGCGAAAGCGTCGCGGCTGCCGGGCTGGAGTAAGGCGGAGGACAAAAAATATAAGGTACAGACCCTCCCTTCCATCTGTTGTCATGGGAAATGTACGGTCGATACTGGGAAAGTTAGATGAGCTAGCGGCTATCTCCCGTTATGATAGCACTTACCGGGAGTGCTCTCTCCTTTTGTTTACTGAGACGTGGCTAACTGAACTAGCAGCAGATGCTAACATTGAGCTGGAGGGTTTTCACATGATACGAGCTGACCGAACACCGGACAGTGGCAAAGCTAGGGGCGGTGGAGTGATAATGTATGTTAACAACAACTGGTGCAGACTGGGACATATCACTGTTAAACAACGACACTGCAGCAAAGACATTGAGTTGCTAGCTGTTAGCATGAGGCCTACATATCTCCCGAGAGAACACTCACATGTGATCTGCATTGTTGTTTATGCAAATCCGACGGCGAACGCTGGGACAGCGCGTGACGTCATCCATTCAGTAACCAGCAGGCTGCAGACAGAACACCCAGATGCTCTTCTCCTCATCTCAGGCGATTTCAACCATGTTTCACTATCTCCCATTCTACCCACGTTCACCCAGTATGTCACATGCCACACTAGAGACAATAAAACACTGGATTTATTCTACGCAAACACTAAGGAGGCGTACACCTCATCACCACTCCCCCCACTCGGGAGATCGGATCACAACTTGGTTCATCTCCGGCCGGTGTACAAACCCCTAGTGCACAGACAACCTCCGGCCATGCACACTGTGGAGTTATGGTCTGAGGAGACAATGGACACTCTAAAGGACTGTTTTGAAGCCACCGCCTGGAAGCAGCTCTGCGATCCACATGGTGAGGACATCGATGGCCTCATTCACACCTTCACGGGCTACCTCAGCTTCTGTGTGGACAAATCCGTTCCCACCAAGACCATACGGCGTCACTCAAACAACAAACCCTGGATCAACCCTGAGATAAAAACACTTCTGAGAGAGAAGAAGAGGATCTTCAGGTCGGGGAACAGGGAGATGCTGAAGTCCGTACAGAGGGAGCTGAGGAGAAAGATCAGAGAAGGCAAGGACAGCTTCAGGAAGAAGATGGAGGACAAGCTGCAACAGAGCGACATCAGCGGGGTCTGGAGAAACCTCAAAACCATCTCGGGGCTCCAGAATACCTCCCCCCAGGCCTCGGGGGGGCAGGGAGTGGGCGAACAACCTGAATCTGTTTTTCAATAGATTTGACCAACCGCCCTCCCCCCTGTCTGCACAACAACCACTGCTGCCTCTAAGAAATCAAGTCCTGCTGCCCACTCCCCACTCCACCGACACCCCCCCCACTCCCAACACACAGCCCCCCATCCTGACCCTGACCAAGACCCAGGTGAGGACGGAGCTGAGGAAGATCAAGGCGAGGAAGGCGTCGGGACCGGACGGCATCAGCGCAAAGCTCCTCAAGTCCTGTGCAGACCAGCTGTGTGGGATTGTGACGTATATCTTCAACATGAGCCTGAAACTGGGGAGGGTACCACAGCTGTGGAAAACATCTTGTGTGGTACCTGTACCAAAAACTTCCCACCCCAAAGACCTGAACAGCTACAGACCGGTGGCCTTGACGTCCCACTTGATGAAGACCCTGGAGAGACTGCTCCTTGCTCATCTCCGCCCCCTGGTGGAACCAGCGATGGATCCACTCCAGTTCGCCTACCAGCATGGCATTGGGGTGGAGGATGCGGTGATCTTCCTCCTTCACCGTTCTCTGTCCCACCTGGAGAAGCCCGGGAATATGGTGAGGATCATGTTCTTTGACTTCTCCAGTGCTTTCAACACCATCCAACCGATGATCCTGAAGGACAAGCTGCTGCGCGCAGGGGTGGACCAGCATCTGTCATCATGGATCCTGGACTACCTCACGAACCGGCCTCAGTTTGTGAGAACCCGGGACTGTGTTTCCGACACGATCATCAGTAGCACGGGGGCCCCCCAGGGAACGGTGCTGGCTCCCTTCCTGTTCACTCTTTATACTGCGGACTTCTCACACAACACAACACACTGCCATCTACAGAAGTTCTCTGATGACTCTGCGATCGTTGGTCTCATCTCCAACGGAGATGAAGCTGAGTACAGAGGGCTTATCCAGGACTTCGTGGACTGGTGCCATCGGAACTGCCTCCAGATCAACGCGAGGAAAACTAAGGAGCTGGTGGTGGACTGCCGCAGGCATGGGCAACCCCTCACAGCACCAGTAAATATACAGGGAACAGACATCGAGATGGTGACATCCTATAAGTACCTGGGTGTTCATCTGAACAATAAACTAGACTGGTCACACAATACTGACGCACTCTACAAGAAGGGACAGCGCAGGCTGTTCCTGCTGAGGAGACTCAGGTCTTTTGGTGTACAAGGGGCGCTGCTGAAGTCATTCTATGACACGGTGGTGGCATCAGCCATCACTTTTGGAGTGGTCTGCTGGGGCAGTGGCATTACTGCAGCCGATAGGAAGAGACTGAACAAACTGATTAAGAAAGCTAGCTCTGTCCTGGGGCAGCGCCTTGATCCGATGGAGGAGATAGGAGAGAGAAGGACGGTGGCTAAATTGTCATCTCTGCTGGAGTCCGAGTTCCACCCTATGCAGGACATACTGGATGCACTGAGGAGCTCATTTAGCAGCAGACTACATCATCCCAGGTGCACAACCGAGAGGTTTCGTAGGTCCTTCCTACCAACGGCTGTCAGACTGTACAACCTAAGCAGGGCTGCTCGCAGAGATAGCAAAAGTCGTAACAAACTAATAGTTTTTTGAATGCAAAAGATGCAATAGACTTACACAATGGTCCTCTCCGGCATACAACTAGGAACATATCGGTCGCTATGGAGGGTGAGAATATGTATGGGCACATAATCATACCATGTAGGATAACTAAGTAGACGGTTATGCTGTTTCATCCCATCTAGCAACAATGCTCTGCACTGTGTGTGTTTATATATTTACATATTTATTCCACCTAGCTACAATGCTCAGCACTGGGTGTGTTTATATTTATATATCTATATATTTATTCCATCTAGCTACAATGCTCCGCACTGTGTTTTTATATATCTACATATTATTCCATCTAGCTACATTGCTCCGCACTGTGTGTGTTTATATACTTGCATATTTATTCCACCTAGCTGCAATGCTCCGTACTGTGGGTGTTTATATATTTACATATTTATTCCATCTAGCTACAATGCTCTGCACTGTGTTCATATATTCATATATTTATTCCATCCAGCTACAATGCTCTGCACTGTGTGTGTGTGTGTGTGTATATATATATTTTATAGTAATATGTACATATGTATATTAGCTGCTCTTGCTTGCTTGTTTTTTTTTTTTTTTTTTTCCTTGCCTTCTGATTGTTGCTCTGAGTGTTGCTATCCCTGTGCTGTTGCAGTCCTGGAATTTCCCCGTTGTGGGACTAATAAAGGCTTATCTTATCTATCTTATCTTATAAACATGTTATTATTGAATTTCAAAGCTGTGTTTCAGCGATAGCAGGTTCAATAAAGTAATCTACATACCTGAAACTGGAAAACTTGTTTACTATTATGCCCAATTATGTCGCCATTTTGTATCATAACTAAATTTATATCTATTGTATGTGCTATATTCAAATTAACGATCTCCATTTAATTTGGCATCTGCTTGACAGCAAAAACACAACTTATTTTTTATACAATTTCAAATATATTTAGGCTTTAATTACATGTTGCTAGAAGCTGTAATTAGGCCTTAAATCCATTTGGACTTGCCCTAAAAGTATCATGCATCCATAATAAACAAGATTATAAAATTGCTTGCATTGTCAGTTTAACTGTTTCAACTAAGTTTGGGGAATTTGTAGTTGGCCTACTTTGTTGCATTTTAGCTTAGCTGAAATTAAATGAGCAGAAACAATGGCTTTCAATAGGCTATGGAAGCATTTAATTGTCTAGAGGTAACATTGATCATTGACTGTTTGGGAAAGGGTACATTTGAAATGATCTGGGTTGATAGGCAGTTTCAGATCTAGTATGTATTTGAACAAAAATGTTAATGTGGTCACATACTTTATGTTGCAAATTTACGGTCTTAAATGTAATCAGCTTGCTTTAAAAAGTTATAAAAACCCTTAAATATAACTTATACCTGTAGATACACTGTATAAGAGGTTTTTTTTGTTTTTAAATCAATTATCTATTAATTAGCTGTTTTAGAGCATGTTGACTTTTGGATTACTGAGTTTCTCTCTGAGAATAAAGATATTTCAGCCCAGTTCCTTTTTGAGGAGGGCTGCAGATCATCATTGTTATATTGTCATATCTTTATTTTGAATTAAAGATACAATTGAGGTAAAAATCATGAAGAAGTGGAAAGAAAATTAAAGTTTGAAATAAATAAAAAATTAATGTGTGGGGAGACTTGAATAACGAAACCGAATTGCCTTTAATTTCAGTTTATTTCAAGTAACCATTCCACTGTCTGCTCTCATTCCTGAGCAGCGAAACAAAGAGGATGAACACACCACAGTGTGTCCACACACACCACACACACCTTTTATTTACATAACTCCCCCTTCTCTCCTCTCGAGCCTCAGCGGTCAGGAAGTCTTCTGTCCCCTGTCCTCCGCAGGGGGTCCAGGCTCTGTGGCTCCGCACCGCAGGGGGCTGGCTCTCCTTCATCGTGAGGTTAAATCACATATGCAGTGTCCAACATATACATGTCTCACAACACAGCCATATAACCCCCCCCAAACGATGAAGAACAGACTAATTCCTAAAATTTAATAGCACCTTACTCACTACTGAATAATCAACACCAACATTCAGTCTGTGCGCCGCTTGGGCTTCAGCCGTCTGCCGAATCTGCTGTGAGTTGGCCCCGCCTTGCCTGCGGCGCTTTTCTGCTTCGGCTCTGTTGACTGAGAAAGAGAGTGATTAATTGCCCTTTGCGGGGGCCTGCCTCGTCGAGGCGCCACTGCGACCGGTACAGACACGTCCTTCATGACAAAAGCAGGTTTTAGTCTGTCAATACTGACTGTCTCTTTTCTGTCTCCAAAATCTAGCACAAATTGCCTATCACCTGCCTCCAGCACTCGAAATGGCCCTTCGTAAGGTGGTTTGAGCGTTGCTTTTAGGGCTTCGCGCCTGACAAAAACGAAGTCGGCATTTTTCAAAGCCTTGGGGACGAAAACTCGTGGAAAAGCGTGATGAACCGGACCCGGGAGCGTGTCTGCTCCCGTGCCAACTAACGGTCCCAGAGCAGAGAGAGGTGGGGGCTCTGGGTGCTCTGGTAAAAACTCGCCCGGCAGCCTCAGAGTTTGTGCGAATACCAGCTCCGCTGGGGAGGCGTCTAAGTCCTCTTTAGGCGCAGAACGCAACCCTAATAAAACCCATGGCAGTTTATTTACCCAATCTGCATCCGTGAGCGACGCTCTGAGTGCTGCCTTCAAAGACCTATGAAAACGCTCGCATAAACCATTGGCCTGAGGGTGGTAAGCCGTAGTGCGGTGAATTTTGGCTCCTAAGCCGTAGGCCATCGCTGACCACAGCTCAGAGATGAATTGCGGTCCTCTATCGGACGTAATGTCCGACGGAACCCCGAAGCGCGCCACCCAAGCTGTTAAAAAAACGCGAGCCACCTCCGCGGCCGTGGTCGTCGCAAGTGGGACCACTTCCGGCCAACGTGTGGTGCGGTCCACCATTGTCAAAAGATACGTGAACCCCTGTGATGCCGGTAGGGGGCCCACAAGGTCGACGTGCACATGGTCGAACCTTCTGGCCGGAATGCGGAACGGTTCTAACGGGGCTCTTGTGTGCCTGTGAATTTTGGCCCGTTGACAGGAAATGCAGGTTTTCGCCCATTCCTTCACGTGCTTGCGCAGGCACGGCCAAACAAACTTTTCCGCCACTAGTTTCACCGACGCGCGCACCCCTGGGTGCGCCAGTGAGTGGACCGAGTCAAAAACACGGCGGCGCCACGTGGCCGGAACCACCGGACGCGGGCGCCCCGTCGACATGTTGCAGATCAGGGGGGGCATACCGGTTTGTAAACACTTGCTCTCCAGCCTCAACCCTGTTGGTCCAGACTGGAGCGCGCGCACGTCTGCGTCCGCCCCCTGGTCCGCTGCCATGGCTGCGTAATCTATACCCACGTGCACCGGGGCTGCGCGCGCCACCGTGCCGCTCTCCTGCGGCGCGGTCACGGTGGCCCGTTCTGCCTCTGCGCGTGTTGGGGTCGTGAACGCGCGCGAGAGACAATCCGCTACTACATTGAATTTGCCCGCGACGTGCCTAATGTCAGTGGTAAATTCCGAGATTGCGGCCAGCTGCCTCTGCTGCCTGCCGGACCACGGATCTGAAATTTTGGCCATGGCGTATGTGAGCGGCTTGTGGTCCACATAAGCGGTGAAGCACCGTCCTTCCAGCCAGAACTGGAAATGACGAATAGCTAAATGCAGCGCCAACAGTTCTCTGTCGAACGCGCTGTATTTTCGTTCAGCCGCGCTTAAAGATTTGCTAAAGAAAGCCAAAGGCTGCCAAACTCTGGCTACTTGTTGCTCAATAACGGCCCCTATGGCTAAATCTGAAGCGTCTGTCGTCAGCGCGATACGTGCTGCAGGGTCTGGGTGGGCCAGGAGCGCAGCGTCAGCCAAGGCTTTTTTAACCTCTGTGAACGCGCGCTCCCGCTCGGGGGACCATTCGACCGCCTGGGTCGGTTTTTGTTTTTTGAGCGCGGCATATAACGGTTGCATGATTTGAGCTGCGTGGGGCAGGAATCGGTTATAAAAATTCACCATCCCCAAGAATTCCTGTAGTGATTTGACAGTTTGTGGACGGGGAAAATCCGCTACCGCGCGTACTTTCTCTGGTAACGGAACTGCTCCCTCCGGGGAGACGCGGTGACCCAAAAAATCGATCCGCTCGACGCCGAACTGGCACTTGGCTGGGTTAACTATTAAGCCGTGCTCTCCCAGCCTCCTAAAAACTGCTGTGAGGTGCGTTTCGTGTTCGTCCTCTGAAGTACTCGCGACCAAAATGTCGTCGAGGTACACAAACACGAAAGGGAGATCGCGTAACACGGCATCCATCATCCGCTGAAATGTTTGCGCCGCCCCTTTGAGACCAAACGGCATGGGTAAAAATTCGAAAAGTCCGAACGGGGTTATTACCGCTGTTTTAGGAATGTCCTCCGGTTGGACTGGGACTTGGTGATAGCCGCGAACTAGATCAATCTTTGAAAAAATGCGCGCCCCCGCCAGGTGCACCGAAAAATCCTGAATGTGCGGGATGGGATAACGATCGTGCGCCGTAGCGTTGTTTAGCCTGCGGTAATCCCCGCACGGTCTCCAGGAGCCATCGGCTTTCGGTACCATGTGCAGCGGCAAAGCCCACGGGCTCTTCGACCTACGAACGATGCCCAGCCTCTCCAGGCTGGCGAACTCCTCGCGCGCAATGGCGAGCTTAACTGCATCCAAGCGCCGAGCTTTTGCAAACACGGGAGGACCAGACGTGGGGATAAAGTGTTTCACCCCGTGCTTCGCGACCGTCGCTGAAAAAGTGGGCACAGTGAGCGCTGGAAATTGGGTGAGGAGTGTGTGAAACTTACCACCTGCTGTAGCGACGTGGGTCTGTACTGGTGGCGGGGACACTCGAGCTGAATAGGGGAGAGAGTAAAAAGAGAGTGCATTTACCAGCCGTCTATTAGCAAGATCAACGAACAGATTGTGTGAACACGAAAAATCCGCGCCCAACATGTTGAAACTCACCGCCGCTATTACAAAAGTCCATTCATATGTGCGGCCATGTAAGCACAAAGGCAAGGTCCTTCTCCTGTAGGTGTTGATGTTCGAGCCATTTGCCGCTGTAGCTCCGCTACCGTGGGGTCCAGCCACCCGGTCCGCGTATGTTGGGGTGATGAAGCTCACTTGTGCTCCGGTGTCGATGAGGAACTCTCGTCCGGAGCGCGCATCCGTGATGTAGAGCAGCTTGCTGCGTTCTCCGAGGGTCGAAGCTGCTAGCGACCCCCGGTCTTGCCGTTTTCCGAACTCCTGAAGATGCAGGGCGGCACACACCTGCGTGCCTTCTCTGCGAACCTCCGATGGTAAAAGCAGAGATCTTCTCCTCCGCTGTGTCGTGTCCGCGCCTCTGCCGCCGGGCTATTGGCTCCACCTCGTCGCGGCCGTGCTGCCACCGTCGTCGGCCAGTCTGGTTCTGCCGCCTCTGGCTCCCCGCTGTCTCGGGTCGCCGCTGTGGTTGCTTGCCCGCCGCAGGCGTCCAGGATCTCATCTGCCTCCTGGGCCAGCTCCCGGAACTCCTCCAGGGTGTGACACTTTTTGCCGGCCAGCGTGCTTCTCGCATGCGCCGGGAGGTTGGAGAGGAAGATGAACTGAAAAATGAAATCATCGTTGTCCAACCCTCTCAGCTGTATCATCTCCTCCATCAGGGCGCTCGGCCTGTGTCCACCTTGGTCTAGCAAAGACAGGATCCTCCTCGCCCTCACTTCAGCCGAGGGGGTGAAAAACTTGATGAGGGTGGATTTCAGCTTGCCGTACCTGTCGGTCGCGGGTGGCTGCTCCACCAAGCTCTGCACGCACCGAGCTGTGCTGTTGTCCAGTTTAGCGATGACATGGTGGAACTTAGTGTCATCCACCGTTACTCCTGCGAGCGCGAACTGCGACTCTGCTTGCAGAAACCACGACCGTGGGTTATCCTGCCAGAAATCAGGCAGCTTAACGGCCACTGCGCTCGCCAGCTCTGAGCGCTGTGAGTCCGGGACCCTGAGAATTTCTTCGTTCATTCTCAACGTCGTCAGTCACCAATGTGGGGAGACTTGAATAACGAAACCGAATTGCCTTTAATTTCAGTTTATTTCAAGTAACCATTCCACTGTCTGCTCTCATTCCTGAGCAGCGAAACAAAGAGGATGAACACACTACAGTTCTCCCTTTTAAACATTCTCACATCAAACCATTTCCCTCGCGGGGGAAATCACACATCTATATCAAAATCTCTTTATTCACATTCATTAACCTTTTATTTACATAACTCCCCCTTCTCTCCTCTCGAGCCTCAGCGGTCAGGAAGTCTTCTGTCCCCTGTCCTCCGCAGGGGGTCCAGGCTCTGTGGCTCAGCACCGCAGGGGGCTGGCTCTCCTTCATCGTGAGGTTAAATCACATATGCAGTGTCCAACATATACATGTCTCACAACACAGCCATAAATGGTAGATTTATGTCAGGGGTGTCCAGTCATGTGCCATGGAGGGCCAAGACCCTGCAGGTTCTCTCTTCTACCCAGTCTCTTCGGCAGGTCTTTTCACTTATCAGCAATCAGTGGGAAGAAATTCAGTGGAATCTGCTGTTGAAGACACTGGTTGGAGGTGAAGCCTGCAGGGTCTTGGCCCTCCATGGCACATGACTGGACTCCCCTAATTTATGTACATTAACTTAATAGATTATAAATTAGAATTATATGCTGACAGTTATGTCTGAGACTCAAAAGCAATGGTCAATTGTAATTGGAAAATAATTTTAAAATGAGTAAAATAATACAATTTTGGATTTATGAGTGTAAAAATTATATCACAAAATAAAAATTTACAATAGTGAAGTTTTTCCAAAGTTCTGGCTTACTTTTATGGATTAAATGGATATGCAGTTCACTTAATGACCACAAGGTGAAATCCTAATTTAAGCCTTTCAAACAAACATTTTTTTTAAAATGCTTTTATCAGAAAATGTACTGGTAAAATGGGAATTAAATACCCAAATACATTATTGTTTTCCAGTAGACATGGAAGTAATGACGACACAACAAACATTAATGCCTTCTTCTCTTCTTTTAGCTGCCAGAGCCCATCATGCCTTTCCATATGTACAACAGGCTGATGGGTTTGGCCAAGGAGAGCCTGCATAACGACGGAGACGCAGCCGAAGGGGAGGAGGGCGAGTCGGGCAGCACAAACCCGGCAGTGAGCAGGGGGCCGGAGCTGGTTGATCTGGGCTCTGAAACCGAGCCAGAGGTCCTGGTGCTGGTGGACAATCTGAGGGCGCTCCTTAAAGAGCTGCCCAAACCAAACATTGCCACACTGCGCTACATCATTCGCCATCTTCGAAGGTCTGTAGTCATTATTGTTGGATTAAAAGCAAGTTTTAGTTCAGGGGTGTGTAACCTGTGACTCTGTCGCACAGAGACAAGAAAAAGCAAATTTACAAGAAAAGTGCAAATTGTGGGGAAAAAATTTGAGTTTATGTAAAATTTTTACAGATTTGAGTATGTTTGGCTTGTTTTTTGGCAAACAGCTGGAAGTTTTTTGTTTTTACTTTAAAATTTGCAATTGGAATTTAAGAATTTTGAGTACAAGATTATTACTAATCGTGACATGTTAATACTCATAACTCCAGCTGGTTTATCTTCATTTTAAATGTTTTTTTTTTTTAAACCACAAATTGTTCAAAGTGGCTCTTTCCATAGTGGTTGCCAACCCCTGGTTTCGACATAAGGTGCACTGTATTATTTCTGATCCTTTCATCTCATCTTCCCCACTTCAGGATTGCGGAGCTAGAGGAAGATAACAAGATGAGCCCCAGTAACTTGGGGATCGTGTTTGGGCCCTCGCTGATGCGTCCCCGTCCAACAGGGGCCACCATATCTCTGTCATCTCTGGTCGATTATCCCCACCAGGCCCGTATCGTGGAGGCCTACATAGTCTTCTACTCATCCATTTTCCAGTCCAAAGCATCTCAGTCCAACAAAACTTTGCGGGCCGCTTCCACCACTTCCACTAAGGAGGTAGGATGCTCCATGTTTTGGGGCTGAGCTTTCTTTGTGGTGATTGTAACTGCTTCCTGTTTTCTGGCACGACAAATATTTATCTGCTCATTTCCCTATGAACTTGCGCATCAAATGTCTGTTCACAGTAGAACGGGGAAGCCTGGGAACTCTGACAGTTTAAAAGTTCCCATTAATCTGTCGGTGAATAATGTGGTTGAGCAAGAAGTCATGAAGAAAGTAACAGTATTTTGTGGAGCGTGTAAATGAAGAGGCAGATTTGTCTCAGACGATTTATTACACACTCTCACATCTCAAGCATAGACAGAATGACATTCCAGCAGAAACTCCTCTCTTAAATATCATGGCATTCTTCTAGCATTTTCCAACACACAAAAGATGACCTTTGCGTCACATCACATTCAACCCCCTCATCCTTAACACCTCACTGTTCTCACTAGGAAACCCCTGCTCTTTGTTCCGACAGTCTCCTGTCTGAGATGGTACATAATCAGGCTCTCCCCAGGTGCCACCCCCGCCCCCCAGCATCTTAGATAGGACAATAGGATAACAGTCCACATGTTGTGATCGAACAATTAAACATCAGTCCACATGCTGCTTGGGCTTCAGTCTTCTCCTGTATCTGCTGTAACCGGAATTCCCCGCCTCGACGGCGCTGCCGTGCCTATGGGAGGGGGGTTGTTTGGGGGGAAAACACTTCTGTCTGTCCATGTGGCTGCTCTGGCGAATCGTTTCCCTGGGGAGCTCTCCGTGGGGGTATTCCACACCGAGGGGCCCTCGCCAACAGCACCTGCTCGTCCACCACAACGAAAGCGGGTTTGAGTCTGTCTATGCCAGTTTTTTCCCTCCTACCCCCCAAGTCTAGCAAAAAATGCTTATCTTCTGTTTCCAGCACTCTGAACTGTCCATCATAGGGTGGGCGCAGTGGAGGGCGGTGGGCGTCGTGTCTGACAAACACGAACTCCGCGTTCTTCAAAGTTTTAGGCACAAAAACGTGTGGAAAACTGTGGTGGGCAGGGCCCGGCAGCGTGCCTGTGTCTGCGCTACGCTGCAAAAGCTGAGACGGGCAGCTGCCCGGCGCGGGATTATCTGGCAGAAATTCCCTGGGTAGCCGAAGTGGCTGCGCAAAAACGAGTTCAGCCGGGGAAGCTTCCAGATCCTCTTTAGGCGCGGAGCGCAACCCCAATAAGACCCACGGTAGCCTGTCTACCCAATTTGCATCCGTCAATGAAGCCCTGAATGCCGCTTTCAATGATCTATGAAAACGCTCGCATAACCCATTAGCCTGTGGGTTGTACGCGGTTGTACGGTGAATTGTAATACCCAGGCTGCGGGCCATCGCGGACCAGAGTTCGGAAACAAATTGAGGGCCCCTGTCGGACGTAATGTCCAACGGGACTCCAAAACGCGCCACCCATGCTGTTAAAAAAGCACGCGCCACCTCCTCGGACGTGGTTGCCGCCAGCGGAACCGCTTCTGGCCAGCGCGTGGTGCGGTCCACCATTGTCAGGAGGTGCGTGCACCCCTGTGATGGTGGGAGGTGGGCCCACGAGGTCCACGTGAACATGGTCGAACCTCTTAGCCGGAATACGAAACGGCTCCAAGGGAGCCTTCGTGTGTCTGTGTACTTTGGCTCGTTGGCACGCCACGCAGGCTGCAGCCCACTCTTTCACTTGTTTGCGAAGGCTCGGCCACACAAATTTCTCCTACCATTTTGACCGACACGCGCACTCCTGGGTGCGCCAAAGCGTGAACCGACTCAAACACGCGGCAGTGCCACGCGGCTGGGACTACGGGACGCGGGCGACCCGTGGAGACATCGCAGATTAGGGGTGGCATGCCGTCTTGCAGCACCCTGTTCTCCAGCCTTAACCCTGTTGGTCCAGACTGGAGCGCGCGCATGTCCGCATCGCTAATTTGCTCCACGGCCATGGCTGCATAATCTATCCCCACGCAGATCGGGGCCACCACTGCGCACGAGAGGCAGTCCGCCACTACATTCAGTTTACCCAACACATGCTGAATATCGGTAGTAAACTCTGAGATCGCGGCCAGCTGTCTCTGCTGCCGGCCCGACCACGGTTCTGAAACTTTGGCCATCACGAATGTTAGCGGCTTGTGGTCCACGAACGTGGTGAAACTGTGCCCTTCCAGCCAGAACTGGAAGTGGCGAATGGCCAGGTGGAGAGCCAGCAACTCCCTGTCGAACGCGCTGTATTTACGTTCACTGTCGCGCAAAGTCCTGCTGGAAAAAGGCGAGCGGCTGCCAAGCCCCGGCAACGCGCTGCTCCACGACAGCCCCTATGGCCACATCTGAAGCGTCAGTGGTGAGCGCTATGCGGGCCACCGAGTCTGGATGAGCCAGCAATGCGGCGTTTGCCAGGGCTGCTTTAACTTCCGAGAACGCCCGCTCTCGCTCCGGGGTCCATTCGACCCTATCCGCGGGTTTCTGTTTTTTGAACGCGGCGTATAATGGTTGCATGAGCTGCGCTGCACGGGGAAGGAAACTGTTATAAAAGTTCACCATTCCCAAAAATTCTTGTAGCGCCCTGATCGTTTGAGGCCGGGGAAAATCCGCCACGGCGCGCACCTTGTCGGGCAGCGGGACCGCGCCTTCTGGAGAGATATGGTGCCCCAAAAAATCAATCTCCGTTACGCCGAACTGGCATTTCGCCAGGTTGATTATTAAGCCGTGCTCCTCCAACCTCCAGAAAACCGTTGTGAGGTGGGTTTCGTGTTCATCTTCGGACACGCTGGCTACCAGGATATCATCCAAGTAGACTAACACGAACGGGAGATCGCACAGCACTGCATCCATCATGCGCTGGAACATCTGTGCTGCTGCTTTTAACCCAAAAGGCATGCGCAGGAACGCGAATAGACCGAACGGAGTTATTACTGCTGTTTTGGGTACGTCCTCAGCGTGCACTGGGACCTGGTGGTAACCACGGACCAGGTCTATATTGGAAAAAATGTGTGCCCCGGCAAGGTGAACGGAAAAATCCTGTATGTGGAGAATCGGGTAACGGTCGTGCGCCGTGGCGTTGTTCAACCTGCGGAAATCACCGCACGGCCGCCACGATCCCTCAGCCTTAGGGACCATGTGTAGCGGGGATGCCCAAGGGCTGTTTGAACGCCTGATGATGCCTAACCTTTCCAGGTTGGTGAACTCCTCGCGCGCTATGGCCAGTTTAGCTGCGTCCAAGCGCTGAGGTCGTGCAAAAACGGGCGGCCCGGTGGTGGTGAAAAAATGCTCCACCCCGTGTTTAGCGATGGCCGCCGAAAACGTCGGGACCGTGAGTGCTGGGAACTGAGTGAGCAGTGTGTGGAACAGCCTGTAGCTGTGACGTTGGCTTGTGCTGTTGGCCGGGTCACTCGAGCTAAACAGGGAAGAGAGTCAAAGGACAGTGCATTAACTAGGCGCCTCTTAGCAACATCAACCAGTAAACCATGTGCACACAGAAAATCAGCCCCCAGTATATGGTAATCCAGTGCTGCTATGACAAAAGTCCACTGATATGTACGGCTGTGTAGAGATAAGAGCAGAGTCCTCTCACCGAAGGTCTTAATGTCCGAGCTGTTTGCCGCCAACATCTCGGGGCCGCTAGATCTTGCCAGCCGGTCAGCGTAGGTCGGCCGGATGAAGCTCTTCTGGGCTCCGGTGTCCACGAGGAAATGCCTCCCCGAGCGTGCGTCCGTCAGGTAGAGCAGCTTGTTTTTCTCCCCGAGGGTCGCAGCTGCTACCAACCCCCGGTCTTGGCGTTTCCCGAGCGCTTGAACTGGCATGGTGGCGTACATCTGCGTGCCTTCTCTCCGAAGCGGCGGTGGTAGAAACAAAGCGCGTCTCCCTCGCGCTCCTTGGCCCCCACTGCTGCTGCCGTCAATGGCTCCTCGCCTCCTCTGGCCGTCTCACTGGGCTCCGCCGCTGCCGCAATAACTGTGAACGCCCTGGTGGCGATGATGATCCGGTCTGCCTCCTGGGCTAGCGCACGAAAGTCCCGCGCAGCCAGCAACGGCAAATTGGCCAGGGCCGCTCTTGCCGCCGTCGGAAGGTTTCGGAGGAAGAGGTGGGCAAACAGAAAATTGTCGTCGTCCGTGCCCCTTAACGCCAGCATCTTCTCCATGAGGTCTATGGCCGAACCATCTCCTAACTCGGTCCGCGTCAGAAGCCTCTCTGCTCTCTCACCGTCCGAGAGTGTGTAGCGCTGGATGAGCGCAGCCTTGAGCGCCTCGTATCTGTTGCTGGTTGGTGGCTGATCAAGCAGGCTCGCTACGTGCTGAGCTGTGCGGGCGTCGAGCACTGCGACCACGTAGTAAAATTTGGTGTCATCTGCCGTTATTCCCCGGAGGGCGAACTGCGCCTCGATGAGGTGGAACCAGGAGTGCGGGTTGTGCTGCCAAAAATCCGGTAGCTTGACTGCAACCGCACATGCGTGGCTGGAGGTTCCCGTCGAGGTCGGCTCCGGGGATCTTGTCTCGTGTTCCATGATATGTCTTGGGTCACCAGTGTGGAGCGTGTAAATGAAGAGGCAGATTTGTCTCAGACGATTTATTACACACTCTCACATCTCAAGCATAGACAGAATGACATTCCAGCAGAAACTCCTCTCTTAAATATCATGGCATTCTTCTAGCATTTTCCAACACACAAAAGATGACCTTTGCGTCACATCACATTCAACCCCCTCATCCTTAACACCTTACTGTTATCTCACTAGGAAACCCCTGCTCTTTGTTCCGACAGTCTCCTGTCTGAGATGGTACATAATCAGGCTCTCCCCAGGTGCCACAATTTCTTTATTTAAATACTGTTACTGTCTGCACTATTGAATGTTATGCTTTGTTGTTGGGTTTACATTTGCACTCAGTTATTCAACAGATCAAACAAAAACCACTTTAATCAACTGTTGAACTATTTAAATGGTGTAGCCACACATGTGACTTACTTAATGCCTTACATAATGCCTCACATCTTAGATAAGAACAAAGTGCAGAGTTTCCTTGGAGATAACAGGAAGCTGTGAAAGTGTAATCTTTGGTATGCAAGAGACTGCTTGGAGGATCCTTTGTGTGCCAAGAGACTGCTGGGAGGATCCTTTGTGGGCCAAAGACTGTGAGGGGGATGCTAAGGGATTAAAGAGGAAATGCATTGTTTTTTTTTTCCACAATATCTTTATTGAACCTTTTTTTTTAACAAACATGATACAAACAATCAAACACTAACACTAAAGTACTACAAAAAAAAAATGCACTAAAGAACACCAACAACCACCAACAAAATCAAATCTTCAACAATGCTCCTCTCTTTAGTCTAGACAATCCAATACATAAGTATACATATTATGTTCACCAGTTTGGAATTTACAAGGTCCACACACATCATTCACCTTCTTCAAGAGTTATGTTTAAATTTTTTACATAATCAATAAAAGGTCTCCATATATTCTCAAACACAATTTCCTTTGATTTCAGTATATATGTTATTCTTTCTAATGGAAGGTTTGTTAACATCTGTCTTAACCACTGAGTCACATCTGGTCTATGAGTCTTTTTCCATAATAGTGCAATACATTTTTTGGCATTAAGCAAACTGAGGTCTATGAATGTTCTTTCACTTTTATTAAAATTATGCTTTTCTGGGTACAGACCCAACAAAAACAGTTTAGGATTCAATATGATTTGTTTTGAGATTATTTTTTCAATTGTTACCCTCACCTCTTCCCAAAACATTCTTATTAATCTACATTCCCATACACAATGAAATAGAGTTCCTTTACTTTCCATGCATTTTGTGCATGTATCTGGTATATTTTTGTTATATCTATTTAACTCCTCCAGTGTAACATACATCTGCATTAACCATTTGAAATGTATCAATTTAAGGCGTACATTTATTGATTTGGTTTGAGCTTCTGTACAAGCCAATTCCCATTGTTCCTCTGAAATTTCAGTTTGCAGATCTTCTTTCCAGTAGTTTAATCTTTTCAGTGAATTTTCACTTGAAGATAGTGTCAATGAGTTATAAAACTCTGAAATAATACCCTTTCTTTTACTATCTTTCATCAACATTTTTTCCAAGGATGAATAGATAGGTCGAGTGAGAGCTTTATTTTGATTTGATCGAATAAAGTTTCTAAGTTGAAGATATTTTAAAAAATGTGTTCTATTGAGATTAAATTTGATCCTCAGCTCTTCAAAAGACATTATGTTTTCTGCACATGGCAAATATAAATCCTGAATCTTTTGTATCCCTTTTAAATTCCATACTTTAAATACAGCGTCCGCTCTCCCTGGTTTAAAATATTGATTACCCCATATTGGACTAAATTGTGACAATAACTGTGGTTCTTTTAAATAGTTTTTAGCTTCACACCATATTTTGATCATATGCTTTACAAATGGATTTTTAACTTGTTTTTGTAATTTTTTTGCCGAATCTGAGTATATGAATATGGGAAGAGGTAAAGGTAAATTGTATGATTCCATTTCAGTCCAGTGAGGGAGATCATTTGATGAAAAATAATATGTCATAGACCTCAGTTGTGCCGACCAATAATACAACATAAAATTTGGACATTTCAGACCTCCACGATCAAATGGTAAATATAATAAAGACAGACGTAATCTAGCCCTCCTGTTGTTCCATATAAATTCCACTAACTTTTTTTTTAATTCTTGAGAATAAATCTAAAGGTGGTGGTAAGGGAATGTATTGAAATAAAGTATTTTAGGTAAGATATTACTTTTAAGTATATTAATTCTCCCAATCATCGACATTGGTAGTGACATCCATCTCTGAAGTAACTCATCAATATCTGTCATTAAGGCTTCATAATTGACACTGGCGATTGATTCTAGCTTAGGCACAATTTGGATTCCTAAATATTTAAACTGATTTACAACATTGAATTGATTTACCTCAGGGGCTGGGTAATTTCTCTGGGTCTCATTTAGCATTAATATTGAAGATTTAGTTTTATTTATTTTATATCCTGATATTTCCCCAAAATTCTTTATTAAATTCAACAAGGTCGGAATTGATTTTTTAAGATTCGACATAAACAAAATTATGTCATCGGCATACAGGGAGATTTTATGTTCTGTTGGTCCAACTTTAATTCCATATATTTGTGACTGTAGACGTATCGCCATCGCTAAAGGTTCAATTGCCATAGTAAACAGTAAAGGTGAAAGTGGACAGCCTTGTCGACATCCTCTATTGATTTTGATTGATTTTGAAATATTGTTATTTGTTAGGATTTCTGCAGTAGCATTATTATATATTATCTGAACCCATTTTATGAAATTATTTCCAAGTCCAAACCTTTGTAAGACTTCAAAAAGAAAGGGCCATTCAACTCTATCAAAGGCTTTTTCGGCATCCAGTGATAAGAGAGCTGTATCCGGTGCTTCTTTATTAGAATAAATAATATTAAATAGTCTTCTTACATTATGGAAGCCTTGCCTTCCCTTTATAAAGCCATTCTGATCTCGATTAATAATATTTGGTAAAATTTCTTGTATTCGTCTTGCTAAAATTTTACAGATTATCTTAAGGTCGGCATTTAATAGGCTTATTGGTCTCATATTTTCACATTTATTAGAGGGCTTACCTGGTTTTGGCAACAGTATAATTAAGGCATTATTCATATATGATGGTAAATTACTATTTTGAAATGCTTCTAAAACCATTTCCAAAAAAGGTTTTGTTAATTTATTCTTAAATTTTTTATAAAGGTCAACTGGAAGACCATCTGGTCCTGCACTTTTTCCTGATTTCATATTATCAATGGCTAGTCCAACTTCTTCTTGACTAATTTTAGACTCCAGTATCTCCCTATTTTCATTTGGAATACATGGTATAAATAGTTCGTTCAAAAACCCATGTAGTTTTGTTAAGTCAGATTCATTTTTGGTATCATATAATTTTTCATAGTAATCTCTAAAGGCTCTATTAATTTCTAAAGGATCTATAACTACCTGTCCCTTACTTATAATACTGGTAATTGGTGTTTTAGATTCTAATTGTTTAATCTGCCATGCCAATAATTTTCCTGATTTTTCACCTTGTTCATAAAAAGATTGAAACAATCTTAGAAGACTCGAGGCAGCTCTATTCGCTGATTTTTTGTCATATTCAGCTCTCAAAATCAGTAATTCGTTCTCCAACCTTGGATCTCTTCCTGCATATACTCTTTCTTGAAGAATTTTTATTTTATGTTCCAATTGGACTCTCTCCTCTCAAGTCGTCTTAGATTTTGAACCTGTATAACTAATAATATGTCCCCTAATAAAAGCTTTGAAAGCCTCCCACTTTACACATGCTGATGTTTGTGTAGTATTGATGTCAAAGAACTCATCTATCTGTTTTTCTATGTATTTAACAAATTCCTCATCCTGAAGCCATTTATGCTGAAATTGCCATCTACCTGGTTCCTTTGTCAATTTCTTATCTACATATATTAGACAGCAGGGTGCATGATCAGAGATCACGATGTTATCATAAAAACAGTTTTGAATCTTGGACCTTAATTCTGTGGAGATCAAAAAATAATCTATACGTGAGAATGTCTTGTAGGTATTGGAATAACAAGAGTATGCTTTAACTTGTGGTTTCATTTCTCTCCATATATCTATCAATTTCAATTCTTTCTGATTAATAGTCATCCTACATCCATTGTGCGTACAGTCCAGTCCTGTTGATCTATCTATACCGGGATTCAATGTACAATTAAAATCCCCTGCTATTATATGTTGCCCTGTAAGTGATGATAAGATAAGAAATAAATTAGCAAAGAACTTTTGATCATCTATATTGGGACCATATAAGTTCACCAAATTTATGTTTTCTAATAGCAAAGATCCTTGAATGATTACATATCTTCCAAATTTGTCTCCAATTACATTTTTCACTTGAAATGGGACTGATTTATGTATGAGAGTCATAACTCCCCTGGCTCGGGATGAAAAAGATAAGGTGAAAACATTTCCTTGCCATCTACTCCTAATTCTTTTTACATCTTCCTCTATTAGATGAGTTTCTTGTAAAAACACAATTTTTGAACGCATGTCTTTTATTTTATTCATAACTTGTTTAAGTTTTTTTAAATTTTGTAGACCTCTGCAATTCCATGAAGTTAAATTAAGATTAACGCTTTGATTTATGATCAATGGGGAGTTTGGGATTACCTTGCAGTGTAAACATGCTCAAACAGAAAAGCAAAAAAATGAGTGGTTGAACATTCACCCTACAAACTACACACAAACAAATTCCCCCTTCCCACATTTGTGGCAATCCCCCCAAAAACAAAAGAAAAATTCCGTCTCCCGATATAGCCATCGGCCGTTCCACACCCACGAGGATCAGCCAAAGCCACTCCTTCTTCATCCTCCCAATCACCCTAACTCTACTGCTTTTAATAACGTAACATTAACTCTCTTCTGTAATTTTCCAATTTAACTCCAAAATTTTTTAGCAATTTTGTACTTTTTTTTTTTTAATTTTTTTTATTATGTAATACAATCTATATTTTGTAATCTTGTTATATGCTTCTAATCAGTTAAATGGTCAAATATTCTACCCTATATTCTGTTCATGCTTAGCTCCCACCAGTCTCTTCCTGGATCTTCTTGATGAGCTCCTGCGCCTCCTCGGGGGTCTTGAAGATGTGTGTTCTGCCCTCATATGTGACCAGAAGTCTTGCAGGGTGAATCACTCCATGACGAATCTCAAGGTTGTGCAGTTCTTTACGGATGGGGTCAAACTGCTTCCTTAATTGTTGGATTCCTGAGGCCAAATCTGGGTAGAACCACACCTGCTGATCTTGGCATTTAATTTCTCCTTTGGCCCGCACCGCGTTGGAGATCGTCATCCTGTCTCTGTAACTGAGAAACTTCATAATTAACGTCCTCGGTGCTGCCTTGTTACCTCTCGGTGGGCCAATTCGGTGGGAGCTTTCCAAGACGACTGATGATTTTAGCTCCGCGTTGTTCAGCGCCTCCGGGATCCACCCCTCCAAAAAGGAGCATGAATCACGACCTTCGGCTCCCTCCGGTAAACCCACCAGCCTCAGGTTGTTCCGTCTGGACCGGGACTCCAAGTCCAGAACGTTATTTTCCAGATCTTTATTTTTTTTTTCCAAAGTGCGCACCTTTATTTGAAGTCCGCTGATTTCATCCTCCGCACTTGAAACACGAAGCTCCGCCTGCGTCACTCGCTCCACGCAGTCACCCAACTCCTTTCTCATTGCATCCAACGCTGCCATAATCCCATCAAGTTTAGCGGAAAAGTCTGCTCTCATTGAGCTAATGGCAGCCAGCACTGCACCTGTGCCGCCATCATCAGCAGTTACCGCACCACCGCTAGTTTCATCCGCCATATCCGCAGCTTTTTCTACTGCGCCACAGACTTTAAAGTCCGTTAATTTGGACTGCTTCGGCGATTCAATTTTTCCCCCGCTTGATTTCCCAGCCTTAGTCTTCCCCGGCATATCCTCACCCAAACGCTGGGAAAAGTTCTGTTCCAAATGAGAGAGTTATTTGCCGAATCTTTATTTCCAGGAGCAGAGCAGAGTGATACGTGTCCTTCTAGGCGGCCGCCATAACCGGAAGTCAGGAAATGCATTGTTACTTTTGATTTTGATGCAATGTGACTTGTGAGCTGTGGGGAGACCTGGGTATATAAGGGACGAGTTTTTTCTGAGATGTCCTCTTTTCTACTATGCTCATGAGAGAGAATGTGTAATAAACTGCTTGAGACCAATTTGCCTCATCATTTACACATTCTACAATGTTTTAGTTTTTTGCACGCAGCTGAAAGTTTGTAATCAGTTTACAGTGAAGGTTGAAAAGTTTTCATGTTCAACTGTATTTGGATGTTGTGCTTTCTCTATAGTTGATTTGCAAGACGTTTTGCATTTGTGTGGATATAATCTCCATGTTTGTCCTTTTCCAGGAAAGTAATGCAACTGGAAAAACTGGGAGCCCTGCTGATGGAGAGAAGACCAGCAGAACAGAGCAGAGCAAATCAGAAAAAATGGAAGAAGGATGTAGTAAGTGACTGACTGATGCTAGCTAGGTTAAGCAGGCTTTATGCGTTGCACGTCTGTGATGCACCTACACTTTGGACAAGGCCAGCACCCACGTGGCTGTACATACACTACTTACAAAAAGGTAGGGATATTCAGCTTTCGGGTGAAATTTCAGGATGCACCAAAAATGCACTGTAACCTTTACAGGTGAACTTAATTTGACCTTCTCCAACCTTTTGAATGTACATGTCCAATTGTTCAGTGTTTCAATATTTTTTGCATAACTTGCTGTTCTCTAATAAGGTGCTTAATGGCAAAATTCACAACAGGTGTTTGATCCATGAATCGACCAATAAATTTTCTGGTTCAATTAGAACTGGCATTTAAACAGTCCTCTTCATCATGCTGTTCATATTTTGACATCATGAGACCAAGACGACACCTAACAATTGATCAACAGTACCTCACCATTCAAACAGGATGTTCTCAGAGGGGAGTGGCCACTGAGCTTAGAATGTTAGTGTGTCATCAGCAGGTTGCAACAGAGATACAGAGTGACTGGAAGAGTCACAGAAAGGTATAGAAGTGGATGTCCTTTGGCCACATCCCACACTGATGACTGCTTCATTGTGAACAGTGCCCTGCAGAACCGGATGATGAATGCCACTTAACTCCAGGCGCATTTAAGGGAGGTGAGAGGCACCCAAGTGTCACATCAGACCATTAGAAACCATTTACATCAGCATGGTCTGCGTCTTAGACGACCTGCAAGGGTACCTGACCACATCATCAGGCACAGGCATCATTGTCTTGCATGGGCCGGGGAGTATTTACGCTGGACAAGGGACCAAGTGGGCCTCATTGCTGTTCTCTGATGAAAGTTGATTAATGCTGGGCAGAAATGATGGCTGCCAACGATGTTGGAGACGTAAAGGAGAGCACTATGCATCAGTCACTGTTGTCACCAGACGAGCCTTTGGTGGTGGTGGTGCTAGTCTGGGCAGGTGTGTCTAGCCAATACAGAACTGCCCTACACCTTGTGAATGGTACAGTGACAAGCCGATGCTACCTGAATAACATCATTAATCCAGTCGTTGTGCCCCTGCATGAACACGGGCCTAATTTCATATTCATGGACGACAATGCTCCAGCTCATCAAGGTCGCATCATTGGGGAATGGCTGCTGAAGGCTGGGGTACCTCAAATGGAGTGTCCTTCACTTTTTTCAGACCTGAATCCCATAGAAAGCCTATGGGATCAGCTGAGTCACCGTGTAGAGGCTCGTAACCCTGCACCCCACAACCTCAATGACCTGAGGGCCGCCCTTCAAGAAGAGTGGAATGCCACGCCTCAGCAGACAATAAGTCAACTTGAGAATAGCATGAGATGCCATTGTCAAGCTGTAATTGACGCTCAAGGGCACATGACAAGTTATTGAGACATTTTTTGTTGTGGTATATCCACCACTGTTGTTGGCTTTTGTTTCAATACACCGTGTTCCAAATTATTATGCAAATGATATTTCTCGGAGTTTCCTAAATAGTTAATGCAAATGAGTCAGTATAATTTTCAAGTCATCAACCGTTAAAGCATAAATCAAATTTTATTGAACAAACCTCCTAATGATAACTATTGTTTTGCAAAAATAAAAAAAACTCAAAAGGCACTGTTCCAAATTATTATGCACAACAGAGTTTCAAAACATTTTATTGGTTGTAAAGAACTCAAAATGGCCATTTGTTGAATTTGCAGCATTAGGTCATATTTACTGAAATCAAAAGTTATTTCAGTCAAAAACATCTTACCAGGCCAAGTTACATGTTAACATAGGACCCCTTCTTTGATATAACCTTCACAATTCTTACATCTATTGAACTTGTGGGTTTTTGGAGCGTTTCTGCTTGAATTTCTTTGCAAGGTGTCAGAATAGCCTCCCACAGCTGCTGTTTTGATGTGAACTCATAGATCTTTTGGTTGAGGATGCTCCAAAGGTTCTCAATAGGGTTGAGGTCAGGGGAGGATGGGGGCACCACCATGAGTTTCTCTCCTTTTATGTCCATAGCAGCCAATGACCCAGAGGTATTCTTTGCAGCAAGAAATGGTGCATTGTCATGCGTGAAGATAACTTTGCTACAGAAGGCACAGTTCTTTTTGTACCATGGAAGAAAGCAGTCAGTCAAAAATTCTATATACTTTGCTGAAGTCATTTTCACACCTTCAGGGACCCAAAAGGTGCCTACCAACTCTCTGCCCATGATTCCGGCCCAAAGCATGACTCCGCCACCTCCTTGCTGACATCGCAGCCTTGTTGGGACATGGTGGCCAACCACCCACTACTCCATCCATCTGGACCATCCAGGGTTGCACGGCACTTGTCAGTAAACAAGACTGTTTGAAAATTAGTCATGTATTTCTGAGCCCACTGCAGCCATTTGTGCCTGTGAGCATTGGATAGGGGTGGCTTAATAGTAGATTTATGCGTAACTACAAGCCTCTGGCGGATCCTACACTTTGAGGTTCGTGGGACTCCAGAGGCACCAGCAGCTTCAAATACCCATTTGCTGCTTTGTAATGGCATTTTAGCAGCTGCTCTCTTAATCTGATGAATTTGTGTGGCAGAAACCTTCCTCATTCTGCCTTTATCTGCACAAACCCATCTGTGCTCTGAATCGGCCACAAATTTCTTCACAGTACAATGATCGTGCTTAAGTTTTTGTGAAATATCTAATACTTTCATACCTTGTAGATGGATAGATGCACTTTATTGATCCCAAACTGGGAAATTGCAGTGTAACAGCAGCATGACAATAGACAACCAAATGACAGAAATACACACAGCATTATAGACAAAGGGATTACCCATGGAAAGTAAAACTACTAAAAAAGCTGATCTACATCATAGATGAATAGATGGTGACCCGTATAGATACATGAATCATACCCGCTGTACAATGAAGGACTATCAGGTGCAGAGTGAGATGTGAGGTACCAGTTAGATTGTAAGGTGCAGTATGGCAGCATTGTTATGACCAGAATACAATATCATAATGAGTTATTGTACAGTGAAATGGCATGTGGCAGGAATGATTTCCTGTACTTAACCGTTCGGCAGCGAAGCTGTAGCAGTCTGCTGGAGAAAGTATTCCACTGTCTGTTCAGTGTATGGTGGGGGGGGGGGGTGATCCGGATTGTCCATGATGGATCGCAGTTTATTTAGTGTTCTCCTCTCCACCACAGTCTCAAAGGTCTCTGGCCTGACACCAATTACAGAGCCAGCCCTCTTGATAATCTTGTCAAGTCTGTTGGTGTCTGTTGGTGTAAAGATGAAGCTGGTGACAACAGTCTGGTAGAAAAGCTCCAGCATCCTGCTGCACATGTTAAAGGATCTCATCTTCCTCAGGAAGTGGAGTCTGCTCATCCCCTTCTTGTGCGTAGCATCGGTGTTGGATCTCCAGTCCAGCCCGTTGCGGATCATGACACCCAGGTATTTCTAGTCTTCAACCGCCTCCACATCCTCCCCCCTAATATGCAGTCGCTGACAAGGTGTCCTCTTCTTCCTGAAGTCAATCACCATCTCTCTGGTCTTGCTGACGTTCAGCCTGAGGTGATTCTGCTCTGGCCTCTCCACAAATCTACCAGTGCCCTGTACTCCCCCTCCTCTCCCCCTCTTATACACCCCACAACAGCTGAGTCGTCAGAGAATTTCTGTAGGTGGCATGACTCTGTGTTGTACTGAAAGTCAGTGGTATATAAGATGAAGAGAAAAGGAGAGAGCACAGTCCCCTGTGGAGCTCCCATATCACTAACCATCACGTCAGACAAGACACTGCCCAGCCGGACAAACTGTGGCTTGCTTGTCAGGTAGTCAGTAATCCAGGAGATCAGAGCTGTCAACCTCCATCAACTGCAGCTTCTCACCCAGGAGCAGTGGCTGGATGGTGTTGGAGGCACTGGAGAAATCAAAGACTGTGATTCTCAGTGTCTCTTCTGCCATCCAGGTGCAGATGGGCTCATTGCAACAGGTACAGTGGGGCAAAAAAGTATTTAGTCAGCCACCAATTGTGCAAGTTCTCCCACTTAAAAGTTGAGAGAGGTCTCCAATTTTCATCATAGGTATACCTCAACTATGAGAGACAAAATGAGGAAAAAAAAATCCGGAAAATCACATCAAAGAATTTATTTGCAAATTATGGTGGAAAATAAGTATTTGGTCAATAACAAAAGTTCATCTCAGTACTTTGTTATATACCCTTTGTTGGCAATGACAGCGGTCAAACATTTTCTGTAAGTCTTCACAAGGTTTTCACACACTGTTGCTGGTATTTTGGCCCATTCCTCCATGCAGATCTCCTCTAGAGCAGTGATGTTTTGGGGCTGTCGCTGGGCAACACGGACTTTCAACTCCCTCCAAAGATTTTCTATGGGGTTGAGATCTGGAGACTGGCTAGGCCACTCCAGGACCTTGAAATACTTCTTACGAAGCCACTCCTTCATTGCCCAGGCGGTGTGTTTGGGATCATTGTCATGCTGAAAGACCCAGCCACGTTTCATCTTCAATGCCCTTGCTGATGGAAGGAGGTTTTCACTCAAAATCTCACGATACATGGCCCCTTTCATTCTTTCCTTTACACGGATCAGTCGTCCTGGTCCCTTTGCAGAAAAACCGCCCCAAAGCATGATGTTTCCACCCCCATGCTTCACAGTAGATATGGTGTTCTTTGGATGCAACTCAGCATTCTTTCTCCTCCAAACATGACAAGTTGAGTTTTTACTAAAAAGTTCTATTTTGGTTTCATCTGACCATATGACATTCTCCCAATCCTCTTCTGGATCATCCAAATGCTCTCTAGCAAACTTCAGACAGGCCTGGACATGTACTGGCTTAAGCAGGGGGACACGTCTGGCACTGCAGGATTTGAGGCCCTGGTAGCATAGTGTGTTACTGATGGTAGCCTTTGTTACTTTGGTCCCAACTCTCTGCAGGTCATTCACTAGGTCCCCCCGTGTGGTTCTGGGATTTTTGCTCACCGTTCTCGTGATTATTTTGACCGCACGGGGTGAGATCTTGCGTGGAGCCCCAGATCGAGGGAGATTATCAGTGGTCTTGTATGTCTTCCATTTTCTAATAATTGCTCCCACAGTTGATTTCTTCACACCAAGCTGCTTACCTATTGCAGATTCAGTCTTCCCAGCCTGGTGCAGGGCTACAGTTTTGTTTCTGGTGTCCTTTGACAGCTCTTTGGTCTTGGCCATAGTGGAGTTTGGAGTCTGACTGTTTGAGGTTGTGGACAGGTGTCTTTTATACTGATAACGAGTTCAAACAGGTGCCATTAATACAGGTAACGAGTGGCGGACAGAGGAGCCTCTTAACCCCTTGCACTCCGGTCAATTTCCCTAAAAACGCCAAAAAAATAACGTGCCCAAAGTAAATCGAAAGCTGTTCTTCAACCCTTTGCAGCATCTTCATGGGGTTGGTCTCATTTAAAAGAAAACACTTTGAATTTTTTGGCAAAACAGTCATAATCTCTCTAAGTGCTTCGGCCACTGAGTTACAGTCATCTAAACATAGTGAACTTGAAGAAAATAAATTTGGCCTGGGTGTTTTTTCGGAAACAAATGCTTGCAAATAACACACTGGACTGGAAAATGCAACAGAAATGTAGAACCAAGTGTTATCCAGCTGAGGTCCAAATTTTTTAACAATACCACAAAAAATGAATATATTACACAGCTTTTTCCTCAGGTAGTTCCCAGGCGTTTTTGAACTGTGCCAAATTGTGCCAAATGGCACAGTTTGGAAAAACGTGTGTAACTTTTGAATGATTCAATATAGAAGCTTCATCTTGGGCTCTAATGAAAGGTGACACTCAGGGCTGTGTGTGTGTGTGTGTGTGGGGGGGGGGGGGGGTTGCCCCCCCCCCCCGGCTACAGAGGACGGACATCGCCTGTTGCGCCACGGTCCGTCATGCAGTGATGACGCACAGCTGTAATTTACCGATCGGTCAAAAGTCTTTTTCAGGGATAAAGAATAATTTAGCTTAGAACACTTACCTCTTCACAGCAGAAGCGGAGCTGGCGAACTTCTTCCTCATTGTCAGACGAACGCGACGCTGGTCTCGCGACCCGATCAAAACATAATTCCATTATTGCGGTTTTGCGCTTCCATGATTGCGGTTTTTGGCGAACGATTTTTCAAAACAAATAACAGTAGCAATTAAAAAAAGACTGGCGAACGCGTGTGTGTCACTCAGCCTTCGTCGTCGGCCTCCGTCGGTCTATGATGACCATGGAAGAGAATCCTAATGTCTACTCTGCTGGAACAAAAACCAAAAAAGCACCACCTGTGGCTGAACATGCCGATGCGCGAATGGCAGTCCCTGTCACACAGGTCACACTTGTGGATGGTCTCCGTACTGCTGGGTCTGTGGGGTTCTTCCTGCGGGTCCTTTTTTTCATCTGCTGCAGCAGTCAGTCTCTCTTCACCCAGCCCAAACTTCTGTGCTTCAGTTGGCTCGCTGCATTCACAGCGTTGGTAGGCGGGTCCTTCTTGCTAGGTTTTCAGTCATTGGTTCTTCAGGGTTTCAGAAACCCAATTCAAGGCTCTTATTAGTCGAATGAGAGGTCAATCATATTTGATCTGTTCGCGGCTGTGTTTGTAGTGGAAGAACTTTGTTTTTTTTTGTTTTTTTTTTTTCAGTGCGCGCTTGGACGCAGCGCCCTCGTGCGTCCTAGAGCGCACGAGAGCACCCTCGTGCACTCTGGGACGCAGAGACGTGCCCGTCCACGGTACACCGGAGTGCAAGAGGTTAAAGAAGAAGTTACAGGTCTGTGAGAGCCAGAAATCTTGCTTGTTTGTAGGTGACCAAATACTTATTTTCCACCATAATTTGCAAATAAATTCTTTAAAAATCCTTCAATGTGATTTTCTGGATTTTTTTTTCTCATTTTGTCTCTCATAGTTGAGGTATACCTATGATGAAAATTGGAGACTTCTCTCATCTTTTAAGTGGGAGAACTTGCACAATTGGTGGCTGACTAAATACTTTTTTTCCCCACTGTAGATGACAGCATCTTCAACTCCTAAATGGGGCTGATATACAAACTGCAGAGGGTCCAGCCATGTCTTCACCTGCGGCCTCAGGTGGCCTAAGACCAGTCTCTCCAGGACCTTCATCACATGAGTTGTGAGGACAACTGGTCGATAGTCATTCAGGTCAGATGGAGATGACTTCTTGGGGACAGGAACCAGGCAGGACGTCCTCCACAGCACCGGTACTCTCTCCAGAATCAGGCTCAGGTTGTACAAGTGTTTCAGTACCAAAGCTAGCTGGTTGGCACAGGTCCCCAGGATCCTGGCAGAGATGCCATCAGGGCCTGCAGCCTTCCGCTGATGGAGTCTCTCCAGCTGTTTCTTAATCTGGTCTGTAGTTACAGTGATTGGGGAAGTGGGGGGGGGTGCTGGTGTCCCCAGAGGAGGGGGAGGGGGGAGGGGGGAGATGGAGAGAGGTGCTGCACAGGAGGATGGGGGGGAGGGGTGTGTGGAGGTCTGGCTGCGTTGTGGGGGTGACAGGAGAGTGGGGGAGGGGTGTGGGGGCCTGGCTGTGTTGTGGGGGGGGATAGACGGTGAGTTGAACCTATTAAAAACAGATTGAGCTCATCAGCTCTCTCAAGGCTCCCAGATGTCAGTCTGTCTCTCCCCTTGCACCCAGTTGTTTCATTCCCAGGCACATATCCTTGGTATTGTTTTGCCTGAGTTTATCCTCCAACTTCCTCCTGTAATTGTCTTTACACCTCCTCAGCATCTCTCTCAGTTCATGCTGCACTCTCCTCAGTTTCTCCTTGTCTCCAGACCTAAAAGCTCTCTTTTTCTTGTTCAGAAGTGCTTTTGGGTCACTGGTGACCCGTGGTTTGTTGTTGGGGAAACAGTGCATGGTCTGAGCTGGCATGGTTGTGTCTTCACAGAATCTGATGTATTCTGCGATACAGTCAGTCATATTGTCTATGTCCACCCCATGTGGTTCACAGAGTACGTCCCAGTCCGTCGTCTCGAAGCAGTCCTGTAGTGCATCAGCAGCCTCCTGTGTCCACCTCCTCACAGTCCATGTATAAGCACGCTGCCTTTGCACAAGGGGGAGCGTACTTGGGTGATAACATCACCATGCTGTGATCCGATTTGCCAATGGGGGTAGAGCTGTGGCACTATATGCATCTCTTGCATTGGCATACAGTAGATCTAGTGTTTTATTTTCTCTGGTGGAACAATCAATAAACTGGTGAAAGTTTGGTCGTGTTTTTCCCAGTGAGACATGATTAAAATCACCCGTCATGGCCATAAATGCGTCAGGGTGCTTCTCCAGTAATGTAGCAATAGTGGAGCTGATGACATCACAGGCCACCGCTGCATCAGCTGACAGAGGGACATAGACAATAATTGCCAGGGCACATGTAATTTTTTTGCGGCATATAATAGGGTCTCATACTCACAGCCAGCAGTTCAATGTCTGGGCTGTAGCGCTTTTCCTTCAGATAAATATGTCCAGGATCACACCACCTTTCATTCACAAGAAGTGCCAATCCTCCTCCCCTCTTTTTCCCGCTACTTATAACATCCCTGTCCCCCTGGATAGTCTTAAAGCCAGGTATTGCTACGTTGATATCCGGGATCTGTGAGTATAACCACATCTCTGTAAAACATGATGCTACACTCACAATATTCCTTTTGCGTCCTGACCAGCACTGTGAGCTCATCTGCTTTGTTTCCCAGCGACCTAACGTTCCCGGTGATGAGCATCGGTACGGACAGTTTCCTTCTCCTCATCCTTACTTTAGTTCCAGCCCTTCTTCCACAGCGTTTCCTCCTGAGCTCATGCAGGATGAGGGGCTTCACTCTGGGCAGTGGAGCTGGCCTCCTCATTGCAATCAGCTGGTCGTGTGTGTAAACAATGCGTCCGCCCCTACCTCTATTGTTCTCCATTGGCCCGAGGAACAAAAAAACAAGCGAAAGACAGGGGCTAATATAGGGAAAAAAAAACAAAAACTTAGTCCAGTCATTAATCAGAGTCTTACCACTGAGCCCTGGTGGGAAAAAGACACACTATATACAAGAATAAGCAGATAAAAACACAGACACAAGACAGCTGCTGCTGATTGGCCGCCTCTCCTTATGGTGCCTTAAAAAAAAAAAAGGCATTGCATTATTTGATGCTTTTCAGCAACAGATTCTTTTTCTTTCCCATATTGCTTGAAACCTGTGGTATGCTTAATAATGTGGAACATCCTTAAGTAGTTTTTCTTTAATTGGGCTCACCAAGCAAATTAATTGACAGGTGTCTGAGATTGATATCAGTGATCCAAAAAGCCACAAGACACAAGACCATGAGTTTAATTGAAAAACAAAAAATTGAATGTCTGACGCTAAAATCCTTTTTGCATAATAATTTTGAACGCAGTGTAAATTGTTTGAGATGAGGAAATCACCATTGCAAGCTTCTATTTAAATGCCCTACTTTCTTGATATATCACTGTAGTGTGAACTTTCTACATTTTCCATAAATTTCACCCCTAAGCCAAATATCCCTAACTTTTTGTGAGTAGTGTACGTTTCATTTGCATCTACTGTTTGACCAAAAGTTTGACACACGCGCATAACCATCATCTGCATTTTCACCCCAGGCCGATAAGTAGCGCAGATGCACTAACAGGCCAGTTTGTTCCCCAGCTATACAAAAGAGAAGAAAAGCAAAAGCCGTGTGCATTTTAGCAACGACAAATAACTGCACAAAGGCAAGAAAAGAAACTCTGTGTTAACTACTTTTACCATCATTTCTTTTTCTTTCTCTGGTCTCATCTGTTATTTCTTTTTTCTTTTTATATGTTAAGTCATTGGTGTCATCTTTTGGAAGGGAGGTAGTAGCTTGCACATGTGTGGCCAGAAAATTTTGGCTGCACAAATTCAACCGTGGAGAGACTGTGTACTGAAGAGGATGACAAAATTTACATCACACGGCCCTTACACTCGAACAGACATGCAAGGCATAAAGCCAGGTTTACTGTTGTGAATTGAGAGTGTAGCTTAAAACAAAACTACATAAGATTTTCACCTTCAAATAATGTTTCAAAAGTCATTTTGATGGTACCAACCTTTGAACACCAACCAGCCTTCCATCATAGCCTGAATGGGCCTACATCACCTGCAAGATCCCTGTCTTAACTATTTCTGGTAGGAACACTGAAAAGACATCTAGCATGTTTTACAGCCTGCATCCTATTTGCCAGTCATAAAGCACAACTTTAACCACTGACTAAGAAAGCGCCCGATGATTGGGTATTGGGTCTCAGGGTGTAGAATATGTTAGTCGTAGTCTTTTCCGTGTTTTAACCAGGAACCTGAACATTACATAGTGCTCCTATAATAAAAGATTTTTTCCCATCTCTTAAATAAAAACTTTTTCTATCAGATATTTGCCAACTTTTTTTCAACTTTTTCAGTTAAATTTGCAGCTTTTTGGGGGGTTAAATTGAGCTTGTTCTTCTATTAAGACAAAGTAAAGAGATGTTTAATACCTTTGACATGTTTTGACTGTCACCTGCAGTCTTCTTCAGAAAGCGCTGTCTGACATCCATGACGTGTCACATCAGCCATTTTATCCTTTCCATAAGAACAAGATCAGTTTATCATCAAGAAGACAAAATGAACCTGTTTGAGATATTGGAGAGGGGGGGTTCCATATAAATGTGCCATTGTTTTACTTGTGTAGTGTGACATTTTTCTCAAATGTGACTTTTTTATCCATCCATCCATCCATCCATCTTCTACCGCTTTTCCGGAGGTCCGGGTCACGGAGGCAGCAGTTCAAGCAGAGAAGCCCAGACTTCCCTCTCCCCCGCCACCTGCTCCAGCTCTTCAGAGAGGATACCAAGGCGTTCCCAGACCAGCTGGGAGACAGTCTCTCCACCGAGTCCTGGGTCTGCCCCAGGGTCTCCTCCCAGTGGGACGTGCCCGAAACACCTCAAGTGGGAGGCGTCCAGGAGGCATCCTAATCAGATGCCCATACCACCTCAACTGACTCCTTTCAATGTGGAGGAGCAGCTGTTCTACTCTGAGCCTCTCCCGGATGACTGAGCTCCTCACCCTGTCTCTGAGGGTGAGTCCAGCAATCCTACGGAGAAAGCTCATTTCAGCCGCTTGTATCCGCGATCTTGTTCTTTCGGTCATTACCCAAAGCTCGTGACCATAGGTGAGAGTAGGAACGTAGATTGACTGGTAAATCAACAGCTTTGCCTTAGAACTAAGCTCGCGCTTCACAACAGACCGGTACAACGTCCGCATCACTGCAGATGCTGCTCCGATCCGTCTGTCAATCTCTCGCTCCATTTTCCCCTCACTCGTGAATAAGACCCCAAGATACTTAAACTCCTCCACTTGGGGCAGGAGCCTGTCACCAACCCAGAGAGGACAATCCACCTTTTTCCGGCTGAGGACCATGGACTCGGACTTGGAGGTGCTGATTCTCATCCCAGCCGCTTCACACTCAGCGGCAAACCGTCCCAGCAAGAGCTCTAGGTCATTGCTGGATGAAGCCAACAGGACAACATCATCTGCAAACAGAGATGAGAGCCTGTGGCCACCAAGCATGACGCCCTCCATTCCCTGGCTGTGCCTAGAAATCCTGTCCATAAAAATTATGAACAGGATCGGTGACAAAGGGCAGCCCTGGCGGAGTCCAGTTCTCACTGGGAATGAGTCTGACCGAGTGTTGGCAATACGAACCATACTCACAACGGTAGTACAGAGACCGAATAGCTCGTAACAACAAGCCCGATACCCCATACTCCCGAAGCAGTCCCCAAAAATAAACCAAGGGACACGGTCAAATGCCTTCTCCAAGTCCACAAAACACATGTAAACTGGTTGGGCAAACTCCCACGAACCCTCGAGAATTCTCGAGAGGGTAAAGAGCTGGTCCAATGTGCCATGGCCAGGACGAAAACCACATTGCTCCTCCTGAATCTGAGGTTCAACCAATGGCCGGACTCTTCTCTCCAGTACCTTGGCATAGACCTTCCCAGGGAGGCTGAGGAGAGTGATCCCTCTAAAGTTGGAGCACACCCTCCGGTCCCCTTTTTTGAAGAGAGGAACCACCACCCCGGTTTGCCATGCCAAAGGCACTGCCCTGGACCTCCACACAATGTTGCAGAGGCGTGTCAACCGTGACAGCCCTACAACATCCAGGGCCTTGAGGTACTCAGGGCGAATCTTGTCCACCCCTGGGGCCCGGCCACCAAGGAGATTTTTAACCACCTTGGCGACCTCAGCCCCTGTGATAGGCGAGTCATCCCCCTCGTCCACAAGCCCTGCTTCCTCTATGGGAAGGTGTATCAGTGGGATTGAGGAGATCCTCAAAGTATTCCTTCCACCGCCCAACGATATCCCCAGTCGAAGTCAACAGCGCCCCATCCGCATCATACACAGTGTGGACAGGGAGCTGCTTTCCCCTCCTGAGCCGCCGGACAGTTTGCCAGAATCTTTTCGAGGCCGACCGAAAGTCTTGTCACCCATGGGACCCGACCGGGCTCAGCCCGAAGGAGTTACATGGGTCTGCTCTCCAGTGGGCTCACCACCTGCAGGAGGGATCATGGGGGTCTGGTGCTATGTGGATTAGGTGGCGGTCAAAGGCGGAGACCTTGGCGAACTGATCCCAAGCTTTCTAAACTGGCTTTTGGTGACTTTTTTTTCCTTTCAATTTTTTTTTGTTTGTTTTTTTTTTTTTTTTGTAAACTTGCAACTTTTCAACTTTTTTTTCTTCCACTTTTGTGTTTTTATTGGTTAAAGCTACTGGTTATATGGAAAAGAACTACAGTTTGCAAGACCTAGTTAACAGGCGTTCACTGCTGCATTTGGGAGAATGACATCACTTCTGTGTTCCAGCAAAACGAATCAGACAACTGTGGTGATCTTGCTAGCTAGTTGAAAGCAACACTGGCCCAGACCAATGCAGGATGTGCAAAAACACAGATTTATTTTATTTTTTTCTGATAGCGATGTTTTTCTGTAACGCAGTTAATGTGAAAGAAAGAATGTTCAGATGCCTGACATTTATGAAAAGTGACACATGGTCCAAGTAGATGTAAGATTAAGGTTGCATGTCCACCAAGTGTGTAAAAATGCTCTACACTTGTTTTTCTGGGTGCGTCGCAGGTGCTCTTAAAGGGGCAAAAAAAGGTCCTGTATCCTAGCAACCACTTGACCTGTCACTCAAAGCTTCCTGTCAGGGTTTCACACATTTTGCCATGAAACTCTCTGTAACTGCACTAAACCATATCAAACTGGTAATAAAACATGCATTCCTCAAAACTTTTGCTGTTAAATATTGATCATGGTATCCTTTGTCTGATTTTGACCGGCTGATTAGAGGTATGACACTGATGGGAACTGTGGCACTCCAAAATAACTTTTAAACTTTCAGCACAGTGAGTGTAGTGACAAAACACTCAACGCTGAAAGCGTTTTTGCATTGAGGGTGCAGAGCACATTAAACACTGGATTCCATAGAAAATAAACAGGAAATAGATGCTTGGTGGACACATAGCCTTATTCTTTAGGGAAGAAAAACAGATTGGTGATTATTTGTGGCACATTTTTATGGGTATGATGTATTATAATGATGTGGTTCTGTTATGTTCAAGAAAGGGCAAGTAGTTCTATTGAGAAAACATCCCAAACTCAGCTACATCTTCACAAAACAATTAGTTAACGTTAATTCCCTTCCACAACATGTGGGACACCATGTGGTGTGTAGGGGTGGTGCCCATCTCCATTTCTTACAACTCTACATAGATCTATTTCACTACAGACCAGCGAATCAGCCTGTAAGCTTGAGACAGCCTGTCCCTGGTATGAACAAAATATAAAATGAGAGGAATAACTATTTTTCACCTTTTTGAAACATAAAGGTAGTTCCTTGGGGTCGCTGGGGTCCAGTGAGCAGCTCCCAGATTCTGATTCAGAGCTGGACGACAGCAGCCAGAGCATGGCACTCACCGGCAGCATGACAAAGCAGGAGAGCATGAGCCTGGACGACGACCAGCTGAGCTACAGGGACAGTCTGGACCTGTCCAGTCAGTCCGCAACACTCACAGACCCCGAACAGGATGTGGATCAGGACCACAAAGAGGAAGGAGGGGGGCCTCCTGCTGTCCCAGACAGCGGGCCCCCAGATGAGGACACGAGAGAAGAGCAGGAGCTGATGGTGTCTCTAGCCGAGCTCAACGTGAACCAGTCCAACAACAACTTTGACGGCTCTCCCATCCTGAGTCTGTCGACACTTCCTCTGACTCGTCTGTGTGGGAAGAAATTACCCCTGACGAGAATCCGGGACACAGAGCCAGAGTTTGTCTGATATCATTTTCAACATTTTGCGTGTAAAGCGTGCCACTCTCATTTTATGACGCAATTAAAGTCTGAGATGAAGTTTAAGGTTTTTGATCTGTGTAGATGTTTGCAGTTGATTCATCCTGACAGTGAAATCTCAACATGCTTACTGCTCGCTTATGCAATTGTCATTTCAAGGTTTCACTGTGCCTTTAGTGCATTTTAAAGTGTTTTCGTGCTCTATAACATTGAGAAGTGGGTAGCAAGTCACATCACAATGTGGGAGTGCTGCTGGTTTTATTTTGAGTCCTGAAATTAAAATAAGTTGAGCTCTTTCTTTTAAATGTGAACTGTATTGCCTTATGGTATATATCTTGTTTGGAGTATTTTAATAAAATGATTTCTAAGTTTTACATTTGTAAATTTGATTTCTTTGTGTGATATCATTCCCAGACAGGAAGACGGTATAAAGTGCTATAAATGTGACTGTAGATTAACTGACTGCTGTAATAGGTTTCCTGGCTGTGGGAGGGAACTAGAGGAACTGTTGACTAGTGTGTGGTCAACTGAGGCATAAACGGTTTTCAGTTGAAGCAGCAGCATCACCAACATGCCTTTCAAAAGGAAAAAGAAGGTAGGCATAAACAACCACTACATCAAGATTTACAGTAGATTAACTTATGAAACTGAGTTGTCATGCTTTGTGATCTAAGAAGCCTGTCAATACACTTGTCTCCAGCAGGTTTGATATTTTCTTTAATTTGCTTACTAGTAAATTGATACCACGGATGTGTTTTTTCTCAATTGGACACCTAGTTAAGAGCTAGTAAGAGAGGAAAAAAAAACAACAAAAACTTCTAGCCTGTGCAGTCTGTTTTCACCCAGAAAGTGATGATTGTACTCCTTTTACTAGTATGTTGCCTGTAGAAAGCAAGTATTCTTGTCTGAAAACGGGTAGCCCAACTAGGCTTTACAGGCCCAAATGTAGGCTGTGTTTGAAAATGGAATACAAAGAGGTGTAGCCTACGTATATGAAGGCACTCACGTTAGACTTTGACAAATATAAAAGGGACTAAATGGCACCAAGATTTGATTGAATATTAATTACAGAATTATTGAAAATGAATGGGACATCCAAGATTAGCGACTGCTTCGGAACCAGGGCTGCAGCTAGTGATTATTTTGGTAGTAGACTAATCTAAATTATTTTTTCGATTATTTCTGTCATGTCCATGATTTAACTGTTGGCACAGCTCCTGTTCAAGGCTGCAGTGCATGTTTTACCTCACCTGTTTAAGTCTGCACAGCTGAGAATATCACCTTGTTCCCCAACATTCTATAAATGGTCCCTATAGCTATATAAAATAATGGCCCATCAAATATGAGTTTGAAACTTGAGCAACACAATTGCCAGACATTACAAAACCATAATATTTAACCCATAATGCTCAAACAAGAAAAGTGGCAATTTTCATGTTTTAGAACCTATTTTTTTAATTTTCCCTGGAGAAGGGTCCACAGGCGATTAGCCAACTATCAAATTAGTTGTCAATTAATTTTCTGACGATCGACAAGTTGGTTGATCGACTAATCGTTGCAGCACTATTCGGAGCCCTTTTATTTTTTTGTCCAATCACTTATTTGTTTGATCTTTTATGACATTCACAGGCGTTGTATCTTGCACTTTGGGGAATGGGAGTTCAGTCATAATTGTTTGTGTAGTTTATAGTCTATAATCAATAAACTCATGCAGTACTATAACAGGACACGTTTACAAATAGTTGAGACCCATTCTAGTGCATCCTTTTATATTCTAAGAATATTATCAGTACAAAACACCAATATTGTACACAGCAGAATGAGCTGTTTGGCTGCAACTGTTGCCCATTTGTCACTAAATATTTAAATAAATATTTCATTATTTGAGCGCTTTTGTGTCCAGTTTGGTGATCGTCGTCGTTTAGTCAAACCATATATGTGGCCACATATGAGATGCAGTTGATCTGGGCATTCTGCTCCACAATCATGGTGGCATTATTAACTTTTAATTTTTAGACAGCTGTGCGAGCACACCAAGAGGAGCACCATCGGCGACAGCGAGTCGTGGTCCTAAAAAGGGACTCCTGTCTACCGCTGACTGGGCTCGCTTCCCTGCGAAGGACCGCGTTCCACCCACTTCTCCAACACCAGTGTTCTTTAGGCAGACCCCGGGTCCCCACTGGCATTCCATGAATTATCCTTTAGGCGTACGCAATCACTGCAACATTCTAGTATAATTTTTTAAGCATTACATCTTCACTGTTCGTTTTCTTGTCAAATTTGTCGCTTTTCACTTTTGTTTGCAAATCATTGACTCTCTTCCTTAAATGGGATTTGAAATTGTACTCTTAAATTGTTTGCGCCATTTCTCTTTTTTTTTTTCCACAATATCTTTATTGAACCTTTTTTTTTTTTTTAACAAACATGATACAAACAATCAAACACTAACACTAAAGTACTACAAAAAAAAAAAATGCACTAAAAACACCAACAACCACCAACAAAATCAAGTCTTCAACAATGCTCCTCTGTTTAGTCTAGACAATCCAATACATTAGTATACATATTATGTTCACCAGTTTGGAATTTACAAGGTCCACACACATCATTCACCTTCTTCTTCAAGAGTTATGTTTAAATTTTTTACATAATCAATAAAAGGTCTCCATATATTCTCAAACACAATTTCCTTTGATTTCAGTATATATGTTATTCTTTCTAATGGAAGGTTTGTTAACATCTGTCTTAACCACTGAGACACATCTGGTCTATGAGTCTTTTTCCATAATAGTGCAATACATTTTTTGGCATTAAGCAAACTGAGGTCTATGAATGTTCTTTCACTTTTATTGAAATTATGCTTTTCTGGGTACAGACCCAACAAAACCAGTTTAGGATTCAATATGATTTGTTTTGAGATTATTTTTTCAATTGTTACCCTCACCTCTTCCCAAAACATTCTTATTAATCTACATTCCCATAAACAATGAAATAGGGTTCCTTTACTTTCCATGCATTTTGTGCATGTATCTGGTATATTTTTGTTATATCTATTTAACTCCTCCGGTGTAACATACATCCGCATTAACCATTTGAAATGTATCAATTTAAGGCGTGCATTTATTGATTTGGTTTGAGCTTCTGTACAAGCCAATTCCCATTGTTCCTCTGAAATTTCAATTTGCAGATCTTCTTTCCAGTAGTTTAATCTTTTCAGTGAATTTTCACTTGAAGATAGTGTCAATGAGTTATAAAACTCTGAAATAATACCCTTTCTTTTACTATCTTTCATCATCATTTTTTCCAAGGATGAATAAATAGGTCGAGTGAGAGCTTTATTTTGATTTGATCGAATAAAGTTTCTAAGTTGAAGATATTTAAAAAAATGTGTTCTATTGAGATTAAATTTGATCCTCAGCTCTTCAAAAGACATTATGTTGTCTGCACATGGCAAATATAAATCCTGAATCTTTTGTATCCCTTTTAAATTCCATACTTTAAATACAGCGTCCGCTCTCCCTGGTTTAAAATATTGATTACCCCATATTGGACTAAATTGTGACAATAACTGTGGTTCTTTTAAATAGTTTTTAGCTTCACACCATATTTTGATCATATGCTTTACAAATGGATTTTTAACTTGTTTTTGTAATTTTTTTGCCGAATCTGAGTATATGAATATGGGAAGAGGTAAAGGTAAATTGTATGATTCCATTTCAGTCCAGTGAGGGAGATCATTTGATGAAAAATAATATGTCATAGACCTCAGTTGTGCCGACCAATAATACAACATAAAATTTGGACATTTCAGACCTCCACGATCAAATGGTAAATATAATAAAGACAAACGTAATCTAGCCCTCCTGTTGTTCCATATAAATTCCACTAACTTTTTTTTTATTCTTGAGAATAGATCTAAAGGTGGTGATAAGGGAATGTATTGAAATAAATAAAGTATTTTAGGTAAAATATTACTTTTAAGTATATTGATTCTCCCGATCATCGACATTGGTAGTGACATCCATCTCTGAGTTAACTCACTGATATCTGACATTAAGGCTTCATAGTTGACACTGGCGACTGATTCTAGCTTAGGCATAATTTGGATTCCTAAATATTTAAACTGATTTACAACATTGAATTGATTTACCTCAGGGGCTGGGTAATTTCTCTGGGTCTCATTTAGCATTAATATTGAAGATTTAGTTTTATTTATTTTATATCCTGATATTTCCCCAAAATTCTTTATTAAATTCAACAAGGTTGGAATTGATTTTTTTAGATTCGACATAAACAAAATTATATCATCGGCGTACAGGGAGATTTTATGTTCTGTTGGTCCAACTTTAATTCCATATATTTGTGAATGTAAACGTATCGCTATCGCTAAAGGTTCAATTGCCATAGTAAACAGTAAAGGTGAAAGTGGACAGCCTTGTCGACATCCTCTATTGATTTTTATTGGTTTTGAAATATTGTTATTTGTTAGGATTTCTGCTGTAGCATTATTGTATATTATTTGAACCCATTTTATGAAATTATTTCCAAGTCCAAACCTTTGTAGGACTTCAAAAAGAAAGGGCCATTCAACTCTATCAAAGGCCTTTTCGGCGTCCAATGATAGGAGAGCTGTATCCGGTGCTTCTTTATTAAAATAGATAATATTAAATAGTCTTCTTACATTATGGAAGCCTTGTCTACCCTTTATAAAGCCATTCTGATCTCGATTAATAATATTTGGTAAAATTTCTTGTATTCGTCTTGCTAAAATTTTACAGATTATCTTAAGGTCGGCGTTTAATAGGCTTATTGGTCTCATATTTTCACATTTATTAGAGGGCTTACCTGGTTTTGGCAGCAGTATAATTAAGGCATTATTTATGTATGATGGTAAATTATTATTTTGAAATGCTTCTAAAACCATTTCCAAAAAAGGTTTTATTAATTTATTCTTAAATTTTTTATAAAGGTCAACTGGAAGACCATCTGGTCCTGCACTTTTTCCTGATTTCATATTATCAATGGCTAGCCCAACTTCTTCTTGACTAATTTTAGACTCCAATATCTCCCTGTTTTCATTTGGAATACACGGTATAGATAGTTCGTTCAAAAACCCATTTAGTTTTGTTAAATCAGGTTCATTTTTGGTATCATATAATTTTTCATAGTAATCTCTAAAGGCTCTATTAATTTCTAAAGGATCTATAACTACCTGTCCTTTACTTATAATACTGGTAATTGGTGTTTTAATTTCCAATTGTTTAATCTGCCATGCTAATAATTTTCCTGATTTTTCACCTTGTTCATAAAAAGATTGTTTCAATCTTAGAAGACTCGAGGCAGCTCTATTCGCTGATTTTTTGTCGTATTCAGCTCTCAAAATCAGTAATTCATTCTCCAACCTTGGGTCACTTCCTGCATACACTTTTTCCTGAAGATTTTTTATTTTATGTTCCAATTTAGCTCTCTCCTCTCGAGTCTTCTTAGATTTTGATCCTGTATAACTAATAATATGCCCCCTAATAAAAGCTTTGAAAGCCTCCCACTTTACACATGCTGATGTTTGTGTAGTATTGATGTCAAAGAACTCGTCTATCTGTTTTTCTATATACTTGACAAATTCCTCATCCTGAAGCCATTTATGCTGAAATTGCCATCTACCTGATTCCTTTGTCAATTTTTTATCTACATATATTAGACAACAGGGTGCATGATCAGAGATCACGATGTTATCATAAAAGCAGTTTTGAATCTTGGACCTTAATTCTGTGGAAATCAAAAAATAATCAATACGTGAGAATGTCTTGTAGGTACTGGAATAACAAGAATAGGCTTTAACTTGTGGTTTCATTTCTCTCCATATATCTAACAATCTCAATTCTTTCATAAAATGATTAATAGTCATCCTACATCCAATGTGCGTACAATCCAGTCCTGTTGATCTATCCACACCTGGATTCAATGTACAATTAAAATCCCCTGCTATTATATGTTGCCCTGTAAGTGATGATAAGATGAGAAATAAATTAGCAAAGAACTTCTGATCATCTATATTGGGACCATATAAGTTCACAAGATTTATATTTTCTAATAGCAAAGAACCTTGAATGATTACATATCTTCCAAATTTGTCTCCAATTACATTTTTCACTTGAAAAGGAACTGATTTATGTATGAGAGTCATAACTCCCCTGGCTCGGGATGAAAATGAAGAGGTGAATACACTTCCCTGCCATCTACTCCTAATTCTTTTAACATCCTCCTCTATCAGATGAGTTTCTTGTAAAAACACAATTCTTGAACCCATGTCCTTTATTTTATTCATAACTTGTTTAAGTTTTTTTAAATTTTGTAGACCTCTGCAATTCCATGAAGTTAAATTAAGATTAACACTTTGGTCCATGATCAATAGAGAGTTTGGGATTACCTTGCAGTGTAAACATGCTCATACAGAGAAGCAAAAACATGAGTGGTTGAACATTCATCCTACAAACTACACACAAACAAATTTCCCCTTCCCACACTTGTGGCAAACCCCCCAAAATCAAAAGAAAAATTCTGTCTCCCGATATAGCCATCGACCGTTCCACACCCACGGGGAACAGCCTAAGCCACTCCTTCATCCTCCCAATCACCCTAACTCTACTGCTTTTAATGACGTAACATTAACTCTCCTCTGTAGTTTTCCAACTTAACTCCAAAATTTTTAACAACTTTGTACATCATAGTTTTTTTTTTTGTTTGTTTTTGTTTTTTTTTTAATATATAATACAATCTATATTTTGTAAACTTACTATTTACTTCAAGTCAGTCAGATGCCTGTGCAAATGCTTAATTATTCTACCTTATATTTTGTTCATGCTTAGCTCCCACCAGTCTCTTCTTCTTCTTTGATCTTCTTGATGAACTCCTGCGCCTCCTCTGGGGTCTTGAAGATGTGGGTTCTGCCCTCATACGTGGTCAGCAGCCTCGCAGGATAGATTACACCATGACGAATCCCAAGGTTGCGCAGCTCCTTACGTATGGGATCAAACTGCTTCCTCAATTGTTGGATTCCTGTGGCCAAATCTGGGTAGAACCGCACCTGCTGGTCCTGGTGTTTAATCTCTCCTTTAGCACGTGCAGCGTTGAAGATCTTCATCCTGTCTCTGTTGTTAAGAAACTTCATAATTAAGGTCCTCGGCGGTCCCTTATCTCTCCGTGGGCCAATACGATGTGCTTTTTCCAGAACCACTGCTGATTGCAACTCCTCGCTGCCCAGCACCTCCGGAATCCACTTTTCCAGAAAGGAGCATACGTCCCGACCTTCTGATTCCTCTGGAAGACCCACCAGCCTCAAATTATTCTGTCTCGACCGAGATTCCAAATCCAAAATATTATCTTCCAGAGATTTATTTTTTTTTTCCAAAGTGCGCACCTTTAATTGAAGACGGGTGACGTCATCTTCAGCACTAGCGAGACGGAGCTCCATCTGCGCCGTTCGTTCTACACAGTCACCCAATTCCTTTCTTATTCCTTCCAACGCTGTCATAATCCCATCAAATCTAGAGGAAAAGTCCGCTCTCATTGAACTCATGGCAGCCATCAGCGCATCTGCGCCATTCCCCGCAGAAATCGCAGCGTTGCCAGCCTCCTCCGCCATATATGGAGCCCTGTTTGCTGCGTCACAGACCTGAAAGTCCGTTAATTTGGATTGTCTCGGCGGCTCGCTTTTTCCTTTTCCTGGTTTTCCAGCCTTAGGCTTCGCCGACATATCCTCGCCCAAATGCTGAGATACGTTCTGTCCCAAATGAGAGTTATTTGCCGATTTTTTTTCTCCAGGAGCAGAGCAGAGCGAGACACGTCCGTCCTACGTGGCAGCCATAACCGGAAGTCGAGCCATTTCTCTTTTTACTTTTTAAGCTTACTTCCTGCTTGTTTCAGGGTCAAGTTTCTGAAACCTGATCTGAATTGCTTTCTATATGTGCTGTTTTTCTTTTAATATCTTCCTGCCTGCCTCACGGACCAAAGATGGAAATTAGTGAGAACGCTATAATCTGGTACAGAGCATCTTTACCCTGCGTTTGGTTTTTTTTCTGTACATGGTCCTTGACAAATAAACCAATAAGCTAAACTAAGCGCTGTGGTGATTGGTCGTGGTATTGCGTATTAGCCAATCAGCATGGTCGTGGTATTGCGTATTAGCCAATCAGCATGGTCGTGACGACATGTATTATCCAATCAGCATGGAGTCGATCCAAAACCCCGCACACACTGAAGGCATGAAGAAAGAGCGGTGGCTAAACTTTTATTGATAAAAATTGCATATTTTGACTGAGTGACTCCATATGTGGGGATGCACATCCTTCTAACCTCAGCAAAGCACTTATAAATTCCGAGGCCAATTTGACGAACGGTTCAACAGATATGCGTGGAACAGACATACAGATTTTGTGCATTTATAGACAGTCTAGTTCCTATTGGGATGTGTCAAATGTGATTTAGAGAATGCTCTTAAGATGTTTTTAAGCATGTTTGGGATTTGTTAAGTGTGTATATGTACTTTGTTTCTGATATTTGACAAAAAAAAAAATCAGTTTAATAATTCCTGTCAAGACAGGCTAGTCTTTTAAAAAGAGCATTGCCAATTTCAAAAGACACAGAGTTTGTGTTTATTTTTTGCATTGCTATGAAGAATTTTTAGGGTTTTTTTGGGGGGGAGGGGCACTTGGTGAATCTTGTGTTGTACGTGCTATGCTGCACTAACACATACTTCGCAGAAATGAGAATTAAACTGAAGGTGATAAAGGAACTTGGTGTAAAGAATAATTTTTCAGATAAGCCTTAGTCAGCTTAACAAAAATGTCTAGTTTATTTTACAAAAAAAATCAACAATTACACAAAATATTGAAAGCAGGTATGATCTATAGATGAGTGATGAAAGTGGTGATGTTTTCTTCGCTGGTTTTAAATGTTGGTCCAGAGGAAGAACTACAAAAGATTAAAAAAAGAAATCAGCTTACACACATTATTTTGAATGGTTAGATTTTCGTTCGTGTCTATAGACCTTGTTTAACATGTACCTGTCTGTTACTGGACGAGTCTGTATGTGATGTACCTTCCAGCTGTTTCACTAGGTCGGATGATTTTCACCACCTAAGAAAAACAATAATAATAATAGTTCTCATATCTACAAGTAGGATTCATTTACTGTAAATGACACACATATAAAGGAAGTGCATGTAGACTCCAGCTGATTAAAACAAGTGAGCTAGCAATAAAGCTGGTTCAATAAGACCTACATTGTAATTTTTAAAAGATACTAAAAATTTAAACAAGTCATAGTTATAAAGTTGTTTTTTAATCTGTTGTGTTTTGTCTATTCGTCTTTAATGTCACCTGTCCTCTTTTCAAGCCAAAGTAGCGAGCCACAGGATCACCAGCCTGTATCCTCGGCAGCTGACTTTCCTTTAATTTACTGAGGTAAAAGTGTTAAGGAAAACAAAGGCACATCTGCACAAATATGTAAACATTCAGGTGTTATTTAAATACTATGTGCCATGCAAGGATACTATCTTGCCAGAAGTTCAGTCACTTCCTCTTTTGTCATGACGATGTGTTCCGGAACAAGCTGAAAGGTAAGAGGGAAATGTGTCAAAAACGATGTCAGACATTTTAAAGCTTTTTTAGGTAAAGAATTTGATACATCCATCTCCCACTTATCCCGGGGTGCAGGTCATGAGGACGGCAGTCTAAGCAGAGAAGCCCAGACTGCCACCTGGTTCACATAGCATGATCCCCCATGAGCCCTCCTGCAAGTGCTAAGGGCCTCTTTACACAGCATAAAGATTGAGAGATGGGCAATTTTTGATCTTTGGGATTGTTTTACACATCTCTGTGTGTTCTGGACTGAGTCAAAACTTTGAGAAGACCGTGGCAACTGTGGAGATCAGTGAAGATCATTGATAGAGCGAAAATTGGCCAGATCTCTCAATGATCTCCATCCCTGTGTAAAGGGGGTATAAGCCCACTGGAGTACGGATCCATGTGGCTCCTTCAGAGCTCCATACTGGGTGGAGTACACTGGGTCCTTGTAACATTTTTCATGGGGATCCATTGGACCGCTCATGGACTGGCCCTTCACCCAGGACCAATTTGTGTTGGGGGACCCTAACAGGCAAATTGCCTACAACAAAACTGGGATCACTGGGGCACGCAAACACTTCCATCATGATAAGGTGACGATAAATGGGAGAATTTGAGACAGCCAACAGCACACTTACCTCATGTTCTGTAATGTTAATAAGCAGCTCTTGTTGTAGAAACTGTTCCAGGATGTATTTGGGTGCCATGTCAACAAGAGACTGAAAAATATTTGCATCGACGTTTTTACCACGAGGTTGACATCCAATAACAGGACACATGCTTTTACTTTTTTAAATCTGTTTTTTCCATAACCAAACTGGTATTTACCTGTTTGGCAGAGGGTGTCATTCCCATCTGAACCACGATGATTGCTCGTGTGATGTTCTCTTCCTGCATTCTTTGACAGTACATCTTTATTGTCTTGATCCCCACCTTAGGCTCCTCTGATTAAAAAAAAAAGACACAAAAACGGCTTTTTTAAAAAAATGCAGTTTTAGTAATATGTTGAATACATTGGCAAAGAGTTTGAAGTAAATTTACCAGGAAAGAAAACAAACATCTGGTCAGTGGGATCATCGTTGTGAGCTACTAGGACAGTGAGATCTGTGCGTCTGGGACGTCCCTCACTTGGCTTGTCTCCAAACTGACCCTTGAACTCTTCCAGTGTCTGGTCCAATTCATCCTGTGTCACCAGATAGCCTCTGTCATGGCACAGCTGTGGATATGAAAGAGTGTACAGGGCAAACTATAATTCTGATATGTGACAAAACCAGTCCAGACATTTGCTAGACTTTAAATAAATGAATGTGAAACACTGGAGCAAGAGTACCAACGGGTTATAAAGAGAATCTTTTGTTTTTACTTTTTTTATTTAATGTTTATTTGAAAGGGATTGATAAACATTAATACAAATGTAAATATGCCAGATTTAGTAAAACTGCTATATTACATGTGTAATCCCTTGACAGGTCACGGAAATACATCAACAATCCAAGATGCACAAAAAGACTTGTGCCGCCGCCTTTCAAAAAAGGCTTTAAACTTCAAGTTTATTCACACATCACAAGCCAAGTGCAACAACAACCACATACGTCTCATACGTCTACCCACAACAGTGGGTAGACGTATGAGAGGGTCACCCCGAGGAAGCTGTTTAAAGCTTAGAATCGGAGCCCAGTTACATTCACAGCAAACATGAAATACAATAGACTATCCCAGCATTCTGTGCACATTTAGAATCCAGATTATTCAGAGAAAATACACCATAAGTAAATAAATACAAGCATAATTAAGTTGGTCAGAGAGAGAGAGAAAAATAAAATTTGCTAATACATTTAGTAAACGTATGTAGATAACACAGTAGTTTTGCTTTTTTAGATTTTCTTAAAGGTGGACATGGAGTGTGTGACATTTCGAGTTTAACATCAAGTTTGTTCCAGAGCTGCGGTCCTCTGCACACGACAGTGAAACTGGTGCGCTTCTCCTTTTTTTTTTTAAAAAAAAAAAAAAAAAAAAAAAAAAGCTTACAGTTGGTGACCCAGAATCACCCCTTACTGATCAGCTCCCATACTGCACTCAATCCACAATAAAAATGAGACAGAACAATAATAACGGTGGCAAAGCAGAGAAACTGATGACAGTTGTCAATAGTGATTAAGGGGAACAGGTCAAGTGGACCCCTGACCAAGTGAGCACCCCAAGTTGACCCCGGGGTCCAGTTCTGTTTGACCAGGAAAAGTCTTTCCAACAGTTTCACACAAATTCTTGTTGTTGTTCTCCTTCGCGTTTGCAAATCACTGGATTGAGAATGTACAGTACTTGTACATGTCCAGACTGGACCCCGGGCTCCACTTGGTCAGGGGTCCACTTGACCTGTCTGTATCCGTGACTAAGAACCGCTTGCCAACGGGGTTTGCTTGTACCATCGTTGTCCATATCAGTCTGTATTTACTACAGAAGACTCATAAACAAATGCTTTCAGTCCAGACACAAATGCACATTTTAGAGTGGACTACCACTGTACAAAAAACTGTATAAAACAGTCATACAGTTCAGTTGTACAAACCGTATCACTCACAGGTATAACTAAGACTATTGTCGGCTCAGAAAACAGACGCAATTTGTACTTTATAATTTAGTGCAAAACGACATATGTCGTATATTCGTGTCACCTGTAAGGTTCACCCCACTCTTCTTGATCCATAATGGGTAGATATAAACTCTTATGGGCACCCGGCTACATGCTAAGCTAACACGCTAACAACTATAATAAAACCCACCTGCATTATCGTTTTTCGGATCCTCCACAGCCTGTAAGTTTCCTCCTCGTCATCCATTATGTATCAACTGTTTTGTGACCTCTGGTTAATCCTCAATTTAGTTTCTTTATTGATTAAATTAACCTCTTTCCCTCCGACAATCCATCAACAGCAACTACACGCTTTCTGACTCAGGATGATGACGTACACTGATGACGTTAGCGTAAAAAAACCCAAATAAAATAATCAGAGATAAAACAATAAATTCTTCCACAGATACAAAATATAATACAAAGAAAATAAAAATAAATACATTAAATAAAATTAAGATTAAAAAATATTATTATTATTATTAGCATATTGTTGTCTTTTCTCCGCCCACATCCTTACAACTGTTTCACAACCATCACGCGCAGGGCGGAGTCTACAGCTGCTACTCGCGATGGATCTGGAGGTGCAGCTTCTGTAGCGGCAAAATGAGACCGTTGGACTTCATTTTAACATTCGGGGCTGTAGCGAGTAGTGGGGCGCTCTTGGTGACGGTATTGTACTTTGTTTTATCCGCAACGGTAATGTAAACTTGTACGATTTAGCTTGCTTGTGCCTGAGAGATTGCTAACCTGTTTTGTACCGGTGGTCCAGCTAATTGAATTTCGTGCACGACTGTGGAATCTCTACTGGTCATGTCGCACTAACACGATTTTGTCATAACTTGAAGTTAGAGGCAGTGGTTTGCCTGTGGTTGAAGCGACCTTGAATAACACATTCATTCATTCATTCGTCCATATATTTATTCATTGTGATGGTGCACGAGTATTTCAAAGTTGTATTCAAAAAATGAAGAGCCTGCTTAAGTGCAGTGTGTTGCTGGGACATAGTTTTTGTTTGAAAAGCTGCTGAAGATGAATTGACCCCGGATAGTTCTGCAGCAGCCCCCCCCCCCCCCCCCGGCTGCTGCAGTCTGCTGATATGCTTTATCTGAGAGAGACAGAATGTGCAGTCACTCTTCACTTTAAGTCTTGTCAAGTTATTTTATTGCTGATAGATTCACTTATATTGTAGAGGGTAAAGGAAAGGATGTGAGGCGAGGCACGAGCGTAGGATGACACAGACTCTTTATTATCCCTCTAACAACATGTACAGCCATGGACTTCAGCGCAGAGGCTCAGCCTCCACCAGTTTCTCTGCGTTCTGCCTTTACAGTTTTATTAACCGCGCATAGAAACTGGGGCTGGCGCATTATGCATCGTGTATGCACAGTAGATTTGTGTGAAACATTATCGTAACAGCTTGAACATTAGTTACAATACATTCACCACCTGCAGGTGGTGAAAGGCGCCTTTTTTTCTGATCTGGTTACATGTAAATTTTCCTCCACCCGGGAGGTGTCCAACTCTGCCCAGTCTGAACCTCCCTGTGAGTTTCCTCACTCGGTCCATTGTCCTTGTGTTTCCTGGGCACAGCCCCCCCCCCCCCCCCAAACACCCAGAAGGGGCTGTAACCCCCCGGTCCTTTGGGCTCAAGTCAGCGCCCATGGCGGCTGCAGCAGGGGGTCGCCGCTCCGGTCAAACTGTCCTGCAGGTGAAGCGTGTAGGAGGGCAGTCTGTGGGGGGAAAGGGGGAGGGGTGAAAAGCACTTTCTGCTCCGCTCCAAGTTCCAACACGTTGACGGCCGTGGTGCATGCAGTGTTTCCTCTGGCTTAAAGACCTTGGCACGGCGGCAACATATTTTTCCGGGGGGGGGGGGACACACACACACACACATATGTATGAATATGTTAATTTTATACTATTTATTTCTTTTTTAATTTTGCACAGTAACTTGGCATATAATAATGCATCAGATTTATATAGCACTTTATCATAGACACTCAAAGACGCTTTTTACAGATACATTATTCATTCACTCCACACAGACAATGGTAGTGGCAAGCTACTACTGTAGCCACAGCTGCCCTGGGGCAGGCTGACGGAAATGTGACTGCCAATCCGGGCCAACGGCCTCTCCGGCCACCACCGAACATTTATACACATTAAGATAAGATAAGATAAGATAGCCTTTATTAGTCCCACAATGGGGAAATTCCAGGATTGCAACAGCACAGGGATAGCAACACTCAGAGCAACAATCAGAAGGCAAGAGAAAAAAACAAGAGCGGCAAGTATACATATGTACATATAAATATATGTATATATACTGTATATATGTATAGACACACAGTGCGGAGCATTGTAGCTAGATGGGATAGATATATAAATATATAAACAGTGCGGAGCATTGTAGCTGGATGGAATAAATATATGAGTATATAAACACACAGTGCGGAGCATTGTAGCTAGATGGAATAAATATGTAAATATATAAACACACACAGTGCGGAGCATTGCAGCTAGATGGAATGAAACAGCACAACCGTCTACTTAGCTATCCTACATGGTATGATTATGTACCCATACATATTCTCACCCTCCGTAGCGACCGGTATTTTCCTAGTGGTATACTGGAGGGGACCATTGTGTAAGTCTATTGCGTCTTTTGCATTCAATACTATTAGGTCGTCACGTCTTTTTGCTATCTCTGCGAGCAGCCTTGCTTTGGTTGTACAGTCTGACAGCCGTAGGTAGGAAGGACCTGCGAAACCTCTCGGTTGTGCACCTAGGATGATGTAGTCTGCTGCTAAATGAGCTCCTCAGTGCATTCAGTATGTCCTGCATAGGGTGGAACTCGGACTCCAGCAGAGATGACAGTTTAGCCGCCATCCTTCTCTCTCCTATCTCCTCCACTGGGTCAAGGTGCTGCCCCAGGATAGAGCTAGCTTTCTTGATCAGTTTGTTCAGTCTCTTCCTATCGGCTGCTGTAATGCCACTGCCCCAGCAGACCACTCCAAAAGTGATGGCTGATGCCACCACCGTGTCATAGAATGTCTTCAGCAGCACCCCTTGTACACCAAAAGACCTGAGTCTCCTCAGTAGGAACAGCCTGCGCTGTCCCTTCTTGTAGAGTGCGTCAGTATTGTGTGACCAGTCTAGTTTATTGTTCAGATGAACACCCAGGTACTTGTAGGATGTCACCATCTCAATGTCTGTTCCCTGTATATTTACTGGTGCTGTGAGGGGTTGTCCTTGCCTGCGGCAGTCCACCACCAGCTCCTTAGTTTTCCTCGCGTTGATCTGGAGGCAGTTCCGATGGCACCAGTCCACAAAGTCCTGGATAAGCCCTCTGTACTCAGCTTCATCTCCGTTGGAGATGAGGCCAACGATCGCAGAGTCATCAGAGAACTTCTGTAGATGGCAGTGTGGTGTGTTGTGTGAGAAGTCCGCAGTATAAAGGGTGAACAGGAAGGGAGCCAAAACCGTTCCCTGGGGGGCCCCCGTGCTACCGATGATCATGTCGGACACACAGTCCCGGGTTCTCACAAACTGAGGCAGGTTAGTGAGGTAGTCCAGGATCCATGATGACAGGTGCTGGTCCACCCCTGCGCACAGCAGCTTGTCCTTCAGGATCATCAGTTGGATGGTGTTGAAAGCACTGGAGAAGTCAAAGAACATGATCCTCACCGCATTCCCGGGCTTCTCCAGGTGGGACAGAGAACGGTGAAGGAGGAAGATCACCGCATCCTCCACCCCAATGCCATGCTGGTAGGTGAACTGGAGTGGATCCATCGCTGGTCCCACCAGGGGGTGGAGGTGAGCAAGGAGCAGTCTCTCCAGGGTCTTCATCATGTGGGACGTCAAGGCCACTGGTCTGTAGCTGTTCAGATCTTTGGGGTCTGAAGTCTTTGGTACAGGTACCACACAAGATGTTTTCCACAGCTGTGGTACCCTCCCCAGCTTCAGGCTCAGATTGAAGATGTACTCCACATCCCACATTCCCAGTGTTATGGACACTGGAGGCAAGGTGGGCAAAGTGTCTTGCCCAGGGACACAATGACAGGATATCTGGGGAGAGCGGGATTCGAACCGCCAACCGTCCGGTTATTGGACGACCCGCTCTACCTCCTGAGCCACTGCTGTGCATATGGAACTTACAATATGAAGTATTGTACAACCAAGGCTTGAATGTTGGAATATTTGGTCATTTGGGGTCCCACCCAGATGTCCTGTATTTGAACTTTTTACTGGTGTCATCCTTCTCTCCTCTCACCTCTCCTGGATCCTCTGCCTGAACACTTTCCTCTCCTTGGCTCCTCTCTTCTGTCTCATCTTGCCCCCTCTGAGCTCTGTCTAATTCAGCTTCTCTCTCTGTCTATGGTGGTATACAAACAGGTTAGAAAATATCAAATGCCATGTAAATTAAAGGAGACAACCAAAAATTTCTAGTTAAGGGTACAAAGAGCACCCACTTAAAACTTGAGTAATGACTTCAGTCTTGAAGGTTTGAGGTTTTTCTCCAAAATTTATAACAATTTTCTTATAAATTAAATCACCCTTATTGTCATTCAACCGTACAACCAATCATGTACAGCAGAACGAGATTGTGCTTTACCTATCTACAGTGTAAATCACACACACACCAAGTGCAGAATCAGAGGGCCGCTGCCATGCAAGGCGCCGCCACAGAGTTCCCTCCTCCGTTCCATTTATTGCTGAGCACCAAGCTGGACGGCGGGAAGTTCCACTTTTATATGGTCTTCAGCATGACCCGGCCGGGATTTGAACCCCTGCCTCCTGGGTGTGGGGCAGATGCTGTACCAACTGAGCCACCACTCCAGTGGTATATAGTTTTCTACTATATACCACCGGACTATATATTATAGTTTTCTACTTTTCTCTGTAAATTTATCTAAATTTGAAACCATTTTCCTCAAATTTGTAATTTCCTCTTGTAAAATTGACTTTTCTTGTCCATTTGAAACTTTATTATAAATTTGTGGATTATTTTATGGCTTATTTTTGTCTGTTTTTTAAACTAAAATTACTGTTTTTTTAAATAAGTTTGAAACAGACTATGGTATTTTTTTTTTACTTTTTCCTTATGACAATTTATATTTTTAACCATAACTTTGCAGTCAGAACAGAACAATAATTTAACTGTCATTACAAAGAAAAATATTAATAAAATTGTATTTAATGATTTAAATTAACTTAAATGACCAAGGATGTCATTATTATAGTTTTTTTTTTTTTTTAGAAATCTCCTCACCACCAAGAAAAACCTCCCTTATTTTGAAATCCAAATGCTGGGACGCTCAGTTTGTCTGAAGGCTGCTGACGGATTAAAGTTATTGACTTGGTGAATTTTGGTCATCTTAACTTGCCAGGTACATAATTAGGAACATAATATTGTAGTGGCTGGTGAAATATATCCTCAACAGTTCATCAGTCCCCCTTGCCTTTCCCTTCATATGAAGCCGGCTGCATTTGAATTCTAACCATATCTGTTAACTAAGCGACTCTTCTCTTATTGCTCACATTTCCAGCGGGTTAAAACCATGATAAACACCAGTGCTTACATACCTCTGATGATTTTTTTTCCCCGCGTTTAAAGTACTTTAATAAACTCGTGTTTCTGTTGGACAGTCAAGCCTTATTATGCTGCATTTCGCCTCTAGTCCGCCTTGGTCCGAGTATGCTTTGGACGAGCCCGGTGTGCACACAGCGCTGTACATGCTCACTTTTTTCATTGACCCAGGCCAAGCGGTTCACGCATGCACACAACCATCATTTGTAGTTTCACTCCCGCCCGATAGGTAGCGCCAAGGTGCTGACATGCCAGGATTTTCAACAACGAAGAAACAGTGGACTTTTTCCACAAAGTTTTTCTTCAAATAGAGTCCATTTCTGCTGTTTGACTTCCTGGTTTTCACTCTTTTTCCACGAAGATGCTGCTGCTGCTAGCGAGACACTGCCTGCTGACTGACTGGAAAGCTCGTGAGGGCGGGGCGCTTCTAAACTCCGCGCGGATGACGGCCATGCGCGTTGTTCGTGTGCACGCTTGCGGAAAGTCATTGCTTCATATATTTTTCTTAAATTCATATCTCCGTCTTGGTGAGGCGGTAAATTTTCTGGCGAGGCGGCCTGCCACCGAGAAATGTTACCAAAGGAAACCCTGGCGTGGGCACATGGGGTCCGGTGCGCATCGTGCTTGATTGGACAAAGCTGGCAATCGGGAGGCTTTTTGGGACAGAGGTGTGGGAAAAACGCTGTGGAGGACGAGGAGGAGTTGGGGAAAACAATGGAGTGCCAGCCCGGGACGTTAAAAGCTTCTGGGCCACGCAAAAATTGTGTGCAGAGCAGCCTCGGGTGCGGGACTTTTCCGGTAACTCTCCAGCGATCCACAGTGGCTGTGAAAAAAATAAGTCTCTGTTGACACCTCCTCGGTGCGGAGCTCCGTCCCGCAAGGATCTGGAGGGAGATGATTGGCCCAATTCCCCGAGGATGAGTAGCAGCTGAAAAAAAAAAAACTTAAGCTGTGTCATGGAAACTGCCAAATCTTCTTTTGGTGCGGGTGCAGTCCTAAAGGATCTGGGGAAAGCAATTGGCCTAATTCCCCGTGGATGCGCATCGGCTGAGAAACAAATAGAAGTCCTGTGGGTGAGGCTACCTACTCCTTTGGGTGCAATGCGCAAGCCTAAAGGATCCAGGGATGGCGATCGGCCCTGTTCTCTGGGGATGTGCAGCGGCTGAGGACAATATATAACTTCTTGGAGCTGGTTTGTCCCTGGTGCGTGGCGCGTGCGTTCGGCGCAGTGACCACATAGCTGTAAGTGTGTTATCCTCGTAATCCTGCGGCGTGCGCACGGGGCTTCTGTGCATTGAAAGCCCGCTGTCGGGAGGTGAAGCCAGGGTCAGGGAGCTTGACTGAAACAATGCAGACGGTGCTGATCTTCCCCTTTCAGGCTGTTTCTGTGGGTTTGCTCGTCTCGCTGATCCTGGTGGGTCTTGGCCCCCGCGCTGCTCGCTTTCTCTGGCCCTTCAGGTCGCCAGTGTGGAGAGAGGAACAGGTGAGCCCGCTCCAGTGTGGATGGAAAGGGTGCTGGTGGTCCCTGGAGATCCAGATTCCACAGTGTGGCGAACGCGGTAGATGGTCCATCTCACGTCAGGTCATCAGTGTAGAGGGTAAAGGAAAGGATGTGAGGCGAGGCACGAGCGTAGGACGACACAGAATCTTTATTAGCCCTCTAACAACATGTACAGCCATGGACCTCAGCGCAGCCGCGCTGAGGCTGAGAAGCCCCCACCAGTTTCTCTGCATTCTGCCTTTACAGCTTTATTAATCGCGCATAGAAACTGGGGCTGGCGCATTATGCATCGTGTATGTACAATAGATTTGTGTGAAACATTATCGTAACAGCTTGAAAATTAGTTACAATACATTCACCACCTGCGTTTTTACATGCCAGCCCGTTGCTGCAGGTGGCGAAAAGTGCCTCTTTGTCTGATCTGGTTACATGTAAATTTTCCCCTACCCGGGAGGTGTCTAACTCTGCCCAGTCTGAACCTCTCTGTGAGTTTCCTCACTCGGTCCATTGTCCTTGTGTTTCCTGGGTGTGAGAGAATGCTAAACCTGTGTATTGTGTCTCTCCACAATATCACCAATTTATAAAAAGGGCGACAGACAGTCCCCTGGAAATTATCCTCAGACTGTGAGTCTGACTTCTGTTGTTTGTACAGTAATGGAACAGCTCATCAGAGATTCACTGGTGAATCATCTGATGGATAATGCTATCCTTACTTCATGACAACATGATATTATTAAAGGTCACTCAGTCACTCAGTTGCTGGCAGCACTGTACTACTGGACTGAAGTCACTGATAACAATGGTGATGTAGATGTTGTGTAAGCTACCTGGACTTTCCAAAGTGCTATCATTCAGTTCCACACAAATGGCTACTTTTTAAACTGGAAAAGTATGGTATTCAGGGAAATATCTTAAAGTGAATTTCAAGTTTTCTCCAGTATCATCAGGACCAGGTTACTATTGACAGCACCCACTCATCTCTGACAGCTGTCTTTATTGGGATTCTGCAAAGAAGTGGTCTTGGACCACTTTTGTTTGTTATTTTTGTGAATTGCATGCCTGATGTAGTGCACAGTAACATACTGATGTTTGCTGATGATATTAAAGTTTTTTATGGATATCAAGATGACTGTGTGGCATTACACCCATCCATTCATCCATCTTCTTCTGCTTAATCCTTTTCGGGTCGCGGGGGGGCTGGAACCTATCCCAGCATCTTTGGGTGAGAGGCAGGGTACACCCTGGACAGATCACCAGTCCATCGCAGGACCAACACAGAGAGACAGACAACCATTCACTCTCACAGTCATAAGGACAATTTAGAATCCCCAGTTGATGCCACTTAACCTAACTTGCATGTTTTTGGCATGTGGGAGGAAACTGGAGAAATCCCGGAGTAAATCCACGCAGACACGGGGAGAACATGCAAACTCCACACAGATCAGTGTTGATCGGGGGCTGGGATTGAACCCAGGATCCCCCGGCCAAGGGTGAGTTGCTGTACTGCCGCAGTGCTAGCCACTCCACCACCGCGCTGCCCGTGTGGCATTACAAGAGGATCTTAATATGGGGTGGTGGTGGTGCTGAAAGGTTCATAGTGGTCAAATTTGGCCAAATGTGGTTTATTTTTCAACATAGTCTCCCCTTCGGTCCACACACTTCTTCCATTAGTGTTGCAGCACTTGGATCCCTGCGGTTGAAAATAAACCACATTTGGTCAAATTTGACCACTATGAACTTCTCAGCCTATGAACCTTTTGGCTGCCCTCATAAGTTAACTGACTAGAATAAGTCATGGCAGCTGAACTTTAATGCAGAGAAATGCATGGTATTACATCTTCTTTGTGGTATGGGATGATTCATGTGTTTATATGGGTCATCATATATTAAGCTATGATGTATATAGGTTTTATAGTCGTGTTAGTTTTTTACTTTCCATGGGTAATCCCTTTGTCTGTCATGTGTGTGTTTCTGTTGTTTGGCTGTCAACTGTCATGCTGCTGTTACACTGTAATTTCCCAGTTTGGGATCAATAAAGTACATCTATCTATCTATCTACAGTGGGGTAAAAAAGTATTTAGTCAGCCACCAATTGTGCAAGTTCTCCCACTTAAAAGTTGAGCGAGGTCTCCAATTTTCATCATAGGTATACCTCAACTATGAGAGACAAAATAAGAAAAAAAAAATCCAGAAAATCACATTGAAGGATTTTAATGAATTCATTGGTAAATTCCTCGGTAAAATAAGTATTTGGTCAATAACAAAAGTTCATCTCAATCCTTTGTTATATACCCTTTGTTGTCAATGACAGAGGTCAAATGTTTTCTGTAAGTTTTCACAAGGTTTTCACACACTGTTGCTGGTATTTTGGCCCATTCCTCCATGCAGATCTCCTCTAGAGCAGTGATGTTTTGGGGCTGTCACTGGGCAACACAGACTTTCAACTCCCTCCAAAGATTTTCTATGGGATTGAGATCTGGAGACTGGCTAGGCCACTCCAGGACCTTGAAATGCTTCTTACGAAGCCACTCCTTTGTTGCCCGGGCGGTGTGTTTGGGATCATTGTCATGCTGAAAGACCCAGCCACGTTTCATCTTCAATGCCCTTGCTGGTGGAAGGAGGTTTTCACTCAAAATCTCACGATACATGGCCCTATTCATTCTTTCTTTTACACGGATCAGTCGTCCTGGTCCCTTTGCAGAAAAACAGCCCCAAAGTATGATGTTTCCACCCCCATGCTTCACAGTAGGTATGGTGTTCTTTCTCTTCCAAACACGACAAGTTGAGTTTTAACCAAAAAGTTCTATTTTGGTTTCATCTGACCATATGACATTTTCCCAATCCTCTTCTGGATCATCCAAATGCTCTCTAGCAAACTTCAGACGGGCCTGGACATGTACTGGCTTAAGCAGGGGGACACGTCTGGCACTGCAGGATTTGAGTCCCTGGCGGCGTAGTGTGTTACTGATGTAGCCTTTGTTACTTTGGTCCCAGCTCTCTGCAGGTCATTCACTAGGTCCCCCCATGTGGTTCTGGGATTTTTGCTCACCGTTCTTGTGATAATTTTGACCCCACGGGGTGAGATCTTGTGTGGAGCCCCAGATCGAGGGAGATTATCAGTGGTTTTGTATGTCTTCCATTTTCTAATAATTGCTCCCACAGTTGATTTCTTCACACCAAGCTGCTTACCTATTGCAGATTCAGTCTTCCCAGCCTGGTGCAGGTCTACAATTTTGTTTCTGGTGTCCTTTGACAGCTCTTTGGTCTTGGCCATAGTGGAGTTTGGAGTCTGACTGTTTGAGGTTGTGGACAGGTGTCTTTTATACTGATAACGAGTTCAAACAGGTGCCATTAATACAGGTAACGAGTGGAGGACAGAGGAGCCTCTTAAAGAAGTAGTTACAGGTCTGTGAGAGCCAGAAATCTTGCTTGTTTGTAGGTGACCAAATACTTATTTTACTGAGGAATTTAGTTATTAATTCATTAAAAATCCTTCAATGTGATTTTCTGGATTTTTTTTTCTCATTTTGTCTCTCATAGTTGAGGTATACCTATGATGAAAATTGGAGACCTCTCTCATCTTTTAAGTGGGAGAACTTGCACAATTGGTGGCTGACTAAATACTTTTTTGCCCCACTGCATCTATCTTTCTTGGAAATACAAATAAGGGCCATGTATTTTACATGAAGAATATTTTTGATCTGGACATTCAACTGCGTGAGGCTAACAAGGAAAAGGATTTAGGGGTATTGGATGACATTCAGCTTAATTTTAATGCCCACTGTGAAGTGCAAGTTACGTACAAAAGCAAATAAAATCCTTGGTCTTATCCACAGGACTTATGTCTTTTTGGACAGTGCAAGCCTTGTTAGACTATATGCCTCTTTTGTTCGTCCGCTTTTGGAATATGGATACCCAGCTTGGCCCCCAGTGTATATATAGGACTGTAAACTACTGGTAAATGTACAACACAGAGCTACTAAACTGATACCGGAGCTAGCAGATAAGTCCTATGAGCAGTGCTTGAGAGAACTATGCCTGCCTTTTTATAGAAAACCTAGAGGGGATCTCAGAGTTATATAAATATACATCAAGATACTATACAGTGGATGCCAAGTAAAATTGGCGGAACAAAACAATTTGGAGGTCACTGTAAGAGGCTTGTTAAAGAAATTGCACAGTGCAAAGTTTGATAAAACTTTCTGACTATAAGGGCAGTTAATTTCTGGAATCAACTACCTCAGTATACTGTTACTGCACCTTCAGTAAATGTTTTTAAAAATAGATAAGTTGTGGTTTAAATATCAGTATAAGCAGACTTCACCACATGAATATTATAGCTATGACAGATCGCATTATCACGACACCTGTGAATTTCTATAATACACTCCTGACCAAAATCTTAAGACTGGGGGGAAAAAATTATTCACATCAAAGTAGTCACATGTTGTGCTGGTAGATTGTAACCAGGTTGTAAGTAGATCTTCAAAATGCAAAAAGAAGAAACAGGAGCAAGAGACAAAAAAAAAAAAAAAAAAAAAAAAGCAGAGTAGGCAATTTATTGAATACTGCATTAAAACTCAAACAGGCTGTTCATCAGCTGATCAAAAGTTTAAGACCATAGCCCCCCCAAAAAAACAAAACAGAACTAAAAGTCTCAGTCGTGAGTAGCCCCACGGTTCTTGATCACTTCAAAAATCTGTTTAGGCATGCTTGATGCGACTGTTTCCAGGAGGCTGGTGGGAACGTTGCTCCAAGTGGTGAAGATGGCTTCATGAAGGGCATCCACCGTCTGGAACTGATGTCCATTTTTGTAAATTTACCTTGCCATCCATCCCCAAATGTTCTCAATGGGATTTAGATCAGGTGCTGATGAACAGCCTGTTTAAGTGCAGTTTTCAGTAAATTGCTTACTCTCCATTTTTTGTCTCTTGCTTCTTCTTTTTTTAATTTTGAAGCTCTGCTTACAACCTGGTTACAATCTACCAGCGTGAAATGTGAATGCTTGCAGTTTTTCCCCCTCCGATTTTGATCAGGATTGTATTGATTTCTTGAAGCTGTATTTGGTTTTCGCTCAATAAATTTATTTCATTTTCTGATTTTAGCAGTGAGTTGAAGACACGCGACTAATGTAATTTTGAGCATGTTTTCTTAGTAATTCGTCACAATAGCTGAAGTAAATTAGGCGTCATAACCAAAAACAGCTTGTTGAATAATCATTTTGTTGTGCAATGCTTTCCTCAGCTCTTCCACTTGACACCAGAAGACACAGTTTTGTAACGTTATGAAACACTAAGTCTCTTGTGTTCTTGGATTATGGCTGTTTAGCTGAATGGACAATTGTTTCTGGCTCTGGCACCGACTTCACTGGAGGGTTACATTTCTTATCATTCCTCCTTAATTGCAATCTCCCCAGCTAGGTCTGCAGTTAAGATTATGGCTTAAAAAAAAGCAACGGCAACAGTATTTTCTGTGGTATTAGTTTGGAACACCGTGAAGATGTTTTGTAGCTTAATCACAGTGTACTCACTGTAGCTTTAACCCTAAGTTTGATGTTGGCGTGTGCCAAGGCCAGTGTGTTCAGCGTGAACGTGGTGTTTGTGATTGCTGATAAGGCGAAGACAGTTGGGTGCCGTCCATGACACACAAATACTGTACATACAGTATGTCAGGATGGCACAATAGATCTGTTTTAACTGAAGATGTAAAGTATATTATGTGGCTGTGACAAGCTAATGAAAAATAGCATCAATCCTGTATGTACTCATACTGAACAGGATGTGTAACACATAAACTGACTCAATGTAGACCCTGTTGATTCAGTAAATATTATACCATACTGATACTGCTGAAGAATTAATTTTCTCAATACTACATGCTAATTTTAAAAAGAATTCTGTGTAACTTGGGGCTTTCGGCTATTGTTACTCTCCTGCCTGTGGTGCCGTTTTTCTCTGCCGATGTTAATCTCATTAGGTAATTCCTCCAGACTCGCTCTTTGCCCCGCTCGTCCACATGGCGCTCAGCCTCCCTCCCGTGGCTCAGCTTGTTTAGGTTAAAGCTGTGAACTGTGGACCGCAGCACCCACGCTCCTCTGATCTGGCTTTGCTTAGTCATCGGCAGAGACTGACCTATGACAGAATGGCAGCCAGATAGTTCTGTCAATGATCCACCTGCTCCCCTTTACATGGGGCGGCTGGAGCAGTCAGGCGGTCAGTCGTGGGACTGAGGTTCAGCAGTGACTGTCTCAGCTGAAGCCGCTGGGGGCTTTGGAGATCTCTTTGCCTTCAGAGGAGCTAAGTGGAGGAGCAGCAGTCATGCGCCCGATCGGGTGCACGGTCCTGCTCGCTGTAATCCTTCCATCTATGGTAAGACAGAATGATTTTTGACGGAAAAACTGGTTCATGTTGTACAGCCAGAACAGCTTTTGTTCTTCCTGATTCTGGTTTTTTTTTTTACTTTTATATATTTATTTTCTAATCATTTAAGTGTTCTACTTATATCAGATGGAACCTGCGATATTGTCAACTAATATTCATGCTTAAGAACAAAAGTGTGAATGCAGATAGGATAAGTTATTATTGTTATATAAGGGAAGTAAGTCTGTTAACTTTTTCTCCCCTGCAGTCTTATCCAATGGAGGACTGGCAGAAGGCAACATCTATTTATGACTTCAACGCAACAGATATTGATGGCAACGTGGTTTCCCTGGACAAATACAGGTAACATCTGTAATCTATGTATGAATTTATTTTGTTTCAGCATCTCCTCATGTAAGTCAAATACTCAAAATGCGTGAATGTCCGTGCGCATCCACAGGGGAGACGTCGTCATCATCACCAACGTTGCCTCTAAATGAGGTAAAACCCCAGTGAACTACTCTCAGTTTACTGCTTTGCACGCCAAGTACGCTGAGAGAGGTTTACACATCCTTGCCTTCCCTTCCAACCAGTTTGGAAACCAGGTGTGTGTTTTATTAAAGCTCTGGGCCTAATCTAGTGATTGAAATATTGTCATCGTTAATGCATGACATATACAGTGGGTGTAAAAAAAAAATGTAAAAGCTGTTATTAAATAGGGTAACAAGTGGGGAAATTTTCCTTCATGTTTTTTTTTTTGACAGAAATTGAAAATCAATTTAATATGGAAAAAAATGTATACATTTCCAAACTAAAATTGTGAAAATGGATAAAGCTGCGGAGAGCATTTTATTGTATCTGCTATAAATCAGAATTCTGTCAGCTGCCTAAAAGAAAATCTGTGTGTATTTTAATTGAATCCTTCTGATTATAGACATGAATAATTTTATTCACTGCTAATTATGGACAAAAAGTTAACTAACAGATTTTAGCATTAAACTTCAGTGTACACTGAAACATTTTGTTTTTATAATTTTTATATTTAAATGTCCAAGCATTATTATTTTATCATCTATACAGTCATATATAAAAAAAAAGTTCTCCCGAGAAAATATGTTAAGGAAAGCCCCAGTGCCATATATTTTGTGTGGGTTTTTTTTAAAATAAAGTATAAATGAGTAGCAGAAGCAGAATGTTGTAGTCCAAAACTTTCCAAAAGCATTGATTCATTGATTTTTCCACCATAAAGCAACGTTTAGCATATTGGAGTAGTCATTTTTTGTTCTTTGATATAATTTGTAGTTCCTTTTCAGTAGCTGCTGAAGCCATCAGCACCTTAACAGCGCTGACCTTTTTTTTTTTTTTTTTTTTTTTTTTTTTTTGCCATTTCATCAATCTTTTGCTCTGCAGGAGCCGGGCAACGAAATGCAGATCAAGAGGTTTGCTCAGTCCTACAACGCTCGGTTTGACATGTTCAGTAAGATCGACGTTAACGGGGATAATGCTCATCCTCTGTGGAAGTGGCTGAAGGAGCAGCCCAACGGCAAGGGCCTGTTTGGAAAGTAGGTGACACAGAAGCTCTGTGTGGGTCAGTCTGCCTAATGGGTACAAAAGCTGCTGATGACCTCTTGACCCTTAGGTGGTCAATAAAAAGCTGTTTTGAGTGATCACATCTTTTTTGGCCTCTTTCACAACACCAAATTAGGGAATGGGTTTTATCATCCCTTGTGTGGAGTTGGAGAGAATTGTGCGATCAAGAACCCAGGAATTTTTCAAAATATTTGCATGACACATGGTAGGCCACCTGAATTCATAAAGAATTTATGGTGTTTAAAAAAACAAAAAACTCCTATTAACTGCAAAATTGTGTGTTTATGGATTTGAATTTTATAAAGTGCATCCATTGGTCAAATGTATGCAGAGCCATTTCTGGCTATAAAGCAGAGTAAATGCAACAGGTCCCCTCAGTCACTAGGGGGCCCCAAAGTTCACCCTCAGCAGTCCTTTTTTTTTTGAGGGGGGGTGTAATTTTTTCCCATTAGCAATGTTTTTCTCTTAAACTTGCAACTTTTTTTCCAGATATTTGCTATTTTTTTCTTGAAAATATGCAAAAAAAAATTCTTGTGAATTTTAATTTTTTTTCCACATAAACTGACTTTTTTCTTATAAATGTGCAGCTTATTTCTCATAAATGTGCAATTTTTTTCTGATGAATTTGCATCATTTTCTCATAAATTCATGCCATGTTTCATGTAAATTACAATTTTTTTCATAATTTTATGACATTTTTCTCCTAATTTGCCATCTTTTCATTGTAAATTTGCAACTTTTTTCTTAAATTTTCCACTTTTTTCTTGTAAATGTGCCTTTTTTCTATTTTCTTTGCAATGTTAATATGGATGCCAGTTAAATTTCTGTTTTATGTAATTGTTAATTTTTTTTCTGTTCATTTAGATGACCCGAGTTTATTTATTATTAATGCTTTTGTTGGGTGGGAACAGATTTTTTTTTTATCTCTTCCCCATTACAAAAATATAATCTTGCACAGGGCCCCCAAAAAGCTAGAAACAGCCTCACATGTATGCCATTAAAACATCAAAACAGTCACTTCACAAAGAAATACCCATTGTGTTGACTTGAACTATTAAAGAATTAAGTGGGTTGCACTTCCTGGGTTTTTAGATGTCACAGACCAACAAGCCCCACCTTCAGTTCTTGTAGTTGGAAAATCAAACCGATGGACTGAGACCCCACGCACATGGCAACGTTTTCACCCCAGACTGGCAAACCTCTTTTACAGTTCAGCTGTCCGTGCATATGACGCCAGGAGTTTGGAGGTGTGAAAATGTGAGGGTTTGAAACCAGTCTCCTGAGGGGAGTGGTTTTGCTGGTGCCTTTATTCCTCTTCTGTGCGCACAAAGGAAAACTGCACACATTTTTCTCAGTAAATATATTTGTAGCGGGGCTACTGTAATGAAATTTTCATCAAATGTCAACGACAAGCTCATGTAACCCATACATGCAAAGAAATCAAACCATGGATGTCCATAAATTGAGTTTTGTGTAATAATGTGAAATGGCACAGAGAAAAAGTATTGAACACATGAAGAAAGGGAGGCGGGAAAAGGCATGGAAAACCAAGACACCAGCTGAAATCGATCAGTAATTAGAAAGCAATCCTGCCCCTTGTCAGTGCAAATTAATCATCCAGTGGTTCAGTCCCAACTGATGGCCTATAAAAAGGTGTCTCATTACCAAGTTGCCTTGTCACGCAAGACAGATCTCACCATGGGTGAAACCAGAGACCTTCATGACCATAATGTTGCTGAACAGACTGATGCTGTTGGTTATAGAAGGATTTCTGAACTTCTGAATGTTCCAGTGAGCACTGTTGGGGCCATAATTTGGAAGTGGAAACATCCGTTATTTTTAAATGTTCAGCACAAGCTCTCTGAAGCGATAGACGGTTGACATGAAGTCGTACGTGGTGCTGTAAAAAAGTTGCACTGCCACCTACTGGCCCAACACAGTTACAACATCAGGTTTGTGATGTGTGCATGCAGAGCTTTTTTTTTTTTTTCTTCCAATTTCAATGAAAACATGTGCACAACTCCTGATTCGTGACTTGTGATTGGCTTCTTAACAACCTTTACCCAATCAAATTAAGGGGTCAGGGTTAGCACTTCAGGCAGAGATTTACACACGGCTTTTCTGATGACTTGTAAAATGGCACAAAAATGGCATGTGGTCTTTAAAAAAAACCCATCTATATGTCCTTGAGGATGCCAGAATTTTAAACTGGAAAATGCATGTATGGGACCTTTAATTTGTCACACATATATAGCTTCTGTAATAATTTGATGGGACATCTACAAACAACCAATTTTTTTTTTTGATCCATTAATGGTCAACAATGTTTTATTCAGATGTTGACTCAGTTTTTAAAGATGCCCACCTGACTTCTAACACACTTTCTGTTTCCATTCCTGCAGCAGCATCAAGTGGAATTTCACAAAGGTAAATATTTATCACACTACAGCTTGATCACTACCAGGTGTTTATTGAGCAAATGGTAAATAAAATAATACAGGTACACGGAGGGCGTAGAATAAATGTCCAAACAGGACTGTAAACAGGCACTGACAGGAACATTTGCATTTCAACAGTTACTCACAACTCTGCCCTTTTAGAAGCCAAAGGATGCTTGTACATTTTTTTTTTCATCATAACGTAATTTTTTTTCTTGTAAATGTGTGTAATTTATGTATAATTAAACATAAATTTGCTATTTTTCCCATAAACTTTTGAGTTTTTCTTCACAAATTTGAAATCTTTCTCTCATATTTTTGACTTTTTGATGAATTTGTGACTTATAAGCTTTCATCTTTTTATATTTAAAAAATATATTTTAAAAAATACAGCTTTATTCTTGTAAATATGTCACAGTTATGTAAATATGTCTTGTAAATATGTCACTCTGAAACTTCAACTTTGCTTTTGGTAAATTTATGGCAGGTTTTTTTTTATAAATTAGCAGTTTTGTTATTAATTGTCTACATTTCTTACAAATGTAAACAGAATTATTGCTTCAGTTGACTTTTGCAGAGACTCTATACATATATAACAGTATTTTGCCTGCTAAAGAGTCTAGCCAGGTTGACTGATCTTCGTTCCACCAGCCGACTGGCATTTGGCCGGTGGGCCCTGACTAAATGTAAATGACTGTTTTATTTTTAATTCAAAAGAGAAAATGATTTTGCTATGTTAAATTTCATCTTTGTTTCTCCAGTTTTTGATCAATAGAGAGGGGCAGGTGGTGAAGCGATACGGACCCCTGGATGATCCCAGTGTATGTACAAATTTTTTTTCTCCTAAAACTGCCATGAAGAAAGGTGACCTGCAACCCACTATTGGGTTGTACGGTGAAGCAAAACCGTTTGGGCTGGTTAACCTCTTAAACAGAGGTGTGTAGAATAGAAACCAACTGTATTTGATTAAAAGTAGCATTACCTTATATCATTAATTACTCAAGGACTAGAGGGCATTCAGGGAGCGCATACCTCTATCTAGCATCTAGGTCCTATCTTGCAATGTTAAAGAAAGTGGAAAAAGTAATCCAGAATCGGCATCCTGTTCAGGATCACCTCCAGAGTATAGTAGGTTCATCCCTAGCTCAAGCACCACCTCTGGTGAAAATTTCAGCAAAATCCATCCAGTAGTTTTTATCCCCCGCCGGTTGAAGCCCAATTGACCCCTTTGGGCTTTGACCGGCGGGGGATAATGTTATTGGTCGGTCGGTCGGTCTGTCCCACTTTTGTGAAATCAACTCCTCCTACAGTTTTGATCCGATTGTTTCAAAACTTGGGAGCATGGTTTGATATACACCGAGGATGCGCATATTGCAATTTGACTCTCATTGGATGATTTCTGCGGGAATTGTAGCCCCTGACCTATGACCTCCTGTTTCACCTCACTTCATAAACAGTAACTGTCTTGTGAAATCACCTCCTCCTACAGTTTTGGTCCAGTTGTTTTGAAACTTGGTACCATGGTTTGATGTACTCTAATGATGCGCATGTTTCAATTTCACTCTCATCAGATGACCCTGAGATCAAAGGTCAGAGGCCAGATTTTCCCTTTAATCTTCTAAACACAGTAGCTACTGAAAGAAATAATGTAGGCTTTTCAAATCGATACAGGAGTTGTATCTAATATACATCTTGGACGACTTACACCCTCACCTAACAATGGGTTTGGGGTCAAGGGGTCAAAGGTCAAGGCATAAAATTTCTTATGCCTTGTTACTGTACAATGCGTAAAGCTAGGGCCACCAAGCCTGGTACACAGGTTCACCTTGGAATCCTGACCTCTGACTATGGATTTGGGGTCAAAAGGTCAAAGGTCAAGGTTAACATTCCCTATGCCTACAACGAGTACAGTTAGGGTCACCAACCTTGGTACACAGGTTCACCCTGTGACCCTGAAGTTAGACTATAGGTTTGGGATCACAAGGTCAAAGGTCAACATCAAAATGGATTATAAACTATATCTCAACAACAAAGAAAGCTAGGGTCACCAAACTTGCTACACACATTCACCTTGGGATCCTGACCTGCGACTATGTGTTTGGGGTCAAAAGGTAAAAGGTCAAGGTTACCATTTCTTATGCCTTATTACTGTACAACAAGTAAAGTTAGGGCCATCAAACCTGGTACACAGGTTCACCTTGGGATCCTGACCTCTGACTATGCGTCGCCTAAAAAGTTCAAGAGTAAAGGTAAGAAATTAGCTGCTAACAAAGTTACTTGAGTAGTGAATTCCAATTTTACTCTAAGCAATTTGTGGGTTTTTTTCTGCATTAATTTGCTTTTTCCCTTTCTATTTTTTCATAAACTCATGATCTCTTTTATAAATTTACGGTTTTTCTTCTTGAATTGGAAGCTTTTTGGATGTTTTCAACTTTTTCACATAAATTTGCAACAACTTCTGATAAATGTACAAGAAAAAAAAATCTTGTAAAGTTGTGATTTTTTTCAACATTTGCCTCAAATTTTCTCATGAATTTGAGGCATTTTTCTTACACAACTTTTATCTGATAAATATCATCTTAAATAAATTTGTGATTTTTTCATGTAAATTTGCAATTTTACTCATGCAAAATTTTAACGTTTTTCCACTTTATTGGCAATTAAAACACTAGAAAAATCTAATCTTAACTATCTACATGTGTTAAGGGTGGGTGAAGAAATCGACACATCGTAGTATTGCAATACTTTGTGGTGGTGATGCTGTATCAATTCAGAGACACAGTATTGTGATACTTTATCAAAAATTATTAATAAATGTTGCAAGTGCAAGCTTGTTTATGAGTAATAAAACCCATTTGACTCTTCAGTCCATTAGATGGTGCTATGGGTGGGGCAAAAAATTGATTCGGCATAGTATTGCAATACTTGACACTCACAATGATGTACTGGTCCCTAAATTCACATACCGATCTTTTATTAATTATCGTGACATGCACTACACAAAGAGCAGAAATAAACAAACCTATCATCTGGTCAATCACTGCAGCAGATACTGGAGTCAGTTTGTCTTGGCCTGTCCTTGCCACTGATAATACCTCTATCTGCCAAGAATGTATTGCTAGTCCAGCAAAAGCTAGTGGTACTCAAATGCTTTGCAAGCAGTTTCATGAAGTGGTCAGTCAGAGAGCAACTCATACCGGCTCGGACGTCGCCCGGGTTAACAAGATCAGGAGTTCCTGGCAGCGAAAGGCGAATTACAGAGCTGTGTGGAGGAATCTGATCAGACCTAAATGAAACGGTCGTTGCTGCCCCCGACAGACTGTTATGATGATGATGATGATTATGATGATGTTTATATATGGTATCACAATACTTAAGGAATCGTAGTATCATGATAGTATTGCATTGTGACCCAAATATTGCGATATGTATCATATAGTTTAATTTAGTAAAAACAAGCACATTTCTGACTAGTTTTTTGAATCGGTGAAATAAAAAGTAACTCAGAGTATAGCCAAATGTACTTATGTGCGTAAAAGTACATTTTTTCTTTCAAGTAAGAATAAAAAGTAACCTGCAATAAAACTACTTGTCAAAGTACAATATTGTGAAAAAAGTTAGAGTGCATGTACTTGGGTAAACTGCCCACCTCTGGTCTTATGTAGACACAATGAAGAGGAATTTTCTCTTTTTTAATTTGTACCTCAGTTTGAGCTCATTAACATAAAGCTGAAATTGTAGACATGCAGTCAATACCATCTTTATCTCTTGCTTTGTTTCTAGGTGGTGGAGAAAGATCTTCCCAAATACCTTGATACTTCCAACTAGTTACTGACACAAGTCCATTTAGTTCCGCAGTCACCCATTACCACTCATCAGACCCCACCCCACCTCCTCTTTTCTCTGCCTCTCCAAGGATCAGTGGATATACTCTGGTTCCACCCCAGACGAATGACGGTCTGCTCATAAACCTGGATGGCGGGCAGGGCAGACCCGAAGAAAATGGCGTGCAAACCTGCTGGAAGGATCACCAAGATTATATTCACACTGTTCTCTGGAGTGAAGGAGACATGACCCACCAACACGTCTCTAATTCATTTGTTAGCACAATGTCTTACCTTGTTTTCATAATAAAACCATACCAATATTTTGTTCTGTGACATTCATGTCTGTTCCATTTATTGTCACTCTGACAAGTGTAAATATTGATTTTGCTTGCAACACAGATGCATGTAAATGTTTTGTCCTAAGTTATTCATGCCTGGACTGGTCTTTCAAATTTGAATAAAAGGACTTCATCTAAAACTAGGAAACATCCACAGAGTGCAAACCTCAGCCAAAGCAGCTAATTTAGCTGTTAGCTGACAGTGCCCTCTGCTGGGGACCTTCAGAATATCCAACAAGGTACAGTTGTGCTCATAAGTTTACATACCCTCGCAGAATATGTGATTTTTTTACTTTTTTTGGGGGGGTGGGGGGGGGTTACCATTATTCAGAGAATATGAATGATAATACAGAAACTTTTCTTTCACTCATAGTGGTTGGGTGAAGCCATTTATTATCAAACAATTGTATTTGCTCTTTTTAAATCAGAATGACAACAGAAACTACCCAAATGACCCTGATCAAAAGTTTACATACCCTAGTTTTTAATACCGTGTATTGCCGCCTTTAACATCAATGACAGCTTGAAGTCTTTTGTTGTAGTTGTGGATGAGGCACTTTCTCAGATGGTAAAGCTGCTCATTCTTCTTGTCAAAAGGCCTCCAGTTCCTGTAAATTATTGGGCTGTCTTTCATGAACTGCATGTTTGAGATCTGCCCAGTGTCTCAATGATATTGAGGTCAGGAGACTGAGATGGCCACTCCAGAACCTTCACTTTTTTCTGCTGTAGCCAATGACAGGTTGACTTGTCCTTGTGTTTTGGATCATTGTCATGTTGGAATGTCCCAAGTGCGTCACATGCACAGCTTGGATTATCTAATCCAAGATGGCGACCGGGATGGTCACACTTTTTCAGTGCTGAGACAAAGTCACTGATTTTGCCATTAAAAATAACTAACCTACAGCGATCAGCGCTCGTGACGGACACGCACGGGCTGAACTTCCACCTCCGTTGGATTGCCCCTTTAATCGCCTTTCTCCGGCCACTGTGTGTAAACTGTCCAGCGTTTCTTTGTGGTTCACTGATGCGCCCTACCCGAAGCGATTGCTAAGCTCACACTAGTTAGCTTAATGCTGGCGCCAGTCTCTAAATAACTAACCTACAGCGATCGGCGCTCGTGACGGACACGCACGGGCTGAATTTCTACCTCCGTTGGATTACACCTTTGATCGCCTTTCTCCGGCCACTGTGAGTAAACTGACCAGCGTTTCCAGCGTTTCTTTGTGATTCACTGATGTGCCCTACCCGAAGTGATTGCTAAGCTAACGCTAGTTAGCTTAATGCTGGCGCCAGTCATTCCACCTAACACCAGCCTGAATCAGAGCCCAGTTGCGAGGCCCAGCGGAGATACTACCAGGCAGGCGGCTATTTGGTGACGGGGATCAGCAGAGATTTCACCCAGGCAGACGGCGGTAGGCGGCGGTGCTCAGCGGAGGACTTACCGTGACCCCAGCGGAGCTCGGTGGCAGCGGCGGTGTGCGACGAGACTCGGTTGGAGGAGCGGGACAGGAGCTCGGTTACGGCGGCCATGAGCAGCGGAAGGGGCTAGTTGGCTAGCTGAGGCCCAGCTGGATTCGAGGACGATCGGATCGGATACTGGCGACATAAGCAGAATTTATTTTACTATCCACAGATTTTTCTTTTTCTTTTTCTTTCCAAGAAAGACTGAAGATGGCTGCCACCGGATTAAAAAGTGGGCTGATGGGCACCACTTCTAAGCCTTCTCTGCTTATCTACTTCCTCTTCGTTTTGTCTTTGTGTGTCTGGACCTGCAACAAGAAGGATTTTCTGGCAAACTCAACTAAAGGTGAAGTTAAAAAGTTTTATTTATATGGATTTGGGCATGGACATCTCACCCTGTACTCTATGTGGTCTTTAAAAGCCCTGAAAAAAAGCTTCCAAAACAAGGCAAACATGGCTGTTAAGCAAAAATCACAATATGGCAGAGGGTATACAGTTAAAGTACTGTTAGTACTGCTACTTCTGGCAGGAGATATTCACCTTAACCCTGGACCTGCCACTATTAAACAGCAGACCACTGGGTTAGCACATAACCGAGCTGTACAAAAGCAAAAACAACATTTATTTTTCCAAACTGTTAATCATGCACGAGTTCTTTGGGACACCAAGGCTAAACCAAAGGGGATCCTCGGCGGTCATTTAAACATACGGAGCATAATCCCCAAAAGAGATGAGATTTCGGTGTTGCTGTTGGACTCAAATCTGGACTACCTTTGTCTCTCAGAAAGCTGGCTACACAGGAACATAGACACTAATATGATCAACATTGCGGGCTATCAGTGTTTTAGAAAAGACAGGCAGGTAGGGAGGGGAGGAGGTGTTTTAATTTACATCAAAGAGAAATATAAATGTCAATTGGTTGATTTGAATACTTCACTCGAATGTTTAGCTGTTAATGTATGTCTCTCTCCGGTAATGAATTTCAACATTGCAGTAGTGTACAACCCACCGTCACACAATTCTTCCTTTTATAATGAATTAAGTGATCTGGTTAAACAACTTGAGAAGAACAGAGAAACAATAATTCATGGTGACTTTAATATTAGCTGGTCTGATAAAAAGGACAAACAGAAACTGAAAAGCCTCATGACTAAATTTAATTACCAACAAATGATCAAAGGACCCACCAGGATAACCAAACAATCCAGAACACTTATTGACATGGTATTTACTAATAAACCAGAACGAATAACCAGAACCTATAATCTTGTAACTGGTCTCTCAGATCATAACATGGTTCTTGCTGTCAGAAAACTTACTAAAAAGCGACTACAGTATTTTGGGGGAGTCGATATTGACAAATCAAATTTTATTATTCCCAAATCAAAAAATGAGGAGTTTGAACATTACTTAGAGAATCAAAATTGGGAGCAGCTCATGTCAATATATGAAGTAGATGATTGTTGTAATTTTATAGCTGCAACAATCACAAAGTCTATAGAAAAATTTACAAAGCAAATTAAAAGTAGACAACAGAAGATTAGCCTACCATGGTTAAATAATGAAATAAGAAAACTTATGAAGAGGCGAGACTATGCATTGAAAACATCATTAACCTCTAAACTACAAAATGATCACCTTGTGTACAAAAGTTTAAGAAATAAAGTGGTACAAGAGCTGCGAAAATCAAAAGTATCTTATTACAATAAACTGATAGATCATGCAAAGGGTAACAACAGTTCCCTATGGAGGCATTTAAATAACTTAACTAATAAAAAAAACGATCAGAAGGGGGTAAAGGAACTTAGAATCAATGGCAAGACCGTCAGTGACAAGGCTACTTTGGCAAATGAATTTAATTCATACTTTGTGGGCTCTGTGGAAGACTTAACAAAAATTTTTGTGCTGCCAAATGTGCTCAACAACACAAATTCCATACTTCCAACAGATTCTTTTCACATCGATGAGGTAAATGAGGAGTTAATTGCTGGTATTGTTAAAACACTGTCAAACTCAAAAACTAATGATATCTACAATATGAGCACCTCCTTTCTCAAAATGCACAGCAAAATATTAATCAAACCACTGACTCATCTCATTAATCTCTCCATTAGGTCTAGTACATTTCCATCTGGCTGGAAAAAAGCTGTCGTCATACCAGTTCGTAAATCAGGCAGTAAAGACGATATATGCAATTACCGCCCAATCTCTATTTTACCAGTCCTGTCTAAGGTTCTTGAAAAAGTTGTAGCTACACAGCTGATTGGCTATTTACAAGACAGTCAACTTCTTCATCCACATCAATTTGGTTTTAGACCAGGATACTCAACAGAAACAGCAAATTGTTGCCTTATTGAAAATGTCAAACAGTCCTTGGACAGGGGTAATGTGGTAGGAGCTGTTTTTCTAGATCTCAAAAAGGCTTTCGATACTGTAAACCATAGTTTGCTTTTATCCAAAATGGTATCTTTTAACTTCTCCCCAGATACATTAGAATGGTTTGCATCTTATCTCCAGAATAGAGAATAGTGTGTAAAAGTTCACCAGGATAAATCCTCATTTTTAAACAACCGCATGGGTATCCCACAAGGGTCCATTCTTGGTCCTTTACTTTTCAGCATTTTTATTAATGACTTGCCGTTACACTGCTCAGCTGCAACATGCCAACTTTATGCAGATGATGCAGTTATTTACACAGCTGCCAAGACTCCAGCACAGGCTGCAGATGTACTGTCTACAAGTATGGTTGATGTCCAAGAGTGGCTCCTCCAGAACCATCTATTGCTGAACCTTCAGAAAACAGTCTCAATGTGCTTTTCAATCAAAAAATGTAACCTGCAACGTTTTAAAGTTAATATACATGATCATGACATCAGTTTAGCTACAGAATTCAAATACCTTGGCATTGTACTAGATCCTCAACTCAAATTTAATCTTCATATAAAGAAAATTTCAAAAACAGTAAAAAAAAATCTGAACTGCTTTAAATTAATTAGATATTACATACCTTACGAAGCAGCTGTACTGTATATGCATTCTATGGTTTTTTCTCATATATCATACTGTTTGACAGTCTGGGCTCAAGCAGCCCCTTCCACAATAAGACATACAGTATAAGTTCATTATATAATCAAACCCTAAAAATCTTGGACAAAAAGCCCATTAGGTGGCATCACTGTAATGTTTTAAAAAAAAAATACAACCTATTGAGTTTTGAGAGTTTCATTGACCTCTGTTTTCTGAAATTAACGTTCAAATGTTTCCATAAATCAGCACCCAAGCCACTTGCTGGTTTCATCCAAAGACGGGACAGCAGCAGAGCCACCAGGAGTTCTGTTAACAATAACTGTAAAATATTCCACTGCAGAACCACATTTGGACAAACAGCTTTCTCTATAAAGGGCAGTCACATCTGGAACACAATGCCAAATGTAATTAAAATAATAACAGACTTTAAAACATTCACTAAAAAGGTTAAAAACTGGCTGAAAAATAAACAAGAATGTACTCATGTATGAATTGATTGTCTGTGTAGAAGAGCTGGAAATAACGAGGCGGTTTTGTATCACAAAAGCAGGGTCTTTAATGAACAACTCTTCTATCTTGTCTCATCATGGTGCAGAGCTTGGTAGAAGGCAAAGAGGAAGAATTCTGCCCAGCTCGCTGGTTAAATACAGGCACACATCCAAGACATGCAAAACACAAGCTGAAATCCCCCGTTATCTAAATCCCCATTAGTCCTGTTAACTCCTCCCTCCGTCTTGGGAGGTGATGGGAAAATCTCTCCTCGCCTAAGGGGGTGAAGGTGTCAAGTCTGTTGCCATGGCGTCCTGTGACGTCATTGGCCTTCACACTGCGGTGAGATTCCTTTGTCCTTTCAGAGGTGTGAAATTCCTTTGCATATGTTGCCCCACACATTTCCACATGCTCCAATGTATGCAGGTATGGAATATATGAGTAATATATACCACAGGCCCCCCAAACAACTAGGAAAGGACACAGAAAGATTCACAGTCTAGGGTAATTACTAAGACATACTACGTGTTACAGCTGTTGTCACAGAAGAAACTTCCAAGCAGCCATGCTCCTAAGAGAGTTCAGTGAAAATATAACAGCATAGTATAATCATAAGTCAGTTCTAAACTGTTGCGGCACAATTAGCGAAAAATTGCAGAGTGGTGTAATCAGTCCTTGTGGAGTCTGGGTTTCAATCTTCTCCCAAAGCTGCTGTAGGCTGGTTTAGGCGTCCTGCTGGGACCTTGTTGTGAGGACTCTGCAGTGTGGGAAGGAGAGACATTATCTGTTCCCTGTCTGGGGGCTGAGACTTTTTCCTTGGGGGGTCTACCTCGCCGAGGTGCTCGCGCCAACTGTGCAGGTTCGTCTCTCAACAAGAAGGCAGGTTTGAGTCTGTCAATGCTGACCGTTTCATTTCTATCCCCATAATCAAGCACAAAGTGTTTGTCACCATTTTCCAGCACTCTGAACGGGCCATCGTATACTGGGCGTAACGTTGGTTTAAGGGCTTCATGCTTAACAAAAACAAACTCGGCGTTTTTTAAAGTTTGAGGAACAAAAACTTGCAGAAAGGAGTGATGAGCTGGACCGTGTAGAGAGTCTGGTCCGTTACTGCCTAAAAACCTTGGGACTGGGAGGTGCCCTGGTTCCGGGTTTTCTGGTAAAAATTCACCTGGTAGTCTAATAGGCTGAGCAAAGACTAATTCTGCAGGGGAAGCGTCTAAATCCTCTTTAGGTGCCGCACGCAACCCCAATAAAACCCAGGGAAGTTTATTTACCCAATTTGTGTCCGTTAATGAGGCTCTGAGGGCGGCCTTTAAGGACCTGTGAAAACGCTCGCATAACCCATTAGCCTGAGGGTGATAAGCGGTGGTGCGGTGAATCGTTGCCCCTAAACTGTTGGACATGGCTGACCAGAGCTCTGAGACAAATTGAGGCCCCCTATCTGACGTGATGTCTGATGGGACGCCGAAACGTGCCACCCAATTTGTTAGAAAAACGCGAGCGACTTCCTCCGCTGTAGTTGCCGCTAGAGGGACTGCCTCTGGCCAGCGCGTGGTGCGGTCTATCATTGTTAGCAGGTGTGTGAAACCCTGGGAGGAAGGCAGCGGCCCCACGAGGTCAACATGAATGTGGTCGAACCTTCTAGCAGGAATGGGAAAAGGCTCCAGAGGGGCTTTTGTGTGTTTGTGTACTTTGGCGCGCTGACAAGGAATGCAAGTTTTTGCCCATTCTTTTACGTTTTTGCGCAGGCCTGGCCACACAAACTTTTCGGCAACCATTTTGACCGAGGCGCGCACACCTGGGTGCGCGAGGGAGTGAATTGCGTCGAAAATACGGCGGCGCCAAGCAGCCGGTACTAACGGGCGAGGTCGGCCGGTTGAAACATCGCATATTAGGGGGGGGCACACCGTCGCGCAACCCTTTTTCCTCCAGCCTTAACCCTGTTGGTCCAGACAGGAGCGCGCGCACGTCCACATCCCTACCTTGTTCTTCCGCCATGGCTGCATAATCTATCCCTTCATGGATAGGTGCTGCATATGTGTTTGCGTTAGAGAAAAGCTCAGCTGCTGAAGCAGTGTAATCTGTCTCCTCGTGCTCTGGCGGTGCCACAGCGCGAGAGAGACAGTCCGCTACTACGTTAAGTTTGCCCGCTACATGTCGAATGTCTGTGGTGAACTCTGAAATGGCAGCTAGCTGTCTTTGTTGTCTGCCCGACCAAGGTTCTGAAATTTTAGCCATAGCAAAAGTGAGCGGTTTATGGTCCACAAAAGCCGTGAAACTCCGCCCTTCTAACCAAAACTGGAAGTGGCGGATGGATAAATGGAGCGCCAGCAGCTCCCTGTCAAAAGTGCTGTACTTGCGTTCCGTCGGGTTTAGCGATTTGCTAAAAAATGCTAAAGGTTGCCAGACCCCCTTGACAAGTTGTTCTACAACTGCCCCTATGGCCAAGTCTGAAGCATCTGTGGTTAGAGCAATGCGGGCCAAGGGATCTGGATGGACTAACATTGTGGCGTTAGCTAGGGCGTTTTTAACTTCCGCAAAAGCACGTTCGCGTTCCGGGGTCCATTCGACCGCGTTGGAAGCTCTCTTTTTTTTGAGCGCGTCATACAGGGACTGCATGAGCTGAGCTGCGTGAGGGAGGAAACGGTTGTAAAAATTAACCATCCCCAAAAATTCCTGTAGCGATTTGACCGTTTGGGGCCGTGGAAAACCTTCTATCGCATGAATTTTGTCTGGAAGCGGAACTGCCCCTTTCGGGGAGACTCTGTGTCCCAAAAAATCAATTTGCGATACGCCGAATTTGCATTTGGCTGGATTAATTATTAATCCGTGCTCTTCTAGCCTCTGAAAAACGGCAGTGAGATGCTGCTCGTGCTCTTCCTCCGATGAGCTGGCTACCAGCATGTCGTCGAGGTAGACGAAAACAAAGGGGAGGTCGCGTAAGACTGCGTCCATCATACGCTGAAAAGTCTGAGCAGCACCTTTGAGGCCAAAAGGCATTCGCAGGAATTCAAAAAGGCCGAAAGGGGTTATAACCGCTGTTTTAGGAATGTCTTCAGCTCGGACTGGAACTTGGTGATAACCGCGGACTAAGTCTATTTTTGAAAAAATGCGCGCACCCGCTAAATGTAGTGAAAAGTCCTGTATGTGAGGAATGGGGTAGCGGTCATGCGCTGTAGCATTGTTTAATCTGCGGTAATCTCCGCACGGTCTCCAAGAACCGTCGGATTTCGGAACCATGTGAAGTGGTGAAGCCCAAGGGCTCTTTGAACGTCGGACAATGCCTAATTTTTCAAGAGCTGCAAATTCGTCCCTTGCTATGTTGAGCTTGGCCGCGTCTAAGCGGCGAGCTTTGGCAAAAACGGGAGGTCCCGTTGTTGGAATGAAGTGTTTAACCCCGTGTTTGGCTACAGTGGCTGAGAATTTGGGGGTTGTGAGTGCTGGAAATTGGGTGAGGAGTTGCTCAAACTTACCTCCTGCCGTGGTGACGTTGGCCTGCACAGGTGGTGGAGAGACTCGAGCTGAGCAAGGAATAGAAGCAAAAGACAGTGCATTAACCAGGCGCCTATTTGCTAGATCAACTAATAACCCGTGTGCACACAGAAAATCTGCGCCTAACAAGTTAAAACTCACCGCCGCTACAACAAATGTCCATCTGTAGCTGCGGCCGTGAATGAGGAGATGCAGGCTCTTTTCCCCAAACGTGTCGATGTCAGAACCGTTGGCTGCCACTGCTCCATTGCCCCGGGTGACCATGGCTCGATCTGCGTGGGAGGGCATGACGAAACTCAGCTGGGCTCCTGTGTCGATGAGGAACTGCTTGCCTGTGTGTCCATCCGTCACGTATAACAGCTTATTTTTCTCGCCGAGAACCGCTGCCGTTAACGGCCCTCGGCTTTGGCGTTTCCCGACATCGTAAACTTGCAGGGGGGGAACACATTTCCGGGCTTTCTCGGCAAAGCGGTGGTGATAATAACAGACGTCATTCTGTTTGTTGCGCTTGGGCCGCGCTGTTGTCACCGTGGGTTGAGCCTGCTCCGTGGTTTGTGACTCTCCAAGGTTCGGGGCGTCAGTTTTGAGGTCTGCGGATGCCTCTGTGGGTGTCCAATCTCTGCAGGCGTTGACGAGTCCATAAGCCTCGTTGGCCAGCGTGCGGAAGTCCTGATGATTGTTGCACTTCATACTGGCGAGTGTCCCTCTCATGTGTGGTGGTAGCGTGCTGAGGAAAATAAATTGAAAGAGGAAATTATCATTGTCCTCCTCCTTGAGCTGCAGTAAATCCTCCATGAGGGTCTTTGGATTGCCCCCTCTGTGGCCGTAGACTGCCAGGATTTTTTCGGCTCTTTCTTCCGCCGACGGGACGTAATTCGCCACGATGGTCGCCTTGAGTGTCTCATACTTGTCCCGGGCCGGTGGTCGCTGGATCAAGCTTCGCCCACACCTCGAAGTGGCGGAGTCGAGTTTGGAGACGATATGGTAGAACTTAGTATCGTCTGCCGTGATGCCCGCCAGTATGAACTGGGCTTCGGCTTGGAGAAACCAAGAGGCCGGGTCTTCTCGCCAGAAATCTGGCAGTTTAACAGCGACGGCGTTTGTGCACATCATCACTGTTGTGCCCGCCGGGTGATAGTGCCTTGCCTCGGCTCTCACGGCGGTGCTGGAGCTCGGTTGAGCTCTCTCGGTACCCTCTGCCGGGGGGAACAGCTGTCTGCTTGTTCCCTCGTCTGCGTTGTCGCTGGCGTAAGTCAGATTCGCCGCGGATGAGTCGCTTGAAGAACGCCTCAGGTCCATACTCGCGTCAAGGTCACCAGTGTAGAAGAGCTGGAAATAACGAGGCGGTTTTGTATCACAAAAGCAGGGTCTTTAATGAACAACTCTTCTATCTTGTGTCATCATGGTGCAGAGCTTGGCAGAAGGCAAAGAGGAAGAATTCTGCTCAGCTCGCTGGTTAAATACAGGCACACATCCAAGACATGCAAAACACAAGCTGAAATCCCCCGTTATCTAAATCCCCATTAGTCCTGTTAACTCCTCCCTCCGTCTTGGGAGGTGATGGGAAAACCTCTCCTCGCCTAAGGGGGTGAAGGTGTCAAGTCTGTTGCCATGGCGTCCTGTGACGTCATTGGCCTTCACACGGCGTGAGATTCCTTTGTCCTTTCAGAGGTGTGAAATTCCTTTGCATATGTTGCCCCACACATTTCCACATGCTCCAACGTATGCAGGTATGGAATATATGAGTAATATACAGTATACCACAGTCTGCAAGGTGAGAGTGAATGAAGGGAAGGAATGAATGTGTTTGTTTATAGTGAGTGACGAAGGGAGAGAGGCCTGAAATAGGCAAATGTGAGTCAGGTTGTTATATTTGTGTATTTATAATATTTATAATTGTGTATTTATAATCTTTTTTGCATTGATGTATGTGGTTATTGTGTTGTTTTTTTTTGTTTTTTTTTTCTTTACTTGATTCTCTTTTCTAAAGCCCATCCAGGGACAAGAGTTGCAAATTAGCTAATAGCTATACACTCTATGTGCAACACATCAGATTGATTGTCATTGATTAATTGTCTATGTTTATTGCACTGTCCCTGTCAAATAAACTACTCTATCTATCTATCTATCTTCCGGGCTGATGAGTGCAAATTTTCTTCCAGTACTTTTTGATAACATGCTGCATTCATCTTGCCATGAATTCTGACCAAGTTCCCTGTGTCTTTGTGACTCACACATCCCCAAAACATCAGCCATCCACCTCCATGTTTAACAGTAGGGATGGTGAACTTTTCATCATCGGCCTTGTTGACTCCTCTCCAAATGTAATGTTTGTAGTTGTGGCCAGAAAGTTCAATTTTGGTCTCATCGCTTCAAATAACTTTGTTGCAGGCTTATCTCTGTGCTGTTTGGCGTATTGTAAGCGGGCTGCTTTGTAGCATTGGCATAGTAATGGCTTTCTTCTGGCGACTTGACCATGCAGCCCATTTTTCTTGAAGTGTCTCCTTATTGTGGATCTTGAAATAGCCACCCCACTTTTTTTCAGTCCTGTATGTCAGCTGAAGTTATTTAAGGGTTTTTCTTTGCATCTCGTACAATTTTCCTAGCAGTTGTGGCTGAAATTTTTGTTGGTCTACCTGACCATGGCTTGGTTTCAACAGAAGCCCTCATTTTCCACTTCTTAATTTGAGTTTGAACACTGCTGATTGGCATTCTCAATTCCTTGGATATCTTTTTATGTCCTTTTCTTGTTTTATAAAGTTCACCTATCTTCTCCCACAGGTTCTTTGGTAATTCTTTTGCTTTCCCCATGGTTCGGAATCCAGCAGTGTCAGTGCAGCACTGGATGAAACATTCAGGGGTCTGTCAGGAGCCCAGAAACTCACTGACTTTTTGCACACACACACACACACACACACACACACACACACACACACACACACACACACACACACACACACACACACACACACACACACATGATAGACTGATTTTATCAATCACTTGTTAACATGTAATTACAGTCAGTTTAAACACTGTTAATACAAGGAGTTAAACAAAACTTTCTTTTTTAAATATATATATACTGTATATATATATATATATATATATATATATATATATATATATATATATATATATATATATATATATACGTATACTGTATATATATATATACGTATATATATACATACATATATAAATTACCTTTTGATTTAATCGTGATCTACCTGCTAAGGTTGTGGAGTGATAATGCTGTGACTGATTAGTTATGCCTATAACATATAGTATATAAAGGGGAGCTCTTGCACAGTACTTCATTCTAAATAAACTTGGAAAAGAAGCGCGATTGTGTCAAGCATTTATTTATTTATCCCCATTTTCAGGTATGAAATACAGTGGTGTGAAAATGTGTTTGCCCCCTTCCTGATTTCTCATTTTTTTGCATGTTTGTCACACTTGAATGTTTGTTATCAAAAAAAAAAATATTAGACAAAGATAACACAAGTAAACACAAAATGCAGTTTTTAAATGAAGGTATTTATTATTAAGGGAAAAAAAAAACATCCAAACCAACATGGCTCTGTGTGAAAAAGTGATCGTCCCTAAACCTAATAACTGGTTGGGCCACCCTTAGCAGCAACAACTGCAATCAAGCGCTTGCAATAACTGGCAATGAGTCTTTTATAGCACTGTGGAGGAATTTTGGCCCACTCATCTTTGCAGAATTGTTGTAATTCACCCACATTGGAGAGTTTTCAAACTTGAACCGCCTTTTTAAGGTCACGTCACAGCATCTCAATCAGATTTAGGTCAAGACTTTGACTAGGCCACTCCAAAGTCTTCATTTTGTTTTTCTTAAGCCATTCAAAGGTGGACTTGCTGGTATGTGTTGGCTTAAATGAATCAACTCTTTCTGGTTATTTAAATTGTCAAAATCCCAGAAGTTCTGGTCGTGGAGGAGGAGTAGTAACAATTTACCATAACAAATTAATAGTGAATGTAAAGCAAAAAACATGTTATAATTCCTTTGAGGGCATGGTCTTCAGTATTGGGCATTTTAGCAATTTTAGGTGAAACTCAATTTTATTTGCCATAGTTTATCATCCTCCCTCAGCCAACTCAGAGTTTTTATCTAAATTTGCTGAGTTCTTAGCTAATTTAGTGCTGAAATCGGATAGAATAATTATAGTAGGGGACTTTAATATACATGTAGATGTACATAGTGATTGCCTTAATATGGCATTTAATTCAATATTAGACTCGATGGGGTTTTCTCAGAAAGTAGGAAATTCTACTCTTTATCTCCACCACACGTTGGACCTTGTGCCGACATAATAATGCATCAAATTTGTATAGCGCTTTATCATAGACTCTCAAAGACGCTTTTACAAATGGATACATTGTGGCAATGCATATTGTAGAGGAGTCAGCAGACAGCGTCTCAGTCAGGTTGCAGTGGTAAACTTAAAAGAATAATAGACAGGGACGTCATGGGGAGTTGGCAGGAAGAGGGAGCTGGGGGTTTAAGGGAAATGTATTGTGGGGTTAGATATCATGCAGTGTGATGTGAAATGTCATGCAGATGTGAGATGATCTGTGGAGTTTATAAGGAGAAACCTGGCTTGGCTGATTCATTGCTTTTTGTGTATGACTGATGTGAGAGTGTTAATAAAACTTCGTCTGTTCGTAAACTGTCCTCTGTAGAGGCACATGGGGAAAGCATAATGTGTAACATCTTAGATAAGAACAAAGAGCAGAAGTTCCCTGGTGAGATAACAGGGAGGTGTGAAGGATGAATGCAGTGTGATCTTTTGTGTATCAAAAACTTCTAGGAGGATGGTAAAGGATTAAGGTGTGGCACACATATATGCACATATGTATATGATTGTATGATTCATACGTATACCACCTTAGGCTTCACATCTGAGACGGAACAAAGGACTGAGCCATTCTGGAGATAACACGAGGATGTGAAAGTTTAGTCTTTGGCAAGCAAAGAGATAGCCTTGGGGGTTTTCTCCCAGCGGCCAGAGATTGGGAGGTGGAGTGAGTTAAGATTGGGGGGAAGTTACATTGTGACTGGGATTAAGTACCATGTGACTGTATGTTTGATGTCCTGGGTATAAAAGGGACAGATGTGGGGAGATTCATCCTCTTTTCTGTGTTTGGAAGACGTTGGAGAATGTGAATCAAACCGACTTGAGAAATAAACTCAGCCTCGTCCTTCACCATTCTCCACAAAGGAAGTGAATACAATGTGACCTTTTGTGTGTTAGAAGCTTCTGGAGGAATGCCATAGTATTTAAGAGAAGAGTCTTGGCTGAGATGTCCTCTTTTCTGACTATGCTTTTGTGTGAGATGTGTAATAAACTGTCTGAGTCAAATCCGCCTCGTTATTTACACACTCCACACTGGTGACCCAAGACGAATCATGCAACACGACGAAAGATCCCCGGAGCCAGCCTCGTTGGGAGCCCCCAGCCAAGCATATGCTGTTACAATCAAGCTACCGGATTTTTGGCAGCACAATCCGCGCTCCTGGTTCCACCTAGTTGAGGCGCAGTTCGCCCTCCGGGGGATATCGGCGGATGACACGAAGTTCTACTATGTGGTTGCAACGCTCGACGCCCACACGGCTCAGCATGTGGAGAGCCTGCTTGATCAGCCACCAACCAGCGACAAGTACGGCGCGCTGAAGGCTGCACTCATCCAGCACTACACACTCTCGGTTGGTGAGAGAGCAGAGAGACTCCTGACGTGGACTGGGTTAGGAGATGGGTCGGCTATTGACCTGATGGAGAAGATGCTGAGATTAAAGGGCTTGGACGACGACCATTTCATTTTTACCCACCTCTTCCTCCGGAACCTTCCGTCAGCGACGAGAGTGACCCTGGCCAATTCGCCGTTGCTGGCCAAGCGGGACTATCGTGCGCTGGCCCAAGAAGCAAACCGGATCATCATCGCCAGCAGAGAGTTCACGACCATGGCGGCAGCGACGGAGCTCGGCGTGACGGCCGGAGGAGGCGAGGAGCCATCAACGGCAGCAGCAGAGCCACCGACGACAGCAGCAGTGGGGGCCAAAGAACGCGGAGGAGACACCCTTTGTTTCTACCACCGCCGCTTCGCAGAGAAGGCACGCAAATGTATACCACCATGCCAGTTCAAGCGCTCTGCAAACGCCAAGACCGGGGGTCGGTAGCAGCTGCGACCCTCGGGGAGGAGAACAAGCTGCTGTACTTGACGGACGCACGCTCGGGGAGGCATTTCCTTGTGGACACCGACGCCCAGATGAGTTTCATCATGCCGTCCTACGCCGACTGGCTGGCAGGATCTAGCGGCCCCGAGATGGCAGCAGCAAACAGCTTGGAGATTAAGACCTTTGGTGAGAGGACTCTACTCCTGTCTCTACACGGCCGTACATTTGAGTGGACTTTTGTCATAGCAGCATTGAATTTCAATATATTGGGGGCTGATTTTTTGTGCACACATGGTTTGTTGGTTGATGTCGCTAACAGGCGCCTAGTTAATGCACTGTCCTTTGATTCTATCCCCTGTACAACTCGAGCATCCCGGCCAACAGCACAAGCCAACGTCACAGCTGCATGCGGTAAGTTCCACACACTGCTCACTCAGTTCCCAGCACTCACGGTCCCAACATTTTCGGCAGCCATCGCTAAACACGGGGTGGAGCATTTTATCACCACCACCGGGCTGCCCGTTTTTGCAAAACCTCGGCGCTTGGACGCAGCTAAACTGGCCATAGCGTGCGAGGAGTTCGCCAACCTGGAGAGGTTGGGCATCATCAGGCGTTCAAACAGCCCATGGGCTTCCCCGCTACACATGGTCCCTAAAGCTGAGGGTTCGTGACGACCTTGCGGGGATTTCCGCAGGTTGAACAACGCCACAGCGCACGACCACTACCCAATTCCTCACATCCAGGATTTTTCCGTTCACTTGGCAGGAGCGTGCGTTTTTTTCTAAAATAGACCTGGTCCGCGGTTACCACCAAGTCCCAGTGCGCGCTGAGGACATACCCAAAACAGCGGTGATAACTCCGTTTGGTTTATTCGAGTTTTTGCGCATGCCATTCGGGCTTAAAGGGGCTGCACAAACGTTCCAACGCATGATGGATACAGTGTTGCATGATCTCCCTTTCGTATTCGTCTACTTGGATGATATCTTGGTAGCCAGCGCGTCCGAAGACAAACACGAAACCCACCTCACGGCGGTTTTCCGGAGGTTGGAAGAGCACGGGTTAATAATCAACCCAGCGAAGTGTCAGTTTGGGGTGACGCAGATTGATTTTTTGCGGGCACCGCGTCTCTCCCGAAGGAGCGGTTCCGCTGCCTGACAAAGTGCGCGTGGTAGCAGATTTTCCCCGGCCGCAAACGGTCAGGGCGTTACAGGAATTTTTGGGAATGGTGAATTTTTATAACCGTTTCCTTCCCCGCGCAGCGCAGCTCATGCAACCACTGTACGCCGCGCTCAAAAAACAGAAACCCGCGAATAAGATCGAATGGTCCCCGGAGCGAGAGCGGGCGTTCTCGGAAGTCAAAGCAGCCCTGGCAAACGCTGCATTGCTGGCCCGCATAGCGCTCACTACTGACGCGTCAGATGTGGCCATAGGGGCAGTTGTGGAGCAGCGCGTAGCCGGGGCTTGGCAGCCGCTCGCCTTTTTCAGCAGGACTTTGCGCGACAGTGAACGTAAATACAGCGCGTTCGACAGGGAGTTGCTGGCTCTCCACTTGGCCATTTGCCATTTCCAGTTCTGGCTGGAAGGGCGCAGTTTCACCGTGTTCGTTGACCACAAGCCACTAACATTCGCGATGGCCAAGGTTTCAGAACCGTGGTCGGGCCAGCAGCAGAGACAGCTGGTCGCGATCTCAGAGTTTACTACCGATATTCAGCATGTGTCGGGTAAACTGAATGTAGTGACAGACTGCCTCTCGCGCGCCGTGGCTGCCCCGGTCCGCGTGGGGATAGATTACACAGCCATGGCCGCAGAGCAGGTTAGTGACGCGGACTTGCGCGCGCTCCAGTCTGGACCAACAGGGTTAAGGCTGGAGAGCAGGGTGCTGCAAGACGGCATGCCGCCCCTAATCTGCGATGTCTCCACAGGACGCCCGCGTCCCGTGGTCCTGGCCGCGTGGCGTCGCCGCGTGTTTGACTCGGTTCATTCTTTGGCGCACCCGGGAGTGCGCGCGTTGGTCAAAATGGTAGGGGAGAAATTCGTGTGGCCGAGCCTGTGTAAACAGGTGAAAGAGTGGGCGGCAGCCTGTGTGCCGTGCCAACGAGCCAAAGTACACAGACACACGAAGGCTCCTTTGGAGCCGTTTCATATTCCGGCTAAGAGGTTCGACCATGTCCACGTGGACCTCGTGGGCCCCCTCCCACCATCACAGGGGTGCACGCACCTCCTGACAATGGTGGACCGCACCACGCGCTGGCCAGAAGCGGTTCCGCTGGCCGCAACCACAGCCGAGGACGTGGCACGCGCGTTTTTAACAGCATGGGTGGCGCGTTTTGGAGTCCCGTCGGACATTACGTCCAACAGAGGCCCTCAATTTGTTTCCGAACTCTGGTCAACAATGGCCCGCAGCCTGGGTGTCTCAATTCACCGCACTACCGCGTACAATCCACAGGCTAATGGGTTATGCGAACGTTTTCATAGATCATTGAAAGCGGCTCTCAGGGCTTCACTGACGGATGCAAATTGGGTAGACAGGCTACCGTGGGTTTTATTGGGGTTATGTTCTGCGCCTAAAGAGGATTTGGAAGCTTCCTCAGCTGAACTCGTTTTTGCACAACCACTTCGGCTGCCCGGGGAGTTTCTGCCAGATAATCCCACGCCGGGCATTTCCCCGCCACGGCTGTTGCAGCATAGCATAGACACAAGCATGCTGCCGGGCCCTGCCCACCACAGTTTTCCGCGTGTTTTTGTACCTAAAACTTTTAAAAACGCAGAGTTCGTGTTTGTCAGACACGACGCCCACCGCCCGCCATTGCGACCACCCTTTGATGGACCGTTCAGAGTGCTGGAAACAGGCAATAAGCATTTTTTTGCTAGATTTGGGAGGTAGGAGGGAAAAGGTTGGCATAGACAGACTCAAACCCGCTTTTGTAGTAGCGGATGAGCAAGTGCTGTTGGCGAGGGCCCCTCGGCGTGGAAGACCCCCACGGGGAGCTTCCCAGAGAAAAGTTTCCCCAGAACACCCACAGGGACAGACAAAAGGTTTTCACCCCCAAACATCAGCTCCCCAGCATGACAGCACCGCGGAGGTGGTGAATCCTGGTTACAGCAGATACGGGAGAAGACTGAAGCCCAAGCAGCATGTGGATTGATGTTTAATGGTTCTGTCACAGCATACGGACTGTTATTCTTTTGTTCTATCCAATATGCTCGGGGGCGGGGGGGAGTAGAGGCACATGGGGAAAGCATAATGTGTAACATCTTAGATAAGAACAAAGAGCAGAGGTTCCCTGGTGAGATAACAGGGAGGTGTGAAGGATGAATGCAGTGTGATCTTTTGTGTATCAGAAACTTCTAGGAGGATGGTAAAGGATTAAGGAAGTGAATGCAATGTGACCTTTGGTGTGTTAGAAGCTTCTGGAGGAATGCCATAGTATTTAAGAGAAGAGTCTTGGCTGAGATGTCCTCTTTTCTGACTATGCTTCTGTGTGAGATGTGTAATAAACTGTCGAGTCAAATCCGCCTCGTTATTTACACACTCCACACCTCCTCATTTCCCACACTCTCCACAACATTATTCATTCACTCCAGACAGACAATGGTAGTGGCAAGCTACTACTGTAGCCACAGCTGCCCTGGGGCAGGCTGACAGAAACGTGGCTGCCAATCCACGCCAACGGCCTCTCCGACCACCACCGAACATTTATACAATTCATACCCACTGTGATGGACGCTGGAGGCAAGGTGGGTAAAGTGTCTTGCCCAGGGACACAACAGCAGGATATCTGGGGAGAGCGGGGTTCGAACTGCCAACCATCTGGTTATTGGACGATGTGCTCTACCTCCTGAGCCACTGCCACCCATAGAAATAGAAAATCTGGTTGTGTCTTCTCATAACCCTGTACTGTCAGGCCATTGTATGTTAACTTTTGATCTAACTATTTCTGACTATTTGGCTCCTAAAGAAAAATATGGTAGATAAATAGTAAATAGTAGATGTCTCTCAGATGATGCTGTTACCAAATTTAAGCAGATTGTTACCTCCGCCAAGGAGGTTATGTTTTCATCGGCGTTGGTTTGTCTGTCTGTCTGTCTGTCTGTTTGTTTGTTAGCAAGATAACTCAAAAAGTTATGGACGGATTTTCATGAAATTTTCACAGATTGTCAGAAATGGAGTATCCTACAGATGATTAGATTTTGGTGGTGATCCGGATCACCGTCCAGAAGAAAACCGCCATTACGGAAAATGCTATTTTCGTCAATAACTACTGAACCACTAATCCTATCATTGTGAATCCAATTGCTAGTCATACTGTATGTTTTCATGGTCAACGAATCTGAAAACGTACACACAAACACTGTATGGGGGGAACTGTGGCGCTAAACCGCCATTACGGAAAATGCCATTTCCGTCAATAACTACCGAACCACTAATCCTATCATTGTGAATCCAATTGCTAGTCATATGTTTTCATGGTCAACGAATCTGAAAACGTACACACAAACACTGTATGGGGGGAACTGTGGCGCTAAACCGCCATTACGGAAAATGCCATTTCCGTCAATAACTACCGAACCACTAATCCTATCATTGTGAATCCAATTGCTAGTCATATGTTTTCATGGTCAACGAATCTGAAAACGTACACACAAACACTGTATGGGGGGAACTGTGGCGCTAAACCGCCATTACGGAAAATGCCATTTTCGTTGATAACTACTGAACCACTAATCCTATCATTGTGAATCCAATTGCTAGTCATATGTTTTCATGGTCAAGGAATCTGAAAACGTACACACAAACACTGTATGGGGGGAACTGTGGCGCTTGGCGGAGGTCTGCGCTTTCCGAGTGCTTTTCTAGTTTCCTCTATGCCATGTGTCAACACAACGGAAATAAGCTATGGAGAGCTTGCTCTTTCTGTAATTAATAGCATGGTTGATAGTGTGATAGCTTGTCTGTATCAGACTCTAGACATGATGGCTTCTTTGAAAAAGAAAAAGTCTAATCAGAGATTTCTGACTCCTTGGTTCAACACAGAAACTCGTAGCTTCTAAAACAGAAGACTCGTCAATTAGAAAGAAAACGGTGCTCCACTAAATTAGATGAAATCTATTTAGCTTGGAGAAATCATCTTCTAATTATAAAAAAAATCTCTTAGGAAAGCTAGAACAAGTTATTATTCCACATTAATAGAAGAGAACAAGAATAATCCCAGGTTTCTTTTCAGGACTGTAGCCAGGTTGACAAAGAGTCAGGACTCTGTCAATCCTAGCATTCCCTTAGAACCCACTAGTCAGGCCTTTATGAACAATAATAAAATTTCATCTATCAGAAATAAAATCAGTCAGATCCTTCCCATTGTTAACTTAAATACAGTAACTACTACAACTCCTTCAACTGATATCTGTTTGAAAGAGTTTACTCCAATTGACCCTTTAGAGTTAGATAAAATAATTTCCTCATCCAAGCCTTCAGCTTGTCTTTTAGACCCTATTCCTACCAGGTTATTTAAAGAAGTCTTCCCATTTATTAGTAGCTCTATTCTTCAAATAATAAATTCTTCATTAACATTAGGCCATGTACTGCAGGCCTTTAAAACTGCTGTAATTAAACCCTTACTTAAAAAGCCAACGCTGGATCCAGGAGTTTTAGCTAACTATAGGCCAATCTCTAATCTGCCTTTCATTTCAAAAATCTTAGAAAGAGTTGTTGCTGCACAATTATTTGACCACTTGCAGGGAAATGGTTTATTTGAAGAGTTTCAGTCTGGGTTCAGAATCCATCATAGTACTGAAACAGCCTTAGTGAAGGTCACTAATGACCTCCTGATTGCATCTGATAATGGACTTGTTTCTGTACTTGTCCTTTTAGACCTTAGTGCAGCTTTTGATACTATCAATCATAATATTCTACTTGATAGATTAGAACACTATGTTGGACTTAATGAAACTTCGTTGCAGTGGTTTAGATCTTATTTATCTGATAGGTTCCAGATTGTTCCTGTCAATAATGAGTTTTCTTCCGACTCAAAGCTCTGTCACGGAGTTCCACAGGGATCTGTGCTAGGCCCTATTCTTTTTAGTTTATATATGCTTCTGCTAGGCAACATTATTAGAAAACACTGCATACATTTTCTTTGTTATGCTGATGACACACAATTATAATTGTCAATGAAGCCAGATGACAGTAATCAATTAGCCAAATTAGAGGCTCGTCTTAAGGAAATCAAAGCTTGGATGACTTGTAATTTCCTGCTACTAAATTCAGATAAGCCTGAAGTCATTCTAGTTGGTCCAAAAAAAACATAGAAATACCTTTCCAAATCACTTCTTGCTGTCAGATTCTGTTTGTGGGCTGTCACGGCTGCCAGTAATGATCATCACTCATGATCCCACAGGTGTTCTCTATCCGTGGTCCTTATTTAAGCTGATTGTGCCGCTTCCCTGGTGCAGCAGCAAAAATCCTTCCTATTGGGTATCCCTCATTCCTCACAGCATTAAGTTATTTAACTGCCAGTATTTGTGCGTGTGTTCCACACTTCTCTCTGGGTTTCTTGGCGCTCTGCGCCCCAGACTCAGAGCTATGTTTTCCCGTTTACCTGTTTTCATAGTGCTTCAGTGTTTGTGTGATAGTGTTTTCTGTTAATAAATCTGCAAACTCACAGCCTGCGTGTGACATCCTCCTGTTTGCCCTCTGAGAGGGCGGTTTATGACACAGGTACTAGGAAGAGAGATCACACTCTCTGGTTCTGGCCTCCCTTCACTGGCTTCCCATAGAATTTAGAATTAAGTTTAAAATCCTTCTTCTCACTTACAAAGCTCTACATAATCAGGCCCTTTTTTATTTAAAAGATCTGATACTACCCTGTCATCCTAACAGAGCACTACGCTCCCAAAAATGCAGGATTACTTGTAATACCTAGAATCTCCAAAAGTACAATGGGAGGCAGAGCCTTCAGTTTTCAAGTTCCTCTCCTTTGGAACCAGCTGCCAATCTGGATTCGGGAGTCAGACTCGATCTCTGTTTTTAAGAATAGGGTTAAAACCTTCCTTTTTGATATAGCCTATAGTTAGGGTGGGATTAGGTGTCCCTGAACCCTCCCTTAGTTATGCTGCTAATAGGTTTGGACAGCTGGGGCACCTCCAACAACACACTGGGATTCACTCCTTTCTTCACTCTCAATGAAATATTTTTGCTGGTCATTAACATCTGTTTGTTCTCTCCCATAGATTGAGTCCCCATTGTGCTGTTTGCTCTCTACATGTCTGTTCTTTTCTACTTCTTCTCTGTCCCCTCACCCCCCAGCCAGTCGCAGCAGTTGACTGCCCCTCCCTGAACCTGGTTCAGCTGGAGGTTTCTTCCTGCTAAAAGGGAGTTTTTCCTTTCCACTGTCAGCAAGTGCTTGCTCACAGGGGATCACCTGATTGCTGGGGTCTTTCTGCAATTTTGGGGTTTTCCCCTACAGTTGAAAGTGCTATGAGATGACTGTTGTTGTGAAATGGCACTATATAAATAAAGTTGAATTGAATTGAATCATTGTCCTGCTGCAGAACCCAAGTGCGCTTCAGCTTGAGGTCACAAACAGATGGCCGAACATTCTCCTTCAGGATTTTTTGGTAGACAGCAGAATTCAAGGTTCCATTTACCACAGCAGGTCTTCCAGGTCCTGAAGCAGCGAAACAGCCCCAGACCATCACACTACCACCACCATATTTTACTGTTGGTATGATGTTCCCTTTCTGAAATGCTGTGTTACTTTTACGCTGGATGTAATGGGACACACACCTTCCAAAAAGTTCAGCTTTTGTCTTGTCAGTCCACAGAGTACTTTCCCAAAAGTCTTGAGGATCAGCAAGATGTTTTCTGACAAAACTGAAACGAGCCTTTATGTTCTCTTTGCTCAGCAGTGGTTTTTGTCTTGGAACTCTGCCATGCAGGCCATTTTTGCCCAGTCTCTTTCTTATGGTGGAGTCATGAACACTGACCTTAACTGAGGCAAGTGAGGCCTGCAATTCTTTGGATGTTGTTGTGGGATCTTTTGTGACCTCTTGGATGAGTAATTGCTGCACTCTTGGGGTAATTTTGGTCGGCCAGCCACTCCTGGGAAGGTTCACCACTGTTTCATGTTTTCACCATTTGTGGATAATGGCTCTCACTGTGGTTTGCTGGAGTCCCAAAGCTTTAGAAATGGCTTTATAACCTTTTCCAGACTGATAGATTTCAATTACTTAATTTCTCATTTGTTCCTGAATTTCTTTGGATCACAGCATGATGTCTAACTTTTGAGGATCTTCTGGTCTACTTGACTTTGTCAGGCAGATTCTATTTAAGTGATTTCTTGACTGAGAACAGGTTTGGCAGTAATCAGGCCTGGGTTTGGCTAGAGAAATTGAACTCCGCTTTTCAAAGATGTGATAAACCACATTTAATTTATGTTTTAACAGGGGGGAGGATCACTTTTTTCTCACAGGGCCATGTAGGTTTGGATTTATTTTTTTTTTATACGCTTAATAAGAAACACCTTCATTCAAAAACTGCATTTTGTGTTGTGTTATCTTTGTCTAATATTTAAATTTGTTTGATGATCTGAAACATTTAAGTGTGACAAACACACACACAAAAAAGAGAAATCAGGAAGGGGCAAACACTTTTTCACACCACTGAAGCTGTTTATGTACTTGAAATGTGAAAAGTATTTGCTAAGATGCTTTGTATTATTGTGGTGACAGAAATTTGTCCTTTTTTTAAAAGCATTTTTTTTTTCAATCTTTAGAAATTTGACCAGTAAATTGTGGTAACCGTTATTTACTGTTAACCCTTTCAGTTGGCTTTAAATGGTGAAACTGTGAATTGGAGCTAATCCACTGGGTAGTCAGAAACCATTAACAGCTATCTGATCCTCTTGATAACCGGTAAACCAGGCTCTTGGTGGGGCATGTAACAGCTGTTAATTACGCTCTTCACAGTAGTAAATTATTACTAACTTTAAGTTGCATATTTTCGTTCAGTTGGTAATCCGTTGAAGCTGATACGTGAAGTTAACCCTGTCAGTACACCGTTATAACTGTTAATTAAGGTTAACCTCTTACAGACAGAAAACAGTGCACTCTAGTTATTAGTTTTATTATAGCTATATTACTTGGTGTTTGTTATTGTTGATTATGTATCAAAGACACAAAAAGGTGATACTCTGATACAGTGGTACTGAAAATGTATATACTGTATGTGTGTAATTTATTTCTGTGTAGTAAAAGTGCCTTTTGTGTTATATTCATTCTAAATAAACTTGGAAAAGAAGAGTGTTTGTGCTGAGCATTTATTTATTTATCCCCATTTTCAAGTCAAAATACACCAGACTTGGGGATGTAACACACACACACACACACACAAATTACAAGTAAGCAGATCATAGGTGAGGATGGTTACCTTTAGTAGCCATTTAAACCGGTGTGTGTCAACTTGTGTGTGTTATCAAGCCAAAAGTTCCAGGGTATGTGAACTTTTGATCAAGGTCATTTGGGTAGTTTCTGCTGTCATTATGATTTAAAAAGAGCAAACACAATTGTTTGATTATAAATGGCTTCACCCAACCATTAATTATGAGTGAAAGAATTAGGTCTTGGCCCATTTCCAGTATCTCCTGAATTTTTTTTTTTTTTTTTCAAAATCCTTGAAAATTTTTACCTGTCAGCCTCTAAAAGACTGAAAGAATATTATTAACCTGCTGGATAAATGGGCAGTGGCATCAACACCTACCTTGTGAAGTGTGAATGCAATAACTAAAGAAAGGAACTGTGGTGATTCGAGCGCTGAGCTCATCCGTGCTCGGGTTACTCAGTACTTTCCCTTTTTCCTCCCGTGTTATTTATGCTTGGTTATTATTGGTGTTTCCAGGGCTTTTACTGTGACAGCGCCGCGACCGAACTTCCGGCTGTCAAAGCCGAGCCGGCGCTGTCGCAGCTGATCTTGATTTTGGTCATTACATTTCTTCTTCTCCTGTTTGGTTCTTTGCTTTTTGTTATTAGTATTTAAGAGAGCAGCTGAGGCTCACTCCTCGCTGCGACCTGCGTCTAGCAGGACTGGAGTCCCTATCCCTGGCTCCAGTCTTCCTTTTGTGTTTGATTCGTCCTCGCTTCATCATTGTAAGTGTTCATTCTGTAGCATCAGGTTCAGCCCTCGCTACGCTCTAGCATTGATGTTAGTGTTCTTTATTTTGTGTCCTAGTGCAGTGTATGAGTTTTGCCCCACGTGGCTCTTTCTTTTGTTCTTTTGTGAATAAACAAACAAACTCTCTGTTGGCATCTGGTGCCTCATTTATGCCCTAAAAGGGCCAAACACGACAGAAATGACTTAGGCTTTTCAAATCGATTAGGTGACCTCTGGCCTTCAGGTTAAGATTAGAGGTCAGTTTTTCCCTAAATCTTTTGAACACAGTAACTACAGAAAGAAATTATGTTTTTTCAAATTGATACCAAATCTTGGATGGGTTAGACACTGACTTCTGGCAATGGGTTTGGGATCAAAGGTCAAGGTTAACATCCCCTTTGCACTATTACTATACGAGAAGGGGCTGAAAAGTTCATAGTGGTCAAATCTGACCAAATGTGGTTTATTTTTCAACATGGTCTCCCCTTCGGTCCACACACTTCTTCCATCGGTGTTGCAGCGCTTGGATCCCTGTGGTTGAAAAATAAATCACATTTGGTCAAATTTGACACTATGAACTCTTCAGGCCCCCCTTGTAGAACGAGTAAAGCTAGGGTTACCAAACTTTGTACATACAGTAGGTTCACCCTGTGACCCTGAATTATGACTACATTTTTGAGATCACAAGGTCAAAATACAATATAAATTATATTTCAAGATTAAAGAAAGCTAGGGTCTCCAAACTTTGTATACAAGTTTACCATGGGATCCTGACCTTTAACTATGGGTTTGGCCTTCAAAATGTCAAAAATCAAGGTCAACAATCCCTATGTATTATTACTGCAGAGCAAGTAAAGCTGGAGTCACACAGCTTTGTACACAGATTCACCTTGGGATCCGGACTTTGAACTATGGGTCTGGGGTCAAAAAGTCAAAGGTCAAGGTTTTTGATTTTCAAATTCAGTTGATTTTCATGATTTTCATTAGGTTCTCACAGGTTAAAACCATGACCAACGGACAATCACACTGGCACACTATCAAAATTTCCACTGGAAATTTTCTAGTTGTATCTGTTGACAAATTTTGGATGAGTTCAAATTTGGGTAACTTTGAACTCAAGGTCACAGCTCAATTTTTCCCCAGAAAGGAAATAACGTACACATTTCACACTGATATCATAGGTCTATCTTTGAAAAATCTGGGATGAGTTTGAATTTTGGTGACTTTGACCTGAAGTCAAAGTCAGAGGTCAACTCTCAAAAAAACTTGTAAATGTGATAACTTGCGCATGACATGATAGGCTTTTGAAATTGATCCCATCGTTACATCTGTGAAAAATCTAGAGTGATTTCAATTTTGGGTGATTTTGCACAAAGACCGTGTGAACTCATACAATGGTCCAGTGGTGTTTGACTGGCAAAGCGCTGCCTAAGCACAAACACCACTGGCGTGACAGATTGGAAACACTTGGGCGAGGTGCGGGACAGATAATTACAGGGGCGAACAGCTGACTGTCAGAGAGAGTGAGGGGGCATGGCCAGACCAACCAGAGCGGCAGCTACAGGCAAGGAAAAGAAACAGTACACAGACATGCAAACAACGAGAAATCAAAAGATAACAACACATAATAACCCCAATGCCTGAGCCACCAAGAACGGTCAGAACCGAGCCTATAGGAGACATGGGCTCGGTTCGTGACAGTCAGTTAGTGTCAAATGGAAATATAGATAGATAATCATAAAAAGGTTTAGAAGAAATTTATAAGAGAAAGACATACTGTAAATCTGCAAGTTAAAAAATCACAAATTTACAAGAGAAAACATGATGCCACAAATATACCAAGAAGTTACAAATAAAACAAATTTGCAATAAAAAGGTAATAAATCTACAGAATAAATTCACAGAATTATAAGAAAAAAAGAAAACCTATAGACCTTGGCTTGTTTAAAGGTTGAGTGGTCAGTAACTTTGGAAAATTACTAGCAACAGTGGTTAGCACAAAAGTCATCTTCAAGTACTGATTATATTAATAACCACATATTTTTCAACACCCCTGTGTGGATCACCATGTTATCTTAGTGGAGGGGTTTGAATGCCAAAATAATCTCAGGAGCTATATTGTCAGAGGCAACTTGCCCCAGTAGGGTCTCTCAAGGCAAACTGGTCCTGGGTGAAGGGTCAGACTAGGAGCAGTCCCGTGGATCTCCATGAGGGACATTGCACTGGGACCCGGTGTGCCCAAGGAGGACACGTGGGTCCGCCCTCCGGTGGGCTCACCACCTGCAGGGGGGATCATGAGGATTGTGGTGCTATGTGGAACAGACAGAAGTCTGGGTTGCTCTGACTGAACTGATGCCCCCATGACCTGGATCCCCAGATAAGTAGTAAAGGATGGATGGATGGATAGATGGATGGATATTTTCCAATATACTAGATTGATAGCAACTACAAGGTTTATATGATGATAGTGAGGACTGCTGTGATGTATGGTTTGGAGATGGTGGAACTGACAAAAAGACAGGAGTGAAGCTGGAGGTGGCAGAGTTGAAGATGCTAAGATTCTCATTGTCATGGTTACTGGCTAAGACTCAAAAGCAACACGGATGAAGACAGTAAGTTTAGTGACAATGATCTTTATTGCAGTAATTGTGCAGAAATTTTGCTATGATGAAAAGGTGCAACGAGGATCTGGCAACCCTGTGGGGAAGAGCAGAGACAGAGGTAAAAAGTGCTGATTAAAGATGCGCTGCTGATATTGAATTATGCTTACAGGTTCTTCCGAGGAGTAGGTGGGGGCAGGATAGAGATTCTCCGAGCTGAGGAGCTGGTTGTCAGTGGTGAGGGCATCAAGGTACAGCTGGGAACACTGTGTTGGAGTGAGGGGAATAGGCTGGCCAGGCCTGACGGAAAGGGAAATGGAGTCAGGGGCAGTGAATACAGATGGAGGTAAGTCGACTTACTTGGGGAATTGTGGGGAAAGTGCACAATCCAGAATATCCAAATCCAAGTCCGAAAGCAAGATCCAAGTCCAAGAGCAGGCAGGAGAGGGGTCAGAGCACAGCAGACAAAACCAGGCAAACTGAGGTTCGAAGTGTGAGGTAGGTAACAGGGTCTAGGAAAGCAGAGGTCAAAAACATGGCAGGCAAGACAAAGTTCAAATATAGCAGGTAAGGCAAGGATTCAACAGGTTGTGAGTCTACATGACCAGACAGAGTAGTGGGAGAGCCTCCCTTTTAAAGGATTCCCCTGATTAGAAACAGATGGTGATCAGCGCTGCAGAGAGAGTGCTAATCAGAGGGGAGAGAGGGAGAGGCGCACAGAGCAGGCAGGAAGCCTTACAATACTCCAACCCACGGACGCCTCCCAGCGTAACACAGGGTTTGTCAGGGTGATGGTGGTAAAAGTCAGTGATGAGGGAGTCATCCATTATAAAAGGACCTCGGGATCACTGAACGTTCCTCCGGCCCATACCCCTTCCAGTTAACCAGAAACTGCGGTGAGCATCCAGGATGCATGTCACCACGTAGACAAGACCCTCGTCTATCATCTTGGGCAGTGATGGTGGCTTGGATGGTGGACATAGGGAGCTGGCAAATGCAGGCTTAATGTGGGCAACATGAAAAGAGGAAATGACACGGAGGGCAGCAGGCAGGTCGAGCTTGACAGATGAGGGGTTAATAATGGCTTTAATAGTGAATGGGCCGACGAACCGGGGGGCCAACTTCCCAGAGTACGTCTTAAGAGGAAAGTTCTTTGTGGAGAGCCACACCCTTTTGCCAACCCGGTATGCAGGAGCAGGACGCCTACGCTTGTTTGCCCACCTTGAGTTCTCCACTGACTGCAGCAGCGCAACCCTGGTGTTCTTCCAAAAGTGCTTACAATATGTAATGTGGATGGCGATGGATGGGACCAACACCTCTTCTTCACTGATGGATAGGAGTGGGGGGTTGTAACCCAGGGAGGCCTCAAAAGGGGAGAACCTGGTCAGAACTCAGAACTCAGAACTCAGAAAGGATTTATTGCCAAGTACATTAACAGTAAACAACTGATAACATACGAGGGATTTGACTTGACACTGAAAACAACATGCATTTCCAGTGACACGGCAGCGTCGATAACGCGCCTGTCAGCAGACTAGGAACAGGAAGCATGGGGAAGAAAAGGATAAACACAATAGGAGAGAGCAAAAAAGCATTGATTGTCAGAATACCGGTCATAAATGATCAATATTATGATTACAAGAAAAAAAGCCCTCAATGCACAATGGTGGTGGCAGAGGTGGATGAATTGTGGGCATGTTCCAGCCAAGTGCTCCAAGCGGAAGGGTCCAATGCCATGACACAGTGTAGCATACCCTCCATCTCCCGGTTTGCCCATTCGCATTGGCCATTACTCTGAGGACAACATCCGGAGGACCGTGGCCCTGATGGTCTTGCAGAGGGCCCCCCATACCTTGGAAACGAACTGGGGACCACGGTCAGACATGATGTCAGAAGGGATGCCGTGTAACTTGACAAGATGAACCGATAGGAGTTGGGCTGTCTCCAAGGACGATGGGAGTCTCTTCAGGGGCATGAAGTGTGGGGCCTTGGAGAATCTGTCTATGATGGTGAGGATAACGGAGTGCCCATTGGATGGAGGCAGCCTCGTAACAAAATCGAGTGCGATATTGGACCATGGCTGGCTAGGGATGGGAGGGGCTGAAGCAGGCCGCGGGGTGGGGGGGTCTTGCCCGTGGAACATTGGGGGCAGTGTCGTATGTGGGCTTGGCCCCTGGGGCTTACCATAGCTGTCGGACGGATGACGTCAGGCGGGCTGTGGCCGCTATATACGTTTACCTTTTTCTGCTAATAAAGTTCAGTTCGTTGCTCAGCATAAGATGGCTTACGGCTTGCTCATTTTGTACGTAACATTTGGTGACTGAGGATTAAACCATGGGGGCTTGCGTGAGACCACCACCTCCATTCCTGGAGTCACTAGGTGTGCCACCCACACCATGGTGCTGCTGGAGATGGCAGGCAGGTGCGTGCACAGGTGCGATGATTGACGGCCATGACAGTACTCCCCCCCTACGGCACGCCTCTCGGCGGGCGTTCCAACCTTCCCGGGTGCGTCCGATGGAAGTCCCTGATGAGCTGCTTGTCCAGCACAAAGGAGGGACGCACCCAGGACCTCCACTCTGGCCCGTAACCCTTCCAGTCCACCAGGTATTGCAGGCCATGACCCCGGCAACGAACGTCCAAGATGGTGGGGAATGGCCAAGCCGGGTCACCGTCAATCACCATCGGTGGAGGTGGAGACCTGGGAGGAGGACACAAAGGGCTGGAGCAGACAGGCTTCACCTGCGACACATGAAAGGTCGGGCAGATGCGGAGGGAGTGGGGGAGAGTCAGGCGCACAGATACAGGGTTAACAATCTGGCTGATAGGAAAAGGACCAATGAACTGTTGAGATGTTTTCCTACGCTCAGCCTTCAGATTAATGTGCTTCGTAGATAACCATACCTGCTGACTCACCCGGTAGGTGGGGGCCGGGACCCTGCGCTGATTGGCCACCGTGGTGTTGCATTCCGCCGTCCGTTGGAGTGCTGCCCTGGCCGTCCTCCAGATCCACTGGCAATGCCTCAGGTAGGCACGAACCGAAGACACGGCGATGTCCCCCTCCTCCTCCGGGAACAGCAGGGGGTTATAACCCAACGAAGCTTCGAAGGGAGACATGCCGGTGGCTGTCGATACAGCAGTGTTGTGAGCGTATTCAATCCAAGGGAGGTGTGTGCTCCACGATGATGGGTTAGAGGTTGCGACGCACCGCAGCGCCGCCTCCACCTCCTGGTTGGCTCACTTGCACTGACCGTTGGTCTGTGGGTGATAACTGGATGACAGACTTGCCGTAGCCCCCAATGCAGCGCAGAAGGACCTCCAGACCCTGGAGACGAACTGAGGCCCTCGGTCAGAGACGATGTCCCGCGGGATACCATGCAGCCTGACAACGTGCTGGACCAGAAGATCGGCCATCTCCTTGGCTGTGGGCAACCCCTGCAGAGGGATGAAGTGGGCGGCCTTGGAGAACCTGTCAACCAGCGTAAGGATGGTAGTATAGTGGTTGGACATGGGCAGACCGGTGACAAAGTCCAAAGCCATGTGCGACCATGGCCTGCCTGGGATGAGAAGGGGATGAAGCAGCCTGGCCGGTGGTGAAGAGGACGTCTTACCAGTCGCACACTCAGGGCAGGCATGGATGTAGTCCCCCACGTCCTTCTGAAGAGACGGCCACCAAAACGACCTCTGCAGGAGCACCACAGTGCGCGCCCTTCCCAAGTGACAAGCAAATTTGGATGTATGACCCCATTGAATGACTTCCCCCCAGACAGTCGAAGGGACAAATAACCTCCCCGCTGCCCCCCTCCCCCGGGTCGGCCTCGTCAGATTGTGCCCTTAGGACCTTGTCCCTAATACCCCACAAGAGGGTGCCAACGACACATGATGAGGGGAGAATGGGGTGTTCGGCCTTCTCCGCCGTCTCTGGGGCAAATTGACGAGACAGGGCATCGGGCTTGGTATTCTTCGACCCGGGGTGGTAGGTAATGATGAAGTTAAACCGTCCAAAGAAGAGCGACCAGCGGGCCTGTCGGGCGTTCAGACGCTTGGCAGTCCGTAGGTACTCCAGATTTTTATGGTCGGTCCAGACGATGAACGATGAACGGCTGCGATGCTCCCTCCAACCAGTGCCGCCACTCCTCCAAGGCAAGTTTAACTGCCAGCAGCTCTCTGTCACCGATGTCATAATTGCGCTCTGCTGGGGACAGGCGGCGGGAGAAGTACGCGCAGGGACGAATCTTACCGTCCGTCGGGGAGCGCTGGGACAAGACGGCCCTGACCACCAAGTCAGAGGCATCCACCTCCCCCGGGCATTGGAGAGCGGGGTCCACCTGTGTCAGTATAGGCGAAGAAGAGAACTTGTTCTTCAGGCACGAGAACGCAGCGTCTGCCTCCTCCGCCCATCGAAAAGGCACCTTGGTGAAAGTCAGATTGATGAGTGGCAGGGCAATGCGACTGTAGTCTTGTACAGAACGGCGGTAGAAATTAGTGAATCCCAGGAACTGTAGGAGCTGCTTCCTAGACGAGGGGGTGGGCCATTCCACCACTGCCTTCACCTTGGCTGGGTCCGGGATGATCTCCTTATGGGCAATGATGAAGCCGAGGAAGGAGGTCCGGGAAACATGGAACTCGCACTTCTCCGCCTTTACGAAGAGCTTATTCTTCAGCAGCCGCTGCAGAACCCGCCTGACGTGGACGCAATGTTCCTCCATGGACTGTGAAAAGATGAGAATGTTATCCAGATAAATGAACACAAACGTGCCCAAAAAGTCTCTTAGAACATCATTGATAAGACGGAAGACGGCCGGGGCATTGGTCAGCCCAAATGGCATGACCAAGTATTCAAAATGCCCACTAGGGGTCCGAAAGTCTGTCTTCCACTCATCCCCCTCCTGTATCTGCACCAGGTGATAGGCGTTGCGCAGGTCTAACTTAGTGAAGCAACAGGCCCCCCGGAGGGAATCGAACGCTGAGTTGATGAGCGGGAGAGAGTATTTGTCCTTAATAGTTATGTTATTAAGCTCCCGGAAGTCGATGCAGGGCCTGAGAGAACCATCCTTCTTCCCTACGAAGAAAGAACCTGCCCCCACCGCAGATGATGAAGGTCTAATTATGCCCGAACTCAGGGACTCCTTAATATACGAGTCCATAGCCACGCGCTCCGGAGCAGACAGATTGTATAGTCTGCCAGATGGCAGTGGAGCACCGGCCCAGAGGTTGATTGCACAATCATACGGGCGGTGAGGGGGAAGGGAAAGGGCCTGGGATTTACTGAACACGGCCCCTAGATCGTTGTAGAAGTGTCGAAGATACACAGCAATTCACGTGAGGTTCAGAGTACGAGCTTTATTTTGTGCATCCCTCAAGAGGCGTGCCGCTAGCTTTCACAAGCTGTAGCCAGAATGCCCAAGATTCCCAGTGGCACACATACATATTCTACAATGAACAACTGAGATCTTAAGGAGTGGCTAAGTGCTGTCAGCCACTTTCTTTCTACATATTCTACAATCATGATACTCAGGTGGCACTTTCGACAGGTCGGAAGGAGGAGAGGCAGGTGCACCCAGAGGAACGGCAGGCGAGCATGCAGCAGACTGCAAACAGGCACTTAGGCAAAATGAGCTCCACGAAACCACACTCCCCAAATGCCAGTCAATGAAGGGATTATGCAGGCGCAGCCAGGGATAGCCAAGGATGACCGGAGTGGACGACACAGGTAAGACATACAGCCCTAACTCCTCCCGATGGTTGCCTGAAATAATGACTGACACTGGGGCGGCCTGATGAGTGACTGTGGCCAGTGGGCTTTAGACAGTGCTATGAGCCTGAGTGGGGTCTCTAACGGCTGCATAGAAAGCCCCAGCCAGGTTGCCAGGCTACCTGAAATAAAGCTCTGCTCGGCCCCTGAGTCAATGCATGTGTGTTAACCTCCTTGTGTCCATAACTAAAATGAATGGGAATCAAAAAGCGAGTGAGGGGATTATTGCGGGTTGAGTCCCTGAGACTCCCTACTGCGACGCACGGACTCCCCCTTTTGGCCGATTGGGACAGGATTCGACCTCATGCTCCTCGCTCCCACAATAAACACACAACCCCAACTCCCGGCGGCGCTGTCTCTCCGCGGATGAAAGCTTAGAAACCACCCATAACCATAGACTCCTGGTCCTCCGGGGAATCAACAGACAGAAGGGCCAGCAGGGGGGGCTGGAGGGAGTGGTGAGCCAGGCCACCCGAGCGACCGGAAGTTCTCCGCTCGGCCGCCCGCTCCCTCAGACGGTTGTCAATACTGATAGCCAGGGAGATTAACTCATGCAACGTGGAAAGCTTCTACAGGCGGGCTAACTCATCCCGTAGGCTAGGGCTCAGACTCCTAACAAAAATACTACATAGGGAGGCATCCTCCCACCCAACCTCCGTAGCCACGACCCGGAAGTCCACGGCATAGTCGGCGAGGGCCTTCGACCCCTGCCGGAGATTTAACAAACGAGAGGTAAGCACGTCTTCACGGTCCGAGTGGCCGAATACCTCCAGAAATTCCTGTACAAACTCAGTGTATGTTAGAGACGCATAATTACCCCTAGCCATCACCACATATGCCCAAGCTAAAGCCCGTCCCTCCAACAAATTAATCACATAGCCTATGCGACTTTGGTCAGTGGGAAAATCCCCGGGTACCCGTTGGAATACAATGTCGCACTGCATGAGGAACCCCCTGGCCTCCCCCAAATTACCCTTAAAACGGGCAGGAGTCGGGACGGGAGTAAGGCGACAAGTGGGGCCCGGAGTGGGCGGACTAGGGGTAGAACTAGTGGTGGAGCTAGCGGGAGCAGAGGAGCTAGCTGGGGCTGCAGGGAAACCCTGTGGGCTGATTAATCAATCTAGCCTGTCCGTGATGCGGGCTAACTGGGCTAGCATCACCTGCTGTTGGTAGGCTAACTGATCTACCCGTGTCTCTAAGTTGTTTATCCTGTGCGCAAGCTTGCTGTCTGCTGGGTCACTCTGGCGGAGTCGTACTGACATGGTATTTGTGACCCACAGAGCAGACATGACTCCAGGTAGATACAATTAACCGTTTTATTGAATAAATGTGTGTGAGTGGATGCGTGCGTGCAGGGTTGTGTAGTGTAGTGTAATGCAATCTGGATTTCCAGCTGGGGCCGGCAGAGCACCATACGCCCCGGCAACCCTGGGAAGAGACAGAGGCAGTTAGTGACAGCTTAGCCCGTCGGGCACTTTGGATGTAATTGTGCTTACTGTCAAGGTGGTAGAATGTAGCCCAGGTAGCGCTGAAGCTGCAGCCAGGAAGATAGTGCCCGCAGGTGACCGGTGAGCTGGAAGTTGGCGAGGGAGGCTGATTATCCGCTGCCGGGAAGGGAATGGTCCGCCACCACGGATCTCCACCTGTGCACAGGGGAAGCAGACAGGGTGAAAGGAAAGCGTGGTGGCTTACTTGTTGCTAGATGGTCCGGGAGGCGCAGGTCCGGACAGGGAACAGCAATGGCTTGGAAGCCGATGTGTAGATGCACAATGAGCTGGGAAGCTCGAAGGCTGGCGTAACAGGATTCCGGGAAAGGAACCAGATGACTCCGCACCGAGCACTGGTCCTGATGAAATAAATAGGCTGCTGGAGATGGCAGGCAGGAGCGCGCACAGGTGAGATGATTGGCGGCCATGACAAGCACGAGCAACGAGTGGTTAAAGGAGAAGCTACTGCTAACAAAGGACAATTTCATGCTAAACCAGATGATGCATATGGCTAGCCAAATTGAATCTGCCACCCAGCTAGGGAAGCAAATACTAGCTAATGAACAACTAGCTGACCAAGCTTCCTCTCCTCGCCAGGCCGATAGCAACACATCTAGCTACTCGGGGTGGACTTCCACACGAAAGCGGATCATGGCAAGGGCAGGAGCTGGAATTCAGACTGTGTGGCGGCTGTGGTTCCTTCCATCACTGGACGAGCTTGTCCGCCTGCCCCGCTAGAGGGAAGAAGTGCTACAACTGCGGTCAAGCTAACCACCTGGCTAGGGTTTGCACCACCGCCCACAAGACAGCAGATACAAGACCCGTGGCTGTAGCCTCAGTATGTGTAGCAGGTGCCAAGAATTGGCCGCTAAAATGGTACGATGTGCAGCTCAACGGAGTTGATGTGCCGCTCATGGTGGATTGGGGTGCTGCAAAGTCCATATTGAGCGTGTCCACAGTAAGAAAACTTTTCCCTAAAAAGACTATTACAGCGAGCATTGATAACATGTTTGGCTATGGACATGTGAAGATTGACATGGTGGGCACGGTCAGTTTTTCTGTGGCGTGTGGACCAAAGACTATTCCTGCATTCACCTTTCAGGTTTCATGCCATGGGGCTAACTTGTTGGATATTGACTTGTTGGGCGAGTTGGGGGTTCTCCATTACAAACCCGATGGGCTCCACGGTGCTAACAGTTTCACCAGCCTGGCATGTTTGCTGTCCAGAGCTGTTTGTGGGCCTGGGTTGCATAGCAGCTTTCAACCACCGTCCACTCACTGACCTGGGGATGACGCCCAAGATTCAACCTCTTTGCCGGTTGCCCCTCACCCTGTGGGACGACATCACAGTTGAGCTGAATAAACTTCTGAGCGCTGGCATTAAATTGAGAAAGTAGGAGACTTCCGGTTATAGCGGCCACGTAGGAAGACGTGTTTCACACTGCTCTGCTCCTAAAAATAAAAAGTTTGCTTAAACTCTCTCAATTGGAACAAAAACCCATCCCAGCGCTTAGGCGCGGATATGGTAAAGACCAAGGCTGGGAAATCAGGTGGTGGAAAAAGCAATTCGACAAAACAACCCAAGCTAACAGACTTCCACGCTCGAGGCGAAGCACAAAAAACTCCAGAGACTATGGCGGAGGATGGAGCCAGCGGCGGAGCGGGAACTGCTGGGGAGGGGACTAACGCAGTGCTCACTGCCATCAACTCTATGAGAGCAGAGTTTTCGTCTAAATTTGATGGGATTATAGCAGCGATAGAAGGAATGAGAAAGGAAAGAAGCGACTGTATGGAACGAGTATCGCAGGCGGAGCTCCGAATTTCAAACGCTGAAGATGACGTCACCAGCCTACCATTAAAGGTGCAAACATTGGAATTAAAATGGAAACGTCTGGAAGATAACGTCCTGGATTTGGAATCCCGTTCGCGACGGAATAATTTGAGGCTGGTGGGCCTCCCGGAGGGAGCGGAGGGACGGGACTCATGTTCCTTTTTGGAAAAGTGGATTCCAGAAGCGCTGAACAACGCGGATCTGCAGTCATCGGTCGTCTTAGAGAGAGCTCACCAAATCGGCCCACCGAGAGATAATAAGACACCACCGAGGACGCTGATTATGAAGTTCTTCAACTACAGGGACAAGATGGCGGTCACCAACGCGGTGCGAGCTAAAGGGGAAATTAAATACCAGGATCAACAGGTGCGGTTCTACCCAGATTTTCCCACAGGAATACAACAATTAAGGAAACAATTTGACCCCGCCCGCAAAGAGCTGCGCAACCTCGGGATTCGTCACGGAGTGATTAACCCGGCAAAACTGCTGGTCACATATAAGGGAAGAACCCACATCTTTAAGACCCCTCAAGAGGCACAGGAGCTCATTAAGCAGATCCAGGAGGAGACTGGTGGGAGCTAAGCATGAACATGACAAAGGTAGAACTTTTAAGCATCTGTACAGGCATCTGATTGATCTGAAACATATAACATGTCTACAAAATACAGACTGTATTAAAAAAAAAAAGCTATGATGTACAAAGTTGCTATAAAACTTTGAAGTTATGTTGAAAAAACTACAGAAGAGAGTTAATGTCATTAAAAATAGTAGTAGAGTCAGGGTGATTGAGAGGAGAGAGTGGTTTGACTGATCCTCGCAGGTGTGGAACAGTCACTAGCTATAACGGGAGACAGAATTTTTTTTTTGATTTTGGTGGGATAACCACGAATGTGGGGAAAGGGAATTTGTTTTTGTTTTTGTTTGGTTTGTAGGATGAATGTTCTATCATCCGTGTTTTTGCTTCTCTGTATGAGCATGTTCATATTGCAAGGTAATCTCAAACTCCTTATTGATCATAGACCAAAGCGTTAATCTTAATTTAACTTCATGGAATTGCAGAGGTCTACAAAATCTAAAAAAACTTAAACAAGTTATGAATAAAATAAAAGATATAGATTCAAAAATTGTATTTTTACAAGAAACTCATCTAATAGAGGAGGATGTAAAAAGAATTAGGAGAAGATGGCAAGGTAATGTGTTCACCTCATCATTTTCATCCCGAGCCAGGGGAGTTATGATTCTCATACATAAAACAGTCCCATTTCAAGTGAAAAATGTAATTGGAGACAAATTTGGAAGATATCTAATCATCCAAGGATCTTTGTTATTAGAAAATATAAATCTGGTGAACTTATACGGCCCCAATATTGTTGATCAAAATTTCTTTGTCAATTTATTCCTTATTTTATCATCACTTACAGGGCAACATATAATAGCAGGGGATTTTAATTGTACATTGAATCCCAGTATAGATAGATCAACAGGACTGGACTGTACACACAATGGATGCAGGATGACCATTAATCATTTTATGAAAAAATTGAGATTGCTAGATATATGGAGAGAAATGAAACCACAAGTCAAAGCTTATTCTTGTTATTCTAATACCTATAAGACATTCTCACATATTGACTACTTTTTGATCTCTGCAGAATTAAGGTCCAAGATTCAAAACTGTTTCTATGATAACATTGTGATCTCTGATCATGCACCCTGCTGTCTAATATATGTAGATAAGAAATTGACAAAGGATCCAGGTAGGTGGCATTTTCAGCATAAATGGCTTCAGGATGAGGAATTTGTTAAGTACATAGAAAAACAGATAGATGACTTCTTTGATATTAATACTACACAAACAACGGCATGTATAAAGTGGGAGGCTTTCAAAGCTTTTATTAGGGGGTATATTATTAGTTATACAGGTTCAAAATCTAAGAAGACTCGAGAGGAGAGAGTCCAATTGGAACGTAAAATAAAAATTCTTCAAGAAAAGGTGTATGCAGGAAGTAACCCACAGTTAAAGAACGAATTACTGATTCTGAGAGCTGAATATGATTTAAAAAAAATCAGCGAATAGAGCTGCCTCGAGTCTTCTAAGATTGAAGCAAACTTTTTATGAACAAGGTGAAAAATCAGGAAAATTATTGGCATGGCAGATTAAACAATTAGAATCTAAAACACCAATTACCAGTATTATAAGTAACGGACAGGTAGTTATAGATCCTTTAGAAATTAATAGTGCCTTTAGAGATTATTATGAAAAACTATATGATACAAAAAATGAAACTGACTTAACAAAACTAAATGGGTTTTTGGGTGGATTATCTATACCATGTATTCCAAATGAAAACAGGAAGATACTGGAGTCTAAAATTAGTCAAGAAGAAGTTGGGCAAGCCACTGATAATATGAAATCAGGAAAAAGAGCAGGACCAGATGGTCTTCCAGTTGACTGCTATAAAAAATTTAAGAACAAATTAATAAAACCACTTTTGGAAATGGTTTTAGAAGCATTTCAAAATAGTAATTTACCACCATACATGAATAATGCCTTAATTATACTGTTGCCAAAACCAGGTAAACCCCCTAATAAATGTGAAAACATGAGACCAATAAGCCTATTAAATGCTGATCTTAAGATAATCTGTAAAATTTTAGCAAAACGACTACAAGAAATATTACCAAATATTATTAACCGAGCTCAGAATGGCTTTATAATGGGAAGACAAGGCTTCCATAATGTAAGAAGACTATTTAATATTATTTATTCCAATAAAGAAGCACCGGATACAGCTCTCCTATCATTGAATGCCAAAAAGGCCTTTGATAGGGTCGAATGGCCCTATCTTTTTGAAGTCCTACAAAGGTTTGGACTTGGAAATAATTTCATAAAATGGGTCCAGATAATATACAATAATGCTACAGCAGAAATCCTAACAAACAGCAATATCTCAAAATCAATAAAAATCAACAGAGGATGTCGACAAGGCTGTCCACTTTCACCTTTATTGTTTACTATGGCAATTGAACCTTAAGCGATGGCAGTACGTTTACATCCACAAATATATGGAATTAAAGTAGGACCAACAGAACATAAAATCTCCCTGTATGCCGATGACATAATTTTGTTTATGTCAAATTTTAAAAAATCAATTCCGACCTTGTTAAATTTAATAAAGAACTTTGGGGAAATATCAGGATATAAAACAAATAAAACAAAATCTTCAATATTAATGTTAAATGAGACCCAGAGAAATCACCCAGCTCCTGAGGTAAATCAATTCAATGTTGTAAATCAGTTTAAATATTTAGGAATTCAAATTTTGCCTAAGTTGGAATCAGTCGCCAGTGCCAACTATGAAGCCTTAATGACAGATATTGATGAGTTACTTCAGAGATGGATGTCACTACCAATGTCGATGATCAGGAGAATTAATATACTTAAAAGTAATATCTTACCAAAAATACTTTATTTATTTCAAAACATTCCTTTACCACCACCTTCAGATCTATTCTCAAGAATTAAAAAAAAGTTAGTGGAATTTATATGGAACAATAGGAAGGCTAGATTACGTTTGTCCTTACTATATTTACCATTTGATCGTGGAGGTCTGAAATGTCCAAACTTTATGTTGTATTACTGGTCAGCACAACTGAGGTCTATGACATATTATTTTTCATCAAATGATTTCCTCACTGGACTGAAATGGAATCATACAATTTACCTTTACCTCTTCCCTTATTCATATACTCAGACTCGGCTAAAAAATTACAGAAACAAGTTAAAAATCCAATTGTAAAGCACATGATCAAAATATGGTGTGAAACCAAAAAATATTTAAAAGAACCACACTCACTGTCACAATTTAGCCCAATATGGGGTAATCAATATTTTACACCAGGGAGAGCGGATGCTGTATTTAAAGTATGGAATTTAAAAGGGATTCAGAAGATTCAAGTTTTATATTTGTCACGTTCAGATAACATAATGTCTTTTGAAGAACTGAGGATTAAATTCAATCTTAATAGAACACATTTTTTTAAGTATCTTCAGCTTAGAAATTTTATTCGATCAAATCAAAATAATGCTCTCACTCGACCTACTTATTCATCCTTGGAAAAAAATTTTGACTAAAGATAGTCATCCTCCAAAAACTACAGTATGTCCAAAACTCAGCCGCCCGCCTACTTACTCACTCCCGCTCCAGAGACCACATCACTCCTCTCCTCCGTCAGCTCCACTGGCTCCCCATTCAACAGCGCATCAACTTCAAGATCCTCCTCATCACCTATAAAGCTCTCCATAACCTCGCCCCCTCATACCTAACGGACCTTCTGTCTCGTCATTCTCCCACTCGTCTCCTCCGCTCTGCTGACGCTCACCTTCTTACCCCCATCACCAAGACAAAATTCCGCACCCTGGGTGATAGATCATTCGCCATCGCCGCACCAACCCTCTGGAATTCCTTGCCCCTTCACATCCGGTCTGCCAACACACTTGCTTCTTTTAAAAGTCAACTCAAAACCCATCTTTTTAAATCTACCTATAAAAACTGACTGCCTCTTCTACCTATGTGTACCTATGTGTATGTGTTTACCCGTTCTCTGTATGTTTGTCCCTATGCTGCTTTGTAAAGCGTCTTTGAGTATTTAGAAAAGCGCTATATAAGACTGATGTATTATTATTATTATTATTATTATTATAGTAAGAGAAAGGGTATTATTTCAGAGTTTTATAACTCAATGACACTATTCTCAAGTGAAAACTCACAGAAAAGACTGAATTATTGGAAAGAAGACCTGCAAATTGAAATTTCAGAGGAACAATGGGAAATGGCTTGTACAGAAGCTCAAACCAAGTCAATAAATGTACGTCTTAAACTGATACATTTTAAATGGTTAATGCGGATGTATGTTACACCAGTGGAGTTAAATAGATATAACAAAAACATACCAGATACATGCACAAAATGTAAGTAAAGTAAAGGAACCCTATTTCACTGTTTATGGGAATGTAGAAAAAACAGAATGTTTTGGGAAGAGGTGAGGGTAACAATTGAAAAAATAATTTCAAAACAATTCACATTGAACCCTAAACTGTTTTTGTTGGGTCTGTATCCAGAAAAACATAACTTTAATAAGAGTGAAGAGCATTCATAGACCTCGATTTGCTTAATGCCAAAAAATGTATTGCACTACTGTGGAAAAAGACTCGTAGACCAGATGTGACTCAGTGGTTAAGACAGATGTTAACAAACCTTCCACTAGAAAGAATAACATACATACTGAAATCAAAGGAAAATGTGTTTGAGAATATATGGAGACCTTTCATTGATTATGTAAAGAAATTAAACATAACTTCTGAAGAAGAAGGTGAATGATATGTGTGGACCTTGCAAATTCCAAACTGGTGAATGTATAATATGTATACTTATGTAATAGATTACCTAGACTAAACAGAGGAGCATTGTTGTTGATTTGCTTTTGTTAATGGTTGTTGTTGTTTTTAGTATATTTTATTTGTTGTTGTTAGTGTTTGTTTTTTTTCCACAATATCTTTATTGAACCTTTTTTTTTTTTTAACAAACATGATACAAACAATCAAACACTAACACTAAAGTACTACAAAAAAAAAAAAAATGCACTTAAAACACCAACAACCACCAACAAAATCAAGTCTTCAACAATGCTCCTCTGTTTAGTCTAGACAATCCAATACATAAGTATACATATTATGTTCACCAGTTTGGAATTTACAAGGTCCACACACATCATTCACCTTCTTCTTCAAAAGTTATGTTTAAATTTTTTACATAATCAATAAAAGGTCTCCATATATTCTCAAACACAATTTCCTTTGATTTCAGTATATATGTTATTCTTTCTAATGGAAGGTTTGTTAACATCTGTCTTAACCACTGAGTCACATCTGGTCTATGAGTCTTTTTCCATAATAGTGCAATACATTTTTTGGCATTAAGCAAACTGAGGTCTATGAATGTTCTTTCACTTTTATTAAAATTATGCTTTTCTGGGTACAGACCCAACAAAAACAATTTAGGATTCAATATGATTTGTTTTGAGATTATTTTTTCAATTGTTACCCTCACCTCTTCCCAAAACATTCTTATTAATCTACATTCCCATACACAATGAAATAGAGTTCCTTTACTTTCCATGCATTTTGTGCATGTATCTGGTATATTTTTGTTATATTTATTTAACTCCTCCGGTGTAACATACATCCGCATTAACCATTTGAAATGTATCAATTTAAGGCGTACATTTATTGATTTGGTTTGAGCTTCTGTACAAGCCAATTCCCATTGTTCCTCTGAAATTTCAGTTTGCAGATCTTCTTTCCAGTAGTTTAATCTTTTCAGTGAATTTTCACTTGAAGATAGTGTCAATGAGTTATAAAACTCTGAAATAATACCCTTTCTTTTACTATCTTTCATCATCATTTTTTCCAAGGATGAATAAATAGGTCGAGTGAGAGCTTTATTTTGATTTGATCGAATAAAGTTTCTAAGTTGAAGATATTTAAAAAAATGTGTTCTATTGAGATTAAATTTGATCCTCAGCTCTTCAAAAGACATTATGTTATCTGCACATGGCAAATATAAATCCTGAATCTTTTGTATCCCTTTTAAATTCCATACTTTAAATACAGCGTCCGCTCTCCCTGGTTTAAAATATTGATTACCCCATATTGGACTAAATTGTGACAGTAACTGTGGTTCTTTTAAATAGTTTTTAGCTTCACACCATATTTTGATCATATGCTTTACAAATGGATTTTTAACTTGTTTTTGTAATTTTTTTGCCGAATCTGAGTATATGAATATGGGAAGAGGTAAAGGTAAATTGTATGATTCCATTTCAGTCCAGTGAGGGAGATCATTTGATGAAAAATAATATGTCATAGACCTCAGTTGTGCCGACCAATAATACAACATAAAATTTGGACATTTCAGACCTCCACGATCAAATGGTAAATATAATAAAGACAGACGTAATCTAGCCCTCCTGTTGTTCCATATAAATTCCACTAACTTTTTTTTTATTCTTGAGAATAAATCTAAAGGTGGTGATAAGGGAATGTATTGAAATAAATAAAGTATTTTAGGTAAAATATTACTTTTAAGTATATTGATTCTCCCTATCATCGACATTGGTAGTGACATCCATCTCTGAGTTAACTCATTGATATCTGTCATTAAGGCTTCATAGTTGACACTGGCGACTGATTCTAGCTTAGGCACAATTTGGATTCCTAAATATTTAAACTGATTTACAACATTGAATTGATTTACCTCAGGGGCTGGGTAATTTCTCTGGGTCTCATTTAGCATTAATATTGAAGATTTAGTTTTATTTATTTTATATCCTGATATTTCCCCAAAATTCTTTATTAAATTCAACAAGGTTGGAATTGATTTTTTTAGATTCGACATAAACAAAATTATGTCATCGGCGTACAGGGAGATTTTATGTTCTGTTGGTCCAACTTTAATTCCATATATTTGTGAATGTAAACGTATCGCTATCGCTAAAGGTTCAATTGCCATAGTAAACAGTAAAGGTGAAAGTGGACAGCCTTGTCAACATCCTCTATTGATTTTTATTGGTTTTGAAATATTGTTATTTGTTAGGATTTCTGCTGTAGCATTATTGTATATTATTTGAACCCATTTTATGAAATTATTTCCAAGTCCAAACCTTTGTAGGACTTCAAAAAGAAAGGGCCATTCAACTCTATCAAAGGCCTTTTCGGCGTCCAGTGATAGGAGAGCTGTATCCGGTGCTTCTTTATTAAAATAAATAATATTAAATAGTCTTCTTACATTATGGAAGCCTTGTCTTCCATTTATAAAGCCATTCTGATCTCGATTAATAATATTTGGTAAAATTTCTTGTATTCGTCTTGCTAAAATTTTACAGATTATCTTAAGGTCGGCGTTTAATAGGCTTATTGGTCTCATATTTTCACATTTATTAGAGGGCTTACCTGGTTTTGGCAGCAGTATAATTAAGGCATTATTTATGTATGATGGTAAATTATTATTTTGAAATGCTTCTAAAACCATTTCCAAAAAAGGTTTTATTAATTTATTCTTAAATTTCTTATAAAGGTCAACTGGAAGACCATCTGGTCCTGCACTTTTTCCTGATTTCATATTATCAATGGCTAGCCCAACTTCTTCTTGACTAATTTTAGACTCCAATATCTCCCTGTTTTCATTTGGAATACACGGTATAGATAGTTCGTTCAAAAACCCATTTAGTTTTGTTAAATCAAATTCATTTTTAGTATCATATAATTTTTCATAGTAATCTCTAAAGGTTCTGTTAATTTCTAAAGGATCTATAACTACCTGTCCGTTACTTATAATACTAGTAATTGGTGTTTTAATTTCTAATTGTTTAATCTGCCATGCCAATAATTTTCCTGATTTTTCACCTTGTTCATAAAAAGATTGTTTCAATCTTAGAAGACTCGAGGCAGCTCTATTCGCTGATTTTTTGTCGTATTCAGCTCTCAAAATCAGTAATTCATTCTCCAACCTTGGATCACTTCCTGCATACACTTTTTCCTGAAGACTTTTCATTTTATGTTCCAATTTAGCTCTCTCCTCTCGAGTCTTCTTAGATTTTGATCCTGTATAACTAATAATATGTCCCCTAATAAAAGCTTTGAAAGCTTCCCACTTTACACATGCTGATGTTTGTGTAGTATTGATGTCAAAGTACTCGTCTATCTGTTTTTCTATATACTTGACAAATTCCTCATCCTGAAGCCATTTATGCTGAAATTGCCATCTACCTGATTCCTTTGTCAATTTTTTATCTGCATATATTAGACAACAGGGTGCATGATCAGAGATCACGATGTTATCATAAAAGCAGTTTTGAATCTTGGATCTTAATTCTGTGGAAATCAAAAAATAATCAATACGTGAGAATGTCTTGTAGGTACTGGAATAACAAGAATAGGCTTTAACTTGTGGTTTCATTTCTCTCCATATATCTAACAATCTCAATTCTTTCATAAAATGATTAATAGTCATCCTACATCCATTGTGCGTACAATCCAGTCCTGTTGATCTATCTATACCTGGATTCAATGTACAATTAAAATCCCCTGCTATTATATGTTGCCCTGTAAGTGATGATAAAATAAGAAATAAATTAGCAAAGAACTTTTGATCATCTATATTGGGACCATATAAGTTCACAAGATTTATATTTTCTAATAGCAAAGAACCTTGAATGATTACATATCTTCCAAGTTTGTCTCCAATTACATTTTTCACTTGAAAAGGGACTGATTTATGTATGAGAGTCATAACTCCCCTGGCCCGGGATGAAAATGATGAGGTGAATACACTTCCTTGCCATCTACTCCTAATTCTTTTTATATCCTCCTCTATTAGATGAGTTTCTTGTAAAAACACAATTTTTGAACCCATGTCTTTTATTTTATTCATAACTTGTTTAAGTTTTTTTAAATTTTGTAGACCTCTGCAATTCCATGAAGTTAAATTAAGATTAACACTTTGGTTTATGATCAATAGAGAGTTTGGGATTACCTTGCAGTGTAAACATGCTCATACAGAGAAACAAAAACATGAGTGGTTGAACATTCATCCTACAAACTACACACAAACAAATTCCCCCTTCCCACACTTGTGGCGAACCCCCCAAAATCAAAAGAAAAATTCCGTCTCCCGATATAGCCATCGACCGTTCCACATCCACGGGGAACAGCCTAAGCCACTCCTTCTTCATCCTCCCAATCACCCTAACTCTACTGCTTTTAATGACGTAACATTAACTCTCCTCTGTAGTTTTCCAACTTAACTCCAAAATTTTTAACAACTTTGTACATCATAGTTTTTTTTTGTTTGTTTTGTTTTTGTTTTTTTTTTAATATATAATACAATCTATATTTTGTAAACTTGCTGTTTACTTCAAGTCAGTCAGATGCCTGTGCAAATGCTTAATTATTCTACCTTATATTTTGTTCATGCTTAGCTCCCACCAGTCTCTTCTTCTTCTTTGATCTTCTTGATGAACTCCTGCGCCTCCTCTGGGGTCTTGAAGATGTGGGTTCTGCCCTCATACGTGGTCAACAGTCTCGCAGGATAGATTACACCATGACGAATCCCAAGGTTGCGCAGCTCCTTACGTATGGGATCAAACTGCTTCCTCAATTGTTGGATTCCTGTGGCCAAATCTGGGTAGAACCGCACCTGCTGATCCTGGTGTTTAATCTCTCCTTTAGCTCGTGCAGCGTTGAAGATCTTCATCCTGTCTCTGTTGCTAAGAAACTTCATAATTAAGGTCCTCGGCGGTCCCTTATCTCTCCGTGGGCCAATACGATGTGCTTTTTCCAGAACCACTGCTGATTGCAACTCCTCGCTGCCCAGCACCTCCGGAATCCACTTTTCCAGAAAGGAATATACGTCCCGACCTTCTGATTCCTCTGGAAGACCCACCAGCCTCAAGTTATTCTGTCTCGACCGAGATTCCAAATCCAAAATATTATCTTCTAGACATTTATTTTTTTTTTCCAAAGTGCGCACCTTTAATTGAAGACGGGTGACGTCATCTTCAGCACTAGCGAGACGGAGCTCCATCTGCGCCGTTCGTTCTACACAGTCACCCAATTCCTTTCTTATTCCTTCCAACGCTGTCATAATCCCATCAAATCTAGAGGAAAAGTCCGCTCTCATTGAACTCATGGCAGCCATCAGCGCATCTGCGCCGCTCCCCGCAGATATCGCACCGTTGCCAGCCTCCTCCGCCATATATGGAGTTTTGTTTGCTGCGTCACAGACCTGAAAGTCCGTTAATTTGGACTGTTTCGGCGGCTCGCTTTTTCCTTTACCTGGTTTTCCAGCCTTAGGCTTCGCCGACATATCCTCGCCCAAACGCTGGGATACGTTCTGTCCCAAATGAGAGAGTTATTTGCCGATTTTTTTCTCCAGGAGCAGAGCAGAGTGAAACACGTCCGTCTTACGTGGCAGCCATAACCGGAAGTCCAGTGTTTGTTTTTTAATTTTTAAATTACTTTAGTGTTAGTGTTTGACTGTCTGTGCCATGTGTGTAAAAAAAAGGTTCAATAAAAAATATTGTGGAAAAAAAATTGAGAGAGTAGATGCCTTGCCGTGGATCTCAAATATTGTGGTGGCTTAAAAGAAATCAGGTGGGTGAGATAGAATTGCTCGCGTGTGTTTGGGCATGCAAACAGTGGCACATTTACCTCTATGGACACCACTTCACCCTGCGCACGGACCACAGGGCGCTGACGACCCTGCTGGAAATGACCAGATCAGGACACAGGCTCCTGTGGAACCACAGGTGAAGGGAAGGGCTGCAGGCTTACAACTTCACTACTCAGTTCACCCCAGGCAGGGAGAACTTGGCGGCGGACCTCCTGTCCCGTGCCACACTTAACACCATGCGACCTGATGATTGTGATCCTCTGGCGGTGGATCTGATCAATACGTTGCACGACCCCCTCCGGAATGCGGTGTCCCTCCAGGAACTCCAGGTGGAGTCGGAGCAGGATCCAACTTTGTCTCAACTGTGCTCGTTCATCAGAGGGGGTGGCCCACAAAGATGCAGGGTGATCTGGCACTTTTTCACAGGGTCAAGGACGAGCTGAGCTGCTGGAACGACGTATGTGTGGTGAGAGGACACTGCATGGTGGTTCCGGTGTCACTAGGGGCTCGTGTTTTGTCCATGCTCCACGAGGGCCATCTGGGGGTGGTTAGGGTGGAACAGCACTGCAGGGACTTGGTTTGGTGGCCAGGTAGTAACAAGGACATTGAGGTTATGGTAAAGTACTGTGTGCCGTGCTTGGAGAGTAGGAAAACCGTGGTACCACCATTCCCACCCCTGCGACCGTTACAGTATCCGGAGGGCCACTGAAAGCACATTAAACTGGACATCTGCGGTGAATTACACACAGCCCCCAAGAACAACCATTTCCCATTGGTGGCCTATGATCTGTTTTCAAAGTGACTGGAGGTATCGCCCACTTGTTCGGTCATAACCAATGGGGTCATCAATTTCCTCACTTCGCTCTTCACTCAGTGGGGTGTTCCAAGCACCATTACGACGGACAATGGGCCACCATTCATCTCTGGGGGGGTTTGAGGAGTTTGGGGGGGGGGAAGGGGGCATGGAGCACATTAGAACCTCGTTCTATCATCTTCAGGCTAACGGGGGGTGGAATGTTTCAACAAGACATTAAAGAATGGACTAACAGCACACATGGTAGATGGCTTTAAGTTCATTGATGCTCTTCAGAACACACACTCCTCCATTACAGAGCGATGGTCCACGCCACAACAGGGTATTCCCCTGAGAAGCTCATGCTGGGACGTGAATTATATCTTCCTCTGGACCAGTTGTAGACCCCCACAGCCACCCCTCCGGTGGATGCAAAACCACCAAGGGGGGCGGATTCTTGAACAACAGAGGCAAATGAAACAACGCTTCGACAAGAAGCACAGGGTGAGAATTCATAGACTCAGAGTAGTGGACTAGGTTAGGATCAGGCACCCCAACCGTACGCACAAGCTGCAGCCGTTCTGGGCAGGACCACTGCAGATCATGGAGCAGTTGGGCCCGGACATGTTTTGCCTCTTGGATGGGTCACAGTGGCATTCTAGCTGCCTCAGGAAAACTTCACTGACCCAGGATCCAAGGGCACTAACAGACGAGACAGACACCGGCTGGAACTTGACTGATGAGGTGCTAGGGGCGCACGGGAATGGCCGATGGAGCCAATATCAGGACCTCCACCTGTGAGGCACTTGGCAAGAAACCGTCAGAGGCCAGGGGTATCTGAAAGACTTTGTTGTGGGACTGGGTTAGCCAGGATGTGTTGGTTAACAGGTAGCAGAATAATCCACCTCAACATGCGGGCACCTTGGTAGTCCACCCAAGTGCCCAGTTTGTTGTTGGTGTTTTTCTGTGCAAAATGTTCATGTTATAATTAAGTTATTTTATATGGGTGTTTAATTCGCTAAATTTTTGGGGGGGAGTTATTAGCTAATGTTATTTGTTGTTCTTCATTTGGGGGGGGGGGGTTGTATGTGGGTTTGTCCCCTGGGGCTTGCAATAGCCGTTGGACGGATGACATCAGGTGGGCTACGGCCACTGTATATATTTACCCTTTTCTGGCAATAAGGTTCAATTCGTTGCTTGGCATAAGATGGCTCACGCCTCGCTCATTTTGTACATAACAGGCAGGCCTTAATATAGTTGTGGACATTGTTGTCCATAGAGAGCCACCAAAAGGTGTGACGAGAGAAGAAAGGGTCCTAGCTACTCCTGGATGACAGGCAAACTTAGTCGTATGCATCCAGTGGATGACTACACCCTTCACAGCAGCAGGGATAAAAGGCCAATCCATAACCACCTTGATCTTTTTAGGGTCTGGTTCTATCCGGCCCTTGGAGATTATGAACCCCAGGAAGGTGGTCAAGGTGGTGTGAAATTCACACTTCTCCACCTTTACATAGAGTTGATTCTCTAAAAGGCGTTGGAGGCGTCTGATGTGTACTTTGTGCTCTGCCAACGATCGGGAGTAAATCAAAATATTGTCCAAGTAAACAAAAACAAATGAGCCCCAAAACCTCGTTGTATGCCATTTATGAAGCGTTGGAAGACTGCGGGGGTGTTGGTAGGTTCCATGCAGTTCTGACATTCCTTGACTTTAGGAAAGCCTTTGATTCAATTAACCATGAAATTATGTTCAAGATACTGAAGGCTTACAGTATTCTACAGTATTCTTTTGTCAGGTCAGGCATTGGCTTGCTTGCTACCGGATAACCATGAAAACTGGTACTACCTGTCTCATGGGTCGGGCTGTCGGCGACTCAACCGGCATCCCCGCCCTTCTGAGGGCGTGGAGGGTGATACAGGGCATCCTGGCAGAACTTAAAACAATATCTGCCACAGGTCTGTGGTGGACCACTCCCAGTTACATGGGGTCAGACTGGACATCCTGGCAGATAAACATATCTGTCGCAAGGTCTGTGGTGGACTGTGCCAGTCAGTGCATTGTGACATGCACTACACAAAGAGCAGAGATAAACAAACCTATCACCTGCTCAGTCACTGCAACAGATACTGGAGTCAGTTTGTCTTGGCTTGTCCTTGCCACTGATAATACCTTTATCTGCCAAGAGTGTGCTGCTAATCCAGCAAAAGCTAGCAGTACTCAAATAATTTGCAAGCAGTTTCATGAAATGGTCAATCAGAAAGCAACTCATACCGGCTTGGACGTCGCCCGGGCTCACAAGGTCCGCGCTGATCTGTTCACACTCTGACAGGCAGCGAAAAGTAAGCTAGGAGCAGGAAGACAAAAGAAGAGGAAAACAGCAGCCTTGTGTGTAGCAGAATAGAATGTACGCACTCTGTTGGACAGAACAACATCACAGCGCCCAGAAAGACAGACCGCGCTTGTGGCCCTGGAAATGAACAGGTATAATGTAGACATAGCTGTACTTAGTGAAACAAGATTGCCTGGATATGACAGCTTAGAAGACCATGGGTACATCTTCTTTTGGAGTGGGAGATCAACTCAAGAAAGGAGAGAAGCAGGAGTGGGCTTTGCAGTTAGAAAGGAGATAGCAGCAATGCTTGATGATGAACCGGTGCCAATCAACGACAGGATAATGACTATGAGACTCCCACTACAGCGGAAGATGTATGCCACACTCATCAGTGTATATGTCCCAACAATGACCAACACAGAGGAGGTGAAGGAAGAGTTCTGCAGTGATTTACGTGAGACTATCAGGTGTGTACTGACTGATGACAGGCTGATACTCATTGGAGATTTTAATGCCAGAGTTGGTTTGGACACTGAGAAATGGAAAGGAGTGCTAGGCAGTCATGGAGTAGGCAAGTGCAATGCTAATGGAGAACTTCTACTTGCACTATGTTCAGAGTACAACCTTGTGATAACCAACACTCTATTTAAGCACAAGGACACACAAAAAGACATGATGCACCCAAGATCCAAGCACTGGCACTTATTAGACTACATCATAGTCAGGCAGAGAGACATAAGGGATGTACTGGACACCAGAGCAATGAGAGGCGTGTACTGTGGTACTGATCATGTTATGCTGAGATCTAGATTAAGGATTTGGAGATGAAAACAGCACTGCAGGACGGGTGCGAAGCCACCACGGAAGCTAAACACTAGTGCACTGAAAGGCCAAAAGAAGCAGGAAGAACTTACACAGGAAATGGATGAAAACTTGAAAGACTGGGACAGCAACAACTCAGAGAAGGACATAGGAGAGAAATGGGCAACACTGAAGGATACGGTGTACAGTATCAGACTGCGAGTGATGTATTAGGCCACCCTGAGAGGAAACATCAAGGTTGGTTTGATGAGCATGATGAACACCTGAAGAAACTACAAGAAGCGAGGAATACAGCTAGGCAGGAAAACCTGCAGTGTAACACAAGGTCGAAGAAGAAGAAATACTCAAAGGCTCAGAGTGAGCTACAGAAGTACACCAGAGAGATGAAGTCCAACTGGTGGGATGAAAAAGCGGAGGAACTTCAAACTGCAGCAGACAGGAAGGACATGAAAACATTCTTCACAGGTTTGAGAGAAATCTACGGCCCTAAACCAAGAGGATTAATCCAACTAAAGGCTATGGATGGTGAAACGGTTTTGCAGGAGAAAGGCAAGATCCTGGACAGATTTGCAGACCACTTTGACCAACTACTAAACAACCCTGGAGATCTCACTGAAGAGGCTAAAAAAGCTCTAGTGCAGCGACCAGCTGTATCAAGTCTGGATGAACCACCAAATTTTGATGAACTAATGGCAGCTATCAGGACAACACAGAATGGTAAAGCTCCAGGAAGGGATGGAATTCCAGCAGAAGTGTGGAAATTTGGTGGTGTTCAGCTGACCAACTGCCTGCACAAGCTCATCCAAAAGATATGGGATGCCCAGAAAGTACCTCAAAACTGGAAGGATGCAAGTATTGTGCCTTTGTTCAAGAAAGGTGACAGGAAAGATTGTGGAAATTACCGAGGTATATATCACTGCTTGCCACTGTTGGTAAGATTCTCTCATGTGTACTACTGAACAGACTCAATGAACACATCTTGCAGAATGTACTAACGGAAACCCAGTGCGGCTTTAGAAGTGGAAGAAGCACAATGGACATGATTTTCTGCTTGAAACAGGTTCAAGAAAAGTGTATCGAACAGAACATGCCGCTTTATGTAGTCTTCACAGACTTCAGTAAAGACTTCGATACTGTCTCGCAACAAGGACTTTGGCAGGTACTCAAGAAATATGGCTGTACAGAGAAGTTTGTCAGCCTGATTGAGGCACTCCATACAGATATGCAAGCAAACGTGGCAATGAGTGGTTCAGTATCTAAAGACTTTTCAGTAAGCAATGGGGTGAAACAAGGGTGTGTGCTGGCACCTACACTCTTCTCGCTGTATCTGGCAGCCATGCTTGAGGTGGCCTTCAAAGATACTTCAGAAGGAGTATACATTCAAACAAGGAAAGAAGCAGAGTTGTTCAATGTGGCACAGTCTAAAGCCAAGAGTAAGACATCGATAAAGCTAGTAAGAGAAATGCTCTTTGCCAACGACAGTGTTCTAGTTGCACACAGTGTGGAAGATATGCAATCTTTAGTGGAGAAATTTGCAAGAGCAGCTAGCCAATTCAGCCTCCAAATCAACATCAAGAAGACAGAGTGCCTTTATCAACCACCAAAGTTCCAGTTATCAACATCACTACCAGAAGAGATTAGCATTGGTACAGAACCACTTGTCAAGTGCAAGATTTTCAAGTATCTAGGGAGTACTGTTTCAGAGAATGCTAGGCTGGAAGATGAACTATCTCTCAGAATGGGAAGAGTGAGCACTGTGTTTGGAAACTTGAGGGAGAGACTGTGGAACAATTGACATGTGTCTATCCGTGTGAAATGCAAAGTGTACAGAGTAACAGTACTGGCTACTCTATTGTACGGTGCTGAAACTTGGACTGTCTACAGAGTGCAGGTGAAGAAACTCCACGCTTACATGATGAGACACCTTCGAGCCATAATGAACATCTTATGGAAAGAAAAGATAACCAACATAGAAGTGTTGAAATGAATTGGTCTACCATCAATGGAGGACACGCTAATACAGATGAACCTGAGATGGCTCGGACATGTTGAGAGGATGGACCACTAGCGTCTACCTCGGCAGTTACTCTACTCACAGTTGTGTGAGGGCAAACGCAATCAGGGTAGACCAAGGCTCAGATTTAAAGATACTGTAATAAGAAACTTGAAGAAGTTGGATTTAGACAGGAGTTCCTGGCAGCGGAAGGCTAAGGACAGAGCTGTGTGGAGGAATCTGATCAGACCTAAATGAAACAGTCATTGTCGCCCATGACAGACTGCTATGATGATGATGACAGTATTCTATCAAGGCTGTGTAATGCTATTCAGGCGATGTATACCAACACATACACCAAGGTTTGTCACCGCAGATGGCGAGTCGGATGAATTTGAGATCACTTCGGGAGTACCCCAGGGCAATACTTTGGCTTCGTTCCTGTTTGTTATCATCCTAGATTTTTTTTTTGTAATTAAAGTTTTTATTGACTTTATACAGGATGGTACTACACATACTGATCTTCCAGGTATCACATCAGTCTCCAAAAAGGGTAAATAAATAGGGAAAAGAGTTATCATCCTAGATTATGCCCTGCGGAAAGCCATTAATGGGAGAGAAGCAGAGCTGGGTCTAATGTCCTCGTAGATCCTGAAGAATACCGGAGAAAGCAATAGCAGATCTGGATTATGCAGATAACATTGTTTTGCTGTCAAACAACATCTCACAGGGGGCGTTAAGTGAGCATGTGAAGTAGATAGACATGTTTTGGCTGTGCTTCTCTCCGAGTTCTGCTAAAAGTGTAATAATACTGTATAAAACAGACGCACAGGCGGATAAATTTTGCCTACTCCACGCTTAGATAATGTGCTTGAAAAGAACAAGATGCCAAAGCCACAAGTGGCCAGCAAACTGAAATCCATCGATGCTCAAGCCACCGGAGCTTTGGCTAATGCTAAAGATGGGCCTGCTAATCCACTCCCCAGCCCGGACAAATTGCCGGATAAAACGTATGTAATGTGCAAAGAACTTTGTCAACAGACGTCCAACTCAATTCTACATGCTATTAATGAGCGCTTCGATGCCTTCCATACCAGCCTTCGGTCATTAGTGACAACTCAAGCTGATTTTCAAGCTCGTGTGGCTAACTATGAGCTAGCAACCAGCGACCTCAAAATGCGGATGCAGGAGCTCAAAGCTACATGCTCAGAGCTCACTAACCAAAACAAACAACTCCAAGCTAAAGTGCTGGACCTAGAGGCTTGCTCTCGGAGACACAACATTAAGATCGTGGTGATACCAGAGGGTGAGGAAGGAGGTAAACCCACAGAGTTTGTTTCACAGCTGACACCCCAAATGCTCGGAGATAAGTGTTTTTCACACCTGGTCAAAGTGGGCCGTGCACATTGTTCTCTCCAGCCAAAGCCAGTGGCCGGGGGCAGACAGCACACCATTCTGGCACGCATCCACCACTTTCAGGATAAAGAATCGATTCTGCGCTATGGCAAGCTGAATACTATGAAGTATAAAGGCAACAAAATTCTAATTTTCCCCGATTACCCCAACGACCCTGCTGGAAAAACCAGCATAGACCAGCATAGACCAGTATGAAAATGCTGGTCTATCCTGGTTTATTCTAGTCTATGCTGGTCCACCAGCTAAACCAACACCAAACCAGCATAGTATGCTGGTATGACCAGCTTCAAAACACAACAAATCATGCTGGTGACCAGCATGCTGGTCCATGCTGGTTTTTCCAGCAGGGGAGGTGATGATGCAGTGCTGTGCCTTTCGAGATGTGATGCAGTCGCTCCGGAACAGAGGAATTAAACACACCCTGTGGTACCCGGCTAGGCTGCATATCCACCAACAGGAGAGGGAAACACCTGTGATTTTCAGCGACCCAAAAGAAGCAGCACAATTTCTGGAACAGATCAACACAGAGCGGGGGAAGCAGATTCATACACGCTCACTGGCTACTCAACTTAACGGTACTCCTGTTTACATATTGTGGTATGGGGGAGTCAATACCTGTACTGTTTACTGTTAAAACGACCTCCTGTGGTGGCACGGGTGGGGGATTCTTCACCCAGAGAAGGCAGCTGGGATAAGGAGGAACAATGGACCGGAGGAAGAAGTGCCACCGGGGGGTCTCAAACAGGACAGTATGGACTATGCACCCCCCCCCCCCCCCGAGGGAGAAGAGGAACCACCAGAGTCGCTGGAAGACAGAAAGGTGTGAGCAGCGGGGCCGGCGTTATGTTAATATGCCACACAGGTCTTTGTTCCAAACAGTGTATTATGGTCGGAAGTTCTGGGTCTCAATGCATGGAATTAAAGGTATAAAAGAGGAATGCACAGAGACCCGAGAGCTCTTTTACTGTGCAATATGTTGGAGAAGGAATAAAGTTCATGTGTTGTCTAGCTTGTTGCCTCACCTGTTTCCTTTCTCCACACTCCCACGTTACACTGGGACGAATATAGAGAACAATTTACGTTTGACTGCTTACTTTGTTAGTGGATGTAAAATCGCCCCCCATGTCATTGCCATGACGGTATCATTTTCTTCTTATTTGAATTCTCTCAGAGAGGGCAGCCCACGATGGTGGAGTTAGTTTCCTGCCCGGTATCTCCTGTTTAGATGGAAATGGGGATTCTTGTGTCTGGTTCAGGGAGACGCAAGGGGAGGTGGGAGGTGAATATATGTTCTGTCACGGCTCAAGTAGATTTTTTTTTGCATTATTATGTGTAGGTGTCTTTTTAGGGGGAAGGGATGTCACAGTGGTCTCGTGGAATGTTAAGGGGCTTGGCCACACCGTTAAGAGAGAGAAAGTTTTCAGACACCTTAAATCACAGGTGTCAAACTCATTCCATGGAGGGCCAATACCCTGCAGGTTTTACCTCCACCCAGTGTCTTCAGCAGGTGATTTCACTGAATTTCTTCCCACTGATTGCTGATCAGTGAAAACACCTGCTGAAGACACTGGGTAGAAGCAAAACATGCAGGGTCTTGGCCCTCCATGGAATGAGTTTGACACCCCTTCCTTAAATCCTCTCTGCCAATGTGATTTTCCTACAGGAAACTCATATCAAAATAACTGAGCATTGCAGATCGAGGTGCAGTTGGATATCACAGGTTTACCAGTCACCCTTTACCTCCCATGCTCGAGGTGTGGCTATCCTCTTCAGGAAAAGTATTCCATTTCAATTTACGTCCATTGTCACAGGACTGAGCACGGGGTACCGGGCTCAGTCTCTCAATTTTTATTTATGAATATTTTCTGTATGTTTTCCAAGCCTTGTGGTGTCTTTTTTCTGTGTTTTGTTTTCTGATAATTTATCGTTCTGTTTACTATTTACTCTTCAATGTTGTTATTATGTTGTCTGTGTAGGTAGTTTAAAACCGTTTTGCCTTTTCCTGTGACAGGGCCATTATTCCTCCTCTCCCAGACATCCCCACCTGGTTAATTACTCTCTGCCTTGCTCTCCTAGCCATCTCAGCTGTGAAAGTTTTGTAATTAGGTCACCAGTCCGCTCTGGTTCCCCACACCTGCTATTCATTGTACCATTTCTCCCCACAATTTAAGTGCTGCCTATTCAGGCAGTCATTATGGCTAGATTGGATATTCGAGACTGGTTATTATCTGGATTCCTCTGTCTGTTCATTACTCAGATCTCCTCCTCGTTTCCTCCTGAGCCAAGCCGGCTCAAGAGTGCTACAGTCTGTAAGATTTTCTTGTTTTGCGTTTTGTGTTTTTGCACTATTTTAGACTCATGTTCTTTTTTGTTAAGAAACTGCACAACACCCTTCAGTGTGTGGGTTTGTCTTTCTGCCCCGAAGGAGCATACATGACATCCATGACAACAGACCCTCATGGCAGGTACATCATGGTATCGAGCACCATAAACTCACTCCCACTGACGTTTCTAAACATTTATGGTCTGAATATAGATGAGCCAAACTTTTTCAAGAAGGACTTTGAACTGCTCCCAGACGATGGCAACTCAAATATAATAATTGGTGGTGACTTAAATTGTTACTTGGACCCTTATTTGGACAGGCTGTCTTCCCGCCCTCCCCCAAATATAGCTTCAGTACAGGTCCTAAATAACCTGCTCAAATCTAAAAATTTGGTTGACATTTGGAGATTCAACATACTACCCAGAAAGACTACTCATTTTATTCCCATGTTCACAAATCATACAGCAGAATAGACTATTTCTTGGTGGACTCCCAGCTGATCTCTCATATTATTAATTTAAAATATCATAATATTCTGATCTCAGACCATAGTCCTTTGACAATGTCCCTGAAACGCTCCCTTCCTAAACAAGCTTTTAACAAGCTAATAGCAAATATACGTATACAGTCAGGTTACGGCGCTTCTACTGGCCAGAGGGTCGACAGCGAAAGAGACATGGCTGCCTCCCGCTGTGCCCTTTATACCCTGGGTGACGCCACCACCGGAAAGGCGGGCCGTCACCCCTCACTATTCCTTGGGAGTCCTGGCCACCATATTACTACTTACTTTCCATACGTAACATCCACCCCTCCCCCCCTACAGAAAAACAACAAACACACCGATTAAGCCCTCCCAAAATTTATAACCCAACTCATGCACTAACAACAAAACCAAACGTACAGAAATAAACAAATAAACCTATCCACACACACAACACAAACTATAGGAGCCAGGTAGACTGCTTGCGCCCCCTGCACGGTCTGGTGGGTTATTCTACCGCCTTAGATATCAGTCCAAAATATGATGGCCGTATCCCTAAAACGAAAATAATCCCAGAACACTTTAAACACAAATAATATACACCCCCATTGGTGGCCCCCACCCCGACACACCCACCCCACACTTGGGCACATCACTAAGTCCCAAAATAAACAGTGTTGGGTACCACAAATTACCAATAACAATTCCTTCACATTTGCATACTCCTCTTTTACATGTTCAATCCAAAGAGAATTTCAAAGTAACTATTTCACAGATTATCAACAATAAATCACGTTTTTTTGTCTTTTCTTCACCTTTTGTTTTGTTTTTTTTTATATTACAACACATACCTACGGGGGTCAACCCAATAGATCCCAGTATACACCATAAACAATAAAACATGGGGAACTAAACTAGAACACTCTTATTGAACACAAGTCATTTAACAAACCTCGTGGAGAGCCCCCCCCCCCCGCTTAGGATTACCATCTGGTGGTTCCCACCCAGAGCGCCTCCATCTTTTGGCCTCTGGAGATGGACTGTGCCGCCTCTTCTTCTCCACTACGTGGCACAGTTTGTTAGGGTGCCTCCATGACTCATCAGACAAGCCCAAATAACCATCACTCTGGGCAGCTGTCACCTGTAGCCGCCCCTGGTCATCACGCTGCTAGTGACATATATGGGTCCCTTTTGGCCGAGCTTCAACCCTTGGGCAGACCTCGTCACCAATACACAGCGGAACTCTCTTAAGCCTCTTCGGACCACCATGTCACGAGCGGGCCTCCCTTTCAGGGCTGGTCGTTTTGCCAGCCCGGCCTGAGACCCTCCTTGAAGGCCGTCGTTTGGCGCATTTTAGAACTGCACCAGCTGGTCTTGCAACAGGTTCCTTCAGCGCTGGTACCTCGGTCCTACCTGCTGTCCTGGGGGTCCCGCCATGCCGTCCAGTTCCCACACCAAGGTCAACGTGGACACTGGCATCAGGTCCATCCTGGGAGGGCACGCTGTGGTGCTTGTCTTGCACACCTCCTGTGATACCAGACCAATCAGTGTCCCACACCACATCATCTTCCACACACAGAGCGGGTCGGTCCCACAACCCGCAGCCTGACCACTCCTCTCTGATGTTGCTGCCGATCGAAAAGCCGAAGCCATAAAACATGTTGCACCCCATGATGTTGGATCCCGAAGCGGTCACCACGACATGGGCATTCGTCAAGATCCTTGACTTGTACGTTGCCGTTAATTCCACAGACCCCACCACAGCGAGCCTGTTCCTGCCATAGCCGTAGTAGGGGGTGGCCACTCTATTTATGCAGTAGCAGGGAAACAGACTCTTCACTGTCACCAAATTCAGCACCGAAGTCGCTGAACCCATATCCACCAGTAACGGCACCTCGGCGTCATCCAGCATGACAGTACAGTAGATACGTCCATCTGTCTCCGGAGTAACTGCATGTATGACCATAGGAGTCTTCGCAGAGGGGCCTGCTTCCTGTCTTTGGTCCCCTCGCTTAAAGTTTTTGCAGGTTCTGGCAAAGTGGTGCAGCAGGCCACATTTACCGCAGCGCTTTCCTTTCACCTGACACTCTCTGGACTTATAGCAATGCCTAGAGGACCCACAGCCATAACATCTCGGTGTACTTGGGGCAGACCTAATCTTCACAACAGAGGTATATTCCTCTTCATCTCCGTTGTCTTCATTTTTGTTGTCCAATGTCAGCGCCTTTACCCGAGGCTCATCTTGCATTGGAGTGGACCTCCCACTGAGGTCCCTTGCTATTGTTTCCACCGCCTCAAACTGCTGTGCTACATTGATAGCCGTGGCTAACATCAGTTCGCCCGGAGAAGTGAGGAGCCTCGACCGAGCTGCGGGGCAGCATACACACTCTGCTAGCTGTTCTCGGATCATTTCGTCCTGCAGGGCACTGAACTGGCACTCCCCTGCCAACTGACGCAGGTCCGCAATGTAGTGTTTAATGGACTCAGCCATTCGCTGATGATGTTGCCAAAACTGGATGTGTCGGACAATGACGTTCTCAGGGGCACGAAAATAGCGTGCCATTAGCTCCACAACTTCCTCAAAGCTGTCCGCTCCTCCCAACGTTTTGAGGATTCTCTGGCCCTCCATGCCTAAGTTATGGACCAAAATTGTCCTCGCACGCAGCTTCTCGAGTTCGCTGAGGTTAAGGGCCACAAGGTAGTTGTTAAAAGCAGTTGAAGTTCCTCCGCTTTTTCATCCCACCAGTTGAACTTCATCTCTCTGGATGAAGGGGTGCACCCTCTACACCAGTGTAGAGGGTGCGAAGGAAAGGATGTGGAGGTGTAGCATGAGCGTAGGTCAGCACAGATTCTTTATTTACCCTCTAACATGAATACAGCCTGTTGGCCCCAGCATGGCCACTGGGGCCCGGTTGGTCGTGATGAGTTGAGAGTGTAAGAGTGAAGAGAGAGAGATGAGGGAGAGCAGTTATTTTATACCTTATACAGACAGAGAGAATACATGGCACATTAGCATATCAATTGCTCTCTAATACCATTGGTCAATACACATGATTAGCATGACATTGGTTGGCACAAAGATGCATGCATTCAGTCCAATCTCACTGTCTCCTGTGGTTCTTTCGGTTGTGTGTCAATTGTCCTCTCCTTCCTCCGAGCCCTTGCTGGGTGTGAGGCAAGTTCCAAAAGAATGTCCCAGAGGAACGTCTCCCCGCTGTGTTTAGTGTCACCACACCAGCACCCCCCCCCCCCCGAGCACCCAGAGAGGGCTGTGACCCCCCCTGTCGTTTGGGCTCAAGTCGACGCCAGTGGAGGCTGTAGCGGGGGGGGGGGTGCCGCTCCGGTTGAACTGTCTGCTGGTGAGGAGAGTTGGAGGGCCTGTAAGTCTGTTGGGGGAAAGGGGGAGAGGTGGAAAAGCCAGTGTTTGTGAAAATAAAAAAGAAAACTTACATCTCTGACTCTTCTCGCGGCTTGTCCTGTGAGGATGTGGGGAAGGCGGGCGGCTGAATTCCCCGAGGATGCATAGCTGCTGTGAAACAACTATATCTGTGTGAGGGACTTGGCGGTGTGGCCGTAGATGCGGAAGGGACAGCAATCGGCTAAATCCCCGCTGTGCGCTGTGACTGAGAACCCATACAAAGTCCTGTGTGCGGGATGCACAGCTGCACTCTCTGCTTTTTTTTTTTTTTTCAACATGGACGCTGCTGGTGGCGCTGCTCTGCTACAACCCAAGCTACCTTGTGCTGCTACTGTGTGTGTATGTTTGTAGTACTTAGTTTGTAGTACTTAGTTTTTAGTGCTCAGTCTGTAGTATCATAATGATGTTTTTGCTAAAGGGACTGCTTGTGATCTGGTTGCTCGGGATAATATGCCACTGTACCCAAGTGGATCGGGACATGAGGCCGATCACGCTCCTGAGCTATACTCGAGACCAGCTCCTGCTTCTTCATTCCAGCCGCGTCTCGGCACCCCTCCTGCCTAGGGAGCTCTTACGAAATCCGACGGGAGGACATAGAAGACAGTCGCGGAAGGGAGGGAAATGTGGCGGAGTACGACAGAGACTGCGGAGGAGAGAGAACAGGCCGCCACTGCCATCCATGTTGCTCTGTAATGTCCACTCACTGAAGAGCAAAATGGAGGAACTCAAAATCAACGCCAGGTTCCTATACGAGTACTGGGAGTCATGCCTGCTCGTTTTCACGGAATCGTGGCTTCAGAAGGATGTACCTGACTCGCTCCTATCCGTGGACGGCTTCTCCCTGGTGCGGCAGGACAGGGACACGCTCTCCGGTAAGATCAAAGGAGGAGGTATTTGTGTGTACGTTAAGAACAAATGGTGCTCACAGTTCATTACAAGAGAGTCGCTTTGTACCCCGGACATAGAACTGCTGTGCTTAGGCCTGAGACCCTTTTATCTCCCCCGTGAATTCCATCCATCCATCCATCTTCTACCACTTTTCCGGAGGTCCGGGTCGCGGAGGCAGCAGTTCAAGCAGAGAAGCCCAGACTTCCCTCTCCCCCGCCACCTGCTCCAGCTCTTCAGAGAGGATACCAAGGCGTTCCCAGACCAACTGGGAGAAATAGTCTCTCCACCGTGTCCTGGGTCTGCCCCGGGGTCTCCTCCCAGTGGGACGTGCCTGAAACACCTCAAGTGGGAGGCGTCCAGGAGGCATCCTAATCAGATGCCCATACCACCTCAACTGATTCCTTTCAATGTGGAGGAGCAGCAGTTCTACTCTGAGCCTCTCCCGGATGACTGAGCTCCTCACCCTATCTCTGAGGGTGAGTCCAGCAATCCTACGGAGAAAGCTCATTTCAGTCGCTTGTATCCGTGATCTCGTTCTTTCAGTCATTACCCAAAGCTCGTGACCATAGGTGAGAGTAGGAACGTAGATTGACTGGTAAATCGACAGCTTTGCCTTAGAACTCAGCTCCCTCTTCACCACAACAGACCGGTACAACGTCCGCATCACTGCAGATGCTGCTCCAATCCGTCTGTCGATCTCTCGCTCCATTTTCCCTTCACTCGTGAACAAGACCCCAAGATACTTAAACTCCTCCACTTGGGGCAGGAGCCTGTCCCCAACCCAGAGAGGACAATCCACCTTTTTCCGGCTGAGGACCATGGACTCGGACTTGGAGGTGCTGTTTCTCATCCCAGCCGCTTCACACTCAGCGGAAAACCATCCCAGCAAGAGCTGTAGGTCATTGCTGGATGAAGCCAACAGGACAACACCATCTGCAAACAACAGAGATGAGATCCTGTGGTCACCAAGCATGACACCCTCCATTCCCTGGCTGCGCCTAGAAATCCTATCCATAAAAATTATGAACAGGATCGGTGACAAAGGGCAGCCCTGGCGGAGTCCAACTCTCACTGGGAATGACTCCGACCGAGTGTTGGCAATACGAACCAAACTCACACAACGGTCGTACAGAGACCGAATAGCTCGTAACAACAAGCCCGATACCCCATACTCCCGAAGCACCCCCCACAAAAATCCACGAGGGACACGGTCACATGCCTTCTCTAAGTCCACAAAACACATGTAAACTGGTTGGGCAAACTCCCACGAACCCTCAAGAATTCTTGAGAGGGTAAAGAGCTGGTCCGATGTGCCACAGCCAGGACGAAAACCACATTGCTCCTCCTGAATCCGAGGTTCGACCAACGGCCGGACTCTCCTCTTCAGTACCTTGGCATAGACCTTCCCAGGGAGGCTGAGGAGTGTGATCCCTCTAAAGTTGGAGCACACCCTCCGGACCCCTTTTTTGAAGAGAGGAACCACCACCCCGGTTTGCCATGCCAAAGGCACTGCCCCCAACCTCCACGCAATGTTGCAGAGGCGTGTTAACCATGACAGCCCAACAACATCCAGGGCCTTGAGGTACTCAGGGCGATATCTCGTCCACCCCCGGGGCCCGGCCACCAAGGAGATTTTTAACCACCTTGGGCAACTTCAGCCCCTGTGATAGGCGAGTTATCCCCCTCGTCCCCAAACCCTGCTTCCTCTGTGGAAGGCGTATCAGTGGGATTGAGGAGATCCTCGAAGTATTCCTTCCACCACCCTACGATATCCCCAGTCGAAGTCAACAGTGTCCCATCCGCACCATACACAGTGTGGATGGGGAGCTGCTTTCCCCTCCTGAGCCGCCGGACAGTTTGCCAGAATCTCTTTGAGGCCGACCAAAAGTCTTGTTCCATGGCCTCACCGAACTCCTCCCATACCCGGGTTTTTGCTTCAGCAACCACCCGAGTTGCACTCCACTTGTCCTGCTGGTACACCTCAGCAGCTTCGGGAGTCCCACAAGCCAGCCAAGCTTGATAGGACTCCTTCTTCAGAATCAGAATCAGAATCAGAATCAGGTTTATTGCCATTGTTCATGTAGTACACAAACTAGGAATTTGTCTCGGTGCAATGCTGCAACATTAAACATGATAAGATAAAAGAAATAAACTATACATGCAATAAAGTGTAGAATAAGAGTAAGTGATACTGGTCAGCAGTTAAAATATATTAGCGAGCAGCAGATACTGTGGAGAACTATATAGTGCAGTCGGTAATGCAGGAAGAAAACAGTGATGATTGACATGAGTCTGGTTGAGCTGCTGTACATAGTGCACGAGAGTCAATAAGTCACTTAGTGTTCAGCAGTCTGATGGCAGAGGGGAAGAAGCTGTTCATGTGACGGGAGGTTTTAGTCTGGATGGACCGAAGTCTTCTACCAGAGGGGAGGGGGGCAAACAGTATGTGACCAGGGTGTGAGGGATCGGCTATGATCCGGCCAGCACGCCTCCTGGTCCTGGAGATGTACAGATCCTGGAGAGATGGGAGCTTGCAGCCGATCACCTTCTCAGCAGTGCGCACGACGCGCTGCAGCCTTAGTCTATCCCTGGCAGTGGCTCCTGCGTACCACACGGTTATGGAGGTGGTGAGGATGGACTCGATGATGGCTGTGTAGAACTGCACTAATATCTTGGTGGGTAGCTTGAGCTTCCTCAGCTGCCGCAGGAAGAACATCCTCTGCTGGGCTTTTTTGATGAGTGAGCTGATGGTCGGCTCCCATTTGAGGTCCCTGGTGATGGTAGTGCCTAGGAAGCGGAAGGAATCAGCAGTGGTGATGGGAGAGCCTGAGAGGGTGAGGGGGGGCAGAGGGGTAGTGACTTTCCTGAAGTCTACAATCATCTCCACTGTCTTCAGAGCGTTCAGCTGCAGGTTGTTATTGTTGTACCAGGACGCCAGCTGGGCCACCTCTCTCCTGTAGGCGGACTCGTCGCCGTTGGAGATGAGCCCGATGAGGGTGGTGTCGTCCGCAAACTTGATCAACTTGACAGACTGGTGGCTGGAGGTGCAGGAGTTGGTGTAAAGGGAGAAGAGTAGGGGGGAAAGTACACAGCCCTGGGGTGATCCAGTGCTGATGCTAGTAGAGTCTGAGACAGTCTTTCCCAGCCGCACATGCTGCCTCCGGTCCGTCAGGAAGTCGGTGATCCACCTGCAGAGGGAGTCAGGCACGTTGAGCAGGGACAGCTTGTCCCGGAGCAGAGCGGGGCGGATGGTGTTGAATGCGGAGCTGAAGTCCACAAACAGGATCCTGGCGTAGGTTCCCGGGGAGTCCAGGTGCTGCAGGATGGAGTGGAGGGCCAGGTTGACTGCGTCGTCTACAGACCTGTTGGCTCGGTAGGCAAACTGCAGCGGGTCCAGGAGAGGGGTGGTGATGGACTTGAGGTGGGGCAGGACCAGGCGCTCAAAGGACTTCATGACTACAGAGGTGAGCGCTACAGGTCTGTAGTCATTAAGTCCAGTGATCCGTGGCTTCTTGGGGACAGGGATGATGGTGGAGGATTTGAGGCAGGACGGCACGTGGCATAACTTAAGGGAGGTGTTAAAAATGTCTGTGAAGACAGGAGCCAGCTGTTTCGCACAGTGTCTCAGGGTGGAGGGAGACACGCCGTCCGGGCCGGGGGCCTTGCGCGGGTTCAGTCTGGAGAACTGTTTGAGCACGTCCTGCTCACTGATGATTAGGGCAGGGGGGGAGGAGGGGGGGGGGTGCCTTTAATGAAGTAGGGATTGTGGAGGCTGTGGAGCTGGAGGGAGGGGGGGAGTTGGACACAGATGACGAGGTGTCAAAACGGGCATAGTGTTGGGACAGCTTAATGGCCCCCCTCACCACTGGTGTCCACCACTTGGTTCGGGGGTTGCCACCACGAGATGCACCGACCACCTTGCGGCCGCAGCTCTGGGCCGCCGCTTCAACAACAGAGGTGGAGAACATGGCCCATTCAGACTCCATGTCTCCAGACTCCCTCGGAATGTGGTTGAAGTTCTTCCGGAGGTGGGAGTTGAAGACCTCCTGGACAGGGGCCTCAGCCAGACGCTCCCAGCACACCCTCACTATACGTTTGGGTCTACCAGGTCTGAATGGCTTCCTCCCCTGCCATCGGATCCAACTCACCACCAGGTGGTGATCAGTTGACAGCTCTGCACCTCTCTTTACTCGGGTGTCCAAGACATACGGTCGCAGGTCTGATGATACGATAACAAAATCGATCATCGACCTGCGACCTAGGGTGTCCTGGTGCCAGGTGCACATATGGACACCCTTATGCTTGAACATGGTGTTCGTTATGGACAGATTGTGGTTAGCACAGAAGTCCAATAACTGAACACCACTCGGGTTCAAATCGGGCAGGCCGTTCCTCCCAATCACCCCTCTCCAGGTTTCACTGTCGTTGCCCACGTGCGAATTGAAGTCCCCCAGTAGGACAATGGAGTCTCCAAGAGGAGCACCCTCCAGCACCCCAGTCACAGACTCCAAAAAGGGTGGGTACTCTGAAACATCATTTGGTGCATAGGCACAAATGATGGTCAGGACTCGTTTCCCAACCCGAAGGCGCAGGGAAGCAACCCTTTCGTCCACCGGGGAAAACTCCAATATAGAGGCAGCAAGGTGGGGCGATACAAGAATATCCACCCCTGCTCATCGCCTCTCGCCCGGGGAAACTCCAGAAAAGGCCAAGCTCCAGCCCCTCTCCAGGAGACTGGTTCCGGAACCGGAGCTGTGTGTTGAGGTGAGACCGACTATATCTAGCCGGTATCTCTCAACCTCGTACACCAGCTCAGGCTCCTTCCCCACCAGAGAGGTGACATTCCACGTACCAAAAGCCAGTTTAGAAAGCTTGGGATCAGTACGCCAAGGTCTCCGCCTTTGACCGCCACCTAATCCACATAGCACCGGACCCCCATGATCCCTCCTGGAGGTGGTGAGCCCACTGGAGGGCGGACCCATGTAACTCCTTCGGGCTGAGCCCGGCCGGGTCCCATGGGTGGAAACCCGGCCACCAGATGCTAGCCTTCGAGCCCCTCCCCCAGGCCTGGCTCCAGGGTGGGGCCCCGGTAACCCCATACCAGGCGGGGTACACTGAATCCTTGATATACAATTTATCATGAGAGTCTGTTGGATCGTTCTTAGTCTGGCCCTTCACCCAGGACCAGTTTGTCTTTGGAGACCCTATCAGAGGCAAATTGCCCCGGACAACATAGCTCCTGGGGTCACTGGGGCACGCAAACTCCCCCCACCACGATAAGGTGACAATCCATGAGGGGGGATGTCACCAAATTCCCCCGTGAATTTGGAGACATTTTATTATGCACCGTTTATATCCCGCCCAGCGGGAACGCTTTCAGTGCGGCGAACGCTATCATGGACTGTGTACACAGACAACTGGAATGCACTCCTGAAGCACCTTGTTTGATTTTAGGAGATTTTAATCACTGCAAACTGGATGCGGCACTGCCTGGCTTCAGCCAATATGGGAACTGCAGTACAAGGGGGAAAATATTCTGGACAAATGATATGGGAACGTCAAAAATGCCTATATAGCAAGGGTTAAGCGCCCCTTGGGGTCCTCAGACCATAATGCTGTTCATCTGATTCCTACTTACAAGTCCTTGCTTAAAAGCAGCAAACCACAGACAAAGACAATCTTCATATGGGACAATAAAGGCATAGAAACTTTGAGAGGTTGTTTTTCTTATACCGACTGGGGACTCTTCCATAACTTGGAGTTGGAGGAGGCCACAGATACCATAACTGAGTACATAAAATTCTGTAAAGAAAATGTTTTACCTCAGAAAGTAATCACTATGTACCCCAATAATAAGTCTTATATTTCCAAGGAATTAAAACGGTACATAGTACAGAAAAAGATTGCTTTTAAGAATGAGGACATGTTAAGTGTGAAAAATATACAGAAAGAAATTAATTAGAAACTAAGAACAGCTAGAGATGAGACGAGGAAGAAATTTGAATCTGAATGCCTAGGAAAAAGTTCTGGGAAATAGTGGGACTCAGTTAAAGTTATGAGAAAGATGACTCCATCCAAAACCTGCATTAATGTAATGAATGAGGAAGAAAAGACAAACGAGTTGAATAATTTCTTTTGCAGATTTGAAACTAGAGATTTTTCTCATGAACAAAAAGCTGCTCTGGACGCTATATCAGTTTCAGGCTCTGCAAAAATTATAGTTGACCAGCATGTTGTGGAAAGATTTTTCTCACGTATGTGCCCCAGGAAGGCATCTGGACCAGACGGGATCTCTGGGCGCTTACTGAAGTCATGTAGTGAGGAGCTAGCAGAAGCCTGGAGTCTCATCTACCAGAAGTCTTTAGATACGTGTTCTGTCCCAGTAATTTGGAAAAGCTCTATTATAATTCCTGTACCAAAAAAAGCAAGCTGCAAAGAGAATAATGACTATTGTCCTGTTGCACTGACCTCACTGGTAATGAAATGCCTCGAGAAGATTGTCATTGACATTCTGAAAACTGATTTTGGGGGACTTTTGGATCCTCTGCAGTTTGCTTATAAAAAGAATAGAAGTACAGAGGATGCCATTTTAACCTTAACTCATTCTGTGTTTAAACATTTGGAGGAGACAACCTCATATGCACGTCTTTTATTGGTTGATTTTAGTTCAGCTTTTAACACACTGTAGCCACACCTTTTAATTAAGAGGTTAAATGATTTTAAAGTGCATCCTGTCATTATTAAATGGTACCACTCATTTTTAACTTATCGTAAACAGCAAGTTAGTGTAAATGGAACTTTATCTAAATTTAGAACCCTCAACACAGGAGCTCCCCAAGGCTGTGTTAATTCACCATTTTTGTTCACCTTGTACACTGATGAGTGCAGAAGTGTCTATCCAGGCAATCAAATTATTAAATTTTCTGATGACACTGCTGTTCTATCACTACTTCAAAAGACTCATGATCTGTCAAGCTATTTTATAGAAATTCAGAGGTTTGTCAATTGGTGTGATGACAGTCATCTCATTTTGAATACTGATAAAACAAAGGAGATGGTGTTTGACCCTTGGGGAGTTGGTGACCACAGGCCTGTGGTCATCCACAACCACACTATAACACAGGTTAGTTCCTATAAATATTTGAGAGTATTTATTGACAATTCATTAACCTGGAGCACACATATTGATTACCTCTGTAGAAGACTGCAACAGCGGCTGCATTTCTTACGTAGATTAAGAATACATGGCGTTGATAAAAGAATTATGTTAATATTTTACCAGGCTGTGTTGGAGAGCTGTATTAGATACAGCATTACAGCTTGGTTTGGCAACCTCTCTGTGAAACTAAAGAACAGAGTGTTGCATTTAATTCATACAGCATGGAAAATTATTGGAGTTAAAGAGTATTTACCCATGCAGATCTTACGCGACCAGGCAGCCTGTAGACAAGCTCAAAAAATAATCAGTGACATGAGCCATGTACTAAACAATGAATACGTGCGGCTGCCCTCAGGGAGGAGATACAGAGTACCCAAGTGCAGGTTCAATAGATACAAGAACTCAATTATCCCAACGTCAGTAAAACTTTTAAACTGAGATAAATAGGTCAGGGACACTTATAACTCCTGTTCTTAATGACCGCTGTTATATATTTATTTATGTATGTTGTGGAAATGTGAAAATGACGAGGCAGAGTTTATCTCACGAGTCAGGTTTATTCACATTTTCCAACATCAGCAAAAACAGAAAAGAGGAAGAAAACCCAGACATTCGTCCCTTATATACCCCAGGACCTTCAAAGCTCACAGTCACATTGTACTTAATCCCCAGTCACAATGCATCTTTGTCACGCCGCGCCGCTCATCAGCGGCGCCACCTGCTCGCACACCTGTTCATCATCAGCGGCGAGGAATATAAGCCACCTCGCCCTGAGCTTCGGCCTGAAGCCGTCAGACTTCATTCCCCGTCTACGTGACGCAACTCTTTCTTCAGCATGATGCTGTGCGGTAAGAACCACTTACCTCATATTCTCCAGTCTGCTCCCCTGTGCACAGGTGGATTCCTCGGCGGCGGACAACTCCGTCCCTCGTCCTTCCTCGCTGCTGCACCGAGTCCTGCAGGTGGCTGTCTCCCGGGGTCCCGTCCTTGTTGTGCCAGTCATGTGTCCCAGGCAAGTAAGCTTCTCCCTCGCCTATTCTCCTCCTGTGTTGGTCTGTGCACATCACCCTGTGTCTCTGTTCTCTCCCATAGGGTTGCCGGCTGTACGGTCTCCTGCCTCTGTGCCTGAAGCAGACGCCGCCACCAACACATTAACATTCCGCAGACACACACTCATACACCCCTGTTGTTAATAAACAGTTTGAACTACTCTGAGCCTGTGTGTGTGCGTCTCCTGAGCCGAACGTTATGTCAGTACGGCTTCAGCAGAGCGGCTCGGCAGACGGCGGGCTCGCGCACCGGCTTACCACTCTCGAGGCTCGAGTGGATCAAGTTGTTTATCAACAACAGGTGATCCTTAATCAATTAGTTAACATCACTAACCGATTGGACCACCTGGACCCCCAGCAGCCGTTCCCCCCGGATCGCCAGGGTGGCGCGGCTCCTGCTGTTCCAGCGGCCGTCCAGCCGGCTCCAGTGGCACCGGCTCGGCTCACACCAATTCCGACCCCCGCCCGCTTTAGCGGAAAGCTCGGCGGAGTGCGGGGGTTCATTATGCAGTGTGAGTCCGTGTTCCACCGTGTGCCCGGAGATTTTCCCTCGGATCACAGTCGAATTGGTTACATAGGGAATCTCCTGGAGGGGCGCGCGTTAACTTGGACCTACGCCATAATGGCGAAGGCCAGTTACGCCACCCTCACCTACGACCAATTCGTGGGGCGCTTCCTGGAAGTCTTCGACCATTCTCGAACCGAGACGGTCCAAGTCGATTGGCTTCTCGCTCTCCAGCAGGGAAGCCGGTCGGCAGCGGACTATGCGGTCGACTACCGGGTAGCGGCGGAGGAATTGGGCTGGGACGAGCGCTCCCTCTGTGGCCTGTTCCTCCACAGCCTCAATGATGATCTGAGGGATGAACTGGCTGGGCGGGATATCCCTGGAACGCTAGCGGAGCTAACTTCCCTAGCCATCAGCTTGGATAACAGGCTGCGCGAGCGCTCCTCAGGACGGAAGTCGTCTACTTCTCGCCCTCGGGGAGCCTCGCTGCGCCTGCCCCAAGCTCGCCCCCTGGCGGCGCCGCCGCCATCACGCCCCGAGGAGTCGGAGCCGATGGTGACGGGCTGGACAAAGCTCTCCCCGGCAGAGAGACAACGCCACCGTGAGTTGAATCTCTGCATGTATTGCGGAGACAATCAACACACGGTGGAGCTTTGTCCACAAAAGCCAAACGGCGGGGTCCGCGAGTCTCCGTAGGGGGCCTCGCGGACGTCAATCGGTTAAGTCCCCTTACTCAATTGAAGCTGCCCATCCGTTTCTGCCACAACCCCACTGGGCATCTCACCCACGCACTGGTGGATTCGGGCGCAGAAGGCAGCTTCATTTCACAGAGCCTGGCAACCCGTTTGGGCATCCGCTGTCAGGCACTGAAGAATCCCATCTCCCTTGTCAACCTCTCCCGTGCCTCCCTTGGGAGAGTATCACACCAGACCATCCCCGTCCCGGTCATCATCTCGGGAAACCACCGGGAGGAGATGACCTTTTATGTCCTACTCAACTCTGTGTCGCCCGTCATCCTGGGGTATCCCTGGCTACGCCTTCACAACCCTGTCCTGGATTGGAAGTCAGCTGGGGTATCGGCATGGAGCACGTTCTGCATGGGCACCTGCCCTCAGTCCGCTGCCTGCTCTCCGTCCGCTTCTCCCCCTGCGACGGACGCTGCACCCCCGGACCTGTCTCTGGTGCCTCCGGAATTTCACGATCTGGGTATGGTGTTCAGTAAGACTAAAGCTATGTCTCTCCCCCCTCATCGGCCCTATGACTGTGCCATCAACCTCCGCCAGGGGGCCCCCTTACCTTCTGGTCAGCTCTATAGCCTGTCAGCACCGGAGAAGGAGACAATGAATGCCTACCTGAAAGAATCATTGAGCGCTGGGATAATCCGCCCATCATCGTCACCCGTGGGGGCAGGGTTCTTCTTCGTGGGAAAAAAGGATGGGTCCCTCCGCCCTTGCATTGACTATTGGGCCCTCAACGACATCACTGAGAAGGACCGTTACACCCTGCCCCTCATGGACACTGCCTTCCACTCCCTCCACGGGGCGACCTGGTTCACCAAGCTGGATCTACGCAGCGCATACCACCTCGTCCGGATCCGGGAGGGAGATGAGTGGAAGACAGCCTTCCGTACCCCGAACGGCCACTTTGAATACCTGGTAATGCCGTTCGGGTTGACCAACGCTCCTGCCGTCTTTCAGCGCCTCATTAATGACGTCCTCCGGGACTTCATCGGCCTTTTCGTGTTCGTCTACCTGGACGATATTCTCATCTTCTCCAAGTCCAGGGACGAGCACCAGGTCCATGTGAGGCGGGTCCTCCAAAGACTGCTGGAGAATCGGCTATACGTGAAGGCTGAAAAATGTGAATTTTACGCCAGGACTACATCCTTCCTGGGGTTCATCATCGCCCACGACAAGGTGCTCCCAGACCCAGAGAAGGTGAAGGCGGTGGTGGAATGGCCTACACCTGCGTCCCGGAAGCAGGTGCAACAGTTCGTTGGTTTCGCCAATTTCTACCGCCGCTTTGTCCCCAACTTCAGCTCCATCGTCGGACCACTGACCCGCCTCACGTCCCCTAAGGTCCCGTTCCGGTGGACCGAAGAGGTCGCTGCTGCCTTTCAGGCGCTGAAGGCGGAGTTCTCCTCCTCCCGGGTCCTTCGCCAGGTCGACCCCGCGCTGCAGTGCATCGTGGAGGTAGACGCCTCGGACACAGGAGTGGGAGCAGTGCTATCCCAGCGGTCGCCGGACGATGGCGCCAAACGGCCCTGCGCCTTCTTCTCCCGGCGCTTGTCCCCGGCAGAGAGGAACTACGATGTGGGGGACAGAGAGCTCTTGGCCATCAAACTCACCCTGCAGGAGTGGCGCCACTGGCTAGAGGGGGCGAACCTGCCGTTCGTGGTCCTGACGGACCACAAGAACTTGGAATACCTATGATCTGCCAAGCGCCTGAACGCCCGCCAGGCGCGCTGGTCCTTGTCCTTCGCCAGGTTCCAGTTCTCCATCACCTTCAGGCCTGGCTCCAAGAACGGCCTGCCTGACGCCCTCTCTAGGCAGTTCACCCCCGTGGAGTCGGAGGAAACGCTCCACACCATCCTGCCCAGGTCGTGCGTCGTGGGAGCCATCTCATGGGACATTGAGAGCAAGATCCGGAAGGCGCAGGAAGTGGAACCTGACCCTGGCGGCGGACCGGAGGGGCGGCTGTTCGTGCCATCCACGGTCCGAGGAGAGGTCATCCACTGGCTGCACACCTCCAAGCTCACCTGTCACCCTGGCACCTCCCGGATGATAGACCTCCTCCAACGGTCCTTTTGGTGGCCAGGCCCGCGGAGGGACGCAGCCCGCTACGCCCGGGCCTGCCCAATCTGTGCCACCTGCAAGTCGGGAAATGCCCCTCCAGCGGGTCTGCTCCAGCCCCTGCCCATCCCTGGCAGGCCCTGGTCGCACATCGCGTTGGATTTCGTCACCGGACTCCCCGTCTCCAACTCCTATGACACCATCCTGACCATTGTGGACCGTTTCTCCAAGGCTGTGCACTTCGTCCCCCTGCGAGGTCTCCCTACTGCCCTGGAGACGGCGGATCTCCTCGTCCAACACGTGGTCAGGCTGCACGGAATTCCGGTGGACGTGGTCTCGGACCGGGGCCCCCAATTTTCATCTGAGGTTTGGAGGTCGTTTTGCAACGCCATCGGAGCCAAGGTGAGCCTCTCCTCCGGCCATCACCCCCAATCCAACGGGCAGTGTGAACGGACCAACCAGAAGCTGGAGGCTGCGCTCTGCTGTGTGACCTCATCCAAACCCACGTCCTGGAGCAACCATCTTGCCTGGGTTGAATACGCCCACAATACCGCTCGCTCTTCTGCTACAGGGATGTCCCCCTTCAAGGCGTCCCTGGGTTATGACCCCCCGCTGTTCCCGGTGCAGGAGAGTGAGGTAACTGTTCCCTCGGTTAGGGCACATCTCAGGCAGTTCTGCTCCATCTGGGCTGCCGCGCGCAATGCGCTTTTACGCACAGCGGAGCGCAACAGGACTGTGGCGGACCGGCATAGAAGACCTGCCCCGGTGTACAGAGTTGGGCAACTTGTCTACATATCTACCCAGGACGTAACTCTAAAAAGCGAGAGGAGGAAGCTGGCACAGTGATTCATGGGTCCCTACCCCATCACCCGGATCATCAACCCGGTGGCTGTGCGCGTGGCTATTCCCCCCTCTCTCCGCATCCATCCCACCTTCCACGTGTCTAAGGTGAAGCTGGCAGTCACCGACCCCCTTTGCCCTCCTCCTGCTGCGCAACCCGCGCCCCGGATGATTGGTGGCCATCCGGCCTGGCCCGTCTCCTCCATCCTAGACTCCCGGCGCCGGGGTCGTGGGTTGCAGTACTTGGTGGACTGGGAGGGCTATGGGCCCGAGCATCGACAGTGGGTGCCCCCGCCGTTCGTGTTGGACCCATCGCTCATCGCTGACTTCCACCGAGCGCACCCAGAGAAGCCATCGCCAGGAGGCGCTGCTAGAGGGGGGAGTACTGTCACGCCGCGCCGCTCATCAGCGGCGCCACCTGCTCGCACACCTGTTCATCATCAGCGGCGGGGAATATAAGCCGCCTCGCCCTGAGCTTCGGCCTGAAGCCGTCAGACTTCATTCCCCGTCTACGTGACGCAACTCTTTCTTCAGCACGACACTGTGCGGTAAGAACCACTTACCTCATATTCTCCAGTCTGCTCCCCTGTGCACAGGTGGATTCCTCGGCGGCGGACAACTCCGTCCCTCGTCCTTCCTCGCTGCTGCACCGAGTCCTGCAGGTGGCTGTCTCCCGGGGTCCCGTCCTTGTTGTGCCAGTCATCTGTCCCAAGCAAGTAAGCTTCTCCCTCGCCTATTCTCCTCCTGTGTTGGTGTGTGCCCATCACCCTGTGTCTCTGTTCTCTCCCATAGGGTTGCCGGCTGTACGGTCTCCTGCCTCTGTGCCTGAAGCAGACGCCGCCACCAACACATTAACATTCCGCAGACACACACTCATACACCCCTGTTGTTAATAAACAGTTTGAACTACTCTGAGCCTGTGTGTGTGCGTCTCCTGAGCCGAACGTTATGTCAATCTTCTCTTAGATCTTATCACCTCCCCCCAAAGTCTCTGGCAGCCAGGAAATCCCCCAAGGCCATCTCTTTGCATACCAAAGACTAAACTTTCACATCCTCCTGTTATCTCCAAGGAGACTCAGTCCTTTGTTCGATCTGAGATGTGAAGCCTACAGTGGCATACATATGAAGCATAAAGTGATGTGCATATATGTCCCACATGACCCCCCCCCCCAAACATCTAAGATGGAACAACGGAATAACAGTCTGCATGTCATGATAAAATCATTACACATCAGCCCACGTGCTGCTTGGGCCTCAGTCTCCTCCCGTATCTGCTGTAAGCAGGCTTCACCACTTCCATGGCGCCATCCTGCTGGGGGGCTGCTGTCTGGGGGTGAGAACTGTTAGTCAATCCCTGTGAATGTTCTGGGAAATGTCCCCTAGGGGGTCTGCCACGCCGAGGAGCCCTGACCAACAGCACGTCCTCGTCCGCCACCACAAAGGCGGGTTTGAGCCTGTTTATGCCAATCTTTTCCTTCCTGCCCCCCAAATCTAGCAAAAAATGCTTATCCCCTGTTTCCAGCACTCTAAATGGTCCATCATAAGATGGTCGTAGCGGTGGGCGATGGGCATCGTGTCTCACAAAAACAAACTCCGCGTTTTTTAAAGCCTTGGGTACAAAAACGCGCGGAAAACTGTGGTGAACGGGGCCAGGCAGTGTGCCCAATTCCGTGCTGCTCTGCAACCGCTGAGCCGGGGAACATTCTGGCGCAGGATTATCTGGGAGAAACTCCCCGGGCAGCCGAAGTGGCTGCGCAAAAACTAACTCGGCCGGGGAGGCTTCTAAATCCTCTTTAGGTGCAGAACGCAACCCCAATAAAACCCACGGTAGCCTGTCCACCCAATTTGCATCCGTAAGCGACGCTCTGAGAGCCGCTTTCAATGACCTATGAAAACGTTCGCATAACCCATTAGCCTGCGGGTTGTACGCGGTCGTGCGGTGGATCGTTACCCCCAGGCTGCGGGCCATTGCTGACCAAAGTTCGGAAACAAATTGAGGGCCTCTGTCGGATGTGATGTCCGACGGGACTCCAAAACGCGCTACCCATGCTGTTAAAAATGCGCGCGCCACTTCCTCGGCTGTGGTTGACGCCAGTGGGACCACTTCCGGCCAGCATGTGGTGCGGTCTACCATTGTCAGAAGGTGTGTGCACCCCTGTGATGGCGGGAGGGGGCCTACGAGGTCCACGTGAACATGATTGAACCTCTTAGCCGGGATGTGAAACGGCTCCAAGGGAGCTCTCGTGTGTCTGTGTACCTTGGCTCTTTGACAAGCCATGCAGGCTGCTGCCCACTCCCTAACTTGTTTGCGCAGGCTCGGCCATACAAATTTCTCTCCCACCATTTTGACCGACGCGCACACTCCCGGGTGCGCCAGAGAATGAATCGAGTCAAAAACGCGGCGGCGCCACACGGCCGGTACCACCGGGCGCTGTCGTCCCGTGGAGACATCGCAGATTGGGGGGGCGTACCATCTTGCAGCACCCTGTTCTCCAGCCTTAACCCTGTTGGTCCAGACTGGAGCGCGCGCACGTCCGCGTTGCTAACCTGATCCACGGCCATGGCTGCATAATCTATCCCTATGCGGGCCGCCACAGCGCACGAGAGACAGTCTGCCACTACATTCAGTTTACCCGCCACATGCTGAATATCAGTAGTAAACTCTGAGATGGCGGCCAGCTGCCTCTGCTGCCGGCCTGACCACGGTTCTGAAACCTTGGCCATCGCGAATGTCAGCGGCTTGTGGTCAACGAACGCGGTGAAACGGCGTCCCTCCAGCCAGAACTGGAAGTGGCGAATGGCCAAGTGGAGAGCTAACAACTCCCTGTCGAATGCGCTGTATTTTCGTTCACTATCACGCAAAGTGTGCTGAAAAAGGCGAGCGGTTGCCAAGCCCCGGCTACATGCTGCTCCACGACCGCCCCTATGGCCACATCTGACGCGTCAGTAGTGAGCGCTATGCAGGCCGTTGGGTCTGGATGTGCTAACAACGCAGCATTTGCCAGGGCTGTTTTGACCTCCGAGAATGCTCGCTCTCGCTCCGGAGACCATTCGATTTTATTTGTGGGTTTTTGTTTTTTTAGTGCGGCATACAATGGTTGCATGAGCTGCACTGCGCGGGGGAGGAAACGGTTATAAAAATTCACCATTCCCAAAAACTCCTGTAACGCCTTGACCGTTTGTGGCTGGGGAAAATTTGTTACCGCGCGCACTTTGTCAGGCAGAGGAACCGCTCCTTCTGGAGAGACACGATGCCCCAAAAAATCAATCTGCGTCACCCCGAACTGACACTTCGCTGGGTTGATTATTAACCCGTGCTCTCCCAACCTCCGGAAAACTGCCATGAGGTGGTTTTCGTGTTTGTCTTCGGACGCGCTGGCTACTAAGATGTCATCCAGGTAGACGAATACGAAGGGGAGATCGTGTAACACCGCGTCCATCATGTGTTGGAACGTCTGCGCAGCGCCTTTAAGCCCAAACGGCATGCGCAAAAACTCGAATAGGCCAAACGGAGTTATATTACCGCTGTTTTGGGTATGTCCTCAGCACACACTGGGACTTGGTGGTAACTTAGAAAAAATGCGCGCCCCCGCCAAATGAACGGAAAAATCTTGGATATGCGTGATTGGGTAGCGGTCGTGTGCTGTGGCGTTGTTCAGCCTGCGGAAATCTCCGCAAGGTCGCCACGAGCCATCAGCTTTCGGGACCATGTGAAGCGGGGAAGCCCATGGGCTGTTCGAATGCCTGATGATGCCCAACTTTTCCAGGTTGGCGAACTCCTCGCACGCTATGGTCAGTTTAGCTGAATCCAAACGCCGAGCTTTTGCAAAAACGGGCAGTCCGGTGGTAGTAATAAAATGTTCCACTCCGTGTTTAGCGACGGCTGCTGAAAATGTGGGAACTGTGAGTGCTGGGAACTGAGTGAGCAGTGTGTGGAACTTACCACTTGCCGTTGCGACGTTGGCTTGTGCTGTGGGCGGGGTCACTCGGGCTGCACAGGGAATAGAATAAAAAGAAAGTGCATTAACCAGGCGCCTGTTAGCAAGATCAACCAACAAACCATGTGAGCACAGAAAATCAGCCCCCAACATATTGAAATTCACTGCAGCTATGACAAAAGTCCACTCAAATGTACGGCCGTGTAGGGACAGAAGCAGAGCCCTCTCACCAAAGGTCTTAATCTCCGAGCCATTCGCTGCTGATGCCCCGTGACCTCCGGGACCCGCCAGCCGGTCAGCAGAGGAAGGCGTGATGAAACTCACTTGGGAGCCTGTGTCCACGAGGAATTGCCTCCCCGAGCGCGCATCCGTCAAGTAGAGCAGCTTGTTCTCTTCACCGAGGGCCGCAGCTGCTACCGACCCCCGGTCTTGGTGTTTCCCGAGCGCTTGAACTGGCACGGTGGTATACATTTGCGTGCCTTCTCTGCAAAGCGGCGATGGTAGAAACAGAGGGTGTCTCCTCCACGATCCTTGGCCCCCGCCGCCGCCGTCGTCGGTGGGTCTGCTGCCACCGTCTCTGGCCCCCCGCCATCTCCGGCCGTCGCGCTGAAATCCGTCGCTGCCGCGGTGGCCGCGCGCTGTTTGCTGGCGTTGAAAATCCGGTGCACCTCCTGGGCCAGCACACGGAAGTCCCGCTGGGCCAACAACGGCGAACTGGCCAGGGTCGCTCTCGTGTCCGACGATAGGGTTCTGAGGAAAATGTGGGTGAAGATGAAGTCGTCGTCGTCGTCTGAGCCCCTCAACCTCAGCATGTCCTCCATCAGGTCAAGGGGCGTGCCATCTCCCAAGTCGTTCAGAGCCAGGAGCCTCTCCACTCTCTCCTGGACTGAGAGAGTGAAGTGCTGGATGAGCGCAGCCTTCAACCCGCCATATTTGTCATCGGCCGGTGGCTGCTCCAAAAGGCTCTGCACATGCCGAGCCGTGCGGTTGTCGAGCTTGGCAATCACATGGTAGAACTTCATGCCATCTACTGTTATCCCCCGGAGGGCGAACTGTGCTTCGACCAAGTGGAACCAGGAGCGCGGTTTGTCTTGCCAAAAGTCCGGTAGCTGGACGGTAGCGGCATACGCTTGGTTGGGAGCTCCTGACCCGGCTGGCTCGGGGGAATTTCTTTCACTCATGATACGTCTTAGGGTCACCAGTGTGGAAATGTGAAAATGACGAGGCAGAGTTTATCTCACGAGTCAGGTTTATTCACATTTTCCAACATCAGCAAAAACAGAAAAGAGGAAGAAAACCCAGACATTCGTCCCTTATATACCCCAGGACCTTCAAAGCTCAGAGTCACATTGTATTTAATCCCCAGTCACAATGCATCTTCTCTTAGATCTTATCACCTCCCCCCAAAGTCTCTGGCAGCCAGGAAATCCCCCAAGGCCGTCTCTTTGCATACCAAAGACTAAACTTTCACATCCTCCTGTTATCTCCAAGGAGACTCAGTCCTTTGTTCAGTCTGAGATGTGAAGCCTACAGTGGCATACATATGAAGCATAAAGTGATATACATATGTGCATATATGTCCCACAATGTACTTGTATTATTTATTGGGTTTTATTTCTTTTATTATGTACTACATCCATTGTGTATGTGTGGATTGTGTGGTTGCAGCACGGGTGACAAGCCCAAAACAAATTTCCCCTTGAGGGACAATAAAGTTTATCTTATCTTATCTTATCTTATCTTATCTTATCTTATCTCTGGTGTACTTCTGTAGCTCATTCTGAGCCTTTGAGCATTTCTTCTTCTTCGACCTTGTGTTACACTGTAGGTTTTCCTGTCTAGCTGTATTCCTTGCTTCTTGTAGTTTCTTCAGGTGTTCATCATGCTCATCAAACCAATCTTGATGTTTCCTCTCAGGGTGGCATAATACATCACTCGCAGTCTGATACACCGTATCCTTCAGTGTTGCCCATTTCTTTTCTATGTCATTCTCTGAGTTGTTGCTGTCCCAGTCTTTCAAGTTTTCATCCATTTCCTGTGTAAGTTCTTCCTGGTTCTTTTGGCCTTTCAGTGCACTAGTGTTTAGCTTCCGTGGTGGCTTCGCACCTGTCCTGCAGTGCTGTTTTTGTCTGCAAATCCTTAATCCAGATCTCAGCATAACATGATCAGTACCACAGTTCGCACCTCTCATTGCTCTGGTGTCCAATACATCCCTTATGTCTCTCTGCCTGACTATGATGTAGTCTAATAAGTGCCAGTGCTTGGATCTTGGGTGTTTCCATGTCTTCTTGTGAGTGTCCTTGTGCTTAAATGGAGTGTTGGTTATCACAAGGTTGTGCTCTGAACATTGTGCAAGTAGAAGTTCTCCATTAGCATTGCACTTGCCTACTCCATGACTGCCTAGCGCTCCTTTCCATTTCTCAGTGTCCGAACCAACTCTGGCATTAAAATCTCCAACGAGTATCAGCCTGTCGTCAGTCAGTACACGCCTGATAGTCTCACGTAAATCACTGTAGATCTCTTCCTTCACCTCCTCTGTGTTGGTCATTGTTGGGGCATATACACTGATGAATGTGGCATACATCTTCCGCTGTAGTGGGAGTCTCATAGTCATTATCCTGTAGTTGATTGGCACCGGTTCCTCATCAAGCATTGCTGCTATCGCCTTTCTAACTGCAAAGCCCACTCCTGCTTCTCTCCTTTCTTGAGTTGATCTCCCACTCCAAAAGAAGATGTACCCATGGTCTTCCAAGCTGTCATATCCAGGCAATCTTGTTTCACTAAGTGCAGCTATGTCTACATTATACCTGTTCATTTCCAGGGCCACAAATACGGTCTGTCTTTCTGGGCGCTGTGATGTTGTTCTGTCCAACAGAGTGCGTACATTCCATTCTGCTACACACAAGGCTGCTGTTTTTCTCTTCTTTTGTCTTCCTGCTATAACCTATTTTTCGCTGCCTGTCAGAGTGTGAACAGATCAGCGCGGACCTTGTGAGCCCGGGCGACGTCCAAGCCGGTATGAGTTGCTTTCTGACTGACAATTTCATGAAACTGCTTACAAAGTATTTGAGTACTGCTAGCTTTTGCTGGACTAGCAGCACATTCTTGGCAGATAAAGGTATTATCAGTGGCAAGGACAAGCCAAGACAAACTGACTCCAGTATCTGTTGCAGTGACTGACCAGATGATAGGTTTGTTTATCTCTGCTCTTTGTGTAGTGCATGTCACGATGCAACGACTGGCACAGTCCACCACAGACCTTGCGACAGATATGTTTATTTGCCAGGATGTCCAGTCTCACCCTGTGCAACTGGGAGTGGTCCACCACAGACCTGTGGCAGATATTGTTTTTAGTTCTGCCAGGATGCCCTGTTTCACCCTCCACGCCCTCGGAAGGGCGGGGATGCCGGTTGAGTCGCCGACGGCCCGACCCATGAGACAGGTAGTACCAGTTTTCATGGTTATCCAGTAGCAAGCAAGCCAATGCCTGACCTGACCAAACCTGGCCAATGCCTGACCTCCTTTTACAGGCGTGGATACCAGACTCGTGTTGAGACATCTTCGGTGGAAGAAGCAATTTGTCTTCTGTTTGTTTTAGTTGTTGGTTTGTTTGTCTTTTTGTCTGTTCCCCTCCCTTTTCTTTCCTTCTCCACACTTCCTTTCCCCATTCCCCATCCTGTCGAGTCTTCTATGGGTAAAATAATTTAAATAAAGTATTAAAAGTTATTACAGGAGGAGTTTACAACAATATACAATACATAGGTACTGTATAAAGCTCCTTTTGGCAAAGTAAATTTGTTTTGGCACAATTAGGGTAACAGATAATAATAATAATAATAATAATAATAATACATTTTATTTAAAAGCGCCTTTCAAGACACTCAAGGACACTTTACAGAAATAGATAAAACACAGTATCAAAAAACAACAAAAACACAAAAATGACAATCATAAAAAAACATGGCAGTTACAACGAAAATGCTAATCTGAACAGGTGAGTTTTGAGAGCGGATTTAAACTGAGGAAGGGAGTCAATGTTTCTGATGGCAGGTGGGAGTGAGTTCCAGAGTTTGGGAGCAGAGTGGCTGAAGGCTCTACTCCCCATGGAGCTGAGTCGAGCAGGAGGGACAGCGAGGTGGACAGAGGAGGAGGATCTAAGGGAGCGGGTAGGGGTGACAATGTGAAGGAGGTCAGCCAGATAAGGAGGGGCGAGGTTATGGATGGCTTTGAAAGTATGAAGGAGAATTTTGAAGTCAATGCGAAATTTGACCGGGAGCCAGTGAAGTTGCAGGAGAACAGGGAAGATGTGAAGGAAGGAGGGGGTTTTGGAGATAACATGAGCAGCTGAATTCTGGACCAACTGGAGCTTGTGAAGGGATTTCTGAGGGAGACTAACGAGTAGGGAATTACAGTAATCTAAATGGGAAGTGACAAGGCTGTGTACAAGAATAGAGGTAGTGTGGGGGGTGAGCGAAGGGCGAAGACGATTAATGTTGCGAAGATGAAAATAAGCAGACCGGGTAATGTTATTGATGTGGGAGTGAAAGGAAAGAGAACCATCGAGGATGACACACAGACTCTTGACCTGAGGGGAGGGGCAAACTGAGGAACCGTCGATGGTGAAGGAGAAACTATCAACTTTTGATAATGTGGATTTGGTGCCAACTAAAAGGATTTCTGTTTTATCACTGTTGAGTTTGAGAAAGTTTGCGGTGAACCAGGTTTTTATTTCAGAAAGACAAGTGGTCAGGGAGGAGGGAGGGAGGGTGGAATTTGGTTTGGTGGAAAGGTAGAGCTAAGTGTCATCTGTGAAGATCTCTGTTCTGCTTACCTAGCTGCCTGACAGGAGAAGCGGGGGGGAAAAAAACCCTGAAAAAAACAAATGAGACTTCCATACCAGATCGGTCGAGGCTGGGGTTAACAATGACTGCCACCGGTGCTGTTAACCAACAGGGTGCCAGTGAAAATTGGGCTAATGTTGGTCGAAGATCAAGGATGAGGAGAGGGAGAAAACATGTGAGGAGGGAGAGAGAGAAAAGGAAAGGTAGAAGTGTGGAGGTGAGAGCAGGGACTTTAAATGTAGGGACTATGACTGGAAAAGGCAGAGAGTTGGCTGATATGATGGAGAGAAGAAAGGTAGATATACTGTGTGTTCAAGAAACCAGATGAAAGAGAAGCAAGGCTAGGAGCACTGGAGATGGATTTAAACTGTTCTACCACGTTGTAGATAGGAAGAGAAATGGAGTAGGCGCAATACTGAAGGAAGAGTATGTGAAGAGTGTTCAGGAGGTAAAGAGGGAGTCAGACAGAATCATGAGTTTGAAGCTAGAAGTCAAAGGTGTGATGTCAAATGTTGTTAGTGCATATGCCCTACAAGTTGGATGCCAGGTAGAAGAGAAAGAGGAATTCTGGAGTAAGTTGGATGAAGTGGTAGAGAGTGTTCCTGGGGGGAGAGAATGGTGATTGAAGTGGACTTTAATGGAAATGTAGGTGAATGGAACAGAGGTGACGAGAAGGTGCTGGGTAGGTATGGTTTTAAGGAGATAAGTGTGGAAGGACAGATGGTTGCGGATTTTGCTGAAAGGATGGAAATGGCTGTGGTGAATGTTGTGTTTGGAACTGGAGTCAAGGAGAACAGCAATAGCAGAGCTGAACACACGTTTATTATATTACAGGTGCAGTGCACCTGACCACACATACACCTGCTGCAGAGGTAAAGGCGGAAGAGAGTGCCCCTCCCACCGCAGCTCTTCTTATATGCACGGGGTTGGCGGAACCGGAACATGGAGCCACCACCCCGCGCCACACAAATAAGAGCTCCAAATGCAACACAATATGAACAATAAATAACTACACTACACCCCCCTCCCCCGCAGAAAAAGTTCAAAACACACACATACAATCAGCCCACCCCAATTTGGAACCCGAATCATCTGCTAAACATAACTGAACTAAGAATCACAAAAGGGGTCTATGGCATTCACACAAAATAACTAAAATTAGGGGGGACAGGCAGACTGCCTTCCTACCCCCCACACGGCGAGGCGGGTTATTCTGCCGCCTATGATATATAAAAGTCCTGCTAAAAAAAATTACTGCCGTGTCTTCTATTTAAACATAGCACCAAAATAATCCCAGAACTATCAATACATATTAACAACTATCAACACATACACATCCATGTCTCGGTGAGGATGACCCATGGCCCCCCCAGACCCTTCACCAGACAGTCCGCCCCTAGAGGTAGCTTGCTTCCCGGGCCACAGCTGGTTGCTTCAGTCCCAATGCGCCTTCTCCTTCACACTTCTGAGCGCTCCAATCATCTGGGGCCATGCCCAACTGTCTTCTTCGGGGCATGCCGTAACTCATTAGGATGGTGCCACGAGCCATCCGACAGCAGAAGATATCCATCGTGCCACGAGCCCATCACCTGCAGCCGACCCTGGTACCGCTCAGTCTTCTGCTTTTCTCTCACCCGCCTGAACCTCACCTCTGCCCGAGGCCAAACCCAGTCCACGACTCCAAGTGGGGCCCTGCATGGCCTGCGGTGTCTCTGCCTGGCACCCACTCTCCCAGTGCCACTTGGTCCTGCCCCAACTGCTTGTAAATCTACTGTGGACCCTGCCGATGTGGCCCCGTGCTCACCGGCCCACCGCGGCCGTGCTCTGGGAACACCTGTGACCATCCTTTGGACATCACTCACTGCCGCAGATCCTCCTCCATGTCGCCCAACACCCTCGTCCAAGGTGGCTCGGACACTGGCACCGGGGCCCTCCCGCAGCAACCCTGAGTGCGACAAGGCCTGTCCACTTTCCGGAGAGCTCAGCAACTGTTCATCCCACACAGCGTTGTCCCAAACACTTGGAACCAGTCGGTCCCACAGTCCACAGCCTGACCATTCCTCCCCACTGCTGCTCCTGATGTAAAACCTGAGGCCATCAGCTTCTCCATCCTTCCCAGGTCCAACGCCACCATATATGTCTTAAAGGCTTTGTACCACCGAGGCCACGGCACCGGCGGCTCACCTGGGAGCTCCAAAAATGGCCGATTTGGTTCTCCACGACAGAGAAAGAGATGGGAGACTGCAAGATGGTGGCAGGGGAGAATGTAGCTAGACAGCATCAGATAGATTCTGTAGGATGACTATGGAAAGCAAGAAGAGGAAGAGAGTGAAGACAGAACAAAAGATTAAGTGGGGAAAGTTACAGAAGGAAGAAGGTGGCACAGAGTTTAGGAAGGAGATGATAGAGGCTCTGGGTGTAGGGAAGAATTACCAGATGACTGGGAAAGTACAGCAAAAGTATTGAGGGAAATGGGTAGAAAGGTATGTGGTGTATCCAGTGGACAGAGGAAGGAAGACAATGAGACTTGGTGGTGGAATGAGGAGGTACAGGAAAGTATTCAAAGGAAGAGGCTAGCAAAGAAAAAGTGGGATAGTCAGGGAGATGAAGAAAGTGGACAGGAGTATTTGGAAGCTAGGCACATGGCAAAGAGAGAGATGGCAAAGACTAAGGAAAAGGCATATAGTGAGTTGTATGTGAGGCTGAATGCTAAGGAAGGACAAAAGGACTTGTATTTATTAGAGAACTCAAGCTGGAAAGGATGTGTAGCAGGTTAGGTCGATTAAGGACAGAAATGGTATTGTACTAACAAATGACAAGTGTGTTGAGAAGGTGGAAGGAGTACTTTGAGGAGCTGATGAATGAAGAAAATGAGAGAGAGGAGGAGGATGGATGAAGGAAAGATGGTGAACAAGGAAGTCTCGAGGATTAGCAGGGTGGAAGTGAGGGCAGCTTTGAAAAGGATGAAGAATGGAAAGGCGGTTGGTCCAGATGACATACAGTACCTGTGAAGGTATGGAGATGTTTTTGGGGGTTTTTTTGTCTCTATGTCTGCTGTTTTTGGATATTGGACCGTGTGAAGCTAGGTCTGTGTACAGTTGTACTGAGCTGATAAATATCAGACTTCAACAGAAGTCCGCTGTCACAACAGTTTTTGAGAACGCACAAAACATACCGGAGGCTGTCTATAGACCAGCAGGATCACCATGGATCGTTGTCGGTCCTGGGAAGCGACGCAGATGGAGGAGGAAGAGAAAGCAGAAGCAGGGATGCCAGGCGGGCCTGCTAGTGAGGCTAAAGAGACAGCAGCATAAACCTCCGCTACCCAGCATTTTTTTCTTTCCAACGCCAGATCCATTGTCCATAAGATGGATGATTTAGAGCTACAGCTGGCAACTAATAAAAATGTGAGAGACTGCTGTGTGCTGTTGTTAACAGAAAGCTGGCTCCATCTGCTGATCACTGATGCTGCAGTGCAGCTACCAGAACACACACTTCACCGTATGGACCAAATAGCGGAATCTGTGAAACTGAGAGGGGGTGGTCTCTGTATTTTTCTTCACAACTCTTGGACTAATAACAGCCGTATCATTAACACTTGCTGTTTTCCTGACCTACAGACAATGTCAGTTCTCTGTCGGCCTTTTCATCTACAGAGAGAGTTGACAGTGGTCATTATTACGGCTGTCTATATTTCTCCTGATAGAAATACCAAAGTGGCCCTTGCTCATTTGTATAGTAGGCTGTAGTGGTATTGCCTGTGGTAGCAGATGGACGGACCTTCAACACGTGAGTGTGTTTGTCTATTTTTGATTTGATTTCGGCGTTTTTACTGTGTAAATAATAGTTCAGAATAGTAAATAGTAGTTTTAGTAGTGACTGTGAGATTTTTGGAGTGTTTTTATTTTTATTTGCTTCAAGAACGGAGGAGAAAGGAGCAGCGAGTTTGTGTATATTTGCTCCTGATTTTGGTGTTTTTACCTTGTAAATAGTAATTTATCCCTGGGCTCTGACTCTGTAACATTTCTAACATTTTCACATGATTTTAGACCTTCTGTGCTTAACTGTGTCATTTTTTTCCCCTGGTGATTTTGTGCCATTTTCATGTAACTTTTTTGTTAGTTTGCAGCCCTTTGCATAAGCGGTACGATCTGTGGTTTTCCACTTTTCTTCTGGTGCACTCCTGGTGCGCAATTTGGGCTTCTCATGTCTCGTCCTTTCATTCATTCACAATATATACATATATATTGTAAGGCCTCTGTGGAATCTACTGGATATTTTGGACAGTTTTTATGTTTTTCCTCCGTTCTTCAGTTTGGGTCTCTTCATTTGTAAAGGACATTTCAAGGTAAGACAGCTGTGCTTTATATTAAACTATTTTCCTTCTTGCAATGCTCTTAACTTTAGTGTTGTGTGTTTTAAAGTTGCTCGTTTGCAATAAGTTGCTGCCATCCGTTTCAAAGTGAAATGCCAGCACAAATGTGTTCACATTATAGCTGGTGACTTTTATAAAGCATGGTTGAAAACTGTGTTACCTAATTTCACACAGTATGTGAAATGTGCCACTATGGGAAAGAATCGTCTTGATCGGGTGATATAGAGAGTGATGTGTCATTATAGAGTGATGATATAGAGTGAAGTACGTGGCGGTCATGCACCTGTAAGCTGGTTGCCAACCCCCAATCAAATCTAAAAGAAGAAGAAGAAGAAGTCTTGATCGGGTGCATTCTGACCTGAAGCATGCTTACAGAGCTGTGCCCCTTCCACATCTCAGCCTGTCAGATCATCTATCATTGTTCCTCATCCCAGCATACACCCCCCTCAGGAGGACTGCTAGAAGTACTATAAAGATGATCACAACATGGTCTGAGGGAGCCCTCTCTCATTTGCAGGACTGTTTTTCAAACACTTTACGGGATTCATTCAAGAATCAGGATCTGGAAATGTACACACAGACTTTATTATGCTACATCACCTATTGTATTAACCAGGTGACTGTGGAAAAATGCATTAGGGTTGTTTTCTAACCAGAAGCCTTGGATTACAAAAGAAGTCCAGGCACTCCTCAGAGCCCGTGACATAGCCTTCAGGTCGGGGGATACAGAACTGTATAGCATTGCCCAGGCTAATATGAAGAAAGGCATTAAGGAGGCCAAACAGGCTTATAAGAGGAAAGTTGAGGACCATTCTTCTGATAATGATTTGAGACGAGTATGGCAAAGCTTTCACCACATCACAAACTATAAGGGCAGCAGCATCACTTCTAGTGACATCAACGTCTCACTGGCAGAAGTACTGAACTGCTTTTTCGCACGGTTTGAGGCAAATTCATCTTCAGATCCACTGATGCTACTGAATACCAGCTCCGATGTGTTCACCCTGCAGGATCATGAGGCGAGACATACACTTAGAGCAGTTCATCCAAGAAAGGCTACTGATCCCGAAGGGGTGCCAGGAAAGGTGCTCAGAGCATGTGAAGATCAGCTATGCTCTGTTTTGACTGACATTTTTAATTTGTCTCTTGAGGCAGCCTCTGTTCCATAGTGTCTAAAATCTGCAGTCATTATTCCTGTGCCCAAAAAACACATTATCGATAGTCTAAATGATTACCGACCGGTAGTATTAACACCCATTGTTATGAAGTGCTTTGAAAAACTGGTATTGAAACATCTTTTGTCCAGTCTCCCCCCAGCCTTTGATCAGTACCAGTTTGCCTATAGGCGGAGCAGATCTACTGAAGATACTATTGCTATACAATATATACTATAATTATATATATATATATATATATATATATAAAATATGTACATATGTATATTCGCTGCTCTTGTTTTTCTTGTCTTCTTGATTGTTGCTCTGAGTGTTGCTATCCCTGTGCTGTTGCAATCCTGGAATTTCCCCATTGTGGGACTAATAAAGGCTTATCTTATCTTATCTTATCTTATCTTATCTTATCTTATCTATAGCTCTCCACTCAGCATTCAGCCACTTAGAAGATAAGGGGAGCTATGTAAAAATGTTGTTTGTGGACTATAGTTCGGCATTTAATACAATTATTCCCAGTATTCTCATCAGTAAATTGTCTCAGCTTGGTCTGCCTACTCATACCTGCAGTTGGATTAAGGACTTTTTAACAAATTACACACAGACTGTCAGACTTGGACTCCATTTCTCCTCTACAATCATGCTTTACACAGACTTGCCACAGAGCTGTGTGTTGAGCCCCACTTTGTATTCATTGTACAAATGTGACTGCACACCTGTTCATCCCACAAACATTATAGTGAAGTTCACGGATGATATGACAGTGGTGGGGCTCATATCAGAAGGAGATGAGTCTGCATACAGAGATGAGGTCCAGAGACTGGTAAGATGGTGCTCAGATAATAACCTGTTATTGAATACAAAAAAACAAAAGAACTCATCATTGATTTCAGGAAGCATAGTAGTGAGCCTCCTCTTCTATATATAGTCAAGGAGTGTGTGGAGAGGGTGGAGGCTTTCAAGTTTCTGGGTGTTCCTATCTCTCACAAACTCACCTGGTCAGTTAACACCATTGCTATGATAAAGAAAGCTCAAGAACGTTTACACTTTCTGAGGGTCCTTAAGAGGAATGGCTTGAATGCACAGTTACTGGTTTTATTTTATCGCTCTGCCATTGAGAGCATTTTGTCATATAGCATCACGGTTTGGTATGGTTGCTGCTCGGCTGCAGACTGCAAAGCTTTACAGAGAGTGTGTCATGGCGGCCTCTGGGCCGTCACTGGCTTCATCAGTCCCAACTGCGCACAGACCAACAGGTGCCAATCAGCGGCTGTTAAAAGCCAGTGTTGCTGACAGCCTGTCACGGAGTCGTCTGTCCTCCTTATCGGAGCATGAACCAGAGCTTCGTTCACAAGTTTCGTCAAGAATGTCTCGTCAGGAACTGTCACGTAAGAGAACTGTTTGTTACTCAACTCCTTGCCTTTACCCCTGTGCACAGGTGGACCTCCCAGGCGACGGACCAACTTCCCCAGCCGACGTGGCGTTGCCACTTCAGCCACGTAGCTCCTCGCTACCACCTCTGCTACGGGTACGTCTTACTCCTCAGCTGCAAGAGCTGCTATTGTCTCAGTTACAGGAACTGTCATCACCACGATCAGTGGAGTCTCTGTCATCACCACCATCGGAACTGTCTTCGTCACGGTCAGTGGAATCACTGCCAACACCACCATCAGAACTGTCATCGTCACGGTCAGTGGAATCACTGCCGTCATCATCACAGGAACTGCCATCGTCACAGTAACAGGTGGATTCACTACCACGGCCACGAGCACATTCACCTCCACGTTGCACGGCCGCTGGAAGTCAGCAGGACGCTACCTGTGGATCACCCAAGTAAGCCCCTTCACCTACAATTACTCACGAATGCTGAACAGCGGTAATTGTATCTGTTTGTGTGTTACAGGGCTGCCAGGTCTCCATCCGGACTGCTCAGTTCCAGCGACCAGAACTCTATACTTGCACTCACTCACGCACTACACACTCTCACTCTACAATAAAGGGATTATTGTCACTATCTACCTGTGTCAGTGTCTGTCTCCTGGGTCCTGAAACATGTCAGAGTGATTGAGACTGCGCAAAAAATCACTGGTTGTTCACGTCCCTTCTTTGGAAGAGATTTCCAGGTCTCGGTACCTCAGCAGAGCTACTGCCAACGCTATGGATTGCACTCATCCAGGTCATGATTTTTTTCACTTGCTCCCTTCAGGGAAGTGGTACAGATCCCCAAAAATCCGGACTACCAGATTTAATCATAGTTTCTTCCCAACAGCAGTACGCATATTGAATGGATTCATATAATACATACAGACTGTTGATGTTATTTTAGGTTATTTTGTGGGTAATAACCTTGTGTACAAGATGGCCTTATTTTATTCACTGCTCAGTATGCTTTTATTATTGCTATGCATATATTTTATTTTAATTTTTTTAGGTATTGTTTTAGGCATTATTTATTGTTGTAATTATGAGGATGCCATAATAATAGAATGATCAGCGTATGTGCAGGGAACCACATCAGAGAAAACACTCACAACACAGAGAAACAACATTTAAACAGGTTATTGATTTCAAAAGTGGAAAGCACTGTTATGGAAAGCGCCACTTCGCCAGAGGAAGACTAAACCTGTGGAGAGAGGCGAGAGCGAATTAGTGGAGGAAAGCAGGTATAGAAGTGGACAGTCAAATTACCCCTTACGTGAGCCGAGCAGAGAACTCGACAGAAAGAGACCCAGCAAAATAGACGAACCAACGGGATGAAACCGGTAGAAACAGGTAGGGAAGGAGCTGGGTAGTGTCTGACCGGGTGGAGATGGCTGCTGAAGTGGGATGAGGTAGATGGGGCAGGTGAGAACACAACAATCTTCGAAGACACACCACACAGATGGCAGCAACCTGAGAAGGAGAGAAAAAAACAGGTGGAATTAATTAGGTTATCCTCGGTTAGAAATGTTTATACTTACTGAGGCAGTATACCCAACGAGCCAGCGCTGAAGTCTCCGCTTGGTGGTCTTTTATGCGCTGGCGAGGCAGAAGTGGCAGGTGCGTCTAATCACACAGGTGAGTGATTGCCTGTGAGGTTGAGGAAATTCTTCTCGGAAAGGAGGGGGCGTGCATTCTTCTGAACATGACAGAGGATGCTAAATTCATGAATGAATTGTGAGTGTGATAGTTTGTTTTAGGGAGTAGCATTTTAATTTCGTTGTCATCATGAACCTGGGTTTGGTGGTCCAAACCCAGTTCTGACCCCGTGGCTATTTTGGCCTGTTTTATTATTTGTTTTCCATCAGGCACTCCAGGGAGCCCTTTGGGTCCTCGCTCCCTGACAGCTCGGGCATGCCTTTTCCTCCTATCAGTATCACCAGCTGTTTCTTATTATTGGTGTTGCACACACATACACACACACCTCAGTCACATGCTCAGACACTCACTCATGCACACCAGGTGTCAATTGATCCAGCTCACACTTTTCCTCACCGGCGGTCTCTTCCCTCATTAGTATTGTGATTACTTAAGGGCTCTTTGAGTGGGAAAAGATCGCTGGAGCATTGCACTCCTTACACAGTAGCGTGTACCTCTGTGTATGTAAGCCATCACTCCCTTCATTACTGCCAGCCTGATGAACCTGTCTTCTCTTACGCTAGACTGTTGTGGTTAGCTAGCATAAGCGGCTGTTCCTGCTCTTCCTTCATCCTCCAGACAGCACGGACCGCCTTGGATCACCTCAGCCCGTAAGTTATGTCTGCCTTTCTCCCTGTTCTGACTGATATGCTGTAGCACTAGGCATTCCCTGTCCTTGGGCTGCTGAGCGTCCGGGTGGCGTCCCTGTTTGTCTGGTGGCCTATATTGCAATCATTTCAACTCTCTGTTCAAGTCGTGACTGCTAGACTTATTATTTGGCGTTTTTGTCAATAAAGCGCATGAATCTACTCCTGCTCGTGGGTTTTCATTCTGTCCTCTGTGCGCTGCGTAATGGCACACGAGGGATCATAACAGTTGTGTTGTTTTTAAACAATGGAATGACAATAAAGGCACTTTCCACTTTGCACTTTCGGAGAGATGGCAATGAACGTTTTAACCACATTGTTTAACACAATCTTGGAGAGCAAGAGGATGCCTGAGGAGTGGAGAAGAAGTATTTTAGTACGAATTTTCAAGAACAATGCTCAGAGCTGTAGTAACTACAGAGGCATAAAGTTGATCAGCCACACTGTTGTCATAACTACCTTTGTTAGGCAGGTAATTGGTTATCTCAGTAAGCAGGCAGAACTCCAATGTAACGTGATTTATTCACAGACAAAATCAAAGAAATATACACAGCACGGGGGCTGGAAACAACTCAGGAGCTGACCAGGCTAAGAACACTTGGGGGAAACAAACTCATGGAGAAAACATGGGCCACAGGGAAACTGGAGGGAAACACAGACAATGATGCCACAAAGAACAGAGACTCAGACTGACATATATAGAGGAACTGATAATCACAAATGCGGAACAGGTGTGGACAACTCAAGAGCTAAAGGATAACACACGTGAGGGAGGCTACAGGTAGGGAAAACAAAATACAAAATGGGCTAGGAACTAAGATGCACAAGGAACACACTCAAAAGCACAAACATGAAAACCGAGAACAAACAGGGGATGAACAAAGGACATCACAAAATAACCCAGGACCGAGAAAACACAAAAGACAATAATAATAACCGCAGTGAGACCAAAACGAAACACAAAATGTGGACATGGTCCATGACCATGTCCAGATCATGACAAGAACAAACAGGGGATAAACACAGGACATCACAAAATAATCAAGGACCAGGGGAACTAAAGCCAACAATAATAACCACAGTGAGAAAAAAACGAAACGCAAAGTGTGGGCATGGTTATGCCCAGATCATGACAGTACCCCTTCCCTAAGGGTGGAGTCCAGACGCCCTTTAAACATAAACAAATGACACCCCAACCCAGGTGGGTGGAGGGGGACACAGGACCGGCGGGAGGTAACCAGCACAAAAACACACAAGGGAGAAATGTTCATCGGGTGGTCATCCCAGGTTGTCCCAGGACCACCACCCAGGAAAGCACGGCATCTCGGGGGGCTAAACAGAGTCCATGGGCCCCCACACCTGAGAGCATGAGGGGTCAGGAGGCCAACCAGAGTCCATGGCCCCCCAGACTGGAGAGCAATGTGAGTTGGGTGGCCTCCCAGAGTCCCTGGGCCACCAGACTGGAGAACACAGTCCATCAGGGATGCAACCAAAATCCGTGGCCCAACCAGCCAGGGAGCCTACGACTTCAGGGAGCGATGGCTGGCAAACAAGATCCTCGGGCGACGAAACTGGAGCCTGGAGCTCATGAGACAACAGCTGGGGAGTGTCGACCACATAGAGAGAGAGATGACTGGGGAGCATCGGCCACAGAGAGAGAGAGACAACTGGGTAGCATCGACCACAGAGGGCGACGATTGGGGAGCATTGACCACGGAGAGAGTCGGAGCTGAAGTGTGCACCTCGGAGAGAGTTGGAGCTGAAGCGTGCACCTTGGGAAGAGCAGAAGCTGGAGCGTGCACCATCATCCCCAACGTAGCCACCTCAGATGGGGAGGAAGAGACACAGGTTGTGTTGGGTCCACACCATAACAACCAACAGCAGAGCTTGGCAGAGAGAAGTCAGAAGCAGGTGGGAGCTGCAACTGGGTCTCCCCACCAGAAGCAAGACAAGACCTCTTCAATAATGATATCAAAAAAATAAAGAAGAGGGCTTGCCTTAACTCCTGCTCTTCTGCTGGCAAGGATCACAGCGGCACTGATGTTGGAGCCATGACAACCTCAAACATTGCTGGTGGAGCAGACAAGATGGTCTCTGGAGACACTGGTGGGACAACAGGCAAGGCAGTCTGAAACTCAGCAGCGGGCACCGATGACGTGGAAACAGCAGCAGATGTGGGAGCCAGCAAGATAGCTGACATGGGAGCTGGCGAGACAGCTGAGGTGGGAGCCGGCGGGACAGCTGGTGTGACAGCTGATGAAGGAGCTGGCTCTGGACATGGAGCTGAAACAGGAGCTGATGCTGGAGCATGGCATGGAGAGGGAGACGCCGGAGCCAGGGGACACTTCATCATCAGCACAGGCTTTGGCGTCTCAGGCAGATACCTTGCCAGTCTGTGGAGTGGCTGTGGGACAGAGATCAACAGCTCAACCAACTCAGGGTAGCTCCGCAGGCTGGGGTATGCTCCAATTACCCCAGCTGCGATGTCCAGGAATCCCAGGGCTGCCTCAGGCGTGCAGGAGGTGCGGGCATCTGAGATGAGGTCCTCAACAGTCTGAGCTGCCCACAACTTGTCCGCATTGAGTCCTATCCTCCAGAAGTCCATACCTGCTGAGTCCTTGTTTGTTGGCGTCATACTGTCATAACTACCTCCGGCAGGCAGGGGACACTTCATCATCGGCACAGGCTTTGTGTGTCAGGTGGATACCTCTGCAGTCTGTGGAGTGGCTGTGGGACTGGTGAATGGTGAGGAAGTGTGGGTGCTAGTGCTGGAGCATGGTATGGAGAGGGAGATGCTGGAGCCAGGGGACGCTTCATTGTCGGCACAGGCTTTGGCGTTTCAGGCAGATACCTTGCCAGTCTGTAGCGTGGCTGTGGGACAGAGATCAACAGCCTAACTAGTTCTGGGTAGTTCCACAGGCTGGGGTTTGCTCCAATTACCCCAGCCGTGATGTCCAGGAACTCCAGGGCTTCCTCAGGTGTGCGGGAGGTGCGGGCATCTGAGATGAGGTCCTCGAGATGAGGTCCTCAAGTCCTATCATCCAGAAATCCATACCTGCTGAGTCCTTGTTTGTTGGCGTCATACTGTCATAACTACCTCCGGTAGGCAGGGTTGATAGACTCAGTAAGCAGACAGAACTCTAATGTAACATGATTTATTCACAGAAAAAAATCAAAGAAATAAACACAGCACAGAGACTGGAAACAACTCAGGAGCTGACTAGGCTAAGAACACTCAGGGGAAAAAACTCATGGAGAAAACACAGGCCATGGAGAAAACAAAGAGAAACACAGACAATAATGCCACAAAGAACAGAGACTCAGACTGACGTATGGGGGGGGGGGGCTGAAAAGTTCATAGGCTGACAAAGAAGGAATTATGCTACAGCAACGAAACAAGTCATGCATTAAAGTCAACCTTTTCTGATACTTGTCATGGCGGCCTCTGGGCCGTCATTGGCGTCATCAACTCCAGCTGCGCACAGACCAACAGGTGTTAATCAACGGCTGTTAAAAGCCAGCGTCGCTGACAGCCCGGCACGGAGTCGTCTGTCCTCCTCGTCGGAGTATGAGCCTGAACTCCGCTCTCTGGTCTCGTCAGGAATCTCTCTTGTCTCGTCTGGAACCTCTCTTGCCTCGTCAAGAACCTCTCTTGCTTCATCAAGGACTTCTCATCAGTGTCAACCAAGTAAGAGAACAATTTGCTACTCAACCCCTTGTCTATACCCCTGTGCACAGGTGGACCTCCTAGGCGGCGGACCTGCGTCCCCAGCTGACAGGGTAACGCCATCTCGCACACGTAGCGCTTCGCTACCACCACGACTACCGGTACGTCTTGCTCCTCAGCTTCCAGAACTGTTGTTGTATCAGTTGCAGGAGTATTGGCCACCGCTATCAGTGGAGTCACTGTCATCGTTATCAGCTATATCATCATCACCACGTTCTGTGGAATCACTAACCTCGTCATCGTCAGGATTACCATCATCCCGGTCTGTGGAGCCACAGCCGGCGTCATCAGAAGGACTACCCTCGTCACAGCCACGGGTGGTATCCCCAGCACGTTCACGGACACCTTCACCTCCACGTTGCACGGCCGCTGGATCTCAGCAGGGCGAAACCTGTGCTGCACTCAAGTAAGCCTCTCCATCTGTAGCTCATCACGAGTGTGGAACAAAAGTAATTGTTTTCTGCTTGTATGTTCCAGGGTTGCCGGGTCTCCGTCCAGGCTGCTCAGCTCCAGTGACCAGAACACTATCCACGCACTCACACACGCACTACACACTCTCACTATCAAATAAAGATTATTGTCACTATCTGCCCGTGTCAGTGTCTGTCTCCTGGGTCCTAAACCATGTCAGTATGACTCCGTCACGTTGACCCAGCGAACAGTTCACTGTCGCGCCAAATCAACACTCTTAGCGCCCGGGTAGATTTACTAGCTCACCAGCAGACAGTAATCTTAAACCAACTAACCTTAATTAATGGTCGTCTGGATCGTCTGGAAGGACACCAGACGATTTCCCCGACCGCAAACATCTCAGCCCCTGCAGGCTTAGCATCTGGACAAGCTAACACCTCCTCGTCCTCTCGCCTCACCCCTATTCCTACACCTGCCCGGTTCAGCGGAAAACTCGGGGAAGCTCGAGGATTCCTATTACAATGTGAGTCAGTTTTTCTTCGCGTTCCGGGGGATTTCACTCTTGATTCAAGTCGGATTGGCTATGTCATAAATTTGCTGGCAGGAAGAGCCTTAGACTGGGCGTATTCAATCATGGATAAACCAAGCTATTCCCTGCTTACTTACCAGGAGTTTGTGACCGAGTTTATGTCCGTGTTTGACCATACTGATAGGGGTGAGGTGTTGACAGAACGGCTGCTGAGCTTACAACAGGAAAAGAGATCAGCTGCTGATTACGCTATTGACTTCTGGGTCCTGGCTGCAGAGATTGGGTGGGGGGAGCCATCACTGTGTGGTATTTTCCTACGTAGTCTTAACGATGAGCTAAAGGATGAGTTAGCGGCACGGGACAAACCGGACAATTTGCGGGATTTGATTGCCCTAGCGGTTAGTCTGGATAGCAGATTAAGGGAGCGGGCGGCTGAACGGCGTACAACTTCCCGTTCGGTTAAACTCCGCCCTCGCGTCCCTAACTCTCCTCTTCTCGCTTTACCTGCGTCAGAGGAATCCCCGGATCAAGAAGCTATGATCATTGGCCGGTCTAAAGTGTCAGCAGCTGAGAAACAACACCGCAGGGATCAGGGCCTTTGTTTCTACTGTGGGAAAGAGTCACATGGGGTGTTCGAATGTCCCAATAAGTTAAAAGGGAGGGCCCGTGGATTGCAGTAGGGGGATTCACGGGCAAGAACTCAGAAGAACCCCTTACTTGTTGTCGATTACCTCTCAGACTTATCCATACACATACAGAACACTCCACACTAGCGTTAGTAGATTCTGGAGCTGAGCAAAATTTCATTTCTAGAGACCTGGCAACCCGGATGGGCCTTAGCTGTCAGACTCTAGACCCCCCTGTCAAACTGATCACCTTGTCTAAAGCGTCTTTGACCACCGTTGCCCATCAGACGGCCCCCGTGTCAATTATTGTATCAGGAAATCACAGGGAGGAAATTCAGTTTCTAGTGCTGCCCGTTTCTTCTTCGCCCGTTATTCTGGGGTACCCCTGGCTGCGCCTACATAACCCCGCCATTGACTGGCAAGCTGGGACAGTAACGGCATGGAGTACGTTCTGCCTTAGTACCTGCCTCCAATCAGCGGCGTGCGCCCCATCCGTCAAGGTGCCTCTGCCTGATTCATCTCCACCGGACTTGTCCAAGGTGCCAGAGGTCTATCACGATTTGGGGCTAGTGTTTAGCAAGTCTCGGGCGTTGTCCTTACCCCCCCATCGTCCTTATGACTGCGCGATCAACCTGAAGGCTGGGGCCCCTCTTCCTGCTAGCCGCCTTTACAGCCTATCAGCCCCGGAGCGCGAGGCCATGGATACGTACATCAAGGAGTCCTTGGCCTCTGGTATCATCCGCCCGTCGTCTTCGGCAGTGGGAGCCGGATTTTTTTTTGTTGGAAAAAAGGACAGTTCACTACGCCCCTGTATCGACTTCCAGGGACTGAATGAAATAACAGTAAAAGACAATTATACTTTGCCTCTGATGAACACTGCTTTTGACTCCCTCCAGGGGGCATCCTGGTTTACTAAATTGGACCTTAGGAATGCCTACCATCTAGTGCGCATAAGGGAAGGAGATGAGTGGAAGACGGCTTTTCGGACCCCCAGCGGACATTTTGAGTATCTGGTAATGCCGTTTGGGTTAACTAACGCTCCAGCCGTCTTCCAGCAATTGATAAATGATGTATTACGGGATTTTCTGAACTCGTTTGTTTTTGTTTATCTTGATGACATTCTCATCTTCTCCCGCACACTAGAGGAACATTGGGTGCATGTCCGCAGGGTACTACAGCGCCTCCTGGAGAACCAGCTATTCGTCAAGGCTGAAAAATGTGAGTTCCACACTGATCAAACCTCTTTCCTTGGGTTTATTATAGCTCGGAACCAGGTGCTCCCTGACCCGGCCAAGGTCAAGGCGGTTGTGGATTGGCCTGCACCCACCTCCAGAAAGCAGCTTCAAGGTTTCCTGGGGTTTGCTAATTTTTATAGGAGGTTCGTGCCAAACTTTGGTAATATTGCCCGTCCTCTGACTGCTCTCACCTCTCCTAAGACCCCGTTTTGCTGGAGTAAGGAGGCAGCTGGAGCGTTTGAGAATCTCAAGAGGGAGTTCGCCTCGGGCCGAGTCCTTACTCAGGTGGACCCGAAGCTGCAGTGCTTGGTGGAGGTGGACGCTTCTGATTCGGGAGTTGGAGCGGTACTCTCCCAACGTTCTCCTGAGGACGGTAAGATTCGCCCTTGTGCTTATTTCTCTCACCGTCTCACCCCTGCAGAGAGGAATTACAGCATCGGAGACAGGGAGTTACTGGCAGTGAAACTCGCCTTGGAGGAATGGAGGCACTGGCTGGAGGGGGCTGCTCAGCCGTTCGTGGTTTGGACTGATCACCGCAACCTGGAGTACCTCAGGACGGCGAAGCGCCTGAATGCATGCCAGGCTCGCTGGTCCCTCTTCTTCGGCCGTTTTAACTTTACCATCACGTACCGGCCGGGAAGCAAGAACGGTAAGCCAGATGCCCTCTCACGGCAGTTTGACACACCATCCTCTGAGGACCAGGAGACCCCTATCCTGCCGCGTTCCTACATCGTGGGCGCCCTGTCCTGGGGAATCTGCAAGACGGTTCGCCAGGAAGACCGAGCCGGATCCCGGGGGGGGGGGGGGGGTGTCCCCGGGCTGCTTGTTTGTTCCACGCGCTATCCGGGGCAAGGTGATTGAGTGGGATCACTCTTCCAAGTTGGCTTGTCATCCTGGAGTGGGTCGGACCATGGATCTCCTCCAAAGGACCTTCTGGTGGCCAGGGTTACGGAAGGACGTTGTAGGTTACATCCGGGCCTGCGCTCAGTGCGCCACCGGGAAGACGACATCATCCCCCCCGGCGGGCCTGCTACACCCGTTGCCGGTTCCTTCACGCCCCTGGTCTCACGTAGCTATGGACTTTGTGACTGGTTTACCCATTTCAGATGACTACACCACGGTTTTAACCATCGTGGACCGGTTCTCGAAGGCAGCCCATTTTGTGCCACTTCGGGGTTTGCCTTCGGCCCAGGAAACAGCGGATCTCCTTGTGCAACATGTGGTCCGTCTTCATGGCATCCCTGCTGATATTGTGTCAGATCGAGGACCTCAGTTTGTATCACAAGTTTGGAAGGCTTTCTGCGTGGCACTGGGAGCCACAGCCAGCCTTTCCTCTGGTTATCACCCCCAGAGCAATGGCCAGTGCGAGCGGGCTAATCAGGAGCTTGAGGCCGCCCTACGCTGTGTCATCTCCTCCTGTTCATCCTCCTGGAGCAAGTTCCTTCCTTGGATTGAGTACGCTCACAACGCCACGATCTCCACAGCTACGGGCGTCTCCCCGTTCAAGGCATCATTCGGGTTTGATCCTCCGCTGTTCCCGGAGGAGGAAAAGGAGGTAGCGGTTCCTTCAGTCCAGGCACACATCAAGCGCTGCCGGCGAGTTTGGCTCCTCGCTCGCCAAGCCTTGCTGAAGACTACCAAACGCAATATCCAGGTGGCCAACCGGCATAGGAGACCCGCCCCGGACTATAAGGTGGGTCAGAAAGTCTGGTTGTCAACCCGGAATATTGGTGTACCGGCCGAAAAACGTAAGCTCACTAAGCGCTTCATTGGCCCCTACACCATTAATCGTGTTATTAACCCTGTGTCTGTGCGCTTGTCTCTCCCCTCTTCGATGCGTATCTGCCCCACCTTTCATGTCTCCCAGGTCAAACCGTATGTCTCTGATCCTCTGTGCCCTGCTCCCGCGGCTCCCGCAACCCCGAGGATGATCGATGGCCATCCGGCCTGGGGGGTGAATGCCATCCTGGATGTCCGCAGGCGGGGTCGTGGTCTTCAGTCTTTGGTGGACTGGGAGGGTTTTGGACCGGAGGATCGTTCTTGGATTCACCCAGCGTTGATCCTGGATAAACAGCTGATTCGCGATTTCCATCGGGCGAATCCAGGTAGGATTGGGCAGGTGCCTGGAGGCACTGCTAGAGGGGGGAGTACTGTCATGGCGGCCTCTGGGCCGTCATTGGCGTCATCAACTCCAGCTGCGCACAGACCAACAGGTGTTAATCAACGGCTGTTAAAAGCCAGCGTCGCTGACAGCCCGGCACGGAGTCGTCTGTCCTCCTCGTCGGAGTATGAGCCTGAACTCCGCTCTCTGGTCTCGTCAGGAATCTCTCTTGTCTCGTCTGGAACCTCTCTTGCCTCGTCAAGAACCTCTCTTGCTTCATCAAGGACTTCTCATCAGTGTCAACCAAGTAAGAGAACAATTTGCTACTCAACCCCTTGTCTATACCCCTGTGCACAGGTGGACCTCCTAGGCGGCGGACCTGCATCCCCAGCTGACGGGGTAACGCCATCTCGCACACGTAGCGCTTCGCTACCACCACGACTACCGGTACGTCTTGCTCCTCAGCTTCCAGAACTGTTGTTGTATCAGTTGCAGGAGTATTGGCCACCGCTATCAGTGGAGTCACTGTCATCGTTATCAGCTATATCATCATCACCACGTTCTGTGGAATCACTAACCTCATCATCGTCAGGATTACCATCATCCCGGTCTGTGGAGCCACAGCCAGCGTCATCAGAAGGACTACCCTCGTCACAGCCACGGGTGGTATCCCCAGCACGTTCACGGACACCTTCACCTCCACGTTGCACGGCCGCTGGATCTCAGCAGGGCGAAACCTGTGCTGCACTCAAGTAAGCCTCTCCATCTGTAGCTCATCACGAGTGTGGAACAAAAGTAATTGTTTTCTGCTTGTATGTTCCAGGGTTGCCGGGTCTCCGTCCAGGCTGCTCAGCTCCAGTGACCAGAACACTATCCACGCACTCACACACGCACTACACACTCTCACTATCAAATAAAGATTATTGTCACTATCTGCCCGTGTCAGTGTCTGTTTCCTGGGTCCTAAACCATGTCAATACTAACTGCATTGTTTCTTTTCCGATACATTGACATTGGAGACTATGTTGAAAAATAAACCACATTTGGTCAAATTTGACCACTGCATCATGGTCAACCTATGAACTTTTCAGCAGCCCCCCCCCCCCCGGTATAGGGGAAATAATAATCACAAATGTGGGACAGGAGGGGACAAATGAAGATCTAAATGATAACACATGTGAGGGAGACTACAGGTAGGGAAAACAAAATACAAGACGGGCTGGGAACTAAGATACACAAGGAACATGCTTAAAAGTGCAAACATGAAAACTGAGAACAAACGGGATGAACACAGGACATCACAAAATAATCCAGGACCTGGGAAACACAAAAGACAATAATAATAACTGCAGTGAGACCAAAACGAAACACAAATCATGGACATGGTCCATGACCATGTCCAGATTATGACACCTATGAATATATGGGAAAGAGTTGTTGAAGCCAGGTTAAGACGAGAGGTGACAATCAATGAGCAGCAGTACGATTTCATGCCAAGAAAGAGTACTACAGATGCAATGTTTGCTCTAAGAGTGTTGATGGATAAGCACAGAGAAGGTCAGAAGGAGTTGCACTGTGTCTTTGTGGATCTAGAGAAAGCATATGATAGGGTGCCAAGAGAGGAAGTGTGGTACTGTATGAGAAAGTCAGGAGTGGCAGAGAAGTATATGAGGATGGTGCAGGACATGTATGAAGACAGTGAGATGCTGGTGAGGTGTGCTGTAGGAGTGACAGATAGATTCAAGGTGGGGGTGGGATTACATCAGGGATCAGCTCTTAGCCCTTTCTCGTTTACCATGGTGATGGACAGGCTGACAGACAAGGTCAGGCAGGAGTCTCCGTGGACCATGATGTTTGCAGATGATGTTGTGATCTGTAGTGAGAGTAGGGAGAAGGTGGCAGAGAACCTGGAGAGGTGGAGGTATCCTCTGGAGAGAAGAGGAATGAGTCAGTTGAAGCAAGACAGAATACATGAGAATACATGAGGTGTAACGGTGAAGATGCAAGGAGTAGAGGTAGTGTAGATGAGTTTAAATACCTGGGGTCAACCATCCAAAGCAATGGAAAATGCACAAGAGAGGTGAAGAAGAGAGTGCAACCGGAGTGGAGTGGGTGGCAACGAGTGTCAGGGGTAGTCTGTAGCAAAAGGATAGCAGGTAGAGTGAAAGGGAACATTTACAAGATGGTAGTGAGACCTGCTATGATGTATGATCTGGAGACAGTGGTGCTGACAAAAAAACAGGAGGTGGAGCTGGAGGTGGCAGAGTTGAAGATGCTAAGATTCTCGTTGGGAGTTACTGGGACGGACAGGATTAGAAATGAGTATTTCAGAGGGACAGTTCAGGTTGAGCAGTTTGGAGACAAAGTAAGAGAGGCAAGACTGCAATGGTTTGGATATGTGCAGGAAGGACAGTGGATATATTGGACAAAGGATGTTGAAGATAGAGCTGCCAGGCACGAGGAGAAGAGGAAGACCACAGAGAAAATTCATGTATGCAGTGAAGGAGAACATGGAGAGGGTTGGTGTTACAGAGAAAGAGGCAAGGGATAGGGTGAGATGGAGGCAAATGACCTGCTGTAGCGACACTTAAAGGGAGCATCTGAAAGAAAAAGAAGACTTTCTTCATCTTCATCTTTCATCTTCACCTTTGCCACCTCTCTCTTTGCCATGTGCCTAGCTTCCAAATGCTCCTGTCCACCTTCTTCATCTCCCTGACTATCCCGCTTTCTCTTTGTCAATCTCTTCCTTTGAATACTTTCCTGTACCTCCTCATTCCACCACTAAGTCTCCTTGTCTTCCTTCCTCTGTTCAGAGGATACACCTCATACCTTTCTACCAGTTTCCCTCAATACTTTTGCTGTACTTTCCCTGTCATCTGGTAATTCTTCCCTACCACCCAGAGCCTGTGTCAATTTCTTCCTGAAGGACGCAACCTTGTTATGCGTTCACATCCCAGATTCACTGTTGGGACTCAGGTCACGGTTGCCATAGTTGTGTTGTTTTCAGTGATCCTACCAAAAAGGAGCTGTTGGAAACAATGTGAGTTCACTCAGGCTATGGGTAAAGTGACATTCTTCACTTGATCAAATGTTGGTGAACCATTCATTCATTCATTCATTCATCTTCTTCTGCTTAATCCTTTTCGGGTCACGGGGGGCGGGGGCTGGAGCCTATCCCAACGTCTTTGGGCGAGAGGCAGGGTACACTCTGGACAGATCGCCAGTCCATCGCAGGGCCAACACAGAGAGACAGACAACCTTTCAGTCTCACAGTCATACCTAAGGACAATTTAGAATCCCCAGTTTGATGCCAATTAACCTAACTTGCATGTTTTTGGCATGTGGGAGGAAACCGGAGAAATCCCGGAGTAAATCCACACAGACATGGGGAGAACATACAAACTCCACACAGATCACTGTTGGTCGGGGGCTGGGATCGAGCCCAGGATCCCCAGGCCAAGGGTTGAGTTGCTGTGCTGCCGCAGTGCTGACCACTCCACCACTGCGCCGCCATCCAAATAATTTTAAACATTATTTTGAGGTGAAAATCTTACAAAGTGTTACTTAAAAATGCATTAAAAACACATTTACTTTCTCAAATGAGAAATGTTCCATTGAAAGGAATTCCAAACAGCAGTAGAACAACATTTAAAGCTTAATAGGGGCTACACATTGTTTTGAAATGCACAGAAGAGATATGCTGCCTTTCAGATGAATTACACTTTACCAGGAGAATCTGAACTCTTGTCTCCAGTACGTCCACATGATTATTTTGGGTTATCAAATGACTTTCTCATAACAAAATGTTCCATTGGCAAGACAAAACTTTACAGATATTTCATAAATATGATTTCTGGAACACGAACAGAACTGCATTAAATTTGGTGTCTTTCTAAAGAACACTGTTGTGATTCTGTATGTTAAGTTTCACCTAGTTTGGATCACTACAGCAGAAATTAAATTCAAAAATACATGCCAAAGAGGAGCTGTACAACTTCAATGGCCAATAAAATCAAATCGGATTGCCTTTTTAGAAAATATTTTTCACAACTTTTCACTATCAATATCTGTAGATGACATCTGCTTAATTTCAGGTAATTTGAATGAATGGCCTGGGAGGAATTCATTTTAATAATAATAATGTATCACATTTATATAGTGCTTTTCATAGACACTCAAAGACGTTTTACAATGGATACATTATTCATTTACTCCACAGACAATGGTAGTGGTAAGCTACTACTGTAGCCACAGCTGCCCTAGGGCAGACCGACGGAAATGTTGACTTCACTTGCACATTTTTGAAAATATGGTGCAGAAAATTTTATTTATAGAGCATGATACTGACGGAGAAAAGTTGCGGAGAATCAGTGATGAAAGAATTTTGAGTCTAGGCCCAGCTGTTCTCGAGGTATTTGCAAAAACGTAAAACTGTTTATTATAGCATCACCTATGTACGCAGTACCTTGATTTTTGGTCTCTGGGTAGTGGGGAGAATTTCTGACATGACTGTAAAATTTCGAACATTGTGGCTCTTTCTGCCGGTGACCTGCAGAGCTGCAACTTACAGTAGAGGTCACTTCTCTGGTGGCTCTGTGTTAACTTTCCTTTCCCCATATGCTGAGCACCAAGCTAGAAGGCAGAGAGTACCATTTTAGGGTTCCAAGCAGCTGTACTGTGGGAAACCTATTGTAATTGTTCTGATTCTTCTGATTTTTCTTCTTCTTCTTCTTGTTTGTGTCGGCTAAAAGTGCATGGGGAGAAAAGAGCATTCCAGGTGCATCTCAATAAATTAGAACATCATCAAAAAGTTAATTTATTTCAGTAATTCAATTCAGAAAGTGAAACTTGTATATTGTATACTGTAGAGCCATTACACACAGAGTAATATATTTCAGATGTTTATTTCTTTTAATTTTGATGATGGCGGCGTGGTGGAGGAGTGGTTAGCACTGCAGCAGCACAGCAACTCACCCTTGGCCGGGGGATCCTGGGTTCGATCCCAGCCCCCAACCAACAGTGATCTGTGTGGAGTCTGCATGTTCTCCCCATGTCTGTGTGGGTTTACTCCGGGATTTCTCCGGTTTCCTCCCACATGCCAAAAACATGCAAGTTAGGTTAATTGGCATCAAAACTGGGGATTCTAAATTGTCCTTAGGTATGACTGTGAGAGTGAAAGGTTGTCTGTCTCTCTGTGTTGGCCCTGCGATGGACTGGCGATCTGTCCAGAGTGTACCCTGCCTTTTGCCCAAAGATGCTGGGATAGGCTCCAGCCCCCCTGCAACCTGAAAAGGATTAAGCGGAAGAAGATGAATGAATTTTGATGATTATGGCTTAAAGCTTATGAAAACCCAAATTAGAAAAGTATGTTCATGTCCCCGCTCTGTACTTGGTATGGGCTCCTATTGCATGAATTATTGCATCACAGTGGCGTGGCATGGAAGCAATCAGCCTGTGGCAATGCTGAGGTGTTATGGAAGCCCAGGTTACTTAGCCGCTTTCAGCTCGTCTGCATTGTTGGGTCTGGTGTCTCATCTTCCTCTTGACAATACTAGATTCGATGGGATTTAGTTCAGGGGAGTTTGCTGGCCAATCAAGCACATCCATCCATCCATCCATCTTCTACCGCTTTTCCGGAGGTCCGGGTCGCGGAGGCAGCAGTTCAAGCAGAGAAGCCCAGACTTCCCTCTCCCCAGCCACCTGCTCCAGCTCTTCAGAGGGGATACCAAGGCGTTCCCAGACCAGCTGGGAGACATAGTCTCTCCACCGAGTCCTGGGTCTGCCCCGGGGTCTCCTCCCAGTGGGACGTGCCTGAAACACCTCAAGTGGGAGGCGTCCAGGAGGCATCCTAATCAAATGCCCATACCACCTCAACTGACTCCTTTCAATGTGGAGGAGCAGCGGTTCTACTCTGAGCCTCTCCCGGATGACTGAGCTCCTCACCCTATCTCTGAGGGTGAGTCCAGCAATCCTACGGAGAAAGCTCATTTCAGCCGCTTGTATCCGCGATCTCGTTCTTTCGGTCATTACCCAAAACTCGTGACCATAGGTGAGAGTAGGAACGTAGATTGACTGGTAAATCGACAGCTTTGCCTTAGAACTAAGCTCCCTCTTCACCACAACAGACTGGTACAACGTCTGCATCACTGCAGATGCTGCTCCAATCCGTCTGTCGATCTCTCGCTCCATTTTCCCCTCACTCGTGAACAAGACCCCAAGATACTTAAACTCCTCCACTTGGGGCAGGAGCCTGTCCCCAACCCGGAGAGGACAATCCACCTTTTTCCGGCTGAGGACCATGGACTCGGACTTGGAGGTGCTGATTCTCATCCCAGCCGCTTCACACTCAGCAGCAAACCGTCCCAGCAAGAGCTGTAGGTCATTGCTGGATGAAGCCAACAGGACAACATCATCTGCAAACAACAGAGATGAGATCCTGTGGTCACCAAGCATGACACCCTCCATTCCCTGGCTGCGCCTAGAAATCCTGTCCATAAAAATTATGAACAGGATTGGTGACAAAGGGCAGCCCTGGCGGAGTCCAACTCTCACTGGGAATGACTCCGACCGAGTGTTGGCAATACGAACCAAACTCTCACAACGGTCGTACAGAGACCGAATAGCTCATAACAACAAGCCCGATACCCCATACTCCCGAAGCACCCCCCACAAAAATCCACGAGGGACGCGGTCAAATGCCTTCTCCAAGTCCACAAAACACATGTAAACTGGTTGGGCAAACTCCCACGAACCCTCAAGAATTCTCGAGAGGGTAAAGAGCTGGTCCGATGTCCCACGGCCAGGACGAAAACCACATTGCTCCTCCTGAATCCGAGGTTCGACCAACGGCCGGACTCTCCTCTCCAGTACCTTGGCATCAATCAATCAAGCAATCAAGCACAGTGGTCATTAAACCAGGTTTTGGTACTTTTGGCAGTGTTGGCAGTGCCAAGTCCTGCTGGAAAATGAAACTAGCGTCTCCATAAAGCTTGTTAGCAGAGGGAAGCATGAAGTGCTCAAAAATTTCCTGGTAGATGACTGCACTGACTTTGGACTTGATATAACACAGTGGACAACAGTGGACAGCAGATGGCATGGCCTCTCTAAGGTTTCCCACAGTACAGCCACTTGGAACCCTAAAATGGTACTCTGCCTTCTCGCTCTCGCTCTCAACAGCACTAACCCTCTGCTGTAGGTTGCAGTTCCGCCAGTCAACGGCAGAGAGAGCCACAATGTCCATCAGCACAAAACCAGGCGGCAGCAGCAAGTGCAGCGCAGTGGAGCTGGAAGGAGGATCAGAGAGAGGTCGACAGAGGAAATACCGTACAGATGAAGGGACCGTCGTGGATAACGATCATACATTCCTCTCCTTGAGCATTCATTCCTACATATCACACCACACACCCTTTGTTTCTCGTGGGTTTTTAATTCGGAGGACGTGCCTGTTATTTTATTTAATTTTTTTTTTTTTTTTTTTTTTATCGGGGAGACTGAATGGAAGCAGCAGCCGAGGGAGCGGTCGGGTTGTCGGAGGCCAGGGAAGGTAGCCCGCTATCCGCGGCCGCAGCATCCGATGATGCGGACACGGTGGTGGGAGTTAGCTACGGGATGGACGCCGCAGACATGGGTAAGTTGTCACTTATCTGAACAAGCCCAGTTCGCCTTTATTCCTCATTTAATCACCCCTTCATCCAGCTCCTGTCTCGTTTTTGCTCCTACTGTTGTGACCAGAAAGTCCCGACTCATCTCTGCTAGCAGGGAAATGGTAAGCTAGGCTAGTAGCTAACTCAGCTGAATGATGAGGGACCCAGGTGAAGTTAAGTATTGTACACACTTAAGGTGTGTAATTATATAAAACATTCCAAATGGGTCAGAAACTCGAATAATCATAATGTCATAAATGATGAATGTGCAAAAAGACAAAAAGATATTTAAGGAATGTGAAGTAGCTCTTAATTTAGTATTTCTAATTGGCTGGTTTGGTTCAAGAATGAGCCATGGGCGTTGGTAAGATATCTGACCACTTCCTCCTGAGAAGGAATAAAGAATTTCTCACTTTTAGGCATCAGTTATCACATACTTTCACCCTCAACCAGTAGTAAAACTAGAATCTCACCATCATTTTAAATGTCTTTGTTACTATTCGTTATCACCTTTCCATTTACTAGAACCGGATAATGTTTAAAACAAGTGCCAAGTGACGACCTTTTTCTCCAAGAGTCCCTGCAAAAAATAAGGGGTCTTTGTCATTCTTGACAGGTGCAGCACTGTGCATAAAGCTTTAGGCACCCCCTCCTTTATATATATATTTTGCTTCCAAAATATTTGAAAGCAATTTTTTTTGTTGTTGTAATTTTTAAAGTGGTCCTGAGCAGTAGTTTTCTTGGCTTTCTGAAGGTCTTTCAAAATCTTTCTTTGGACTTGGCTGCTTTTTCCCACACTCACTTTCTTGTACCTGACTGTTGTCAAGTTTTTTTGAGGGCACTGGTGGATAAATGCAGAAGAACTGTCACGCTTAAGAAATTATCTACATTAGATGAACAGTATCTGAAATTCTTGCCCTTTAAGAAATAAGGAAAAATCCAGCAAAGACGCAACACAAAAACTAAGCGGTAGAGCTGCAACAATTAGTCGCCGTTGATAATGTCGATTCTAAAAAAAAAAAAAAAAAAAAAATTGTCGACAGATTTTTATTTTTGATGAGTTGTTAATTTTAAAGTTTATATGCATGCCACAGAAATGTTCAGCATAACTGTTCCAGTGAAGAAGAAAAGGAACGCATCACGTTGGCACGGAGAGAACATCAAGGAGAAGGCCAAAAGTTTCCAAAGTATGGGAGGATTTTACTGGAAATAAATAAATAAAACATAAACATAATAAATAAAACAAGTTAAATGTAGACTGAAAAGCAGAGATGTCCTATCACAGCTGCACTACAGTGACGCATCCGTGTCTCCAACCCTCCTCCACTCCGTTCCCCCGTCTCCAGCCAGCAGTCAGCGGAACACCACAGTGCCCCCCCAGTGATGAATGAATGAAGTCGGGCCACTTCTGAACAGTTTACTGGTAAGGTTAGTGAGTAAAGTTAGCACTTCTTATTTTCAACAAGCGACTCTCTCAGCTTTAGAAAACTGACTACACTATTAGTACTATGTGCTGTTTAAATAGTTTACCTGCTGTTGGACAATAATCTGTCTTTGACGATGGTTGCTGTCAGCTGAGCTGCTTGCTTCAGTTATGCTGGTAACATGTTAACTGCACTAAATGAGTGAATTACAGGAGCAACTTACTCTTTTTTGTATTCTGTATTATTGTCACAGTAATAGCAGCCCTCGTTCTGAATATTAGTGCATCTTGGTAAATTAGAATACCATGACTTGTAATTTAATTAAAGAATTGGCATCAAACTGGGGATTCTAAATTGTCCTTAGGTGTGACTGTGGGAGTGAATGGTTGTCTGTCTCTCTGTGTTGGCCCTGCGATGGACTGGTGATCTGTCCAGGGTGTACCCTGCCTCTCGCCCAAAGATGCTGGGATGGGCTCCAGCCCCCCCGCGACCCGAAAAGGATTAAGCGGAAGAAGATGAATGAATGAATGAAAGAGCCATAATCATCACAAATAAATTAAAATGGCTTAAATATTTCACTGTATGTGTAGTGAAGGCTCACATTCCTGCACTGATATTTAAAGTGTTTGTACATTTATTGTGGATTGTAAGAATTTTTTTTTTAAATTTTCATCTGAAGCCTAATTCAACTTTTAAACTTCTGGACCCAGCAAGGTTTCTAACAGGATGGACTAGCTTGTTATTTTATTTATTTTTTTGCTTTAATGGAGTTGAATATTACTCTAGTTTGTTTTGAACATGCAGAACTACAGTAGCTTTTTATGGAGTAGCAGAGGCTGCTATTCGAGTTTTGCACTTTATTTTGTGGGTTAAAAGACTGCACTTTAACATCTGTTATTGTGTTGCTACGAACACTTCTGATTAAGCTGTCAAGTTCAAGTTTCCAACTCAAATTTGATGGGTCATTATTTTATTTAACTATGGGAACTTTCTGTAATAGGCTACATTATATTAAATCAGAGACTGATAACAGTGATTTTCACAGGTGTGCAGGCTTAAACAGGTGAGGGAAAACATGAACTGGAGCCCCAAACAGGAGCCATACAAACAGGAAGCTGAGATGGTGGACATGAGAGAAACAATCGCAGTTGGTCAACCAATTGAAAAAAAAATAGTTGTTAGATTAATCAACTACCAAAATAATCACTAAGTTGGAGCCCTACTAAGCAGTGCACCTGGCCCTTCAGTTGATCAATCTACTGTTGAGTGAAGCTTCATCAGAATGGTCTCAGTTGAAAGGTGGCTGTCAAGAAGTTATTCTTTAGAAAGGAAAATGGGGAATATAAAGGTGCGGTATCCAAAATTACTTGATACTGAACTGGTAATCAGTGACAAGAGATCCTATGGAGTGATGAATTAAAATTTAAAATGTGAGATCATCTTGACAAAGAAGGGAACAGAAGTCAGCCAGCATCCGAATAAAAGCTTCAAGAAGCCTGGAGAGCTATTCCTGGAGACCACTTAAGGAAGTTACATTAAAAATTAGGATAAGTCAGTTCATACTGTGTCTGTGAATAAAGATGATCAGACCAGACCAAATATTGATTTTTTTTTTTCAAGCTTGTTAGAATTGTACAATCTCTGTTTCCACCCTGTATACTGTATTTCTATTTATGTTTGCACGTTTCAATAAATCACTGCACCCATTTCCCATTTTCCTAGAAAATATAAAGAAATGAGGGTGTGTATAAAACTTTTGCACAGTACCCTATCTTCTTCTTTTGGCTGCTTCCTTTAGGGGGCGCCACAGTGGATCATCTGCCTCCATCTCACCCTATCCCTTGCATCTTCCTGTGTAACACCAAGCCTTTCTATGTCCGCCTTCACTACATCCATGAATCTTCTCTGTCGTCTTCCTCTTTTCCTCCTGCCTGCCAGCTCCATCTTCAACATCCTTTGTCCAATATATCCACTATCCCTCCTCTGCACATGTCCAAACCATCTCAGCCTTGCCTCTCTTACTTTGTCTCCAAACCATTCAACCTGAGCTGTCCCTCTGATATACTCATTTTTAATCCTGTCCCTCCTAGTCACTCGCAATGGCAATCTTAGCAGCTTCAACTCTGCAACCTCTAGCTCAGCCTTCTGTCTTTTTGTCAGCACCACCGTCTCCAAACCATATATCATAGCAGGTCTCACTACCATGTTGTAAATCTTCCCTTACACTCTTGCTGCTACCCTTCTGTCACAAATCACCCCTGACACTCGTCTCCACCCACTCCACCCTGTCTGCACTCTCTTCTTTACCTCGCTTGTGCATTTTCCATTGCTTTGGATGGTTGACCCCAGGTATTTAACTCATCTACTTTGACTATCTCTACTCCTTCCATCTTCACCGTTAAACCTGACACCCTCTCATTCACACTCATGTATTCTGTCTTGCTTCTACTGACTTTCATTCCTCTTGTCTCCAGAGCATTTTGTGCAGTACCATATATGCTTGTAAAAGATCCATGCAGACAAACTGTCAAACTACCTTCAACAAATGAATACAGGTACATCTCAAAAAATTAGAATATCATAAAAAAGTTCAGTGTTTTTTGTCACTCATTTCAGAAAGTGAAACCCATATAGTATATAGATTCATTACACAGAGAGTGATATATTTCAAGTGTTTTAATTTTGATGATTATGATTTTGATCAGGATTTGTCCTTCAATTCACATATTAAATTTGTTTCTAAGACTGCCTTCTATCATTTACGCAATATTGCCAAGATTAGGAGCATCTTGTCTCAGAGTGATGCTGAGAAACTGATCCACGCTTTTGTTAGCTCGAGATTAGATTATTGTAATTCTTTATTATCAGGCTGTCCTAAAACATCTTTAAAAAGTCTTCAGCTGATCCAAAATGCTGCAGCAAGAGTTTTAAAGTAGAACTGAACTGAACGGCATTGAACGGCACTGGGTGATAGTACATACAATTATAAAGATAATTTATCATTGGCACCCCCTCCACAAATCCCGGAATCTTGGAGAAAATCGCGATTTTGAATTTCCCGCCCTGAAAAATCAGACAAATCCGCCGATTAACCGGAAGTGCAGCCGGAGTTCCGCGTGACGTCACGAGTATGACACAGTCCTCCATGTTTACCATTGCGAGCATGTCGACACTGGTTGTTTTTGGTGCATTTTGTCGTGATAGTCGACTACAAAACACTTCCAACACCTGGGAAGATCTGTTCAGTGGCCAAGGAAAGCTGTCATGGCGACGAAAGAAAAGAAAGGGGGAGGAAAAGCGACCGGGAAGCGATGCGTTTCTAGATATAGATATTACAGTGATCCCTCGCTACTTTGCGTTTCACCTTTCGCGCCCTCAGTGCATCGCGGATTTTTCAGAAATATTCATCAAAAATTCAAAATTGAGAAAAAATGGCACGAAAGTTGCCCGGGCGCTAGCAGAAGGCAGGGAGAGTACATTAGAACATCAGGTATCAACACGGAGAGCCCGCACAACTCAAAATCCACCTCTCTGACCACCGCTCCACTCCTCTCCGCCCACCTCTTCACCGCTCGGGAATCTCGCAAGCTGATTGGCCGAGACGTTTTACCCAGCTTCTCTCCCTGCAGAGCGTACATACCCAGCGAAGGAAGACCGCATTCATTGTTCTTTATCGCTCGTGTTGCTTAGTGGCACTTTTCGCTGTTCTCTTGTGCCTTTTTGTGCAAAATAGTGCTTGTGACGCCCTTGTGGGGGGGGGGGACGCTACTTCGCTGTTTTTCACTTTTCGCGGTCGGTTCTGGTCCCCATTAAACGCGATAAGTGAGGGATCACTGTATTTATAAATAGCACAGTCAAATGCAGAGGCCAGTTCTGTTCATGTGTATTGCCACTATAGTCTGTAGAAGTATTGTAATACATAGCCCAATTTTTTGAATGAATGAATGAATTTATTTATTTCGGATAGTACAGTACAGGATGAAAGAAACTGAATGATATAACAACAAGGTCAAATTGAACAATGACTCATCTGATTATACAATTCAACGTAAGTTATCCGAAATGGGTGATGGCTGAAGCCGCAGCTTATATTGCCCACCCATATTCCATCCAAGAATTCAAAAGAGAAAACAGGCAAGAGCGATTACAATTCAAAACAAAACTAACTAACTAACTAACTAACCTGCACTTATATAGCGCTTTTCTAGTCACAAAGACCACTCAAAGCGCTTTCATTAATACTAACCCTCTATTCTAAGGGCCTATAGGAAACAGATATCTAGGGACAATTTAGAACAGCCAATTAACCTAACATGCATGTTTTTGGCATGTGGGAGGAAACCGGAGAAATCCCGGAGTAAACCCACGCAACACGGGGAGAACATGCAAACTCCACACAGATCACTGTTGGTCGGGGGCTGGGATCGAACCCACGATCCCACGATCCCCACAATCCCCCGGCCAAGGGTAAACTGTGCTGCCGCAGTGCTAACCACTGCGCCACCGTGCAGCCAGACAACTAAGACAACTAAGACAGACAACTAAGACAAAATGTGACAGAGAAAAAAAGAAAACTAAGCTACAACACAACACAGGCTGGGTATGTTACAACTCGCCGCTCATTAGCGGCGCCAGCTGCGCGCACACTTGCGCCTCGTCAGCAGCGTGGGATATAAGCCACTCTGCCCTGGGCTTCGGCATGAAGCCGTCTGATTCCTTCAGCCCTCTTGCTGCAGAGGAACCCCCTCATCTCCCAGCAAGATCTACAGCGTAAGCATACCTGCCTTTGCCTTTCCAGTCTCTCCCCTGTGCACAGGTGTATTCCCCGGCGGCGGACCTCGCCTCTGCATCGCCGTCTGCCAGCTGCTGTCACAGGTGCATTAGGTCTCCCGGGCTCGCCCTTGTGCACGCCTGCCACCTGCCACACTCCTGCATCCTCCTTTGTCTCGTTACCGATCCTGAATGCCTCTTCACTCTGAAAACTCTGGTGTTCTTGACTGCTGGAACTGCTATCATCTGCCATTGTTGTTTTGTTTAGGGATCACACTCGTGACGTCACGCAGCGTCGTCTGCACTACTTCCGGTTTGTTTGGCACTGCCAGCCAGAGGCAAAAGTTTATCGGCTTATAGCTTGGCCATCGCATGGCCTAAAAATTTCTTTTATGTGTTGAAAAATACAATGGGTAATAAGGAATTAATCTGCTATTCTACTTTTTGCGCCAAAAGGTGGGTTCAGTTCTACTTTAACAGGTACTAGAAAGAGAGATCATATCTCTCCGGTTCTGGCCTCCCTTCATTGGCTTCCCATAGAGTTTAGAATTAAGTTTAAAATCCTTCTTACTTACAAAGCTCTAAACAATCAGGCTCCTTTTTATTTAAAAGATCTGATACTACCGTATTATCCTAACAGAGCACTACGCTCCCAAAATGCAGGATTACTTGTAATACCTAGAATCTCCAAAAGTACAATGGGAGGCAGAGCCTTCAGTTATCAAGCTCCTCTCCTGTGGAATCAGCTGCCAATCTGGATTCGGGAGTCAGACTCGAGCTCTGTTTTTAAGAATAGGGCTAAAACCTACCTTTTTGATATAGCCTACAATTAGGGAGGGATCATGTGTTTCTGAACCCTCCCTTAGTTATGCTGCTAATAGGTTTAGTCAGCCGGGGGACCTCCAGTAATGCACTGGGCCTCACTCCTTTTCTCACTCTCTATGAAATATTTTTTTTGCTGGTCATTAACATTTGTTTGTTCTCTCCCATAGATTGAGTCCCCATCGTGCTGTTTGCTCTCTACATGTCTGTTCTTTTCTTCTTCTGTATCCCCTCACCCCCCAGCCAGTCGCAGCAGATGACTGCCCCTCCCTGAGCCTGGTTCTGCTGGAGGTTTCTTCCTGTTAAAAGGGAGTTTTTCCTCTCCACTGTCGCCAAGTGCTTGCTCACAGGGGATCGCCTGATTGCTGGGGTCTTTCTGCAACTGTGGGGGTTCCCCCTACAGTTGATAGTGCTATGAGATGACTGTTGTTGTGAAATGGCGCTATATAAATAAAGTTGAATTGAATTATGGCTTACAGCACATGAAAACCCCAAATTCAGTTTCTCCAAAAATTAAATATTACATAAAATTAAGTTTAAAAAAAAAAAAAAAAAATTTAATAGAAATGTTGGCCGACTGAAAAGTATGTCCATGTACACACTCGATACTTGGTTGGGGCTCCTTTTGGATTAATTACTATATCAAGCACATTACTGTATCAAACACAGTGATGCCATGGTCATTAAACCAGGTTTTGATACTTTTGGCAGTGTGTGTGTGGGTTGGGGGTGACAAGTCCTGCTGGAAAATGAAATCAGCTTCTCCATAAAGCTTGTCAGCAGAGGGAAGCATGAAGTGCTGTAAAATTTCCTGGTAGACGACTGCGCTGACTTTGGTCTTCATAAAACAGTGGACAAACACCAGCAGATGACCTCTGTTCAGATAAAAGTAAATTTTGCATTTCATTTGGAAATCAAAGTCCCAGAGTCTGGAGAAAGAGTGGAGAGGCACAGAATCTTAGTTGCTTGAGGTTTAATGCGAAGTTTCCACAGTCAGTGATGATTTGAGGAACCATGTCATCTGCTGGTGTTGGTCCACTGTGTTTTATCAAGACCAAAGTCAGCGCAGTTGTCTGCCTGGAAATTTTAGAGCACTTCATACTTCCCTCTGCTGACAAGCTTTATGGAGAAGATGATTTCATTTTCCAGCAGGACTTGGCACCCCCCGCCCCCCACACTGCCAAAAGTATCAAAACCTGGTTTAATGACCATGGCATCACTGTGCTTGATTGGCCAGCAAACTCTCCTGACCTGAACCCCATAGAGAATCTATGGAGTATTGTCAAGAGGAAGATGAGACACCAGATCCAACAATGCAGATGAGCTGAAGATCACTATCAAAGGAACATGGACCTTCATAACACCTCAGCAGTGCTACAGGCTGATCACCTCCATGCCACACCACACTGATAAAGTAATTAATCCAAAAGGAGCCCCGACCAAGTATTGAGTGTGTACATTGACATACTTTTCAGTCGGCCAACATTTCTATTAAAAAACAATTTTTTACAATTAATTTTATGTAATATTCTAATTTTTTGATAAACTGAATTTGGGGTTTTCATGGTCTGTAAGCCATAATCATCAAAATTAAAATGCATAAACACTTGAAATATATCACTCTCTGTGTAATGAATCTATATAATATATGGGTTTCACTTTCTGAAATGAGTGACAAAAAATATTGAACTTTTTCATGATATTCTAATTTTTTGAGATGTACCTGTAGACAATTGATAGACAGATTGTGACAAAAGTTGTGCATTTTGCCTCTAAATAAGAAATCATTTGCAAAAAATGAATAGAATTATGAATATTTTCATTTTAGAAGCTTTCTTTCATTTCCCTTTTACATTGCTTTTCAAAACAACTAAACATTGAACTGAAAATGAAATAACATTAACATTTTAATCTTGCCTTTGTGAGCACAGTCACAGATTTGCCATCACTGAAGTAACCTACCATTTCAAGTAGAGAAAAAAGTATAAAATAACCCTTTTTAAGCAATATGCAATAACATGTACACAACCTTGCATCTAAAAAATCCCTCATGATGGGGTGCTGTCCCTCTGATATACTCATTTCTATTCCTCTCCCCTATAGTCACTCTGAGAATCTTAGCATCTTCAACTCTGCCACCTTCACCTGGGCCGCCTGTCTTTTTGTCAGTGCCACCGTCTCTAAACCATACAATCGTAGCAGGTTGCACTACTGTCTTGTAAACCTTCATTTTCACTCTTGCTTCTCTCCTTTTGCCGTAAATCACCCCTGACAGTCATCACCACCTGCTCCTTCATGTTTGCACTCTCTTCATCTTTCTTGTGCACCATCTGTTGCTTTGGATGGTTGACCCCAGGTATTTAAACTCATTTACCTTCACTACTTCTCTTTCCATCTTATCATTACACTTGCCTTGCATTCATTCACACACGTCTTCTGTCTACTGACAATCATTCCTCTCCAGATTCTCTTCCATCTGGTCCCTACTCCCACTACAGATCACAACGTCATCTGTGAACATCATGGTCCATGGAGACTCATGTCTGTCAGCCTTTCCATTGCCATTGCCAGTGATAAGGAGCTCAGAGCTGATCCCTGATGTAATCCCACCCCCACCTTGAATCTGTCTATCACTCCTACAGCACACCTCACCACCATCTTGCTGGCCTTGACATGTCCTGCACCACCCTCACATATTTCTCTGCCTTTCCCGACTACCTCATACAGTACCAAGCTTTCTCAAAGACGATGCACTTCTTTCTGATATTCTCTATATTTCTCCCTCAACACTATTAGAGCAAACATTACATCTGTAGTACTTTCTGGCATGAAATCATGCTGCTTCTTACTGATCGTCACCTTTTTTTCTTAACCTAGCTTCAGCAACTTTGTCCTATCTTCATGGTACAGCTGATAAACGTTACACCACTGTAGTTGCTACAGCCCTGTACATCACCCTCTTTTTTTGAAAATCGGTACCAGTACACTTCTTCTCTATTCCTTAGCCATCCTCTCACTCTCCAAGATTAATAAATTTGAACAGTTTTACAATTATAGCATACATTGTTGAAACATTGTTAGATGTTTTGTCACTGCCATTTGTGGTTATTTGTTGCAGGCTCCATTTCTCATCTGTGCATCAGCAATGAAGAGGTGATGGGCTTTTACTTACAGTAGGTGGTGGCAGGGTTGTTGACTTCAGTTATGTTTAATTTTTTGCTATGTTTTATATTCAGAAATGGTTGTGTAATATTTCCAGGAGGAAGGAGGAGCAAATATAAGAGTGCCTTCATGGATTACACTTACGTAACTGAAAGAAGTGTAATTGTTTAAATTTCTTGTGAGAAAATTGATGCATGTTTTCAAAGACTTCAAAAGTAAGTGCAGATCTTAAAGTAGAGGCATGTATGTTTTCTAGATGAGAAGATCATGTTCACGTTTGATCTGTCAGTATGTTCTATAAAGCTTCAATATAATGCTGAGAATCTATGCATTTATATATTATGCGCCATTAGTTCTTTATTTGGAAAGCAACATCAGTTTGGTTTTATGAGTCTGGTAAACATATTGTAGATTAATGAGCAGTTGTAGCTTGAGGCTACTACAATAGGTTATTAAATTAAGCTGCTTCATCAATTACGACTTGTGTGCTGTTTGTAAATGAAATGGGATTATGTAAGCAAGAACTGGATTGCCCTTAGGTGTATTTTTCACCAGTTTTGGTGATTTTTTTTTTTTTTTTTTTTAATTTTCCGCCCTTGTCGATGTACAAAAGTGTTGACACTGACAAGATCTTAGTTCTTTAAAAGAGGAATGTTTCTTGAGTCTAAAGGAACAGTCTGTCAAGTGTTAGTAGTCAAGTTTAACTGTATTCAGAGGGGAATATGGAAGCCAGGTGCCCTTGGCTGAAGATGGTTTTTCAAGTATGCTTGATGGTATGTGTCTTGTTTACTTGGGGTAAGTTCACTCAGTTGCTGCCCTTTTGCATGCAATGGAAAACACTGGCCCTGTGCAGATTAATGTTGTTAAAGATGCACCCCGGCGGCTCTAAAACAACCTCAAGAACAAATGTGTATTGGCTTTTCATACACAAAAAACTTTCATTGCCTTAGAATTGCTTGGAAAGAGTTTTGAAATCTTTGACCTACTTAAGTATGCGCAGATCTATGAATATTCTAATTAGCGGCCTGCAGGGCTTGCACATGATTAGTCACCGTGACTCCTGGTGGTTGAGCTGCTATTCTGTTCACAACGCTTTGGGACGTTAAAGTTTTGCCTGTATCTTCAAAAGTAAAAAACGAAACATTTTTCTGAAAACGGTCGAGGCAAGAAATAAATGTGTAGTTGCCAAATATGGTTACCTTTTACTAACAACCAGTTCCCCGTCCGCCGGTGACTGAGTGGGGGGTGGGGGGCAGTTTGAATGTGGCTGCTCTCAGCTTGCAGCGCCCTGTCCACTGAAGAAGTGAGTTCAGAGCAGCTCGATTTGAATAAGTGACTTTCACATCTCGGCTTGCGCAAAGCATCATGGGAACGTGACTACCAAACATGCTCTATCGATACATTTAATTTATGGAAAGTTCCTGATCTACGAGCATATTATATGATTGTGATTTTTTTTTTTTTGATTTTGTATACTTTATTGATCCCCAGAGGGGAAATTGAGGGCATCCACCTGGATGGATGAAGCAGCCACGGTACGGCGCTATCCCTTAACCATTCACACACACATTCACACCTAGGGCCACTTTAGAGTCTCCAATTAACCTAACCTGCATGTTTTTGGCCTGTGGGAGGAAACCGGAGAAATCCCGGAGTAAACCCACGCAGATACAGGGAGAACATGCAAACTCATGCGTAGGGGTCTTCCCGGTTGTACCCGCAAATGCAAGGATCAACTAGTTACGCGTATTCGCAGCCACATTGCAGAAATTGGCCAAAATGGCCCCCCTGGTATGTACACTGACATAGCAGATTTTTTGTTGTCAAAGGAACAAGCACCCTTACTTGCGAGACTCCGAAACGACTACAAAGAAGGTAAGTGAGTGGTTTGACAGCTCAACTTTGGTTTTGTCATTTTGAGTAAATTTCACTACAAGGCATAGCCTGCTCCTTAGATCTATAGGTCGATACTACTATAGTTTAAGTACCACACGTTTTCAATGATTTGCAATTTTATTTTATACCAGTCTACTTATCAGTGGCCTTAATTACATGTGTGTGTAGATCAAGTTTCATTACCAATATACAAAGAACTATATTATAGTACAGAACTATAGTGTAGTATTGTATGCCGCGCTCAAGAGACAGAAACCCGCGGATGGGGTCGAATGGACCCCGGAGCGAGAGCGGGCATTCTTGGAGGTTAAAGCAGCCCTGGCAAATGCCGCACTGCTGGCGCACCCGGACCCAGCGGCCCGGATAGCGCTCACCACCGACGCTTCAGACGTGGCCATAGGGGCTGTCGTAGAGCAGTGCGTTGCCAGGGCTTAGCAGCCGCTCGCTTTTTTCAGCAGAACTTTGCGCGACAGCGAACGTAAATACAGCGCGTTCGGCAGGGAGTTACTGGCCCTCCACCTGGCCATACGCCACTTCCAGTTCTGGCTGGAAGGGCGCAGCTTCACCGCGTTCGTGGACCACAAGCCACTAACGTTCGTGATGGCCAAGGTTTCAGAACCGTGGTCGGGACGGCAGCAGAGACAGCTGGCCGCGATCTCAGAGTTTACTACCGATATTCAGCATGTGTCGGGTAAACTGAATGTGGTAGCGGACTGTCTCTTGCGCGCCGTGGTGGCCCCGGTCTATGTGGGGATAGATTACGCGGCCATGGCCGCGGAGCAGATTAGCGATACAGACGTGCGCGCGCTCCAGTCTGGACCAACAGGGTTAAGGCTGGAGAGCAGGGTGCTGCCAGACGGTATGCCCCCCCCTAATCTGCGATGTCTCCGCGGGACGCCCGCGTCCGGTGGTCCCGGTCGTGTGGCGCCGCCGCGTGTTTGAGTCAGTTCACGCTCTGGTGCACCCAGGAGTGCGCGCGTCGGTCAAAATGGTGGGAGAGAAGTTTGTGTGGCCGAGCCTACGCAAACAAGTAAAAGAGTGGGCTGGAGCCTGCGTGGCATGCCAACGAGCCAAGGTACACAGACACACAAAGTCTCCCTTGGAGCCGTTTCGGGTACCGGCTAAGAGGTTCGACCACGTTCACGTGGACCTCGTGGGCCCCCTCCCGCCATCACAGGGGTGCACGCACCTCCTGACAGTGGTGGACCGCACCACGCGCTGGCCAGAAGCAGTCCCGCTGGCGACAACCACGTCCGCAGACGTAGCACGCGCTTTTTTTAACAGCATGGGTGGCGCGTTTTGGAGTCCCGTCGGACATTACGTCCGACAGGGGCCCTCAATTTGTTTCCGAACTCTGGTCCGCGATGGCCCGCAGCCTGGGGGTTGCAATTCATCACACAACCGCGTACAACCCACAGGCCAACGGGTTATGCGAGCGTTTTCATAAATCACTGAAAGCAGCACTCAGGGCTTCACTGACGGATGCAAATTGGGTGGACAGGTTGCCGTGGGTTTTATTGGGGTTGCGCTCCGTGCCAAAAGAGGATTTGGAAGCTTCCCCGGCAGAGCTGGTTTTTGTGCAGCCCCTACGGCTGCCCGGGGAATTTCTGCCAGATAACCCCACGCCGCGGACAGCTCCCCGTCTCAGCTTTTGCAGCGTAGCGCAAACACAGGCACGCTGCCGGGCCCGGCCCACCACTGTTTTCCGCTTGTTTTTGTGCCTAAAACTTTGAAGAACATGGAGTTTGTGTTCATCAGATACGACGCCCACCGCCCTCCATTGCACCCACCCTATGATGGACTGTTCAGAGTGTTGGAAACAGGGGATAAGCATTTTTTGCTAGACTTGGGGGTAGACGGGAGAAAATTGGCATAGACAGACTCAAACCCGCCTTTGTAGCGGCGGACGAGCAAGTGCTGTTGGCTAGGGCCCCTCGGCATGGAAGACCCCCACGGAGAGCTCCCCAGGGAAACAATTCATCAGAGCAGCCACACGGGCAGAGCGAAGTCTCCCCCCCCTCGCCACAGCTCACCCGCAGTCAGACACACTCCCAGCAGCTCCCCACCTGCACAGCAGCGCCATGGAGGCGGTTAACCCCAGTTACAGCAAATATGGGAGGAGACTGAAGCCAAAAGAGAGTGTGGACTGATGTTCTGTCTTAAGATGCTGGGGGGGGGGGGGGTATAGGACCTGGGGGAAGTCAGATTGTTTAGCACCTCAGACAGAGACAGTGAATAAGCATGGGAGAACAATGCCCAGGAAGTTCCTGGGCACATAGCCACAAGGAGCCAGAACCATAGGGGGTTGAAGGCAGTGTAATGTAGATGTCATGCTGTGTGATGAGAGACTTCCATGTAGATGTGTGAAGAGTGACTTGGGTAAAAGAGGAGAGACCTTGCTGTAATGATTCATTCTGTTCTGTGCTTGAGAGATGTGAAGTGTGTAATAAACCGTCTGCCATGAATCTGCATCTTATTTCACACACTCCACAGTATCCTAGATCCAGGCCTGCCTGTCCGTACCTACTACTTCAGGGTTTAGACACTTGAACAATACACAACACTATTTAATTATGTTATAATATAGACTTACTGCTTTAATCCAACAATTACGTCTGTCCGGATCCTTCAGCTCCGTGGGGAATGTATATAACGTGAATGGCAGCGGACATGTGCACACTCTGGTCCCGAAGTTACACGCATGTATGCTGCAAGTTTGCTGTTTCCACCGCTCTAGATGATACATGCCGTTCCCACACTTCACTACGGCGCAATGTGCACCTGGCATAACGACGATTGAGAGCTTGAAGCACTATAAATGGCAATAGTTCAGGTGTGACAGCACTGTCTCTATACAAAATCAAGGCAGTTACCGGAGTGTTTGGTAGTCATGAACTTTGAACTCACATAGTCCGCACATGCGCGCTCGTAATGCGAAAGTCGCTTATTCAAATTGCCCCCCCCCCCCCATCACCTCCCTGCCTCTCTCTGCTGCTACCCCAAGCCACTCTTGTCTCAATCCTGCTGCTTCTCAGCTCCTCCCTCTTCCCCCGAGGTAGCCAAGAGTATCCATCTGATTGGTTAATGTTATAACCAACCAGGCTAAGCAAGAATGCTTACATAGCTACAAATGGTCTGTCCAAACTCGGCCGTTTCAGGAGGGTGTTACTAAACTGGAAATTCACAGCAGAAAAACACAGACTTCAGACTGTGGTGAGATTTTGTGCTTTGCCTTGTAAGTCACTAAAAACATGTTAGAGACATGTTAACAACAGGAAAAAAAAAACTTGATTTTTGCCAGTGTCACTTTAAAATGGATGCATTATTTAGTAGAGCTCTGTCCAGCTAAACATATTCAGGTTGATGGTTTATGGACAATTGGCTCCCAGTGGTCTGTATTTTGTTATGGATGACTTGTCATAAACTGTGATCTATGCCTGTCATGGGAATTATGGCATCAATCTATCATGCAGTAATGTCATTGTAGGTTGATTAATTTAGTTTTGCTGAGCAGTTCTTACACTGAAGTATTGGTTGAGAGATTTCATTATACTCTGAACAAAATATTAAAAACTCAGGCTACCTGGAGGATCTTGTAACTATCTTTTGCTGTGAGTTGCAAAATTACCTTGTAAATATATTAAGGCAAGGGTTTTGCTCTTATTGCGACCATTGTAAAATATTCAAAGACGGGGTCAATAGTGGTTCTTGGTTTTTCACACCGTGCAAGCTGTCTGATGTACGTAGAACATGAAGAGCTCTTGGGAAAACGTTACTAAAGATCATGAAAGTACGATGAAAAAGTCACTATATAGCCATATATACCAGTCCCTCCAGGATTTCGCGGGATGTTTTTATGATTGTTGTGGCCCAAAAAAACTGATTTTGTGGGAGCATTTTTAAAAAGTTGCGATAAAAGTTGCAATGTTTTTAGAGTGTTTTTTTTTTTTTTTTTGCACTAAAAGTTGTGGGAAGAATTACAAATTTTAAAGCGGATGTTTTTGTTTTTTTTCCCCCCCAGTTTACTGCAGTGATATGCTATATAACAATACAAGAAAAGCACAGGATTGTCAAAAATTTCCTATTACAGTGATTTGTAAATTAAGAAACTTCTGCTATACAGAAACTCTTTTGTGCAACAGCAAATACAGACTTTAACACAATATGCATTACAGCATGCTAAATTGCATGGATTGCATGTTAAAGAGTGTAGATTTAGAAATTATTAGCAGCATCTTTATTTGAAAACTCCCTACGGTCCCCAACCACCCGGTACCGAGCAGAGGAAAAAATAATTTATTCTGTTGCTCTGTATTGTCTGTTGGAGTCTGTGTTTTTCTGAAAAAAATTTAGACAATATTCATTCTCTTTCTGTGCCTAAGTCCAGCCTGTCTATCGGCTGCACGTCGGTCTTGACACACACACTTGTCTCTTCAGACACACATCTTTCATTTACAGTGGTGGTAGTCGGGGGGGGGGGGTGTTTGTCCATCCAGACTGGAGATTCACAGCTTTTAAAGCTCATTGATGAGATGTAGTAATGATTTTACCTCTAAAGATGTGTAAAATGTTCAAACATTTCCTGTAGTGTTGAGATTTGCTCGTTGTGTTTGTGGTTTTATGGTGTTTGTCCTCCCGCGCGCTCCCGCGACGGGGTACTTTTGGGGCAGGTGGACTTTTTTTAACACAAACCCAGCACTTTGTGCATGTGTTCAGGACGGAGACGTGGCGAGACGTCCACCGGCAGGCTGGGGGAGACGGAGGAAGGGACAGTGTTGGAAACCTCGTGGTTGAGTGTTTTTTTTTTTTTAATCACACACTCTGTTTGCTGATGTGTTCCGTTAATACTCACTGTAAACACAGAAGTGAACATGGTGCAGCGATGCATTTAGTTGGTTAGACTGAGCGTTTGAGCGCCAGTCAGAGACAAATTTGATTGGTGAAATTGGCTAAAATTGTGGGAAAGTCGTGATGATTGGACAAAGTTGCAAGGTCGCGCAGTAGTTGCACTGATTGGCTGATTTCGTGTGAATTGACATGATCGCAACATCGCAAATTCCTGGAGGGACTGATATACCGGAGTGGGGGGCCTAGTTGATAGAGCATCCACCCCACAACCGGGAGGCTGGGAGTTCAAGTCCCGACCGGGTCATACCAAAGACCATATAAAAATGGTACTTCCTGCCTTCTAGCTTGGTGCTCAGCATAATAGAATGGGGGAAGGAGAAGTTGTTTGTGGTGGCACCTAGGGCTGTGCGATATGGCAAAAAATTCATATCACGATGTAAGTTATCTTATATCACGATATACATTTTCTGTAAATTCTACATTTTAGATAACTCCTCCCATTCTGGCCTGATTTAACCCATTGTCTTCTTAGTAAAAATATTTCAGATTGGTCATGATCTGAAAATCAAACATGCAAAAAGGAATGTAATAAAATACAAGTGATGACTTTAACTAGCGATATATTAGCGAAGTAGCGATATTCATTATTGCTACTTGACTAATTAATTAAAATGATTAGAAATCAGATAAATTACATTAAGAGCCAACTTGTTCCTCCGACCGTTTTAATGTATTTATTTATTTTGCATGTATGTACCACCATCATGGACTTTTGCAGCTTTAATAATTTTTTTTCAGGCAAAACTAAGAAATGGCAGTGATTTAAACCAAAAAAATAAAAAACAGGCCAGATGGTCTGCTGCGATTTCCAGTTATCGCAACTTAGCATCATCATTTAGCATTTTATAATTATACAGGGTGTTAATGTTACTTACCTCCTATTAAAACGAGGTTAACGAACTATCCTCTCTGATGCAGCACGATGAAAAATGGTCCCACATCCCTGGCTAACAGGAGTAGCAGCTATCTGAACTGGTAGTTTCGAGTTAGCACTGGCAACCACTGGATTGAAGCCTATCCACCAACCACACCTGTTCTGCTGTGTGCAGTCGCACACTACAGGGAAGACATGGGGCACTGACAAGTAGTGGTGAGGTAGCAGCTTTACTGAATGAACCGGGGTATGTGAATTCTATGAAACGATAGACATTTTTATATCGTCATCTGATATATATCGTCATATCGCACAGCCCTAGCGGCGCCTTGTATGGCAGCGACCCCTCTGACTCTACATGTGATTAACATTGTAGATAGGAGAAATGTAATTTTGTTCTACTGTACATGATTGGCTGTATGGACTGAATGACAATAGCGATGGCTTCTTCTTCATATAGGGGGAGCTGTGGAGCAGGTGTAGTGTGTGGTTGACCTCTGATCGGAGGGTCGTTGGTTCGATTCCTGCTCTCTCTGTGGGCTGTATATCAAAATGTCCTTGAGCAAGACACTGAACCCCGAGTTGGTCCTGGTGGATCAGGCCAGCACCTTGCCTGGCAGCTCCACCACCATCAGTATGTGAATGTGAGTGGCAAGATAGCCGAATCTGGTCATTCAGGGATGAGAAAAAAAAAGTGCTATATAAGTGAACGCCATTTACCATATAAAGTTGCCAACATTGTGGTGGGCTGATGTGTGGAACAGATGACGGTGGCCCACGTTGACACAGAATATACTTTCAAATTAAAAAAAAATAAATCTATATTCTACTGTCATCTACCCAAGACATTTTAGGTAACATGATAGTACCGTGGGGAAAAGACCACAGCATCATTTTAACAAGTGCTACACCTACAGTATAGGGAAGCTGATTATATCACATTGTTCTGTTTTTTTAAAACTAGAGGCTACATATACAAAAATCGCATTCTTCCCAAAATGACTCCCTCCTTTCTTCTCCCTTATAGTTCATTGACAAGACTCGTAATTAAGCCACAAGAGTGCGGCATCAATGAATAGAACACTGGGGTTGTTTTGGCTGTAAATGAGCATAATATAAGAAAGAATAGGGCCTTTATCACCCCATACACATGCAGCCAAACTAAACACTGTTCAGTGCAGAAGTCAGTGTCCATATATACCTCTTGAGAGCCCGTGGGTCACATTACTTGTGCTGGTGGCCAGCCAGGCATAAGGACCTGTACTTGTATAGCACTTTTTCTAGTCTCAAAGACCACTCAAAGCACTTCACTAGTACTAACCCTCTATTCTAAGGACCAATAGGAGATGGACACCTAGGGACAATTTAGAATGACCAATTAACCTAACATGCATGTCTTTGGATTGTGGGAGGAAACCGGAGCTCCTGGAGTAAACGCACACACCACAGGGAGAACATGCAAACTCCACACACAAAGGTTCTCACCCCTGCCAGCCTGGGGATTTGAACCTGGAACCTCCTAGCTGCTGGGCAGCAGTGCTAACCACTGTACCACAGTGCTGCTCATGGTGGCTGTCAGCTGCTCCAGGGAAGCTCTTCACAAAGCCACGACCATGCTATCACCACACAGGGATCACCAATCTCCAATCGGATTCTTAAACACAGCCTTAGCTCGTCCAGCCCCCCAATAATAATAATAATAATAATAAATAATAATAATAGATTAGATTTTTATGGTGCGTTACATGTTAAATGACATCTCAGTGCTTACAGTGAGTCCATTATTCATTCACTCCAGACAGACATTGATAGTGGTGAGCTACTACTGTATCCACAGCTGCCTTGGGGCAGACTGACAGAAACATGGCTGCCAATCCGTGCCAACAGCCTCTCTGACCACTACTAAACATTTATACACATTTATGCTCAGTGCCATGGACACTAGAGGCAAGGTGGGTGAAGTATCTTGCCCAGGGACACAATGACAGGATGACTGGGGAGAGCAGAATTTGAACTGCCAACCCTCCAGTTACTGGACGACCCGCTCTACCTCCTGGGCCACTGCCGCCCACTGCAAAATGGTCGATAATGCAGACAGCAGTCAGAGGCCAACAATGACCTAGCCCAGGGGTGGGCAGTGAGGGCCATTCCACTGCAGGTTTTCTGTTCCACCCAGTCACTTCAGCAGGTGTTTTCAATGATTAGCAATCCTTGAAGCTGATAAGAGCAAATACCTGCAGAAGAAACTGGATGGAATAGAAAATCTGCAGTGGAATGGCCCTCCATGGCACATGATTGCCCACCCCTGACCTAGCCTGTTAATTTTTTCAACATGTTCTGCTGCTTCGCTGTTGTGGAGTCACTCAACCGCATGCGCAGGAGACATCTTAAAGGGGAAGTACATGAAAGCTCTCATATACGGGGGGGGGGTGTGTGTGTGTGTGTGAAAAGTCATTGTGGTCAAATTTGACCAAATGTGGTTTATTTTTCAACTGCAGGGATCCAAGCGCTGCAACACCGATGGAAGAAGTGTGTGGACCGAAGGGGAGACTGTGTTGAAAAATAAACCCCATTTGGTCAAATTTGACCACTATTAACTTTTCAGCCAATGAACTTTTCAGCCACCCCCCACCCCCCCGTACATATGCACACAACAGAAAGAATGGAAGAACCAAAAAAACGATATGGGCAAGATTATGTCAGTTTTATGTCCACAGTGTGTCAGTCCTCAGGGAACCATCCCACACATTGACTTGTAAATATTCTGCATTTTAGATGTAAATTTCACAAGATAATCTGTCAGACCTCCAAAATGATCGGGACATAGCTCCAAGTAACTGATACTACTAGAAATTACACCACAGTATCAGTGTTTGAATTATCCACCTTCACAGTGTTTCTTACTATTAAAATTTTGTCTTTACACTTATTGCTTAACTTGTTACTTTGGTCTTATTCTTTGTACCACTTGAAATACATGTAGTCATGTGAAAAAATTAGGATACCCCATTAAGTATTCAGTTCTTTGAGAAATGTTCACATATCTATGGCTAACCTTCTTTGGCTAACCTTGTTTTTATTTGCATTTTTTAACATTTATTTTAGCCATTTTAAGTGGGAATGAATGTAGGGGTGTCCTAAAAACCATGGGGGGGAGGGTATCCTAACTTATTCCTCACTATTTGTTTAGAATTATATTTTACAGAAAATTTGAAAGTCTTTAATTCATTTTTAATTGTTTAGTTGTATTGCATGACTCTCCCAGTATTTTAAACACTGATATTAAATATCCATATGTCCAAATATGTTAAAACACACAGGCTTATACAGGGTATCCTAATTTTTTCACATGACTGTATCCTCATGGACAAGTAACAAGCAAAGATAGCTTGTATGAATGTGTTGCAGCAGGGAGGGGTTGGTATTAATCACACTGTGGTTTTCACACAATAACTGTTAAAATGGCTTCAAGGGAAAGCCAATTAAGTGAAATCCGTCTTAATTTCTGCTGAAAAGTATATTCTCAGATCAGTAGTTGGTTATTTCAGATGATCTTCTTGGTGCTTTGAGAAGTGATCTGGTTACGTCAATAAGAATGAATTTTAAATGACAGCCACATAGGTCTAGCTTTCTCCTAATTGGTTCTTTCAGAGGTTGACGCAGTGTGTTACAGAGTTCACCATGATGTTTGGATAACGTCATTTCCTATGTACAGTATGTATAATTGCTGGTTGGTTGCTTCAAATGTGTGAATACAGTGTTGTGTGGGTGTCACAGCTGGCTGTTAAATAGCTGAGCATCTAAGACTGTTTTAAAGCATCACATAATTTGTCACCGTAGTTTGGTGTCAGCATGGGGGTATTCTTCTCATTTTGTCTCCCTCCAAACCAGATGTAACCTCCTCTCTTTGCTCTCCTCACTCATGAGGGAGCCACAGCTCATCTGCCTCCTCCTCTGTAATTCATCTTGGCTACACCACTCATTTGTCACCGTCCTTCCGTCCTCGTCCCGCTCTTTTTCTGCTAAAGGCATTGCCAGTTGAAATTGCTGATGGAAGCACAAAGGGTGGATTGCCGTCTGTGGATTTTACCATCCATCTGCTTCACCATTTTGTCTTGCCCCCCCCCCCCACTCTGTGGCCATGCAGGATTATTTTGCATCCTGACAGCCTTTTCAAGTAGTGTGTGTAGTCTTTTTGACCCTCTGCCAGGTTTTTTGATGACATATTATATCTCATAGATGATGACGCAGTTCAGTTACATCTTACGTACTGCTGATTTCATCTGCAAGTGGGGGACATGTGCCACAGTAGCTATTTTAAACAGATAATATGCAGCAAGGCAAGAGTATTGGGATTCCTGCTGTGTATCCTTGCACTTATCAAGGGTTTACCATTTTTCTAGCAACACCTGCTCAAGAGATGAATGAGGCGAAGAGAAAATAAGTAAACTTGGATTATGTATTTGTAGTTTTGGTGACTGCATCTGTTAAAGGCATTGAATGAAGTATGAACTTGGTTTTGCACATGCCTGGCTGCAGTGACTTTGTGTGCAGGCTTTGCTTAGTTGCAAGATGATGCCTACTGTTTTCAATTCAGAGAATCAACATACCCACTGTGTAGGCAGTTATTACATAAACAGCACGTGAAGTATGAGACAAGACCATAAAGTTATCAAAAATGTGTCATCCAGTCATGTGAAAGTAATCGGTCCTGTTTTTATGCAAAAAAAAAAAAAATATTTGAGTGCTCAAGGCTTCATTTATGTGTATCCTTGTCAACATGTTTGTGTGTTTTGATCTTACGATAGACTGGTGGCCTGTATGGCGTATATCTCTGCATCTCAGCCAGTGGGGGCAGAGCAAAGTGGTAGATAAGCTTTAAAGATACTATCAAAAATATGAACACCAGCTTGTTTTACTGCTGTTTAAGTTAGCATCAAGCATTGAGTTAGCATTTCACATGTGTGTATGTTTGGGTGCAAGTACCTGTGGGTGGATGCGCAGGTGTGGAGGGTGTGTATGTAGAGGGAGAGACCTCGTTGGGTGGGTGGCAAGGCAGGGGGGTGTCTGGTGGCCGGGGGGTTGGCGGTTTGGGTCTCGCTCTCCCCGGCCGTCCTGCCGTTGTGTTCCTGGGCAGGGGGCTTTGCCCGCCTTGCCTCCGGTGTCCGTGGCGTATGGGTACAGTTTTGTTTTTTTAGAAGCCAATTTTTACAATGGGTCTTAAGTGTTTAGTGTGGTACGTTCTCTGATTGCAGGTGGTATATTATTCCAGATCTTGGTGCCCCTCACTGATAGCACAGATTGTGCAAATGTGGTGCATCTGTGGGGGACGTCATAGTCTCCTCTAGTGATTGCTCTGGTGGTTGTACCGGTGACAGTCCTCAGTTTAACATGTTTTCCCGGGGGGGGGGGGGGGTTGCATAGCTATTTAATATTTTATAAATTGAACAGGCAAATTTGAGAGTTGGTGTGTGTGTGTGTGTGTGTGTGTGTGTGTGTGTGTGTGTGTGTGTGTGTGTGTGTGTGTGTGTGTGTGTGTGAGAATAGTGAAGGGATTGGTGCTGCACATTGGCTGGCTGATCCATCCAGGTGGATGCCGTGAATTTCCCTCTGGGATTAATAAAGTATGCAAAAAAATATAGCTGTGAGTTGGTCTTTTGGTGTGGAGGGAGGGATTTCATTTGTGTTTGTGTAGGGGTGTGTGTTTGAGTATGTGCAGATGAACAAGGATCGTGAGAGTATGTGTAGGTGTTCCATGGTGCTGGAGGTGTGCTGATGTATGATGTTGGTGGGTCCTGGGTTGCACGGCCTGGTGTCCCTCGCCTTGGGGTGGGCTCTGGGGGCAGTGGGTGGCCTCCAGAGCCAGTTTGGGACCTGACTTCTGGAGGGGGGCAGGGGAACAGACAGGTTCCCTCACAGTCTTACCTGTCCTCCCCCATTCTGGGTGAATCGCACATCTTATTGAATACACTTAGGGTTTTGGGATGTGGGTGTCGGTGAGTAGGGTCTCTCTGTCTGCTGCGCTGTGGGGACACCCTCGCCTCAATTTTAAAGGGGTCATTGACTGAAAAATGGTGTATTTGTAGGTTTTAACTGTCTGAAATGAGTCTACTGGTCACCTAATTATCCAAAAAATTTCAAAACGGTCAATTGTCTTAAAAAACACACAGCCTTTATCTCGTTTTTCGCTCCCAGAAATGCCAGAAACGTTTTTGACTTTTCTGTGGAAATCGTTAGTCATGTTTAGAAAAAGCCAACCCACCACCATCCTTGAGACCAGCCCACTGCTCTATTATTGCCCCGCGTAGCTGTCTGTCATGTATATGGAACTGGTGCTACAGGTAGCCTATTAGCTCCCAAGCTAACAGTAGTAACAGGAAGCTCGAACCAAGTGCAGCTTATATTGTTATTTTCTTCAAATCTTAGTCACCCTAGTAACCATCCCTGTTAACACCAGGTTCACCGGTCCGTGGTCCACAATAGGGCCTTTTCCACGAGCCCCGCTTAGCCCAACACAGGACAGCTCAGCATGCTTTGTAACTCTTTCCACTAGCCCCAACACGGTTTAACAAGCGCTGTTTTCGTCCCTGATCAAGGGCAGGGTACAACCGTGCTGAGTCGTGCCGTGATGTGACGTTAACAGCCTGGTCGCCGCTGATTAGTCAGGTCATAACGTCACGAAAGCGACCGTGTTCTGATGAATCTACACGACCGCCATTTGCAATATTTCACGGACTAACTTGGTCACGGAGTAAATACGATATTAATACAGACAGCGTTGTAGGTTTTGTGGAACTCTACACCGTGGTCCAACGAAGAGGTGCGGAGTTTTCTCTGCTTGGTGGCAGATCCACAGTGAGAGGAGTGATCCGGACCAATACAGATGGCAGCCCAGCATAGAACCGGACTACGGACAAGCTGAAGACGAACGTGAGAGAACCATCAATGGTGAGTGATTTGTAATAATGTGTATCTATTCGCTTATTTATCCTGTTGGTGGTAAGCTCACTTTTTTTGAGCCATACAGTGCCGTTTTGTGCTGGCTAACGAGTTTTAGCTAGTAGCTAGCTAGTAGCCAACTCTGCTGATTCACGCTTGTTTTCTCCTAAGTATTTGCTTGTGAGAGCAAAACGATGAAATATGTTAATCCTGGTTAAAGTCCTGGTTTGTGTACGTGCTGCACTTTGGTGCTGCGCATTAAATTGTGTGCAATTTAATGCTAGAATGTGTTTCCACATGCCAGAGGTTAGCTTCCCTCAGTGTTTATATTGTGGATACTGGTGAAATGGACCACAGGAGCCGAAATCTCGTCATATTAAAATTGCTTTTTCAAACCAGTGATTTATAAAGTCATTCATATAATTTTCTAAAGCGTCAGAATAGACCCACACACCTATTCTGTGGATCCTGCAGTGCTTGTCAGGGAAACGAAGCATTTTTGTCACATCCCACCACTGACTTTTACAGGTGTATTTCCCTAACACAAGGGCTGCACGGTGGCGCAGTGGTTTAGCACTGTGACAGCACAGTTTTACCCTCGGCCGGGGGATCGCGGGGATCATGAGATCGTGGGTTCGATCCCAGCCCCCGACCAACAGTGAGCTGTGTGGAGTTTGCATGTTCTCCCCGTGTTGCGCGGGTTTACTCCGGGATTTCTCCGGTTTCCTCCCGCACACCAAAAACATGTAGGTTTAGGGCGCTCGCGCACGCAGCGACCAGCAACCGGTGGCTTGTCACCAGACTGCAAACCAAGTCTACCTACGGGTACAAATAAGTAACAAAAAAAAAAAAAAAAAAAAAAAAAAATCTCCAAAAATTAGAATGTCATGAAAAACTTCAATATTTTTTGTCACTCATTTCAGAAAGAGAAATCCGTATATTACATAGATTCATTGCACAGACAGTGATATATTTCAAGCGTTTATTTATTTTAATTTTGCTGATTACGGCTTACAGACCATGAAAACCCCAAATTCAATTTGGCAAAAAATTAGAATATTACATAAAATTAACTTTAAAAAATAGTTTTTAAATATAAATGTTGGCCACTGAGGTGTTGGTTAATATGGGCTGTAGCTGTAATCATCAATATTAAAATAAACACTTTCAATATATCACTGTCCCTGTAATGAATCTATATATGGGTTTCACTTTCTGAAATGAGTGAAAAAAATATTGAATTTTTTCATGGTATTCTAATTTTTGAGATGTACCTGTATTAAGTGTTGAACTTGCTTGAACCTAACCACCATCCATTTCTGTCGTTCATCTAGGCAAGAGGAAATCAGCCTCCCCACAACCTACCTCGCCACTGTGGAAAGTACTGAAATCCTTTGCTTTTATAGGTAAAGTGTCAAAACCAAAGTAGCACAATTTCCACTTAATATAAAAGGGACTGAACTGAGATTTATTTGATTGTGTGAATATGGCACATCAACTGTAAAATAAACCGCTTGTTAATGTATTTATTTTTTTTGTCAGATCACTTGTGTGATCCTTTGTGAGTTATGTTCACAACTGTATGTTTTGGTGAATGTGAGATGTTCAGTCGTCAATATAATTTACTTTATATGTGTAGTTTATAGTCTATCATCAATAAACTCATGCAGTAACAGGACACATTACAAATATTTGAGACCCATTGTAGTGTTTCCTTTTATATTTTAGCAATGCTAGTACAAAACACCGCCCACACATGAAGCCAGGGCAAGAAGAGACACTTTTACAGACAAGACAAACTTTTATTGATAAAAACTTCATATTTTGACTGAGCGACTCCATACTCGGTGATGCACACCTTCAGTTAAAGTACTATATTCCATTCAAGTGAATGTATTAATTCATTCTGATTGCTGAGGCCACAGTAAAAACAGATGATTTTAAATGTAACCCAGCCCTTGTAAAATCTACTGAAGCGCAGATACATGAAAATTGTGGTTAAATACAACAACAAAGTACTTTGTCACATTCAAATTGTAATCGCTCCTGTTTTGTTTTTCTTTTGAATTCTTGGATGAAATATGGTGGGCAATATAAGCTGCAGCTTCAGCCATCACCCATTTCAGATAACCTATGTTGAACTGTATAATCAGAGGAGTTATTGTTTAATTTGACCTTGTTAGATTTTTTCCCCTTTGTTATATTATTCTATTTTCTTTTAATCTTTACTTTTAATCAATTCGAAATAAAGATTCATTCATTAATTCACATTCCACCACTGGCTTTTAGCAACAAGTGTATTTCCCAAATATGTTTTAAACTTGCTTTAATTAACCACCACCCATTTGTCTTTTGTCTAGGCAAGAGGGAAACTGTCCACCCCAACTGGACCTTGCCTCACTATTTACAGAGATGCAGGCTGAAGATCTGCTGAACCAGGACCAGTACAAGGGGCCGATCCAGTTGCTTCTCAGTGAGGCAGCGTGGCTGGCGTGTGTGATCCATTCCAGTTTTTTTTTTTTTTACAGTTTGAATTTTGCACATTCTGAATAATCTGGAATTTGCTGCTGATTGTAATAAACAATTTAGTGACTTATGTGTTTGCATCATGATTTTCTATTTTGTCTGTTAAGACACCGGTGGGAAAAGAGTCAACTGTACAAAGGATTTATCGGTGACCTTGAAAATAATGGCTCATTTTTAAGAAAAAAGTAACCAAAACAATTATTTTATTAACTGAAGACTGTATTGTTGGATGTGCCACCGCAGAAGACCCTGCATACTTTAGTGACAGTACCAGTATATGGAGGAATTCTGGGTCATATTAGCATCTGCTCTTCATCATAATGGGTTTGGGCGGGGGTGTCTAATCATGTGCCATAGAGGGCCAAGACCCTTCAGGCTTTACCTCCAACCAGTGTCTTCAACAGCAGATTCCACTGAACTTCTTCCACTGACTGCTTATCAGTGAGAACACCTGCTGAAGAGACTGGGTAGAAGAGAGAACCTGCAGGGTCTTGGCCCCCCATGACACATGATTGGAAGCCCCCGGATTAGGTTTAATGGGATTTAACATTTTAACACAAACTGCTTTATGGTTCATAATTCTGTTGACAGACTTACACCAAACCAAAAGTGATTTCTCAAACTGCTGGATTATTCTTAGCTTTTCCAGTCTTTCAGTATTTAATTTATGCCACATGGTGGTAACCTTCACATATAAAAGAGACATCTGCAAAAACTTCAGAGGTTTATTGTCAGTGCAATTCCCAGTGCAATACTACATGAATGCATGTCTAGTACATTGTTGATGCAGAGAATATATATTTCTACAGTACATATATCTAGTCAGAATCAGAATCAGAATCAGCTTTATTGGCCAAGTATGCACAACACATACAAGGAATTTGACTTTGGCTAAAAACTTGCTCTCGTTGTTCAGGTGGAGGATTTAAATAAGATTTAAATAAGGATTCAATGACAACAGAGTATGTACAGTAAATTACAGTCTGTCCACGTTTCTATAAAAGGATGCAAATATATACAGGAATATATGCAGTTATTTACTCAGACTATCCACACTTTGCAGAAATATATGAAAAAAAATATATAGTCATACAGTATTTCAATGTGAACTCAGATTCAGTGATATAATGTGAATGAAGTAAAAAGTAGTGTGAGAGTTATGTGCAATGTAAGAATGGATGAAAAGTCGTGAGTACAGCAACAGGTAGGACTAGGTGAATGTTAGGAGTTCATCAGAGTGATGGCTTGAGGAAAGAAACTGTTCCTGTGACGGGTGGTTTTGACCTTCAGTGATCTGTAACGACGACCAGAAGATAGAAGTTCAAACAGTTTGTGGCCGGGGTGTGACGGGTCAGCACAGATGTTTCCCGCCCGTTTCCTGGTTATGGAGCGATATAAGTTCTCAATGGAGGGTAGGTCGGTACCAATGATCCTCTCCGCAGACTTAATGATCCGCTGCAGTTTAGTCTTATCCTGTTTAGTGGCAGATCCAAACCAGACAGTGATGGAAAAGCAGAGGACAGATTGGATGATGGCGGTGTAGAAGACAACCAGCAGCTCCTGAGGCAAATCAAACTTCTTGAGCTGACGCAGAAAAAACAACCTCTGCTGGGCCTTTTTCCGGACAGTGTCTATATGGGAGGACCACTTCAGGTTCCGGGAGATTGTGGTACCCAGAAACTTGAATGAGTCCACAGTGGACACTGCTGTTGAGGATGGTGAGTGGGGGGAATGAAGGAGGGTGTCGCCTGAAATCCACAGTCATCTCCACCGTTTTGGCTGGGTTAAGTTCAAGATGGTTCTGGCCGCACCAGAGGATCAGCTGCTCCACCTCCCGCCTGTATGCAGACTCATCACCATCCCGGATCAAACCGATGACTGTGGTGTCGTCCGCAAACTTCAGGAGCTTCACCAAAGGGTCCCCTGAGGTGCAGTTGTTGGAGTAGAGGGAGAAGAGCAGTGGGGAAAGGACACATCCTTGGGGGGCGCCAGTACTAATTTTTCGGGAGCTGGATGTAAATCTCCCTAGCTTCACCTGTTGCCACCTGTCAGTCAGAAAGCTGGAGATCCACTGGCAGGTGGAGGGGGGCACCTTGAGCTGGAGGAGTTTCTGATGAAGAATGCCTGGGATGATGGTGTTGAACGCTGAGCTGAAGTCGACAAACAGGATCCTGGCGTACGTCCCTGGGGAGTCGAGGTGTTGCAGGATGTAGTGTAGTCCCATATTCACTGCATCATCCACTGACCTGTTTGACCGGTAGACAAACTGCAGTGGGTCCATCAGGGGGCCTGTGACGACCTTCAGGTGGTTCAGCACCAATCTCTCCAAGGATTTCATGACCACAGAGGTCAAGGCAACAGGTCTGTAGTCGTTTAATCCTGTAACAGAGGGTTTCTTGGGAACTGGAATGATGATGGAGCGTTTGAAGCAGGAAGGCACATCACACAGCTCCAGTGATCTATTAAAGATCCGGGTGAAGATGGGGGGCCAACTCGTTGGAGCAGACTCTCAGGCAGGACGGAGACGCACCATCAGGTCCTGCAGCCTTCTTGATCTTTTGTCTCTGAAAGACCCGGCGTACCTCCTCTTCACAGATCATTAGTGCTGGTGGGAGGTCAGAGTGGAGGAGGGATGGAGTTCCTGGGGCTGCAGATAATCCTTTTGTGTGGGTGGGAGGTGAGAACTGTAGGTTCTTTTCAAACCTACAGTAAAAGCTGTTTAGGTCGTTAGCCAGCTGGAGGTTTTCCACAGGGTGGGGGGATGGTCTCCTGTAGTTGGTGATATTCTGCAGGCCTCTCCATATAGAAGCAGAGTTGTTGGCTGAGAAGTTTTTTTTGTAACTTCTCACTGTAGCTCCTCTTAGCAAGCCTGATCTCCTTCGTCAGCATGTTTCTGGCCCGCTTGTACAGAGTCCAGTCACCAGTCCTGTAGGCCTCCTCCTTGGTCTGACGTAGCTGCTTCAGTTTAGGAGTGAACCAGGGTTTATTGTTGTATGTGCAGAAGGTCTTGGTCTGCACACACATGTCCTCACAAAAACTGATGTATGATGTCACAGTGTCAGTGAGTTCATATAGGTTAATGGCTGCATCTTCAAAAACACTCCAGTCTGTACAGTCAAAGCAGGCTTGTAACTCCAGCTTTGATTCCTCAGTCCATTTCTTCACAGTCCTTACAACAGACTTGGAAGTTTTTAGTTTCTGTCTGTATGTTGGAATAAGATGGAGCAGACAGTGGTCAGAAAAACCCAGAGCTGCACGGGGGACGGCATGATAGGCGTTTCTTAAAACTGTGTAACAGTGGTCGAGTGTATTTGTGTCCCTAGTGGGACATTTAATATGCTGTCTGTATTTAGGAAGCTCATTTGTGAGATTAGCTCTATTGAAATCACCCAGAATGATAAGCAGAGAGTCTGGATGTTTTTCCTCCACGTCTGCTATCTGGTCAGCGAGGAGCTGCAGTGCCTCCGTTGTACAAGCAGCAGGCGGGATATAAATTCCGACCAGAATAAACGAGGAGAACTCTCGCGGTGAATAAAAGGGTTTACAGTTTATGAACAGTGACTCTAGGTTAGGGCTACAAGACTTCTTCAACACTGTGACATCAGTACACCAACCTTCGTTTATGTAGAAGCAGATTCCACCACCTTTAGTCTTTCCAGAGAATTCTTGGCTGCGATCAGCGCGAAACAGTTGGAATCCGTCCAGGCGGACCGCGCTGTCCGGGATGTGTTCACTCAGCCAGGACTCCGTGAAACACAGGGTGCCAGATCTGCTAAAATCCAGGTTTTTGTGAGTCAGGAGCAGCGGTTCATCCATTTTGCTCGCCAAAGAGCGGACATTGCTCAGATGGATCGATGGGAGCGGCGTGCGATATCCTCGTTTCTTCAGCCTGACTAGCGCACTGGCACGTTTACCACGCCACCTTCGTTTCCGGCCAGTGCCAATAGCTGCTGCTCCCACAGCTAAGATCGACTGAAAAAAAATTCAGATCAGCAGCAGAAACTGGCGGAGAAGTTGCATTGGGAGATAGTCTGAATGAAAGTAGTTCCTCCCTTGAATAGGTGACTCGGACGGAAGAGCAGAAGTCCCAAAAAACACACAAAATTATCAAAAACATCAGAGAGCAGAAGCCAGTGGCTGCCATCCGCGGCGCCATCTTGGATCTTTTTTTTTTTTTTTTTTTTTTTTAGTAAATCAAGTATTTTCCATGTAACCTTGTGACTGCATTATTTTAATTGCTTTTAATCCTAGATCAAGTTTGTTTTGGCCTAAAATGCATGATAACTGTCAAATATATCTTATTATACCTAACTCAATACTGTTTACTTTTTGAATATATATTTTGTGGGTAATAATAGTTATTAACATGGCGATCAAGTTGTGTCAGCTGATCATTTTTTTCTATGACACCACCTCAGACTCAGTGCTGCAGAAGCAGGTACGTCCATGATGTCTCAACAGTCTCTCCATGATTTTCACGTAGATCAGAGCAATTTGTTGTACAGGAAATAAACGTTTCTTCAGACATTCTTAAGCTCTATAACCACTGATCGTTTGTGAAGCTGGGGTGTCATCAGTGACAGGCTGTGCTGAACGCCCAGACCGACCGTTTGAAGCGGTAATTTCCCCACAACAGAGCCATCTGAAACACACACAGCATACATATTTTAGTACCTAACAGCGATAACTTCCAGACATTAAAGTGTAGTATGACGTACTTATAGCAAACTAGCATTAGCAACATTAGCTTACCGTCATACATGACCTAGTTTGTATCCTCACGTCTTTGGCTCTCCCAGAAGCTGCAGAACTATTCCAGAGTGTTTCATCTCGCTGCCTGTATCCTTGTCTGGCGGTCCTTTTTTGGCATTTACGGTGAAAAAAGCCACAGACCGAGGAGTCGCCTTGTACAGCCGCATGTGTTATGTTTTGCTTGGGTCGTGTGTTTTACGTCACAGGAGTGTGGCGCCGCCTCACTGTTATAGAAATCCCACCCACCCCAGCTTAACACGGTTGTAATGGAGACAAAAGCGAGCCGAACCGTGTCGAAGTGAATCGAGACGTGGCGAGGTGTGCTGGGCTAGTGGAAAAGTGCCACATTATTTAATGTGTCTTGTGTCGTCTGGCCTGTCTAGCAGTAGTTTCGCAGCGGGCGCCGGCATGCCAGTCACGGGAATTGACAGCCAGCAGCTCCCCTATCATCCTCCAGGCATACTCTCACGAGAGTGTGGGGGAGCTGCTTCATGATGGAGCATCCCCCGGCAGGCCGTGGGGAGGAGCAGATACCGCGGAGCGAGACACTGCCCTTTGAGATCCTATGGCTCGGCCAACGGCCTTGGGTTGCAACGATTGGTGGATCATCCAGTGCTGGCGAGTTGTTGTGGCATCTCGGCGGGATTGTTGGCGGGGGGGGGTGGTCAGGATGATGTGAGATGTACAAACAACTGTGGATCGGTGAACCAGCGCTGCTCATCCAAGCTGGAAGGTGCTGGCTTCAAGCTACTCATCTAATGGCTAACTGATGTAAAAGGGAGGGTGGAGTTGAACAGCTGAAGTCTGTCTCTTAAAGTGACAAGCTTTGAATCAGAGCGTTTGAAGAAAGCCAAGAAAAAAAAATTGCTTCAGTAATTAAAAAAATTAAAGAAAATGTGAACAAAGTATGTCACAAGCACTTCATTAAGACATGAGTGAGCTGTTAAAATGTGTAAATTGCAGTCAGTGACCCCTTTAATTGCACTTTAGACATCGAGGGCTTGGGCAGAGGGTAATGGGAGCTCTGTTGCGCGTAGCAGTGGGCAGCGATGGCCCATCACACCATCCCCCCCAATTTTAACTGCGCTTTGGTAGTTCATACATCTGCACCCAGTCACACCACATAACTTGCGCTCACTTACCACGATTCGCGCACAGGGGGTGGAAGGGTGGTGTGGGGGTCTTCCTCCACCCTTGCTGCCCTCCTTCTGCCGGGGGCTTGGGGCCTGGTTGGTGACCTGGGATATCATGTTGTCGTCATCCCTGGGACACTACCGGTCTACGGGACAGTGCCTTGGGATATGTTTGTGGGGTTTTATGATTGGATGGGCTGAGGAGGAGAACATAGGTTTGTACATGCGCGAGTGAGGGAGCGAGTGTGAGTGAATGAGTAAGTGAGCGTGAGGAAATGGTAGTGGTGGACTGGAGATAAGTGGTACTTTACATGTCAAGTGACATCTTGGAGCACTTGCAGTGGGTCCGTGGTTCAGTCACTCCGGGCGGGCGTTGGTGGCGGTGGGCTGTTTCTGTGGCCTCAGCTGCCCTGGGGCGGGCTGGCAGGGGTGTAGCTGCTGATTTGCACCGTTGGCCTCTCAGGCTGCTGCCGGGCACTTGTGCACATTTGTGCCCGTGCTGGGGGCGGGGTGGGTGGAGTGTTTTGCCCAGGGGGTAGGGTTCGGGTTGCCACCTCTCCAGTTGTTGGGCGGCTCGCTCTGCCTCTTGAGAGAGAGAGAGAGAGAAAGAGAGAGGGGGAGAATGAGAGCGTGAGCGAAAGGGAGCATGCGAGTGTGTGCACGAGCGAGCGTGAGCGAAAGGGAGCATGCGAGTGTGTGCACGAGCGAGCGTGAGCGAAAGGGAGCATGCGAGTGTGTGCACGAGCGAGCGTGAGCGAAAGGGAGCATGCGAGTGTGTGCACGAGCGAGCGTGAGCGAAAGGGAGCATGCGAGTGTGTGCACGAGCGAGCGTGAGCGAAAGGGAGCATGCGAGTGTGTGCACGAGCGAGCGTGAGCGAAAGGGAGCATGCGAGTGTGTGCACGAGCGAGCGTGAGCGAAAGGGAGCATGCGAGTGTGTGCACGAGCGAGCGTGAGCGAAAGGGAGCCTGCGAGTGTGTGCACGAGCGAGCGTGAGCGAAAGGGAGCCTGCGAGTGTGTGCACATGACTGAGTGTAAACAAGAGTATGAGCGAAACTGAACCAGTATGAGAGTAGGAGAGAGAGAGAGGGAGTGAGTGTATGTGCTGGCCAGGGGGTGCTGATAGGGGTGGCACCTCCTGGCCACATGGGCTCCCTCCAGCCGGTGGCCTCCCCATGGGGTTCCTCGCTCCTTACGCACTGTCCACTTGGTGGCCCGGCGTCCCTTCTGGGGCATACAATATGCCTGGCTCTCCTGAGGCTTGGTGGCTTTGGGACATTTGTGCTCTGTGGGAGCTGCGGTTGTGCCCCCCGGGGGTTGGTACTGGTGTCTTGCTTGCTCGTGGTTTTGGGGGGGTTGCTATGACCTGCCACCCTTTTTGTATGTTTCCTGGCAAACCACTCACACACTCACTTTTGTGCGTGCTTTCACACGCACACATGCCCACACACACAAACAGTATGTCTTTCTGTTCTCTTACAGGTGCAGATATCAGGCTTGTGATGAGACCTCTTCAGAAGTAGAAACAGTTTGTTGTTTGTTTCAGTTATGATAGTCTTTGCGTTTTCTGTTTGTTCCCATCTCTTTTTCTCTCCCTCCCCACTCCCTCACTCACCACCCCTTCCGACCACTTCAAATCTTTGCAATTCCCTTCCCCATTCTCCCCTGTCAGAGATATAGAGTGATGATATAGAGTGAAGTATGTGGATAGGACACACGAGCATAGTGGTGATACAGAGTGAAGTACGTGCGGTAATGCACCTGTAAGCCGGTTGCCAACTGCCAATCAACTCTAAAAGAAGAAGAAGGTTCATCATAAATAAAACATTCTAAATAAAGTATTAAAGTTATTACAAGAGGAGTCTATAATACTGTTTATATACAGTACATATCAAATACGAGAAAAGGTCCTTTGGCAGTGTACAGTGCATCTGGAAAGTATTCAGTGCTTCACTTTTTCCACATTTTGTTGTTACAGCCTTATTCCAAAATGGATTTTCATTTTTTTTCCACAAAATTCTACACACAATACCCCATAATGGCAACATGAAAAAAGTTTTTTTTTTTTTGTTGAGATTTTTGCAAATTAATTAAAAATAAAAAACTAAGAAATCACATGTACATAAGTATTCACGGCCTTTGCTCAATACTTTGCTGATGCACCTTTGGCAGCAATTACAGCCTCTGTGGAAGATGTGTTCAATGACGAGACATGAGTGTATTTCTCAGGTTCGGCTTTATTGCAGAACACATTCATCCAACATTCTCAAAAGCAAGAAGAGGCAGAATAATATTACATCGCACTCTTATACCTCCGGGGGATTAAGAACTCAAGTCACATGGTGCTTCTGCAAACATTCAATCACAATGCAAGTCTCTGAAGATTCACCATTGTCTCTTATTCTCCGGTGTCCCGGGAAACCCCCCAGGGCCTCCTCTGAGACAAGGGCCCGACTTCACACCTCCTCGCCATCACCTGTCGGCCCCCGTCGATCCAATCTCCTGTTCCTCCAGACGTGAAGCCTCAATCCACATAAGCCATACATTTGTGGGAGATATGAACCAGACATATGTGCCACACTCTTGTGGGAAATATGAACCAAACATATGTGCCACATGACCCCCCCCAAACGTCTGCATGGGACAAACATACTCATAACTGCATAACATAAAAGACATTGCCACATAACCAATAATCAATCCCCCAATCTCTTTGGTTTTAGCTTCCTGCCGAATCTGCTGTAGGCCGGCTTCGCTGCGTCTGCAGCGTCTCCTCGCACCTGGGGATTAGATTTGTTAGCACATCTCTGTGGGAGCTCTGGAGCATACCTTCTCGGCGGCCTGCCCCGGCGGGGGGCTTTCGCCAACTGCACGCGTTCATCAGCCAGGACAAAAGCGGGCTTGAGTCTGTTTATGCAAATTAGCTCCCTTCTGCCCCCCAAATCTAGCAAAAAATGCTTCTCATTTTTCTCCAGCACCCTGAACGGTCCATCATAAGGCGGTCTCAGCCCTGGGCGTTGTGCATCATGTCTAACAAAAACAAACTCAGCGTTTTTTAAAGCCTCTGGCACAAAAACGCGTGGAAAACTGTGATGCACTGGGCCAGGCAGCGTGTTTGATCCTGTGCCGCTCTGCAACAGCTGAGCGGGGGGGCAATTGGGCGCAGGATTTTCCGGGAGAAATTCCCCCGGCAAACGGAGAGGTTGTGTGAACACTAACTCCGCTGGGGAGGCTTGCAAATCCTCCTTAGGTGCAGAACGCAACCCCAATAAAACCCATGGCAGTTTGTCTACCCAATTTGTATCCGTGAGCGATGCTCTGAGGGCTGCTTTCAATGACCTATGAAAGCGTTCACATAAACCGTTGGCCTGCGGGTTATACGCGGTAGTGCGGTGTACCTTCACCCCTAAGCTGCGGGCCGTAGACGACCAGAGTTCGGAAACAAATTTAGGACCTCTGTCTGACGTTATATCCGACGGAACTCCAAAACGCGCGACCCAAGCTGTTAAAAACACGCGCGCAACCTCTTCCGCCATTGTTGACGCCAGAGGTACTGCTTCTGGCCAACGTGTGGTGCGGTCCACCATCGTCAAAAGGTGTGTGCGTCCTTGAGACGAGGGAAGCGGGCCCACCAGATCAACATGCACGTGATCGAACTGCTTAGCCGGGATGTGAAAAGGCTCCAAAGGGGCCCTCGTGTGCTTGTGTATCTTAGCCCTCTGGCACGCTACACAAGCCGCTGCCCATTCCTTGACCTGTTTGCGCAACCCCGGCCAGACAAATTTCTCCCCCACCATCTTGACCGATGCGCGTACCCCCGGGTGCGCCAGCGAATGGACCGAGTCAAAAACGCGGCGGCGCCACGCGGCTGGAATCATGGGACGAGGCCGACCCGTGGAGACATTGCATATTAAGGGGGGCATACCTATTTGCTGCACCCTGTGCTCCAGCCTTAACCCTGTTGGTCCAGACTGGAGCGCGCGCATATCCGCGTCACCAACCTGCTCCGCAGCCATGTCTGCATAATCCAAACCTACGTGGACCGGGGCTGCGCACGCTCCCGCGTCACTGCCCTGGCCCACAGCCGCCGAGTCTGCCCCCACGTGGCCTGGCGTTGCCACAGCACGTGAGAGACAGTCCGGCACTACATTGTGTTTGCCTGCTACATGCTGGATATTGGTGGTGAACTCCGATATTGCGGCTAACTGTCTTTGTTGTCGGCCTGACCAAGGTTCTGAGATCTTGGCCATCGCAAAAGTTAACGGTTTGTGGTCCACAAAAGCAGTGAAACGCCGCCCTTCCAGCCAGAACTGGAAATGGCGGATGGCCAAGTGTAGGGCTAAAAGCTCCCTGTCAAACGCGCTGTATTTACGCTCGTTATCGCGCAGGGATTTGCTAAAGACCGCGAGAGGCTGCCAGGTCCCTGCCACACACTGTTCAATGACTGCCCCCACCGCTAGGTCCGAAGCGTCGGTGGTGAGCGCCAAACGGGCTGTTGGAACCGGGTGCGCTAACAAAATGGCGCTTGCAAGGGCTGATTTGACCTGGGAGAAAGCCCGCTCCGGAGACCATTCGACCTTATTAGTGGGTTTTTGTTTTTTTAGTGCCGCGTACAGTGGCTGCATAAGCCACGCTGCGCTCGGAAGAAACCGGTTGTAAAAATTAACCATTCCTAGAAACTCCTGCAGCGCTTTTATCATTTGAGGTCGGGGGAACTCTGTTATTGCGCACACTTTCTCAGGAAGGGGAACCGCTCCCTGTGGTGAAACGCGGTGCCCCAAAAAAATCGATTTGCCCCACCCCGAACTGGCACTTCGCTGGGTTAATTATCAACCCGTGCTCTGCCAGTCTCCGAAAAACCGCTGTGAGGTGGGTTTCATGTTCGTCCTCGGACGTGCTGGCTACCAATATGTCGTCTAAATAGACGGACACGAAAGGCAGGTCGCGTAAAACAGCATCCATCATGCGTTGGAAAGTTTGCGTGGCGCCCTTTAACCCAAACGGCATGCGCAAAAACTCAAAAAGCCCAAACGGAGTTATTACCGCGGTTTTGGGAATATCCTGCGCGCGCACGGGGACTTAGTGGTAGCCGCGCACCAAGTCTATTTTAGAAAAAATGCGCGCCCCCGCCAAATGAACTGAGAAATCCTGGATGTGCGGAATCGGGTAGCGGTCGTGTGCTGAGACGTTGTTCAACCTGCGGAAATCGCCACAAGGTTGCCACGAGCCATCAGCCTTTGGGACCATGTGTAACGGGGAAGCCCAGGGGCTGTTCGAGCGTCTAATTATGCCCAGTTTTTCCAGGTTGGCAAATTCCTCGCGCGCTATTGCCAGTTTAGCTGAGTCCAAGCGCCGGGCTTTTGCAAAAACGGGCGGCCCAGTGGTGGTGATAAAATGTTCCACCCCGTGTTTGGCCACTGTCGCCGAAAACTTTGGAACTGTGAGTGCTGGAAAGTGAGTGAGCAGAGCATGAAACTTACCACCCGCAGCTGTGACGTTGGCGTGTGCAGTCGGCGGAGCCACCCGAGCTGTGCAGGGGATAGAATGGAAAGAAAGTGCATTAACCAGGCGTCTATTAGCAAGATCAACCAATAAACCATGTGAGCACAAAAAATCAGCCCCTAACATGTTAAAACTGACTGCTGCTACAATAAAGGTCCACTCGAATGAACGGCCCTGTAAGGACAGACGCATGGTCCTCTCACCGAATGTCTTAATCGCTGAGCCATTCGCTGCTGATACTGACACCCAGGGAGCTTTGGACGGCATCAGCCGTTCCGCGTAGGTAGGCGTGACGAAACTCAGCTGGGAGCCCGTGTCCACGAGGAATTGTTTCCCCGAGTGTGCATCTGTCAGATAAAGCAGCTTATTTTCTTCTCCGAGGGATGCAGCTGCTACCGGCCCCCCGGTCTTGGCGTTTCCCTGATGCTTGAAGCGGCACGGTGGGAGACATCTGTGCGCCCTCTCTGCAAAACGGCGGTGGTAGAAACACAGGCCGACCTCAGCTCCGCGTCGCCTGACGCCTGTCGCCGCCGTCGTTGGTTCATCTGGCACCGCCACCTCTGGCTCCAAACCATCTCCGGGCGCCGTCCTCTGCTCAGCTGCCGCGGCCGAAACCGCGCTCCGCTTGTGGGCGTCGACGAGTCGCTGCGCCTCCTTGCCGAGGCCATGGTAGTCCCGCTTGGCCAAGCGGGGTGAGTCTGCCAGGGTCACTCTCACTGCTGGCGGCAGAGTCCGGAGGAAAAGGTGGGCGAAGATAAATTCGCCGTCCTCGGAGTCTTTCAGTCTCAGCATCTTCACCATCAGGTCTGCCGGTCTGTCGTTCTCCGACTCCATCAACTCTAGGAGCCCCTCTGCTCGCTGTTGCACCGAGGGGGTGAAATGGCTGATCAGTGCCTCCTTCAATGCGCCGTACTTGTCGGTGTCCGGTGGGTGGTTAACCAGATCTTCCACCCTCTGGACCGTGTGACTGTCCAGCTTCGCCACCACATGGTAGAACCTCGTTTCATCCTTTGAGATTCTCCGGAGGTTGAACTGCGCCTCGACCGCGCTAAACCAGGAGCGCAGGCTGTGCTGCCAGAAATCGGGCAGCTGGAGCGTGGAGGCAGCCATCAGGCTGGCCTCTGATGAGCTCCGCTCGGGAGAATTCTCCCTGCTCATTCTTTGTCGTGGGTCACCAGTGTGGAAGATGTGTTCAATGACGAGACATGAGTGTATTTCTCAGGTTCGGCTTTATTGCAGAACACATTCATCCAACATTCTCAAAAGCAAGAAGAGGCAGAATAATATTACATCGCACTCTTATACCTCCGGGGGATTAAGAACTCAAGTCACATGGTGCTTCTGCAAACATTCAATCACAATGCAAGTCTCTGAAGATTCACCATTGTCTCTTATTCTCCGGTGTCCCGGGAAACCCCCCAGGGCCTCCTCTGAGACAAGGGCCCGACTTCACACCTCCTCACCATCACCTGTCGGCCCCCATCGATCCAATCTCCTGTTCCTCCAGACGTGAAGCCTCAATCCACATAAGCCATACATTTGTGGGAGATATGAACCAGACATATGTGCCACACTCTTGTGGGAAATATGAACCAAACATATGTGCCACACCTCAAGTCTTTTTGAATATGATGCCACAAACTTGGCACACTAATCTTTGGGCAATTTGCCCCATTCCTCTTTGCAGCACCTCTCAAGCTCCATCAGGTTGGATGGGAAGCGTTGGTGCACAGCCATTTTCAGTTCGCTCAAGAGATGTTCAATTGAATTAAAGTCTGGGCTCTGGCTGGGCCACTCAAGGACATTCCCAGAGTTGTCCTGAAGCCACTCCTTTGATATCTTGGCTGTGTGCTTAGGGTCGTTGTCCTGCTGAAAGATGAACTGTTGCCACAGTCTGAGGTCAAGAGCGCTCTGGAGAAGGTTTTCATCGAGGATGTCTCTGTACATTGCTGCATTCATCTTTCCCTCTATCCTCACTAGTCTCCCATTTCCTGCCACTGAAAAACATCGCCACAGCATGATGCTGCCACCACCATTCTTCACTGTAGGGATGATATTGGCCTGGTGATGAGCGGTGCCTGGTTTCCTTCAAACATGACGCCTGACATTCACACCAAAGAGTTCAATCTTTGTCTCATCAGACCAGATAATTTTGTTTCTCATGGTCTGAGTCCTTCAGGTACCTTTTGGCAAACTCCAGGCAGGCTGCCATGTGCCTTTTACTAAAGAGTGGCTTTTGTCAGGCCACTCTAGCATACAGGCCTGATTGGTGGATTGCTGCAGAGATGGTTGTCCTTCTGGAAGGTTCACCTCTGTCCACAGAGGAATGCTGGAGCTCTGACAGAGTGACCATTGGGTTCTTGGTCACCTCCCTGACTAAGACCCTTCTCCCCCGATCACTCAGTTTAGACGGCTGGCCAGCTCTAGGAGGAGTCCTGGTGGTTTCAAGCTTCTTCCATTTACAGATGATGGAGGCCACTGTGCTCATTGGGACCTTCAAAGCAGCAGAAATTTTTCTGTACCCTTCCCCAGATTTGTGCCTCCAGACAGTCCTGTCTTGGAGATCTACAGACAATTCCTTTGACTTCAAGCTTGGTTTGTGTTCTGACATGCACTGTCAACTGTGGGCCCTTCAATAGACAGGTGTGTGCCTTTCCAGATCATGTCCAATCAACTGAATTTACCACAGGTGGACTCCAGTTAAGCTGTAGAAACATCTCAGGGATGATCAGTGGAAACAGGATGCACCTGAGCTCAATTATGAGCTTCATGGTAAAGGCTGTGAATATTTACATACTTATGATTTCTTAGTTTTTTTTATTTTTAATAAATTTGCAAAAATCTCAAAACTTTTTTTACTTTGTCCTTATGGGGTATTGTGTGTAGAGTTTTGAGGGGAAAAATGAATTTAATACATTTTGAAATAAGGCTGTAACATAACAAAATGTGGAAAAAGTGAAACGCTGTGAGTACTTTACGGATGCACTGTAAATCTGTTTGGCACAATAAGGGAAGCCGATACATCGGGGAAAATAAGTATTGAACATAGTTCTGATGGAACCGGTGACCTGAAATTTTCACCAGATATCAGTAACAACCCAAGTAGGGGCGTGCCATATCGTATTGTTCACGATAATACTGGTATAAATTTTGCTACTGGTGTAAAACTGAATATCGCAATATTTGGAGTCTGCTGCGTGATGGCATCACACCGTTACGCTGCCAATGGAAGTTACGCATTAACATAGAAACAGCAAAACAAACGTGGTGCGGGAAGCGGCAGCTCCGAAGTTTAGGCCGTCTACATCCAGTTGAGTGGAAATATTTAAGTTTCACTTTCTGTTTTCGGACTGCTGTCATGTTAAAAAAAAAAACAAAAAACGGTGTAGCAGTGTGGATAATCGGCCTGCATATTTTCTGCACGTCAACAACACCGCTGGAGTAGTATTAATGTCGGACAATGTGCCAGTTGAAGTGGCTGTAGTTGTATTTTTGTTCAGTTTTGGCTGCTTCGTTTTGATTTTATTCAACCACCCAAAGAGGGTTAAAAAAAAACCAAAACATCCATTCAGTGCAATGAGAGCCTAAAAGCCCCAGGACAGGTCCGTGCAACAAGAGTAATGCAGGTAAAGTGGTTCAGCATAAAACCTGACATCTGTGTGCAGTTAAGATGTAATGGTATTATTTTCTTGTAATATTTGATACAGAACTAAAAAATATTTTAAACTAAATCTGAGCTGCTGTTTATAAAATCGAGAAATAAAGAGTTTTTGTTTTGTTTTTCCTGAATATGTTGAAGGTAAATAATGCTGGCCTGTGAAACTGTCCTTTTTTCATAAATTTAAAAGAAAAAAAATGTATTACGCAACATTGTGAAACTATTGTTATTGTGAAAATTTACAGAAATGTCATATCATTTTTATGCATATTGCTCACACCTAAACCCAAACAATCCATGAATACAAATAAATTAAGGCAACTGGGTTTCACAAAACAAGTAGTATCTAATAAAGTGGAATGACAGGGAATAGATATTGAACACATGAAGAAAAAGAGGTGCGAAAAGGCATGGAAAGACAAGAAACAAGCTGAAATCATCAGAATTTAGGAAGCCATCCCATCCCCTATCAGTGCAAATTAATTTCAGCTGGTTAATTTTGGGCGCATGCGCACACAGCAACTGGCAGCGGGTGAAAAAAGTTCGACGTCTGTGTCTCTGTTTTTATGCACTTTAATGTGTTTTAACGTAATTCTCTGTGCCGTTTTTGTCCTTGAATGTTTGTGGACTATATAACGAAGAGCTCCCTGGTTCCATCAGTATGGATTTCCTTCTTGTTTTTGCACTGTTGTTTCTTTCTTACCGGCTCTTTGTCTTGGAGGTAAGCGCAATCGTGATCATGCCGGGAAGAACGCAGTAATTCAGAGAAATGTTACTGCATTTAAACATGGATAATGCAGCATGGCTCCCTTCCTGTTCACCCTTTATACTGCAGACTTCTCACACAACACAACACACTGCCATCTACAGAAGTTCTCTGACGACACTGTGATCATTGGCCTCATCTCCAACGGAGATGAAGCTGAGTACAGAGGACTTATCCAGGACTTCGTGGACTGGTGCCATTGGAACTGCCTCCAGATCAATGCGAGGAAAACTAAGGAGCTGGTGGTGGACTGCCGCAGGCAAGGACAACCCCTCACAGCACCAGTAAACATCCAGGGAACAGATATTGAGATGGTGACATCCTACAAGTACCTGGGTGTTCATCAGAACAATAAACTAGACTGGTCACACAATACTGACACACTCTACAAGAAGGGACAGCGCAGGCTGTTCCTACTGAGGAGGCTCAGGTCTTTTGGTGTACAAGGGGTGCTCTTGAAGACCTTCTGCGATTCGGTGGTGGCATCAGCAACCACTTGTGGAGTGGTCTGCTGGGGCAACGGCATTACAGCAGCCGATAGGAAGAGACTGAACAAACTGATCAAGAAAGCTAGCTCTGTCCTGGGGAAACGCCTTGACCCAGTGGAGGAGATAGGAGAGAGAAGGATGGTGGCTAAACTGTCATCTCTGCTGGAGTCCGAGTCCCACCCTATGCAGGACATACTGAGCGCACTGAGGAGCTCATTTAGCAGTAGACTACATCATCCTAGGTGCATGACCGAGAGGTTTCGCAGGTCCTTCCTACCTACGGCTGTCAGACTGTATAACCTAAGCAAGGCTGCTCACGGAGATGGCAATAAAACGTGATGACCTAATAGTATTGAATGCAAAAGACACAATAGACCTACACAAATGGTCCCCTCCAGTATACAACTAGGACAATATCAGTCGCTATGGAGGGTGACAATATGTATGGGTACATATTCATACTATGTAGGGTAACTAAGTAGACGGTTATGTTGTTTATTCCATCTAGCTACAATGCTCCGCACTGTGTATATATATATTTATGTGTACATTTGTATATTCACTGCTCTTATTTTTCTTATCTTCTAAATTATTGCTCTGAGTGTTGCTGTCCCTGTGCTGTTGCAATCCTGGAATTTCCCCATTGTGGGACTAATAAAATCTTATCTTATCTGTGTTTGAGTCTGTGCTGCAACTGCCGGACTTTATTTTAAGAGATTTTCATGGACACAGCAATGAAAAGAGAGACAAGAAGAGGAAACGCGGAAAGCGTGGCGTAAGATTAAACCTGAGGAGGCGTCAGCTTAACCGCATTCCTCTTCCTTCCATTATTATGGGGAACGTACAATCCCTGAGAAGTAAAGTGGATGAAGTTCAAGGAAATGTACGATATCAGAAGGATTTCAAGAAATGCTGTGTCATGGCTTACACGGAGACATGGCTTACGGCGCATGACCAGGATGCGGACCTGTGGATTAACGGCTTTGGAGCCCCACTTCGCTCGGATCGGCAGGAAGAGGTAATGGGGAAACGTCAGGGGGGCGGCGTATGTTTATATATTAATAAACAGTACTGTACATCTGTCACGGTCAGAGAGCGCAACTGTACACCAGATGTGGAGCTTCTGTCCGTGTCACTACGCCCCTTTTATCTGCCCTGCGAGTTCCCCCAACTTTTCATAACGACGGTGTACATCCACCCGAGGGCAGATGCTGCCGCCGCCTCCAGCACCGTCTTTGATGTGGTACAGCAGTTGCAGTCGATTTCCCCAGAGGCTCCAAATTTTGTCATTGGGGATTTTAACCATGTGTCTTTAAAGAAGACACTTAAAAACTTTTATCAGTATGTCTCCTGCCCAACCAGGCGAAAAAAGACATTGGACCTGTGCTACGGATCCATAGAGAGGGCCTTTAAATCTCTTCCCCTTCCTCCTTTAGGATCCTCAGATCACAACTGTGTACATTTGCTGCCCACATATAAAACTGCTCTCAGAAGAGGCAAGGCGAAGACCAGAGACATAAACGTGTGGACAGAGGATTCAGTGCACTGCCTCCAGGAATGCTTTAACTGTACGGACTGGGAGGTGTTCACGCTCGCCTGCGGAGAAGATTTGGACTCTTTAGTGGACGTGACATGCTCATACATGGCTTTCTGCAGAGACATGATCATTCCACGTAAAGGTGTCAAAATATATCCCAACAAGAAGCCATGGGTTACAAAATTAGTTAAATCCTGCTTACAGAAGAAAGCACTTGCCTTTAAACAGGGGGTTGTTTCTGAGCTACAGGTAGCCACAAAAGAGCTGAAGGCCGAAATTTTAAGAGCAAAACAGAATTATAAATCAGAGTTGGAAAGCAAAATGGCAACAAAGAAGCTTGGTTCAGCCTGGGCCAGTATGAAAACTATTGCAGGCCTTCAGAGCACAGAGCGCAGTAATCGTGTGTTTTTAGATGGTTTTAGTTCAGACACAGAGCTGGCTAATGCTATTAATTGTTTTTATGGTCGTTTTGATTCCTTTGATTTTAGCACAGAAACTCAAAGACAATCAGCACTTTAATATTGAGGTGCAGGATGTTAAAAGGGCGTTCTGTGCTGTAAAAGTGAACAAAAGTCAGGGCCCTGGTAATATATGTGGGCGCTTGGTAAAGTCCTGTGCACATGAACTGATTCCTGTGTTTCACTATATTTTCAATAAGTCCTTACAGACACAACATGTGCCTAAGATCTGGAAAGATGCCGTGGTTGTCCCCGTTCCAAAATCCAGCTGTCCAAAAATGGTAAATGATTTTAGACCAGTTGCTTTGACTTCAATTTTAATGAAAATTTTTGAAAAACTAGTCAGATTTGAGGTCCTAAAGCAGACTGAGCATGCATTTGATCCTTTGCAGTTTGCCTATAGGCCTCACAGAGGAGTGGAGGATGCCACTGTCACTCTGTTTAACATGCTTTTTAAACATCTGGATTTTAATGGGACACACGCCAGGCTTTTATTTGTGGACTTTTCTTCTGCCTTTAATACAATCCAACCTCATATTTTAGTTGAAAGGCTCCTGCAACACTTTGATTTGAGTAATAATCTGGTGGGTTGGATTCTGGATTTTTTAACCAACAGGACACAGAGAGTAAGGGTCAATGGTACATTGTCTGACCAAAAGTGTTGTTCTACTGGCTCTCCTCAGGGGTGTGTGTTGTCACCACTACTCTTCATCCTGTACACAAACATGTGTCGGCGCAGACATGACAACAGACACATTATAAAGTATGCTGATGATTCAGTTGTTGTCAGTCTCCTCCAGGATGGTGAGGGTGGCCACGGCCTAGTAGTTGATGATTTTGTTCACTGGTGTGAGGATTCCTACCTGCAGCTGAATACGACAAAAACTAAAGATATGATTATTGACTTTTGAAGGAAAACTCCCAGGCACAAAGTCACTGTACTAAAAGGCCAGACCATTGAATGTGTGCAATCCTACAAATATCGGTGATTATTGATAGTAATTTAAACTTTGAAGAGAACTGTGAAAGGGTGTGCAAAAAGGGTCAGCAACATTTGCATTGTTTAAGGAAACTTGCACGCCTCCAAATTGACCGAACCATAATGACAGTGTTTTATCGGGCTTTTATTGAATCTGTTTTATCCTTTTCTTTAGTGTCATGGTTTGGTCAGACAAAACTGAAACAGAGGAAATCCTTGGATCAGGTAGTTAGATGGTCCAGTTGTTTGCTTGGTGAGTCACAGCTGAGTCTAATATCCCCGTACACCAGACGGGTACAGAGGATTGCTACCTTCATTTTAAATGATGACTCCCACCCTTTGCACTGCCACGTTCAGCTTCTTCCCTCCAGACGGAGATTTGCTGTCCCAAAATGTAACACCCAGCGCTACAAAAACAGCTTTGTTCCTGCTGCTGTTTAAGAGTTGAACAAGATGTAACAATATATTGCACATAATTTAGTTACCTATTTATTAATTTTATTTTATATTTACTTATTTTTGTAGGTTTTTTTTTATTTGAGTTCTAAATCCTTTATTGGGTTTTAGACTTTTGAGTTTTTAACCTCTTTGACTAGTCTTTTTTTGAATGAATGAATGAATCTTTATTTCAGATAGTACAGGTTAAAAGAAACTTAATAATATAACAAAGGGGGAAAGAAAATCCAACAAGGTCAAATTAGACAATAACTCCTCTGATTATACAATTCAGCATAAGTTATCCGAAATGGGTGATGGCTGAAGCCGCAGCTTATATTGCCCACCCATATTCCATCCAAGAATTCAAAAGAAAAAAAAAAATCAAGACAAGAGTGATTACAATTCAAAAATGAAGCTAAGACAAAATGTGACAGAAAAAAACTATTTAAAAAAAACTAACTTTTTAATATGACCCTTCTCTCTTGTCTCTATGTCCTATGTCCTGATTGGTGGAGCCTTGAGTACTTTTATCATGTTTATAGTCAGCTTCTTGTGTGCCTTTGTTTGTGTTCATGTTGAATGTAATTGTGGTTTGTCAATATGGCTGTCACTTGACTGCAAAAAAAATCTACCTACGGGTACAAATAAAGGAGCCTGAAGTCCTGACTGATAGATAGCCTTTAAAAATGTCTGTGAATATCAGATTGTCACACCACAAAGAACTGATGATGGGTAGAAGCAAAGAGCTCTCTCTAGACCTTCACAACCTTATTGTTGCAAAGAATAATGATGGCATTGGTTACAGGTACATTTCTAAACTGCTGAATGTCCCAGTGAGCACTGTTCGAGCCATCATTCGGAAGTAGATAGAACATCATTTTACCATAAACCAGCCACGACCAGGAGCTTCTCACAAGATTTTTGACAGAGGAGTCAAAAGAATTATCAGAAGAGTTATCCAAGAGCCAAAGACCACTTGTGGAGAGATCCAGAAAGACCTGGAGTTAGCAGGTACTGCTGTTTCAAAAAAACAATAAGTAATGCACTCAGTCGACATGGGCTCTATGCCTGCTCACCTCACAAGACTCCATTGCTGAAGAAAAAGCATGTTGAACCTCGTTTAAAGTGTAGGAGAATCTACCAGGTGGACTCAGTTGCCTCAGTGACCCTCATCAGCAAAGAGACCAAAGGAACCCTGTTGTTGCCTTCTGCTCACCAACTCCCAACTGTTTTGTAGATTTTTTTGTAGTTCATGTTTTTCTGTAGAGTTCGCTTTTGTTTGACTTGGGGATGAAAGCCTGAGTCGCTTTTTTTTTTCTCTCTTCTTTTAGAACTTATCTAGTTTAGCCACTGATCAGCGGGAGACTGTGTGTGTACCAGCATTGTATCCAGACCAGCTGCCCTTATTCAGTGTATTGGTGGGTCGAGACCCAGGACCAGGTCTCCCCACTCTCCCTAAAGCAAGCTGACCAGTGTGCCAAGTCTGCCTCGTGCGATCTAGGAGTGAGCCCATATGGATTTTGGGGGCCAAAATCCCGAGTGAGGCTCCAAGGAGGCCCACTTTCTTTCGGTCTGAAACAACCCTTACCAGGGCTTTGTATTCCACAGTAGGTGCTCACCTTTTAAACCTCATCTGTTGTGGTAGTCAGGCTGGTTTAAATTTGTTCCATCAGAAAAGCAGCTGCAAGCCCGTCGACCAAACCCCAACGGTGCTTGGTCTCAGATACATTCCTGATTTTGTGCATCCCCACTCTGTCCCTTTCTTTGTGTACATCCATTAGAATCCAAATTCTACACTCTAAATTTTTGTAAATACTTTTTCATTAGAACTGTGTAAATTTTCTTTATCCTCAGAGAGTGAGTGCACAGATCTAATCTTTAAGTACCAGAACTTAACAGGGATGATAATAATGTGGTGACATTAGGTGTATGGTATTTTCGTACTTCACACAATCAAGTAACCCCAATTATTGCCATGTTTTATTTTGTTGTTTTTAAATGCTTCATGCTTGTGCCACTCCATTGAGTTTAATAAAGGGGGTTTACTAAAGCTAGAAGGGGTGACTTCTTCTTGTCCATTATTTTAACAACTCACGTGTCAAGAATTCTGCCTCCATATTATGAGACTGATTAAATATTGCCAATGAAAGTATTAACTAAGGCTTAACTTACTAATTGCCAAATTCTTAAGTCTTTGTCCATAAGAGCTTCCGCCTCTATAAAATATGGATGGTGCCCCAACTAGTGTTACAAACAAGGTATTACAAGTATTATTAATAAGCTTTAAACTCAGTTTAATAATTACTAATAATTATATTTACAAATTGTAGGACTCAACGCTACAAAAGTTTGCTGCACAACATTTGGGCAAGCCAGTAAAATATTGGGAGAATATAGTCTGGTCAGATGAGACCAAAATTTAACTTTTTGGACGCCACAACACACAGCATGTTTGGAGGAGAAATGGCACTGCACATCAGCCCCAAAACACCATACCAACAGTGTAGTTTGGAGGTGGGAGCATCATGATGTGGGGGTGTTTTTCTGCACATGGTATAGGCAGACTTCATACACAGGTATGTCTCAAAAAATAAGAACAGCATGAAAAAATTCAATATTTTTTGTCACTCATTTCAGAAAGTGAAACCCATATACAGTATTATACAGATTCATTACACAGAGTGATATATTTCAAATGTAATTTTGATGACTATGGCTTACAGCCCATGAAAACCCCAAATTCATTATTAATTCAGTATTGAGTGTGTACATGGACATACTTTTCATTTGGTCAACATTTCTATTTAAAAACTATTTTTTTTAATTAATTTTATGTAATATTCTAATTTTTTGAGAAACTGTATTTGGGGTTTTCATGGGCTGTAAGCCATAATTATCAAAATTAAAATAAACACTCGAAGTATTTCACTCTCTGTGTATTGAATCTATATAATATATGGGATTCACTTTCTGAAATGAGTGACAAAAAATATTGAACTTTTTCATGATATTCTAATTTTTTGAAATGTACCTGTAATTGAAGCAAAGATGAATGGACAAATGTACAGAGACATCCTTGATAAGAATCTGTTGCCATCTACCAAGATGCTGAAGATGAAATGAGGGTGGATATTTCAGCAAGACGATGATCCCAAACACACAGCCAAGGAAACTCTCGACTGGCCCCAGAGAAGGAAAATAAAGCTGCTAGAATGGCCCAGTCAGTCACCTGACCTGAATCCAATTGAAAATGTATGAAGCGAAATGAAGATCAGAGTTCATAGAAGGCACCCACGGAACCTTCAAGATTTGAAGACAGTTTGTGTGGAAGTTAGTTAATTCCCTGTGGTGTAGGTGTAGTGTAGCCAACTACTGATCAGAGGGTCAGGGGTTCGATTCTTGCCCTTGTCTGCAGTCTGCATGTCAAAGTGTCCTTGAGGGAGACACTGAACCCTCAGTTGCTCCTGGTGGGTCAGGCCAGCGCCTGCGTGTACAGCAGCTCTGCTGCCATCAGTGTGTGAATGGGTGGATATCAGGACCTGTAAAGTGCTTTGGTCATCCAGAGATGAGAAACGGCGCTATATAAGTGAACGCCAGTTACCATTTACCGTTCCACAGCATGTGGGACACAATGTGGTGTACAGGGGCGGTGCTATCTCTGTTTCTCTGATCCTTTGGCCACACAGCTACTACAAGTAGTGAAAGCTACAATGGGAGGTCAGTCCTCTGGTAGCTCTGTGCGTTAACTTTCCTTTCCCCATTCTGTTATGCTGAGCACCAAGCTAGAAGGCGAAAAGTGCCATTTTTTTAATATGGTCTTTGGTATGACCTGGCTGCGGCGTGAACCCACAATCTCCCGGCTGTGGGGCGAATGCTTTACCACTAGGCCACCACTCTGGTAGTTTGTGTGGAAGAACGGGCTAAAATCACTCCTGAGCAATGCCTGTGCCTAGTTTTTCCATACAGGAGGCATCTGGAAGCCGTTATTACCAACAAAGGCTTTTCTACTAAATATTAAATGAAATTCACCAAGTGTGTTCAGTACTTATTCCCTGTGTCATTCCACTTTATTAAATATAACAGTTTTTGTGAACACAGTTGCCTTGATTTCTTTGTATGTATGGATTACTTGGGTTGTTACTGATATGTGGTGAAAATCTCAGGTCAACGGCTCCATCAGAAATATGTTTAATGAGAAAAATGTTAACGTGTTCAATACTTACTTTCCCCGCTGTATCTGTTCTGCTTACCTAGCTGACTGTGTTGCCTCCCACAAGGACAATATCATCCTAAAGTTTGCGGATGACACAGCAGTGATAGGACGCATCACTGGTGATGATGAAGCATCCTATAAGAGGGAGGTGGCCAACCTGGTGTCATGGTGTGAGGACAACAACCTCATCCTCAACACGGACAAGACAAAGGAGATGATAGTAGACATGAGGAAAGGGAGGAGGAGACCCCATCGGTCACTGTTCATCCGGAGGCTTGAGGTGGAGAGGGTTAGCAGTTTTAAATACCTGGGCATCCACATCAGCGAGGACCTTAAGTTGACATGCAACACAACAGAGCTGGTTAAGAGAGCTCAACGACTGTACTTTCTGAGGAGGCTGAAGAAGTTTGGCATGTCTTCCAGGATCCTCAACAATTTCTACAGCTGCATCATCAAAAGCATCCTGACTAACTGCATCACTGCGTGGTACGGCAGCACTACTGCCCTGGACCGCAGATTCCTGCAGAGAATGGTGAAGACAGCGGAGAAGATCATCAGGACTCCACTTCCCTCTCTGCAGAGCATCTACCACTGCAGAGTCCAAAGGAGAGCTGACACCATCCTCTGGGACCCCACCCACTCCCAGCACAGACTGTTCACACTTCTACCCTCAGGTCGGAGGTACAGAAGTGTGAAATGCAGGACAACCAGACTGAAGAACTCATTCTTTTCCACTGCCATCAGACTCCTGAACAGATAACCACTCCCAAATCTCCGTAACACAGCTTTAAATATAGGAACTCACACACCAGTTACTAAATTTGCAGACTGCTCACCTGTACAGTAGATGTAGTCTCACCCGTCTGATGTCCATGTCATCTCTGCTGCTAATTATCATCTCTGTGGCTACTTATCATGCACAGTCTACTGGTACTACTGTTACAGAAATAATTTGTAATTATACACTGCTTGTTGCACAATGGTCATTTACACACTGTACATAGGTCCATGCCATCTCAGGTTCACATCATCTCTGAAATCAATATACCACTATCACTTACTGTAAGTCATCCAGTGAATTTTCAATTTCATTCCTCTACTGCTTAACTGTGTGTTGGTGTGTGTGTGTGTGTGTGTGTGTTATTAGCATCCATTAGTATTAGGATTGAGTTACTGTGTTAGTGTGTCATGACCTATTAGAATTGTTGTTTCTGTCCCTTTTACTTTGGCATTCATTTGGAGATCAAAGTAAGAATTTCATTGCTCAGGAAATGTAGCATTTCTTAACTGCACATGATAATAAAGCCTTTGAATCTTGCTAGGCAGGACGGGGAGGGGGAATTAACGTTTTACCATAGAATCGAAATTTCCACAAGTTCTATCTGGCCTCTAGTTCTGTTTATCTATCTAAATCTGTTTAGTGTTTTTTTCCACTTTTGGAGACTTCAGTTGTGTTGTTAAAGATAATACAAGTCCACACAGCATTTTTTTTCTGCCAGACTACACCTGCATCCAGCCATAAGTGTCTCATGTTTTTGACAACATGACAGCAGGTGAGCATTAATGGTGTTTTGTTCAGCTGAGTGCGTGTGTTGGATGCATGCTTGCTTGCTTTGCTATTATCTATGTCATGTGGGAAAAAAATGAGGATAGGGATAAGGTTTGTAGAATGTTGTTTGAGTAACCAGGTAATGTTTTCTAAAGAGTTTTGTCTGCTGTTATTTCTGTTTTTATTATATGCCTCTTTCTAAATATGGGAAGTATTGAGAGCCCATATGAGACCTGTGGAAAAAATCTCCATTGGCATGAATGGCAAGAGAGAAATTATCTTTTGATCCTGATTGAATTTTACCACGAGTAACACATATGATGTGTGTCAGTTTAAAAGAATATTTTCCACATAAATAACGCTATAGGTTGTCATCTAACTGTTAAAGTATAAGGTTGTGAAAATATGTAAATTAAGACTGCAAACAGACTCATGCACGTTATGTCATTGTTTGTGATGCACACCCAGGGGCAAGTAACTGACAGTCCTCTGGATTAGCTGCAACTCTCAAAATACATTTGTTATTTTCTCCTCTTTGGATCCTTCTTTCATCAGTCAGAAAACAGGAGGTGAGCTTTGAGAGGGGAACCACCATAATCATGTTTGGTGACGTGTATAATCCAAGACAAGGAAATTTAGCGGTTTCAAAAAACCTAAATATTGCTCTTTTATTATACCACAACCTACAACTTTAATTACATGGAAAATTATCCTTTAAATTGACAAACATATCTCTAACTCTCTCTACCTTGTGGCAAAATTTGATCAGGATCAAAAGATAATTTCTCTCTTGCAATCCACTCCAAAGGAGATATTTTTTCCGAAGTAAGGTCCCATATATGTAAGTAGAAGGGGTGTGACTTAGGCTCTCTATTATGGTATGATGATGTTCCTCTGTCCATCCATATGAGTTGTCCGAGGAACTCCTCCCACAGTTTTCAAGCTAGGACGTTTTCATTTCGCACAATGCTTGTACATGTATTGAAGATGTGCATATTGTAGGGGGTTAAATGATTTTCTGATATTTTCTCTAAATTTGTTCCACTTTGAATTGTTGATTGCTTTCTTAAACTCCTTCCAATTACATGGTTATTAGTTTTATTACAGATCTAGAGTGTATTGAATCATGTATTTGTAATCGATTTTTTTTGGTTGTTGGTGTGCTAGTTATGCACTATCAATAATGCCTGTGGATGGGTGTATAATGTACTGTGTGCAGTTTTCTTGTTCTTTAAGTGCTAACAAACCAGTCATGGTTATAATATGGACAGATTCCAAAGAAGTTAATGTATTGTTTTTAGAAGAACGGTGACTTTTAAGTGAACTTATTGGGTTCAACTTTGGGAAGATTTTCAGCTTATTTGTCTTTTTAAATGTTTGAAGGTATCTGGTGTATCGTTTGTGTATTTTGACATTTACACATCAAATTAATAAGCAATGAATAATATATTTTGTAGTTAGAAGTTTCATCTATCAGTGATTTGCAGTGTCTGTGCAAAGCTTTTCAAAATGTGACAGAACGATGCTGCAGGCTCTATAAGTTTAATAAGATCTGAGCAGTGAGAAATATATTCATTTATTAAACATCATGGACCTAGTTGGAAAAGTCACTCTGAAACTGGTAAAAATGATACTCTTCTGCCATCTCATGTGATGGTGATTTAGCTTTGGATCCAGGGAGCAGAGATAAAATAACCAGGGCTGCATTTTCCAGTGTCACCCTTTGTCCTGAAGCACAGATCATTTCCCAGCTAACGTTTCCAGATTTGCTGCAATGATTGGTTAGATTGGTCTCTGAGGGAAAGATTTATTGCAGTTTTAAACCTGTGATTTTTTTTTTTAATTTTTTTTTTTTATCGCTACATGGAAACAAAACTCACTTGTCAATATAGCTGACATGTAATCATTACTACACTCTTTTTTTTTTTCTCTCATGAATTTAATTAACAGTTAAGTAAATGTCATTTTGCTTGATTATCTGCTTGATATACCAACACACATCTTGCACAGTTTAATTTTCTGGGTCCGGCAATGGGAACAGATTTACTGTTTATCCTTGGAGCAGTTAGTGTTGAGGATATATTTTTGTAAAATTAGTTCAACTTTACAGCTCCACACACATTTCCATGAATCAGAATCTTTTTAAATTCTGCAGCAATGTTTTTTTTTAACTTTATTGCCTCATATATTCAACATAAAACAGGCAATTAACATTATAGTAAAAAATAAGTAAAGCAAAACAGAAAAAAAAACATCTTGAGATTGGGCCTCATCAATCACATACAAATAATTTAAACTTAGAGCACATACATTATAAACTTAAATCATCAACCATTAAAGTTGTACCTACTAGAAAATAAAAAACACGTATGTGTGTGTGTGTGTATAAGCAATATTACATGAGAGGGAGTACGGTATCAATGATACCGTAATATTGCTTTTATACAACAGTTCTGCAAGCGTAATTTATTAAATGACAGCAATACCGGACAAAATATTATGATTTGTTTGTTTAATCAGTGGTGGTTTGGGCATCTGATCAGGATGCCTCCTGGACACCTCCCACTTGACGTGTTTTGGGCACGTCCCACTGGGAGTAGACCTCGGGGCAGACCCAGGACTCACTGGAGAGGCCATGTCTCCGAGCTGGTCTGGGAACGCCTTGGTATCCTCTCTGAAGAGCTGGAGCAGGTGGCTGGGGAGAGGGAAGTCTGGGCTTCTCTACTTGAACTGCTGCCTCCACAACCCGGACCTCTGGAAAAAGTGGTAGAAGATGGATGGATGGCTATTTAACCACTTATTTTGCACAGCTGAGGAAAAAAATAGTCTTTTCTAAATGTAGCCAGTAATTTTTGCTAAACATCTCAATCAGCATTTTTTGTATACTTTTTATTAATCCCCAGAGGGAAATTCAGAGCATCCACCTGGGTGGATGAGGCAACCACGGGTACAGCGCCAATCCCATGACCATTCATAGACACATTCACACCTAAGGCCACTTTAGAGTCTCCAATTAACCTAACTTGCATGTTTTTGGCCTGTGGAAGGAAACCGAAGTACCTGGGGTAAACCCACACAGACATGGGGAGAACATGCAAACTCCACACAGAAGGGTCATTGATGGTTGGGGTGGGATTGAACCCACGATGGTCAGGGGTGGAATCGATCCTGTGACCTTCTTACTATGCTGCCACAGTGCTAACCACTGCGCCACCGAGCTGCCCAGCATGAAGACGTCTATTGTCATTTCACACACATGTAAACAAATTAGATATTGTCAAGTGCAAAAGTAATAAGTGTTTATACCTGTTGAGCTGGTACTGCAGAAACCCGAGATCAAAACGTAGCCAATGTCAGTGGCTAGTAGTTAGCATGCTAGCGATTTAGCACACTTCACTCGCTTTTCTTCGAATTTGAGATGAAATAGAGTCCATCACCACAAAGGTATTACAGTTTGTTAATTGAGACAATACATTCAACTCTAGCACTGCCTTTTTTTTTTTTTTTTAAACAGACGTGAAATAGCTTCACGATGCTTATAGAAGGGCAGTTTCTAAGCTGAATAAGGCTTTTTTGAAAAGGGTGGGACTTCTGGGTCATTTAAGCAATCTTTTCAAACAGCCTCTCACTGTGGAAATCAAAAACCCACTCCAGGGGCTCTAAACCCACCTCAAAAACCAATGTGTTTTGCCCAAAATAGTATATTATGTTTTTTTTTGTACATAAAAAAAACTTTCATTGCCTTAGAATGGCTTGGAAAGAGCTTTTATGTCTTTGACCTACTTAAGTATGTGCGGATCTATGAATATTCTAATTAGCTCCACCCATACTACTGCCCACCAGTAGCTGGAAGAAGACAAGGACATTGTACAAGGTTCCGAGAAGGTGATACAGCTTGAGGAAGTACCATCATAGGTGAACCCACGGAAGAGTCGTTGCCTGGCCTGGCATGGACGTGCAAACTTGCGCGTCTTTTGAATGCGTGGGCATTCCATAGATTACCCACTCACCGCAGATCGTCTTGCTGGAGGCCAGTGAACAGTTCGCCTTGGTCCGCCTCTGAGGCGCTCCCCGGCCTCCTTCCTTCGGAGCTCGCCTCCTTTCGAGCTGCTCCGAGGCAAACTACTCACCAGCCCCTCAGCGAGCCGATCTGTGGTGAGTAGGCAATCAGAGACCGCTCGCTCCTTTGTGGGAAGAGGGCGAAGCCGAGGAGTGCTCAGTTGCTACGGTGCATTCTTCCCAGCTCGCTCCAGGGCAACGCGGCTGGCGGGGCGCACTGGCGGATGCTTCCGGAAAGGAGAGCCCTCCAGCCGGGCAGCGACTGCCTCTCCGCTCCACCAAGAATGATCCTTCCACAGGTTCACCTGCGACAATACTTGCCCCGGCCATTGCGCCACACACACCAGGGTCATTTCCTCCGGCATGCAAGCTGCAAACCCGTGTCCTCTCCGGTATTTTAGCAGGAACACTGAGGTTTTTCCAAATAAAATTAATCATTGCTGTTGTATTTTCATGTCTGTGGGTAAGACATGTAATTTAAAAGAGGATTTCTTGCTCACACAGCCAAAAGCTGAACATGTACACGGGGTTGAAAAGTTCATAGTGGTCAAAGTTGACCAAATGTGGTTTATTTTTCAACAGTCTCCCCTTTGGTCCACACACTCCTTCCATCAGTGTTGCGGTGCTCGGATTGCACATGTGCTTGAAAAATAAACAATATTCGGTCAAATTTGACCACTATGAACTTTTCAGGCCCCCAGGGAGTTTGGAATGATTTTGCTCTAGATATGTTTTGCAAATCACAAGAAACCTGTTACAGACATGTTAACAACAGAAAAAACTTAATTTTTGCAGGTGTGTCACTTTAAGGTATTTAACACAGTACTGCAATTGTCATTGACAGTTAGTGACAGTAAATTAGTGTTGGTAATTAACCAGTCCCTCCAGAATTTCATGATGTTGCGATTGTACCAATTCCCGTGATTTCAGCAGGTCCTGCATAATTTGAATTTTGTCCAATCACTGCAACTTGGGCCAATTGTCATCAACTTCCGCCAATTTCACCAATCAAATTTGTCCCTAAGTAGTGCACAAACGTGTACGTCATCAGTCTGACCAATCAAATGCGGTGCTGCACCGTGCTCACTTCCATGTTTACAATGAGTATATACAGAACACACCAGCAAAAAACAGTGTGTGATTTAAAAAAAACAAAACACTCACCTGCGAGTTTTCCACATCATTCCTTCTTCAGTCTCCCCCGGCCTGCCGGGGAACATCTCCTCAAGTCTTCATAATGACTACGTGTATGAAGTGCCGGGTTTGTGTTGAAAAACATCCGCCTGTCTGAAAGCACCGCCATCTCGGGAGTGTGCGTGAGGAGAGACGCCGTATAACCACAAACAAATAAGCGAATCTAGTACTAGGAGAGAGAGCTTAGACTTTCTGCTGCACATCCACCAACCACAATGCTCCGCACTGTGTGTATATATATATATATAGTAATATGTACATATGTATACTAGCTGCTCTTGTTTGTTTTTTTTCTTGTCTTCTGATTGTTGCTCTGAGTGTTGCTGTCCCTGTGCTGTAGCAATCCTGGAATTTCCCCATTGTGGGACTAATAAAGGCTTATCTTATCTTGTCTTACTACAGCTAGTGTTGTAACATTGTATATATTTTTAGAGATAAAAGTCACTACTACAGCTTGTCAATGAGTTTTAAAGCTGTGAATCTCTGGTCTGGACACGGGCCAACATGCGGTTCAGGCAAATCCCCAAGGAGAACCTCGCAACTTATTGCAGCAATAAAAAAACAAAACAAAAAACCTGTGAAATCCTGGAGGGACTGATTAATGGTTACATGATGAGCACCTTTGAAGCAGAGTGATACATATCCAGTAAAACAGTAGGAGTGCAATTATCGTGGATTTTAGTAACTCCTGGAATCCCTATTGTCCAATCAAATTGCTCGGTCGAAACGAACTGGTGTGTGTGTGTAATATTTAATATACACGGGGGGGAGGGCTGAAAAATAAATAGGCTGAAAAGTTCATAGTGATCAAATTTGATCAGATGTGATTTATTTTTCAGCTTAGTCTCCCCTTTGGTCCACACACTTCTTCCATCGGTGTTGCAGCGCTTGGATCCCTGCGGTTGAAAAACAAACCACATTTGAGGCAATGATAACTGAATTGTTGAGATTTTACTTCACCAACTACAACAATATTAACTAATTTATATTCATTATTATGTACCTGGCAAGTTAAAACGACTAAAATTCACAAATTCAGTGACTTAAATCTATTAAGATCCTCTAGCCTTCAGACAAACTAAACTTTGCCAACATTTAGATTTCCAAATATGGGAGGTTTTTCCTCTTCTTTCTGGTTTCTGGTTGGCGAGGAGTGTTCTAAAAAACTGTAAATATTTTAGAAATGTTATAACAGAAATAAATGCATCTTTGGTCATTTTTTTTTTTTCCACAATATCTTTATTGAACCTTTTTTTTTTTTTTTTTAACAAACATGATACAAACAATCAAACACTAACACTAAAGTACTACAAAAAAAAAAAATGCACTAAAAACGCCAACAACCACCAACAAAATCAAGTCTTCAACAATGCTCCTCTGTTTAGTCTAGACAATCCAATACATAAGTATACATATTATGTTCACCAGTTTGGAATTTACAAGGTCCACACACATCATTCACCTTCTTCTTCAAGAGTTATGTTTAAATTTTTTACATAATCAATAAAAGGTCTCCATATATTCTCAAACACAATTTCCTTTGATTTCAGTATATATGTTATTCTTTCTAATGGAAGGTTTGTTAACATCTGTCTTAACCACTGAGTCACATCTGGTCTATGAGTCTTTTTCCATAATAGTGCAATACATTTTTTGGCATTAAGCAAACTGAGGTCTATGAATGTTCTTTCACTTTTATTAAAATTATGCTTTTCTGGGTACAGACCCAACAAAAACAGTTTAGGATTCAATATGATTTGTTTTGAGATTATTTTTTCAATTGTTACCCTCACCTCTTCCCAAAACATTCTTATTAATCTACATTCCCATAAACAATGAAATAGGGTTCCTTTACTTTCCATGCATTTTGTGCATGTATCTGGTATATTTTTGTTATATCTATTTAACTCCTCCGGTGTAACATACATCCGCATTAACCATTTGAAATGTATCAATTTAAGGCGTGCATTTATTGATTTGGTTTGAGCTTCTGTACAAGCCAATTCCCATTGTTCCTCTGAAATTTCAATTTGCAGATCTTCTTTCCAGTAGTTTAATCTTTTCAGTGAATTTTCACTTGAAGATAGTGTCAATGAATTATAAAACTCTGAAATAATACCCTTTCTTTTACTATCTTTCATCATCATTTTTTCCAAGGATGAATAAATAGGTCGAGTGAGAGCTTTATTTTGATTTGATCGAATAAAGTTTCTAAGTTGAAGATATTTAAAAAAATGTGTTCTATTGAGATTAAATTTGATCCTCAGCTCTTCAAAAGACATTATGTTTTCTGCACATGGCAAATATAAATCCTGAATCTTTTGTATCCCTTTTAAATTCCATACTTTAAATACAGCGTCCGCTCTCCCTGGTTTAAAATATTGATTACCCCATATTGGACTAAATTGTGACAATAACTGTGGTTCTTTTAAATAGTTTTTAGCTTCACACCATATTTTGATCATATGCTTTACAAATGGATTTTTAACTTGTTTTTGTAATTTTTTTGCCGAATCTGAGTATATGAATATGGGAAGAGGTAAAGGTAAATTGTATGATTCCATTTCAGTCCAGTGAGGGAGATCATTTGATGAAAAATAATATGTCATAGACCTCAGTTGTGCCGACCAATAATACAACATAAAATTTGGACATTTCAGACCTCCACGATCAAATGGTAAATATAATAAAGACAAACGTAATCTAGCCCTCCTGTTGTTCCATATAAATTCCACTAACTTTTTTTTTATTCTTGAGAATAGATCTAAAGGTGGTGATAAGGGAATGTATTGAAATAAATAAAGTATTTTAGGTAAAATATTACTTTTAAGTATATTGATTCTCCCGATCATCGACATTGGTAGTGACATCCATCTCTGAGTTAACTCATTGATATCTGACATTAAGGCTTCATAGTTGACACTGGCGACTGATTCTAGCTTAGGCATAATATGGATTCCTAAATATTTAAACTGATTTACAACATTGAATTGATTTACCTCAGGGGCTGGGTAATTTCTCTGGGTCTCATTTAGCATTAATATTGAAGATTTAGTTTTATTTATTTTATATCCTGATATTTCCCCAAAATTCTTTATTAAATTCAACAAGGTTGGAATTGATTTTTTTAGATTCGACATAAACAAAATTATATCATCGGCGTACAGGGAGATTTTATGTTCTGTTGGTCCAACTTTAATTCCATATATTTGTGAATGTAAACGTATCGCTATCGCTAAAGGTTCAATTGCCATAGTAAACAGTAAAGGTGAAAGTGGACAGCCTTGTCGACATCCTCTATTGATTTTTATTGGTTTTGAAATATTGTTATTTGTTAGGATTTCTGCTGTAGCATTATTGTATATTATTTGAACCCATTTTATGAAATTATTTCCAAGTCCAAACCTTTGTAGGACTTCAAAAAGAAAGGGCCATTCAACTCTATCAAAGGCCTTTTCGGCGTCCAATGATAGGAGAGCTGTATCCGGTGCTTCTTTATTAAAATAAATAATATTAAATAGTCTTCTTACATTATGGAAGCCTTGTCTACCCTTTATAAAGCCATTCTGATCTCGATTAATAATATTTGGTAAAATTTCTTGTATTCGTCTTGCTAAAATTTTACAGATTATCTTAAGGTCGGCGTTTAATAGGCTTATTGGTCTCATATTTTCACATTTATTAGAGGGCTTACCTGGTTTTGGCAGCAGTATAATTAAGGCATTATTTATGTATGATGGTAAATTATTATTTTGAAATGCTTCTAAAACCATTTCCAAAAAAGGTTTTATTAATTTATTCTTAAATTTTTTATAAAGGTCAACTGGAAGACCATCTGGTCCTGCACTTTTTCCTGATTTCATATTATCAATGGCTAGCCCAACTTCTTCTTGACTAATTTTAGACTCCAATATCTCCCTGTTTTCATTTGGAATACACGGTATAGATAGTTCGTTCAAAAACCCATTTAGTTTTGTTAAATCAGGTTCATTTTTGGTATCATATAATTTTTCATAGTAATCTCTAAAGGCTCTATTAATTTCTAAAGGATCTATAACTACCTGTCCCTTACTTATAATACTGGTAATTGGTGTTTTAATTTCCAATTGTTTAATCTGCCATGCTAATAATTTTCCTGATTTTTCACCTTGTTCATAAAAAGATTGTTTCAATCTTAGAAGACTCGAGGCAGCTCTATTCGCTGATTTTTTGTCGTATTCAGCTCTCAAAATCAGTAATTCATTCTCCAACCTTGGGTCACTTCCTGCATACACTTTTTCCTGAAGACTTTTTATTTTATGTTCCAATTTAGCTCTCTCCTCTCGAGTCTTCTTAGATTTTGATCCTGTATAACTAATAATATGTCCCCTAATAAAAGCTTTGAAAGCCTCCCACTTTACACATGCTGATGTTTGTGTAGTATTGATGTCAAAGAACTCGTCTATCTGTTTTTCTATATACTTGACAAATTCCTCATCCTGAAGCCATTTATGCTGAAATTGCCATCTACCTGATTCCTTTGTCAATTTTTTATCTACATATATTAGACAACAGGGTGCATGATCAGAGATCACGATGTTATCATAAAAGCAGTTTTGAATCTTGGACCTTAATTCTGTGGAAATCAAAAAATAATCAATACGTGAGAATGTCTTGTAGGTACTGGAATAACAAGAATAGGCTTTAACTTGTGGTTTCATTTCTCTCCATATATCTAACAATCTCAATTCTTTCATAAAATGATTAATAGTCATCCTACATCCAATGTGCGTACAATCCAGTCCTGTTGATCTATCCACACCTGGATTCAATGTACAATTAAAATCCCCTGCTATTATATGTTGCCCTGTAAGTGATGATAAGATGAGAAATAAATTAGCAAAGAACTTCTGATCATCTATATTGGGACCATATAAGTTCACAAGATTTATATTTTCTAATAGCAAAGAACCTTGAATGATTACATATCTTCCAAATTTGTCTCCAATTACATTTTTCACTTGAAAAGGAACTGATTTATGTATGAGAGTCATAACTCCCCTGGCTCGGGATGAAAATGAAGAGGTGAATACACTTCCCTGCCATCTACTCCTAATTCTTTTAACATCCTCCTCTATCAGATGAGTTTCTTGTAAAAACACAATTCTTGAACCCATGTCCTTTATTTTATTCATAACTTGTTTAAGTTTTTTAAAATTTTGTAGACCTCTGCAATTCCATGAAGTTAAATTAAGATTAACACTTTGGTTTATGATCAATAGAGAGTTTGGGATTACCTTGCAGTGTAAACATGCTCATACAGAGAAGCAAAAACATGAGTGGTTGAACATTCATCCTACAAACTACACACAAACAAATTTCCCCTTCCCACACTTGTGGCAAACCCCCCAAAATCAAAAGAAAAATTCTGTCTCCCGATATAGCCATCGACCGTTCCACACCCACGGGGAACAGCCTAAGCCACTCCTTCTTCATCCTCCCAATCACCCTAACTCTACTGCTTTTAATGACGTAACATTAACTCTCCTCTGTAGTTTTCCAACTTAACTCCAAAATTTTTAACAACTTTGTACATCATAGTTTTTTTTTTGTTTGTTTGTTTTGTTTTTGTTTTGTTTTTTTAATATATAGTACAATCTATATTTTGTAAACTTACTATTTACTTCAAGTCAGTCAGATGCCTGTGCAAATGCTTAATTATTCTACCTTATATTTTGTTCATGCTTAGCTCCCACCAGTCTCTTCTTCTTCTTTGATCTTCTTGATGAACTCCTGCGCCTCCTCTGGGGTCTTGAAGATGTGGGTTCTGCCCTCATACGTGGTCAGCAGTCTCGCAGGATAGATTACACCATGACGAATCCCAAGGTTGCGCAGCTCCTTACGTACGGGATCAAACTGCTTCCTCAATTGCTGGATTCCTGTGGCCAAATCTGGGTAGAACCGCACCTGCTGGTCCTGGTGTTTAATCTCTCCTTTAGCACGTGCAGCGTTGAAGATCTTCATCCTGTCTCTGTTGCTAAGAAACTTCATAATTAAGGTCCTCGGCGGTCCCTTATCTCTCCGTGGGCCAATACGATGTGCTTTTTCCAGAACCACTGCTGATTGCAACTCCTCGCTGCCCAGCACCTCCGGAATCCACTTTTCCAGAAAGGAACATACGTCCCGACCTTCTGATTCCTCTGGAAGACCCACCAGCCTCAAATTATTCTGTCTCGACCGAGATTCCAAATCCAAAATATTATCTTCCAGAGATTTATTTTTTTTTTCCAAAGTGCGCACCTTTAATTGAAGACGGGTGACGTCATCTTCAGCACTAGCGAGACGGAGCTCCATCTGCGCCGTTCGTTCTACACAGTCACCCAATTCCTTTCTTATTCCTTCCAACGCTGTCATAATCCCATCAAATCTAGAGGAAAAGTCCGCTCTCATTGAACTCATGGCAGCCATCAGCGCATCTGCGCCTCCCCCCGCAGACATCGCACCGTTGCCAGCCTCCTCCGCCATATATGGAGTTTTGTTTGCTGCGTCACAGACCTGAAAGTCCGTTAATTTGGACTGTTTCGGCGGCTCGCTTTTTCCTTTTCCTGGTTTTCCAGCCTTAGGCTTCGCCGACATATCCTCGCCCAAATGCTGGGATACGTTCTGTCCCAAATGAGAGAGTTATTTGCCGATTTTTTTTCTCCAGGAGCAGAGCAGAGCAGAGCGAGACACGTCCGTCCTACATGGCAGCCATAACCGGAAGTCTCTTTGGTCATTTTAATTTAATTTCATTGAATATAATTTTAATAATACTTTTATTTCGTTGAAATCGGAGTTGAAATTATTTTATTCTGGCTCTGCAAAATTATGATCAAAAGCTTCAATTATATGAGAAAAAAAAGTCATAATTTTACCAGTAATTAAAAACCAGTAAGTACTTACCAGTAAGTAAAACAGTAATTTCATTATGAAAATAGACAGAAATTTAGCCATAAAGTAATCCACAAATGAATAGTAAAGTCTCAAATGTACAAGAAGAGTAATAATTTTACAGGAGGAAATTACAAATTTATGAGGAAAATAGTTGCAAATGTAGGTAAATTGAATTTACAGAGAAAAAGTAGAAAACTACAAGAAAATGGTTATACATTTAGGGGAAAAACCTCAAACCTTCAAGACTAAAGTCATTACTCAAGTATTTTTTTTTAAGTTGGTGCTTTTGCACCCTTACTTAACTGGCAATTTTTTGGATGTTTACTCTTAATTATTAATTTCACAAGATGACACTGCTTTTACATGAGTACAATTTCTGGCTTCTATACCCACGTCTGGTCATATAATTTAAGTATGTGTAAGTAAATTACCCCCTATGGTAAAAGAGGTTGCTGGAATTGTGAAGTGTCTGGAAAATGTATGGTATCTGATGGACTGGTTGCTGAACAAATAAAGTATAACTCCTCAACAAGGCTGGTCTCCTTGCTGTATGCCCTGATGGCTCTCATTTGGTCAACGTTCACTGTACCAAAGTCTTGGCTCCACTGTCTCATCACCTACCTTTACAAGAACAAAGGAGATAAGATGGACCCCAGCAACTATCATGGACTTTCTATCACTGCTACATGCTCCAAAGTTTTTGTCGCAATAATAGTTGAACGATTAAGACCAATTTATGAACCATTACTTCTTGCTACTCAGTTTGGCTTTAGAGCAAACAAATCTACAAACAATGCAATTTTTTTTTTTTTTTTTTTTTTTTTTTTTTTTTTTTTGTAGAAGGATGTTATTGACAACTATCAAGGCAAGCATTTCTGCTGTTTTATTGCTCTGAAAGCAGCATATGACTGGATTGACAGAGATATTCTCTTCAAGATCCTGGAGATACGTACTGGAGCAAGAACACTTGTCAAACTCCTGAAATGCATATACAGTGGGACTACTGCAGCAATCAAATATTCAGTGTCAACGTTTGAAACAATTTCTGGTTGTAAACAGGAAGGCCTGGAGTCCCCATGCATTTTCAACATCTTCTTGACTTCGTTCTGAGATGTATTCTCAACCGGATCAATCAAGAGATCTCTGATCCTGGTGTTCTTATAAAGTATAGCATTCCATTTACTTGTACAAATCAAAGCCAGCCAAGAGAACACCCCTGTAATGGAGAGACCTGGCTTATTCAGATCAGCTACACGGATAACATTGTTCTCTTTTGTGAAGGTATATCTGAGTTAGAAGAAATGCTGAAGGTGTTTGATGAGGAGTTTACACGGTTTGGACTAACCATCTCGGCAGCAAAAACAAAGACTGTGTTTCAATGTTTCTCCTAAAATGAAATCAGTGAGCTGACTTCTTAAAATGAAAGACATATGCATTGAGAATGTAACTAGTTTCACCTACCTCGGTCACACCATCTCCAATGAAGAAGGTAACTCAGCATTTACCATCCAACGCATCGCCTCAGCCCATAAGAAGTGGAACAAGCTTAAGACCACACTTGCAGACCGTCGAGTAAAACTTCTAATGCAAGTAAAAACTGCTTGTGTATGCAGTCGACTTACCTACAGTTTCCAAGCATGTTATCTTAATGCATGCCAGCTGGCAAAACTGGAGTCCACGTGGATAAATTTTCTTAGAAAACTTGTTTATAATGGCTTTGAGTGTGTAAACACTCCATTAAGACAAAGGAGCAGCTGCAAAGCAATACCCACTGACGAAGACAAGGTGGACTGGCGTTATAGATACTCCAATAGTGACATACTTCTGATCACCCACTCTATGCCGATCCATAACTTCTACCTGTCTCAACACCTAAAATACATAGCCCATATAACTAGACTCCCTAACTCAGCGCTGCAAAAACAAATCCTGTTCCATTCAAACAAGAAGCCATACTGTCGGGATATATGGAAGAAATATGAAATCCTGACATGACTATCCAAGACGAAATTGCAGAGGGAGATGCAGGACAAAAAAAGGTTCCTGCCATTGTTGGATCGCCTCCTTGGCCCCCAGCCTGCTGCAGCAGCGGATAGGGAATTTTGATGATAATGAAATTACTACAGTATTATGAATGTTTTTTCCCTTTGAGTATCATGTGCTTTCTCTTTCTTGCACATACACCCCCCCCCAAAAAAAAATGTTGCCACCACGCCAAGGTCTTTAACCCAGAAGAAACACTGCTGACTGATTAACGTATTTGTACATCATGTACTGCAGAGCCATTTCTCATGCAGTATTTATTCTAAATTTAGATGTTTGTTTTTTATATACCAGTAGATTCCCTGCAGTTAACCAAAGCAAGGATGTGATTGAATTTATTTATTTCTCTATAGGTAATCAACCAGAAGGTTGATTCTACAAGGTTGACTCTACAAGAAGGGACAGCGCAGGCTGTTCCTACTGAGGAGACTCGGGTCTTTTGGTGTACAAGGGGCGCTGCTGAAGACATTCTACGCCATGGTGGTGGCATCAGCCATCACTTTGAGTGGTCTGCTGGGGCAGTGGCGTTACAGCAGCCGATGGGAAGAGACTGAACAAACTGATCAAGAAAGCTAGCTCTGTCCTGGGGCAGCGCCCTGACCCAGTGGAGGAGATGGGAGAGAGAAGGATGGTGGCTAAACTGTCATCTCTGCTGGAGTCCGAGTCCCACCCTATGCAGGACATACTGAACGCACTGAGGAGTTCATTTAGCAGCAGACTACATCATCCTAGGTGCGCAACCGAGAGGTTTCGCAGGTCCTTCCTACCTACGGCAGTCAGACTGTATAACCTAAGCAGGGCTGCTCACAGGGATAGCAAAAAAACGTGACGACCTAATAGTACTGAATGCAAAAGACGCAATAGACTTACACAATGGTCCCCTCCAGTATATACAACTAGGACAGTATCGGTCGCTACGGAGGGTGACAATATGTATGGGTACATATTCATACTATGAAGGATAACTAAGTAGACGGTTATGCCGTTTATTCCATCTCGCTACAATGCTCCGCACTTTGTATATACATTTATATATTGATGTGTATGTATGTATATCCACTGCTCTTATTTATATCTTCCGTATCTTCTTAATTATTGCTCTGAGTGTTGCTGTCCCTGTGCTGTTGCAATCCTGGAATTTCCCCATTGTGGGACTAATAAAGGCTTATCTTATCTTATCTTAGAAGTGTTGATTTCAGGTATTGCATCTGCTGTGCGTTGTTTAAATTCTGTGGTATCTTTCCCTTCACATTAAGAGGCTGTATTGTTCTTTTTTTTTCCCACAGATGCACAACCTTGAAAATTTCCAGCTCTACTTATTTAGGTCATGTTATCTGACTGCGTTATTTTAACTGTACTGTTCTTGGTAATCTGGACTATTTCAAAAGGGTTTACCATACAGCAATCATTTAGACAACTGTAACTGGTGAGCATAAGTGAACAGGGATAAGGACCTGTACTTATATAGTGCTTTTTTTCAAGTAACAAAGACTACTCAAAACATTTAACTAGTAGGTACACTAACCCTTGATTCTAAGGACCTATCAGAAACAGACGCCTAGGGACAATTTAGAGTCACCAGTTAACCTAGCATGCATGTCTTTGGATTGTGGGAGGAAACTAGAGCCCCTGGAGTAAACCCACACAGCACAAGAAGAACATGCAAACTCCACACAAAACGGTTCCCACCCCTGCCATCCTGGGGATTCGAACCTGGAACCTCTTAGCTGTGAGGCAACAATGCTAGTTGCTGTACCACTGTGCTGTTTGAACAGATGTCAGATGAACAACAAATGATATCTGTATGTCAAATGCACCATAGTAATGAAATGACAGCTCCATGACAATATGCATATGTCAAACCTTTGTAGTTGCATTCACTACATTTTATGTCTCTGATAAAAGGTTGTTGAGGTTATACTGCACCAATGTTGTCATCAAATTCTCATCAAAAATCTCATCATGATGTGACTATTGCTTTGCTTGCACCTCAGAAAAAGATATGCTCCCCTCAAGTTTACTCCACAGATGGTGTTCTCTAATGTCCATGGTTCAACATTTTATGGCAGGGATGAGGAAGAGACTCATTTTCTGAACAGCTTGGAGCTGAATTAGTAGCTGCATGCTGTGTTATTTGGCACATTGTGTTTACAGTGTGACTGCTTTTCAGCTTTTTTTTTTTTGGAATATTGAGTAACTGTGGATTTTATTTTACTTTGAATCCAGTGTCCTACTGTGTAAGAGACATGAATAGTATTTTTTTTTTTTATTTTTGTTTGAAATGGATACTAGTCTAATCTGAATTGTTTGTTCATGACAGCCTACAGAGTTGGTCTTTATGAGGTTTATTCGAGGTAAATTTAGTGACAAGCTTGATTGATGCATTAATGTTATAGAATTTAAGATTGTGTTGTAATGTGATGATACTACATTACTGCTGTGTATATTTTTAAAAAGTGTCTTGTTGCTAATTTGCTTAGTGAATCTTGACTGTTATGTAATGAATGTTTATGTAATAAACATGGTGACGGTTTGGTGTCTGAAAAGTACTTGTCTTTATCCTAATTCTCTTTCCGAAGTGAAACACTGAAATAGGAGAGTTTGATTTGAAAATTTTCAGCTCTGCCCACTACAAAGACAGAAGTGTTATATCCCCTGATGGCTTCGTACATAGTCCTGTGATTGAGAAACCCTGTGATGATCTGCTCTGTTGTGCAGCTCTTTTCGTGTGGTAGTTATTGCTTCTACTGAGTCACCACCTCTGGAGAAGATGCTGCTCTCAGCAATAACACAGCAGCCCACTGAAGCCCGACTTACCATCTCCTCTGTTTTTCTATTAACCTTTCTCCTTTTCTGTCCTCTGTCCATAAATGGACTTTTTCTCTTGGTTGACAGCTTTCACTGTATTTTGAGGATCAGCAAGGATCACTAAGCTCAGTAATGAAAAACAGACTGAAATTGCATAAGAGTTTGAGCTCCTGAGTGTGCCATTTTGCCAGGAGGACTTAGCTGTTTTTAGCTTTGCTCATAGAACAGGACGCTGCTGCTCAACTCTGTTTCTGTAGCAGCTACATGACCTCCCAGTGGAAGCAAATGGGAATCAAGTCAATAGCATTGATTCATTAAAATCATAAGCAAATAAATGTTGGTTGACTGTACATAAAAGTGCTACATCCCTTTTGCATTTGCATTGACTCTGTCTATATACAGTATTGATTCTCCCACTCTGACCATCAGGTGCAGCTGTTTTATTGACTTTTCATAGTACACCCTTGTGTGTATGTGTGCGCTGTTTTTAGAAATCTGCTATCACTAAACTGGGCTGAACAGGTACTTTACCCTTTAATGAAAATGGCACTCGCTGCATTCCTTCACCTTGAATTTGATTTCAATGTCTGCTGAGCTTTCAAGCCTCTCTGACTAAAAATTAGACTTTCATACCCACCTGTATAATTAGCCAAATTCACCGCGAAATTAAGATGTAGCTGTAGCAGTTCGGCTCTTCTGAATGGAGGAGAGATTAGAGTGGTGTTGTTAGTTGCTGTCCGTAACTGCTGAGTCAGCCACTTCTTGTCAGTTTGAGTGTCATATAAACTGTGAGTGGGAATGCAGACTGCTGGCAAGTGTGGAGTTTTAATGATGTTCACAATTGTATCAAAAGCCTTCATTTGAATTTGCCTGCAGCAGAAAATGTTGAAAACTTTGACTAATTCAGGAATAGTCACCGAACCCAAGTATTAAGAAATACAGTTGGCCAAATACAGAAGTGGAGCAGAGACTGATCTAGCAACCCAAATAAAAATGAGACAGATGGTCTCCTGACTTCCACCTGTTCTTGTATTAGTGCCGTTTTATCCCGATAATCCAGACAGTTAGCCTGGAGAGAATGGGATTGAGATTAGAGATAGTAAAGTAATGGTGACCGTGATTTGGTTGGCATTGCATTTGGGCTGCTGCCCATCTGTGTGACACTTAAAACTCTCAGACGATTCAGGTTTTATGTGGGTAAACCACAGGTCAGCGTGACCCACAGGGTTTGAGTGTCTGATGTGCCTTTAGTGCACAGTGAATGGAAATAACTGGTCAGACAATTATGGGTGCCAAGAATGGATTTCAGCCACTTCAGTCTACTGTTGCCTGTATTTGTCACTGAAAATGCCCTGCTCAGATTGGTTTTGGGAACACTGTTGCAACTTTAATCCTAAAGTAAATATTTGTCTTTAGACATAACATGTTTAGGGTGGTAAAACAAACTCGTGATAAAATTTATTTACATATGCTTGTGCAAAAGAGGGCAATGGAGACACGACAACCAAACCAAGAGCACTGAAAAGAAGGTTCTTCTTCTTCTCATCCTCATCTTCCACAGGGTTTTCCAGTAGTAGGTAGTTGATTTCAACAGTCTTGTAATTAATTTACACTTCCTTGTCGCACATAAAGGTACAAAATGTTGGGTTTTTTTATGTTAACATGTTTCGACTGACGCCTGCAGTCATCTTCAGAAGCATCAGCTGATTGCTGTGACGTGTCTTATCAGCCATTTTGCTTAGGCATGGTCAGCCTGATGGACCTGACCGATCCACCACGCCTTCTGTCGCCAGGTGGTCTCTGGAGGATGGAATCCCAGGTGTGGGAGAGCATGAATGCTCTCTCATCCCAGTTCATGGTGTCCTTTGCACGTTTTCTGACTTCTATGGCTTCCTTGATCCAGCGTTTGTGTTTATGACCCTCTGATCCAATGATTCTTGTGTTGTCCCAGTCCATAATGTGATTGTTTCTTTTGTAGTGATCCATTATTGCTAATTCCAGGGTTTCTTGTTCTGCCTTTTCTTTTTGTGATGATGTAAGTTGTCCTAATGTTTCCTTTTCGCATTCCTTCTGGTGTTCTTTCTTTCTTGTGTTGAGTGTTCTTCCTGTTTCCCCGATGTATGTCTTGTCATGATCGACATGGAATTTTGTATATTATGTTGTAGGGCACCAATTAGAGAACAGCAAGTTACACAAAAAGTACTGAAACACCGAACAGTTGGAAATGTGCATTCAAAAGGCTAGAGAAGGTCAAATTAAGTTCACCTGTAAAGGTTGTAGTACATTTTAGGTGCATCCTGAAATTTCATCCGAAAGTTGAATATCCCTAACATTTTGTGAGTGGTATAGTATTCCACTCGGCTTTTTGAACCTTTCTTAAAAATGGGGGATACCCTTGCCACTCTCGAATCTTCTGGAAGCTTGCTGTTGTCTAAAGATGTTCTAAAGATCTCATAGAGTGGTATGGCCAGTTCCCCTGCACACTCTTTCAAGACTGTAGAATGTACTTGATCTACTCCTGGTGCTTTGTCAGCCTTCATCTTCCTTAGTTTTTTTCTCGATGTCCTGAGTAGTGAATATCACATCTAACAGATCGCATTCCAGTTCAGTTCTGTCTTCCGAAGTGGGGATGACGCCATCACCTTCCCTTGTGTAGACAAAGTGAAAAAAATTGCTGAGGACTTTGGCAGCTTCCTGATCATTTGAGGTTAATGAACCGTCTTCTGTAGTTAGTTGAGGAACAGCAGCCTTGACGTTCTGGTGTTGCCTGCTGTGCTTGTACAGAGGCTTAGGGTTTGCTCTAAAGTTGGATATCAATCGTTGCTTATAGTCGTTTTAGGCTTGTCTTACAATATCTGTAGTTTTATTCCTCTCAACTCTGTATTTGACGAGGTCTGAATGCCTTCTTGTTTTCAGATACTTGGCCCAAAGTTGTTTCTTTTTCACAACTTTCTTCACTCTTGATTTCATCCGTGGTGTATTTGGTCTTGATCTATTTTTTTTTTTTTGGTATAGGGATGTAGTCATTTACCAAGTCTGTGTTTGTGCTTTTCAAAGTGGCCCATTTCTCCTCCAGTGTTTTTTCCCTGCATAATTTCCCTCCAGTTGCAATCTGAAAAATTTTCTCTTAGCTGATCATAGTTCCCTTTTGCAGAGTTTAAGCAGTACACTTCCTCAGCTGGCTGGGTGGTGCGTTGGCAACAATGCAACTCCCAAGTCAGTCCTAAGTGGTCACTTTTCCCAAGTGGTGCTGTATTGTTCAAATCCTCAACCAGGTGTTCCTCAGAAGTAAATATCAGGTCAAGCATTGAGGGTTCTTGGCCATCTCGGAATCTAGTGGGAAAGTTTACATGCTGTACCAAAAACATGTCTTGAGTGGTTTCATAGAAGTCTTGACAGAGTCCTTCTGTCCTTCTGTTTTTCTTCATTAGTAACTTCTTCTGAACACCAAGGGCATGTTATATTTTCATCAGTCATTTTGGCCACTCACTTGTCCCGTTGCAGTGTTGCGTCCACCATCGTTGTTTGTATCCCACCCCTGTCTACCATCTTTTTCTTGTTCTGAAGCTCCATTTTTTGCTTTTTTCTGAGTATGGACCATTTTGTTGTGTCGGTGTTAGCCGCAGCTAGCTCTAGTTCCAAGGCTAGTTAGCAGATAGCTGACTGCTGTCTGTTCATTCAGTCCTCCTCCTTCCTTCTGATCAAAATGCTAAACTTCCTCCTCTTCCCCGGTTGGAGACCATCAAGAGGCAGAGCTTTAGGGCACTGTCTTACTGGGCCTATACAGGCTGTCAGCCAATACTCCTCCACCCTACCTCCTATTGATCACCAATACCCAAAACTCCGACACTCCAAGTCCAACAGTCTGAAGAGACCAAAAGAAGAGGCATGTCGTTCTCTAGTTGTAAAATGCTTTGCAATGCATTAAATTAAAGAAATTAAATTAAATTTGGAACACTGGTGCTGCGAGAGATGGCAATGGTGGGAGGAATGGGTGTGACATCCAGAATATCCAAATATTCTGTTCAGTCTTTCTTCTCAATCAGTGATCATGTCAGCATAAATGTTTTTCTTTTATCAAGCAATTAGTTTGAGAAAAAAAAAGGAATATCCCAATATAAAATTTGAAAATTGAATACCAGTGTAATGAAGAATATCCAGACAAACAGGGCAGTGGACCAGCAGACAACCTGAAAGGGCAAAACAAACTCCAGGGCTTAGTATGTAGGGGAATAAAAATGAGCATAACAAATTTGTACTTCTACTGATAAAGCTGTACCAAGCCACATAATATGTAATTTAAGGCAATTATATTTATATACTGGCCACGTGTTGCGTGCATGCTCTCATTTGCATTCATCATAATGTTGTCTCAAGCCAAGTGTGTCAAAGTGTTTTATTCAATTTTATTTATGTAGCTAAGTGCAGGGAAAGTTTTTAAGCCTGCTGGTGTGCCATGCACTATTGATCACAATGGATGACTTGGCATAGCAAAAAGCTGCCCCTAATGAATTCACTGTATTTTAAGAAGTGTGTGATGTCTGCTGACAGTAGAGGACAGAGCAGCTTCCTCCTCTCTGTGAACAGTGTTATTCAGGAAATGTAAGGAATGCTCCAAATTAAAAAAAAGAAAAAAGAAGCCAGGTGTAGTTATGATAATGTTTTTCTTTTCTCAGTTTTTGGCCACATATGTTTGTAAATTGTTAACAATATGTGTTTCTCAGCCTGTGTCCTTGTATGTGTTTGCATGGTGAAGCAGTTAGGATAAGCTGTAAGGATATTATTCTGCCAGGATGCCATAATTGCAAAGAACATTTAAAGCCTCTTTGTGAAGATTAGCATCAAGAAGTTGATGAGTTCCTAATTATAAATAAAGCCATCAAAGCAGCTGTTTATTTTGAACGGCCTGTTGAAACTAATTATAAACACTTGTGCTACTATGCATTTTAGACATGATATTTATGATAGGCTTTTATAATATCTACCAAATGAGAGTGTGCATAGTAACATTCTGCTCTAGTCACAAACACACTGAATTATTCTCTTAGAAATACATATTTTGAGCTTTCTGTTTAGATCTCTTTCTGATTAGACCTAGGCCTGGGCAGTAAATTGATTTTTAAATCAAAATTATTATACACTATGCAACAAAGTTGTAGACGGTATAATGGTTTTGACCCGTCCATCCTTCCATCCATTAATTTGACATTCTCTGTTGTCACCACTCTGGCTTTTACATTTCTGATTGGAGTCACTTCAAATTTATAAAGAAGCTTGAACTCATCAGTACTTTGGACGAGTTAGATTTACAGATAAGTCTAATGGGTCTAAGTCTAATAAAAAAAACAAACAAACTAAAGGAAGAAATACTCCAAACATATATACAAGATGGCATGTAAAATCACATAAGGATTGTCATATCCAGTCTGTGTTGTGTTGTTGCTTAGTTTTTTTTGTCACATTTTGTCTTAGCTTTGTTCTGAATTGTAATCGCTCTTGTTTTGTTTTTCTTTTGAATTCTTGGATGGAATATGGGTGGGCAATATAAGCTGCGGCTTCAGCCATCACCCATTTCGGATAACTTATGTTGAACTGTATAATCAGAGGAGTTATTGTCTAATTTGATCTTGTTGGATTTTCTTTCCCCCTTTTGTTATATTGTTCTGTTTCTTTTTTAATCTTTACTTTTAATCTATCCGAAATAAAGATTCATTCATTCATGGGTCATTTGTTTTTTTGGGAGGGGACTTGCACTTTTTTCAGTCCATTTTATATTGTTGCTCGTATAGCTTCTACATTTCTGATTGGATTGACTTCAAATTTAAACAGAATCTATAACTCATCAGTAGTGGTGTGCCATATCGTATTGTTCATGATAATACCAGTGTAAATTTTGATAAAGGTGGAAAAAATGAATATTGCAATATTTGGGGTCTGCTGCGTGATGACGTCACACCATTATGCTGCTGACTGAAGTTACGGGTTACCATAGAAATGGCAAAGCAAACATGCTGTGGGCAGCTACCACTCTGTGGTCGGAGTGTCTGCGTTGAGTTGTGTTGAAATATTTTAGTTTTAAGGCAGTTTCAGACTGCTGCCATGTTTAAAAAAATAGTGCAACAATGTAGATAATCTGTCCACATTTGTTTTCCGCACGTACAACACATCAACAACACTGCTCGCCTTGGAGTGGTGTTGACATCTGAATTGTCCAGTTTTATTTTCGTTCCTTTTCGGTTGCTTAAGCTTGATTTTTATTCAACTGCCTGAACCAAAAATAGACCAAGCATCCCTTCATCAAGATTGCAGTGTTTCCTATAGGTTTACAGCCGGGGGGCGGTGAAGGTCGACAGTGACAAACTCTTAAAGGATTCATGGTGTTCTGGTGCTATATAGAAAAATAAACATAGAAAAATTACAGAATACCTAATTATTGAAAACGAATTCAATATTATCGACTGTTTCAGAATCCTTGTTTATTTGTGTGATCTTTTATGACTTATATTCATAATGGTGTATCTTGCATTTTGGGGAATGGATCATAGCATTTTTCCTTATGAGGACCAGACCAAATGTCCTCACGTAAAAGGTGTTTTATCAAGAGGTGGTCCACACAAGAATAGAAAGACGGGATCGAACACACACACACACACACACACACACACACACACACACACACACACACACACACACACACACACACACACACACACACACACACACACACACACACACACACACACACACACTGGTTTTCATGTTTTATGGGGAGCAATTTTCTGATCATCAATTGTGGGGACTACCCTTTCTACAGAGATTCTTTGCATTTAGATAGAAAATTAACTTGACACTCTAGGGGGGTAGGATCCATTGGGTGGGGCCACGCTGCCCCCACCCCAATATAATGGTAGGGGCAACAATGTGATTGGCAACAAGAGCCAAAACGTCCCAGTAGATGTCCGTGCAACAGAGACTACTGATACAGGTAAAACTCTGAGCTACTGTTTATAATTTGGATAAAGAAGAGTTTTGTTTTTACTAAATATGTTGAAGGTAAATAATGCTGGCCTGTGAAACTGTTCTTTATTAATTAAAAAGAAAAAACTACAATTTGTGATATTGTGAACAATATTGTTAGCGTGAAAATTTGCAAAAATATTGTGGAGGAATAAGATCAGGCGAGATGCGATGAGCTGGAAGGTTGCAGAGTTTTATTTCCTCCATCATCATGAGACACACATTGTAGCTCTGAGCTACTGTGTTGGGTTGTACTGTGTCTCTGAGGCATGTATTGTCAGCTCTTTTATATGTTATACAAACAGAGAGAATGCATGGCACATTAGCATATTGATATACATATCAGTCAATACATATGATTAGCATGACCAACTGGTACCCGGACGTCCTCTCCTTAATCCGGGGATGCATAAACAATAGTCCATTGTTCTGGTTGTCCCCCAGGGGCTCTCTGTCCGTATGCAAATTGTCCTCTGCTTCCTGCAGACTTGCTGAGTGTGAGGAACGTTCCTGTAGAGTGTTGTCATCACAGGGCTCCCCCCAGAGCACTCAGCAGGGGCTATGACCCCCCCTGCTGTTTGGGCTCCAGCTCTGGTAGAACTGTCCTGCTGTAGAGGAGTGTCGGATGGCATGTCAGTCCGTGTGGAGGATAGGGGAGGGGTGGAAAGGACAGTGTGCTTCGCTCCGAGTTCCAGCATGTTGAACGGCCGTGGACCGTGGGTGCACAGGGCCGGTTCACGTCGTGCGTAATAGAACAAGACGGCGATTGGCCGGCTTTAGGGAGTGAGGTGCGGGAAGAGCGCTGTGGAGGGGGAGGGGGGTGGAAGTAAGTGAGTGCCGGCCTGGGACGTCAAAGGTGTCTGGGCCGCGCAAAAATTGCGTGTGGATCCGCGGTGGTGAGGGACTTTCCTGGTAAACCAGGGGCAGTGATCCGCAGCGGCTGTGGGGGAAAAAAAAAAAAAAATGAAGTCTCTGACTCCTCTCGCGGCTCGATCTGGTGAGGATGTGGGGAAAGCGAATGGCCAAATTCCCCGAGGATGTGTAGCGGCTGTGAAACAACTGCAGCTGTGTGAGGGACTTGGCAGTTTGGCTTTTAGGTGCGGAAGCAGCCCTAAAGCCACCGGGGACAGCAATCGGCTAAACTCCCGGTGTGTGCTGTGGCTGAGAAACCTATACAATGTACTGTGTGTGGGCTGCCCTGAAGGTTCCAAGGGTGGCGATCGTCCGTGTTTCTCGGGCATGTGGAGCGTCGGAGGACGATGTATCAGTCTGTGGAGCCGGTTCGTCTCTGTGCGTGGCATGCGCTTGGTGCAGTGACCACATAGCTGGCAGTTGCGCTGTCCTCATAATCCTGCGGTGTGCGTGCGGGGCTTCTGTGTGCGGGATGTCTGCTGTTGCGAGCTGAGTCAGGGCCGGGGAGCTTGGTGGAAATCAACGCAGTCGGCGCTGGTGATCGTCCCCGTTCAGGCTGCTTTCTTCGTTTCGCTTGTGTTGCCGTTCATGGTGCGTGTCAGTCCCAGCGCTGTGCTCCGGAGAGCGTGCTCCGGTGAGGATGACGAGGTCGCAGGCGTTCTCTGGTCCTCTGTGTCCACAGCGTGGTGAGAGGGAGCAGACGGTCATTCTCTCTCGTCAGAGGGTTAACCAGCAACGAAAAGGACTTGAACATTAATTTTTTTCTATTGAAAAAGGCACTAATTCCTTTGCCTAGGTTTATGTTCACAAGGCCATGCTGGGGGGGGGGGGGGGGGGGGTGAGTGAGCGAGCTTCAAGGGGGAAGAGGGGGGAAGAGGGAGGCAGAGCGAACGAGCTTTGGGGGGAGAGGGGGGAAGAGGGAGAGAGAGCAAGCGAGCTTTGGGGGGAGGGGGGAGAGGGAGAGAGAGTGAGCGAGCTTTGGGGGCGTAACTCCGCCGTGCATGATACAGAGAGCAGAGGAGAATTAAAGGCTATTTAGTTTGTTTAATAAAAACTCTCTGGCGTCGTCATTCAAGCTCCCGAAAGACGAAGCTTCATACAGTATATACAATGCATCAGTCCTCTCCATCCTACTCTGTGGGTCAGAGACATGGCCACTGAATAAGACTCTGGCCTTGAGAGTGGAATCGTTTAATAGTCAAGCCCTCAGAACCATCGAGAGCATCAGGTGGCCCCAGCACACTGCTAATGATGTGCTCCGGGCGTGCACACATCAGCCTGCAACATCCCACCTTATTACACAGCAGCGTATCCGCTGGTTTGGCCATGTCCTCCGTCTCCCACTAGAACACCCGATAAAAGCCATCCTCGTGTTCAACCTCGGGGCAAGCCACGCACCAGATGGTTTGATGTGGTGGAGAGAGACCTCCGACAGCTTGGAGTCGCTGTTGACGAAGCAGAGGAGCTGGCCCAAAATCAGCAATATTGGCATGCACTGGTTAACCTGATTGGCTCTATGCATGGTGATGGCCACCCAGCCCTTACCCCGCAGGAGTAGTAAGCAATAAAAGAACAAGGTATAGAATGGTTCTATCCTAAAAGGAACCTTAAAAAGGTCCTCCAGGATTTCGTGGGATGTTTTTATGATTGTTGCGACCCAAAAAGCCTGAACTCGGGGGAGCTTTTTTTTAGAAAGCTGTGATCAAAGTTGTGATGTTTTGAGAGTTTTTTTTTTTTGCACTAAAAGTTGTGGGAAGAATTACAGATTTTAAAGCAGATGTTTTTTCCATAGTTTACTGCAGTGATATTCTGTATTACAATACAAGAAAAGCACAGGATTGTCAAAAATTTCCCATTACAGTGATTTGTAAATTAAGCAGAAACTTCTTCTATACAGAAGTTTCACTTTTATGCAACAGCAAATACAGACTTTAGCACAATATCATTACAACAGCTAAACTGTATTGAATGCGTGTTAGAGTATAGATTTGGAAATTATTGACAGCACCTTCATTTGAAAACTCCCTATGGTCCCCAACCACTCAGTACTGAGCAGAGAGAAGAAAATAAATCATTTATTCTCTTGCTCTGTATTGTCTATTGCAGCCTGTGTTTTTCTGAAAAAAAAAAAATACAGACAATATTCTCTCTTTTTCTGTGCCTAACTCCAACCAGTCTATCTGCTGCACGTCTTGACACACACACACTTGTCTCTTCAGACACACATCTTTCATTTGTGGTGGTGGTGGTGTTTGTCCATGTCCAGACCGGAGATTCACAGTTTTAAAGCTCATTGACAAGCTGTAGTAATGATTTTACCTCTAAAGATGTATAAAATATTCAAACACTGGCTGTAGTGTTAGATTTGCTCGTTTTGTTTGTGGTTTTACGGCGTCTCTTCTCACGTACACTCCCGCGACGGGCACTTTTGGGGCGGGCGGATGTTTTTCAACACAAACCCAGCATTTCATACATGCGGTTGGGACAGACACATGGTGAGATGTCCACTGGCAGGCTGGAGGAGATAGATGAAGGGACGGTGTTGGAAACCTCGTGGGTGAGTGGGGTTTTTTTTGTTTTTGTTTTTTTATTAAATCACAGAGTTTTTGCTGATGTGTTCCGTTAATACTCACTGTAAACATGGAAGTGAACGCAGTGCAGTGATGCATTTGATTGGTTTGACTGAGCATTTGAGCACCACTCAAAGACAAATTTTATTGGTGAAATTGGCAGAAGTTGAAGAGGATTGGCCAAAATTGCGGGAAAGCTGCGGTGATTCGACAAAGTTGCAAGGTTGAGCAATAGTTGCACTGATTGGCTGATATCGTGTGAATTGACGCGATTGTGAAATCCTGGAGAGACTGCTTAAAAGGTACAGTATGAGAAATACCAAAGACATCTAGTCGTCAATTTGGAGATTGCAACAATGTCCAATTGTCACAAGGACGGTGGCCGTCATGTTCCAAAACCCTTGCAAACACAAATTGGCATACATGTCTTCAGCTGTTACTGGATCCAAAAGCCTTCTTTCCAGCGATGACTACAATCTTAAGTCAGGGGTCACCAACTGGTGGACTCTGGTCTGAATCCGGACACCAAAGCCTTTTGATACAATTTGGGGAAAAAAGTTGACTGTTTTGTTTTGGTGGAGAAAAAAAGGAGAAAACAGCAGAACTGAACTGCTGCATCAGCGACTGCCCAGACAGATTATGGCGCGAGCCCTTGGGCACTCTCCTGCTGCAGACTCTCCTCTCTGTTGTCCCACAAACGCTACTCTGCAGAGAGTCTGCAGCTCCAACTGCGCCAGAGAGTATGCAGCAGGTTGCAAAATTACGGCTTGCTGCGGGGTTCACACACATGCACACACAAGGCTGACCGCTAGGACATCCACCCCGGACAGACCCACTTTGTTCAGGTCTGTAACCACGAAATGAAGCGTTGTTGTGAAATTGAATGCATTTATTGGGGCACTTCTTGCTCTATTCTGTCAAAAGCAGTCTGCTGGGATGCAAGGGTGAGGTCGCTGGTTATGGAGGCCTTTTTCATAGCCTCCGATATCACGTAAGAACTCCGTAAAAGCTCAGTGTGTTACTAAGCATGAAAAGTTCCACCTCCCCTCTCCTTGTAACCATGGAGTTATAGCTCCATTCATGCTGTAGCAGAGTTTACTGTTGATATTTTAAAAAAAATGTCAGGAATTCTGTATTATGGAATTATATTTTGTCCATTTTTTTTTTTGGTCTTATAGTTTGAAATTGTTTTTCTGTACTTAAAATATTGTATACAGGTGGACTTTTTGTGAAATTTTGGTTTTTGGGTCATTTTTTAATGCAGTACAATTTAGTTTGAGTTCTCCTGTAAAACATTTTTAGGATTTTAGTTGTTGATTTTAGAATTTTAGCCCTATTTATTTGGAGTCAACAATTACATTTAGTGTTCTGTATTCTAAAATTTTATGTTACATTTTGTTTGAAATTGAACAAAGAATTAATTTTTTAGTTTAAAAATTAATATAGAGCTAAAGGCAGCTAAAACATGAGCTTAGTAAAATAATGTGTAAAAGCAAGTTAAATGATATTGGCCCGGCTGGATACAGCTGTGGTCTGAAAGAATGTCCATAAAGGATGACAGTTCTTAAAAGCACATTTTGAGATAAATTTGTCCATGTGTCAGATTTCCATCACTCTATTAAATCTCTGTGTGCGTGTCTGTTTGTGTGTGTGTCAACGCTTCATAGGACATCATAGGACGGCCTATGATCTCTGCCTGAACATCATAGGACGTCCTATGAACTCAGGCATCATAGGACACATAGACAAATGTGTCTTTATGATGTCACATTGACCATGTGTCTTTGTCAGGCATCATAGGACGCATAAACAAATGTGTCTTTATGATGTCATATAGACCATGGGACATCATAGGACTGCCTATGATCTCTGCCTGATCATCATAGGACGTCCTATGAACTCAGGCATCATAGGACTCGCGATGCCGTCATAAAGATATGATGTCTGTATGATGGCACATAGACAAATGTGTCTTTATGATGTCATATAGACCACTCACAATGCCTAGACTAATGTGTCTTTACAGTATGATGTCATATGGCTCAAAATTGGCAAGGTGAATAAGTCACAGGGCCAGTCTTTACAGCGCATTCGTGTTTTCTGCACAACAGATTTCTGCAGCCATGGCCAATTCTACGTTGCCGCAAGCAGAGTTGCCAGATCTTCGTATTGTTGCTTAAGATGAAGAAACTAAGCAAACGCATTGCTTTCTCAGCAATGTTTTTTTTAAAGAGGTGCTGACACAGTAAAAATGTGTAACTTTGAAGAAAGCCAGTCTACACTACAAATGTGTAAAATGCCAAGCAAAGCGCTGATTTTCTCTGGGTGCTCCGGTTTCTTGGTTTCTACGGGCATGCACGGGCCTACCTGAACAGGGTCGAAAGCCACTTTTTGCTCAAATCTATTTTCATGATGCTGCCCATGAACTGGAATTATGACGCACCTATCCCTCAACCAGTGGTCTTAATGAAGAAGAACAAGACCCACCAGATGGAGAGCAATAGAATGAGGAGAACTGCTGCACGTCAGAAAAGATGCCGTGAACATGAAACACCTCAGGTTCCAGTAGTATGCCGCAGGCATGACTGAATAACACAGCCGTCTGACACAGGAGGAGATCCTTCAGCAACGGGCATACAGAAATACTTGCTTGTACTTGGTTTCTGCGGGCATAGACGGGTATGCACGGGTATATACTAGTTTGTTTTAATAAGATGTTGGAAGTAAATTCGTAGGTCATCACAAATATTTTGCTTTAAAAGGACCAAGTTGTCACACAGTGCTAGGCAAAAATCCTGAATAGAAAAAAAAATACATCAATAGAATAGAATAGGCTTTATTGTCATTGTACAGTTATACAGTACAAGATGCATCCCACAATTTTGTGTTACTGTACAACTGTTTAATGACAACAAAGCCTATTCTATTTTATTGACAATTGTTTTGGAATCAAATCCGAGTTCTGAATCATAATCAAATCATGAGGTGCCTAAAGATTCCCACACCTAGTTCGGACCTCAGCTGGGGAGGAGGACCAACTTATCGGACCTTTTGCAGTTTTAGTTGGTGACCCCTGCTGTAGTTGAATATTTCAACACTGTACATGTATTTTTTAAATTAAAATGACAATTATTGTATTTTCGTTATATAGTACTGTGTAAGGAACAATGTTTATTGTTGCTTGTTCTATACTGTGGCAGCTAATTCATAGCTCAGGTTAGTTACCTGTTGCATATACTGATTTTAAAAAAATGATAACATTAACAATAAATGAGTTATTAAACCAGTCCTAATATTTCAAATTAATCATTTGCCTGTCCCTCCAACTATGAGTTGTAACTTCAGATTTTTCCTTCACAGGAGCAGGACCTCTTCATGTCTAAAAACAGATCAACAACAGTTTAGGTTTCTAATTTATATATTTACATTGGCCTGAAAGTCAATAAGAAAAATTATCATGAACATGTACAGTCAGTCACTTAGTTAGGTTTGAGCTCACACTCTCTTTCTGTGTGTTAACAGTAATTAGTAAAAATTAGCAACAACGGGACTTCCGGTCTGGACGCCATGGTGATAGCAGCTTAACGCTGAAGCTCCCAGACCTAATCCAGGAAAACATCTTCAAAATCAGATTTAACGGATTTTTGGAAGAATAAAAATCAAAAGACAAAAACATCATGCCTAACCAAAAACAGAAGAAACTGACATTTTCCAGGCCAGGACACGCAGTGGCCGTAGAATCTGAACCGGAGGACCTCCGTTCAGAAGACGAGGAGCTGGACGTAGCTAACAAGAAGGTTAGCTTGAAAACGTTATTTGAAGAATTACGACGATTTCGCCGAGAGGTTTGGGCCGAATTCCGTGAATTCAGAGATGAATTAAAAAGGACGAACAGCAGAGTGGACCAGGCCGAGAACCGAATCTTGGAAGCTGAAGAAAGAATAAAAGTGCTTGAAGATTCTGTGCTGGATCTACACAAAAAACAGTCAAGACTGGAGGCTAAGCTAACCGACCAAGAAGGAAGACAGAGAAGAGACAACATTAGAATTCACGGTCTGAAAGAAGGAGCTGAAGATGGTTTCAACACAGTGGCGGAATGCGTGGAATCCTTACTGAGAGAGAAGTTGAATATTCCACAAACCACTGATTTGATGATAGAAAAGGCCCATCGTACATTAGCCGCAAAGCCAGCGGCGGAAGCGCCCTCACGTTCGGTGGTGGTAAGATTCGCCAACTTCAAAATAAAACAAGAGGTTGTAAGACGGGCTTGGCAGAAAAAAGGATTTATGCACCAAGAGAGAAAAGTCTTCGTGGAACACGATTACGCCCCGGAGGTTCTTAAAAAGCGCCGGGAGTACAACGACGCCAAAAAGGTGCTACGGGAACAGAAACTGCGCTTTCAGACGCCATTTCCTGCGAAGTTAAGGGTCTTTTACGGTGAAGAGTCATGTCTCTATAATTCGGCGGAAGAAGCAACAATTGACATGGCGAGAAGAGTGCTCCCGGTAACGGTGTTTAAACCCGCAGCAGACCCGAGCGATAGAATCAAGGCTCAAACGTGGTCCACACAGAGACCTTCAAAATCCACGGGCCAGCAATGGGAAACCCAGCCCCAGAGCTACAAGGATAAGCTTTCCAGTTTCAGGAAGGAATAGCGACCTTTTTTTTTTCTTTTTTTCCTTCAGTCATTCTGCACCTCCAACCCCCCTCCTACAAGGTAATAAACATTAAAGGAGATGCAGAATCAGCATGTGGTAAAACATTTCATGGATCAGTCATAGCATTGGAAACAAATGTCTTCTTAATTAAAAAAAAAAAAAAAACTTGTTAAAATAGAAATGTGACAATGACCCACATGTTCTCCCCACACTAACAAATACTGTACTAGAGTGAATGTTTGCTGTGATGGGGGTGGGAGGGTGCACACAATTTCATAGGGTATAGGCATTAAAAAAAAAAAAAAATCATTACAAATTCGGATTGGGATCTGAAATTCACGTTAAAAACATGGGACAACTTACAGGGGTAAGAGAGGGCCCTCAACACGTAACAGAGTTTGAGGAATTTCCCCCAGAGCCTACACTCCATCAGGGCTCTTACAGGGTCTTTAAAAAGACCTCAGCTCAGGAAGTTTTTTTGACAGTTTTTTGTTTTAAAGTTTCGTACACTATGTTCTTAATGTTCTTTCAGTTTCTGAGTAGCATTAAAGAGGGCCACCACACTGTTATACTAAATAAGAAAATACAATGGAGAAACAGGGTGTAACCAAAATAGTCTCATATAATGTAAAAGGGATCCTGAATCCAGTTAAAAGATCCAAGATTCTACGCAAAATGAAAAAAGACAAAGCAGAAATAATATTTTTACAAGAAACCCACCTAACAGACGTGGAGCACACTAAACTCAATAGACAAGGGTTTAAAATGATCTCTTCATCCTCATATAAGTCAGGGAGGAGGAGGGGAGTAGCGACATTGATATCAACCAAAATTACATTTGAAAAAAAAATCAGAACACAAAGATAAAGAAGGGAGGTACAGCTTGGTAATTGGGCGGCTAGAGGGAGAAGATATCACCCTGCTGAATGTATATGCACCACCAGGGGCTAAATGGAAATTTTATAAAAATGTATTTGACCTAATGATAACTAAAGCCCAAGGTTTAGTGATATGTGGTGGAGACTTCAGTCTAAGACTGAATCCATACTGGGATGCATCAGGTAATTCTTCACATCAAAATAACACTCAAAGTAGGAAAACTCGGATGCTACTAAAAGAAATGGGAATCTGTGATGTGTGGAGGGGATTCAACCCCAATGTAAAAGATTATACATTTTATTCAATGCCACATTCATCTTACTCAAGGATTGATTACTTTTTATGTTTAATAGAGACATTGGAAGAGTAAAAACATGTAAAATAGGACTGATGGATCTCTCTGACCACAGTACAGTCCGATCTATATGGACTTCAAAAATACACAAATAATACGTTTTCTTGGAGGTTGAATTCAAATGTCCTGAAAGGACCACTGAAAGATGAATTGGAATCAGATATTCTCAGATATTTGGAAGAAAACGATAATGGAGAAGTATCCCCTTTAATACTGTGGGATGCGTGCAAAGCTGTAATAAGGGGAAAAATTATTGCAAAACTGGCAACCCAAAAGAAACTGAGACAAGAAAAACTAATCACATTAGAGTCAGAACTCAAGAACCTAGAAAAAGAACACAAAGGCAACACTCATTCTAATGACTCGCTCAAGATTAAAGAAATTAAAAATCAAATAAATGAGATCTACACAATAGAAATCCAGAAGAAACTTACATTTCTGAAACAAAAACACTGTGAAGCAGGCAGTAAATCGGCAAAATTACTAGCTTATAAATTGAGGAAACAACAAACAGAAAGAGCAATCTACAAAATCAGAGACCCAGTATCAAAGGAAATAAAATTCAGAATTCAGGATATTCTTAAAAGCTTCGAGAATTACTATAAGAACTTATACTCCCACAAAAAACATAAAAACGCATCCGAGGCATTCCTAAACACATTAAACCTTCCCCAACTTACAGAGTCACAAAATAAAACACTACTGTCAGAAATACAACCTAAAGAATTGGAAAAAGCAATTATGAAACTTAAAGCTAACAAATCCCCAGGAGCAGATGGCTATACAGCAGAGTGGTACAAAACCTTTAAACAGCAACTATCTCCTCTCCTCCTGAAAACATTTAACTATGTCCTCCACACAGGGGAAATCCCCCCCTCCTGGAGAGAAGGGGTCATTGCAGTTATACCTAAACCTGAAAAGGATAAACTAGAATGCTCCAACTACAGACCAATCAGTGTATTAAATCAGGACTATAAGCTTTTTACCATTATCCTTGCCAAAAGGTTAGAAAATATACTGACAAACTTAATTCACTTAGACCAAACAGGTTTTATAAGACAAAGACAGACACAAGACAACATTAGACGCACTTTACACATAATTCATCATATAAAAAAAAATAACTTAAATGCAGTCATATTGGGATTAGATGCTGAAAAAGCATTCGATTCGGTTGACTGGTCTTTCCTATATAGAATCTTATCCAGTTTCAATTTTCATAACAACTTCATTAGAACTATACAGGCATTATATAAAAAAACCAACAGCTAAAATAAGGATTAATGGTAATTTATCATCATCTTTTGAGCTGGAAAGAGGATGTCGTCAGGGCTGCCCCCTGTCTCCACTGCTCTTTGCAATCTTCATAGAACCTCTGAGCCAATGGATAAGACAAAATCAAAAAATTCAAGGTATTACACTTGGTCAGAAGGAACATAAAATAGCACTCTTTGCTGATGACATTTTAATATACCTAGGGCAGCCGGACACTTCTTTACCAGAACTAATCTCAGTTTTTTCAGACTATGGAGATTTATCGGGGTACAAATTAAACATGCATAAAACCCAAGTTTTAACGTTCAACTATGACCCAAATCATTATTCACTAAGTGAACTCAAAACTAACTGGGAGATGGAATCTATGAAATATCTGGGGGCCAATATCCCGAAACAACTCAACAAAATTATAACACTAAACTATGACCCACTGGTGACAAAAATAAAATCCGACCTAGCAAGATGGAATATGATACCATTCTTAGGTACTGCACAAAGAATTGAAGCAGTCAAAATGAATATACTTCCACGTCTTCTATACCTTTTCCAAACAATACCAGTGGAACCTCCCAAAAAAACATGGCAGGAGCTGGACAGAAGGATCTCAAGATTCATATGGCAGGGCAAGAGACCTAGAATCAGATATAGAACCTTACAGCTAAACAAAGACAAAGGTGGGCTTGCGCTGCCAAATATCAGGGACTATTTTAAAGCCGCACAAATTAAAACTTTAATAGAGATATGTAACCCAGTCTACACTGCACAATGGAAGGAGATCAAATGCCAAATAACAAGTGACATCCCCCTACAGGCGATAATAGGGAACAATGCCTTACCTAAACTTTTGAATAACACTAACCCATGGATAGAGACCCCGCTAAAAATTTGGTTTAAGATAGTCAGAGAGAATCAAACTAAAGAGCCCTATCGACTTCTGCAATGGATTGCCTATGATCAAGACTTTACTCCTAATAAAACAGACACTAGATTTAAAGAGTGGAAAGAGAAAGGGCTGATAAAATATTACGATTTTTTTAAGGGGCAAACTTTAAGAAGTTTTGAAGATTTGAAAAAACAAGGTCTAATAAATCAAGATCTTTACAGGTTCTTTCAGCTTAGACACTACATAAACAATATACTTAAAAAGGAGGATTTGGAAAGGGCCCAGTCAGGTGGTCTGAAGGTCTTCTTAATGGCATACAAAGGGATCCCAGGGATCAGATACATTTCTAAAATATACCAAGGTCTTCAAGACTTAAAAGGAGACAACACATCATATATAAAAGAGAGTTGGAAAAAAGAGGGGAATTTCACTTTACAACTGGAAATATGGGAAAAGCTAAATAAACAGCAATGGAAAAGTACCTCATCCCTGCAGTGGAGAGAATTTGGATGGAAAAATTTGGTAAGATTTTTCAGAACACCTGCACAAAACAAATTTACCCATAAGGGGTTGAACTGTTGGCGCTTGTGTGGTGAAAAGACTGCAAATCATTTTCATGTGTTTTGGTCATGCCCAGTTATCCACCAATATTGGACCAATGTACAGACAATATTGGGGAAAATATTCAAAATAACAGTTCCCTTTTCTTTTGTAACTTTGTATTTGGGTTTACTACCGGACTCACTGGAAAGACGAGGAGAAAAATACTTATTCAGTGTTTTAATATTGGCAAGTAAAAAAGCCCTAACTAAAAAAATGGATGTTGAAGGACTGTCCTACACCTGAAGATTGGTCTAACATGATCCAAGACATTTACTCGATGGAAAAGTTGACATTCGCACTGAGACAGGACATGGATGGGTTCATGAACTTTTGGCAACCCTGGATCGCATATGTGTCTTCCATTAGATCTAATCTTTGACAAATACCATTTCAATAATGGTTCCGCTCTTTGTTCCAACACTATCAGATGCTCTTTTACTTTTAATTACTTATTTTTCCGTTTGTTTGTTTTTTGCTGTTCTGTTTATTTGTTTGTTTTTTTATTTTATTCTTTTTAATTTCACTTTTTCTTTCACTTTTAAAAAAAAAAGGGGTGTTGTAATAATTATTCTTCCAATGTTGTCAAATAGCAAAAAATAAGGGAACATGTGATGAAAATGTAAACAATGCAATGCTGTAATGACCTGTATACCCTTTACAAAAACTTAAATAAAAAAAAAAAAATTAGCAGCAACTGTGGGCTGATCTCAGCAATTACATCAAGTTTTTGGACATCACTGTTTTTTAAAAAAGTTGAAATTATTATGCCTGTGGCCATGACACAATACAGGTATCTACCATCAAATTGTGTTCATAATCTAAGCTTATGGGGGTAACAGGTGATGGTTCAGATCAACATTACCTGTTGAAGAGAAAACGTGAAACTTCAGCATCGATCTGTGATCTACATCAGTGATGTCCATGTAGAAAAAGCCACACCAGTGTTAACTGATATTTTTTTATCCTTGTTGATACATATTTCTCAAATATTTATGATAAAGTGTCTCCTAAAAAAATGGATCTTCACATTCTTCTTCTACTAGTCTTACCCAGGATTTACACTGACTCTGCATGCAGTCCGTTGCATATGCAGTGCAGATAGCCCCTTGTGTTCATCCCTACCAGCTCTGTTTGTGTTTTGCAGTGGCATGGATAAGAACGGAGTTCGACATACAAGATTGTGCAAGAATTATACAAAATAATGTGAGATCTCGAAAGACCCGAAAGTGACAAAAATGAATGTGATCACGTGGTAACAACAAGGAAATGTGACGTATCTGCTGTCCACCTGGATTTTTGAGCTCTAAATAAAATGCAAGTAGCCCTTAAATTTTAATTCTATGAAGTGATTGTATGCTCAGTCACGTTTTTACCTTCTCTGACACAATGGTAGATGAGACCTCAGAAAATAATGGACGATCCTTAAATCATTTTTTTTTTTTTTGCTCCAAGTCTTATTAGCATTTAATATACATGGTACATAAAAAACACACACACACAGAAAAAAAATGCAAAACATACCCCCCCGCTCAACCAGAGCCCCATCCCTCTTAACAGTACTGTATCATTCAGTCACTTGACATTGATCGTGTTAACAGCCATATATTACCATCCACATAGAAAAAGTAAATAAGATGCTACAAGATAATTAATTATACCAACTGAACAGTGGCAATGCAAGGATGGAAGAAAAAAATAAAGGTTGATACTGAGTTTTATGGGTCTCTAATATTAACATCCAATTTCTCCATATACTTTAAGAAAGGTTCCCATATAGTGCAAAATTTTTGAGCACAACCTCTCGTAGAGTAACAAATTTTCTCCAATGTCAAATGATGCAGAAGGCTATTGACCCACATTTTAAAAGTTGGAGGGAGCTTCTCCTTCCACTTGAGGAGTATCAGTCATCTGGCTATGAAAGTATCAAAGGCTATTGCATTCTTTGCCTGATGGTTAAAAAGAGCATCTTGTTGGGTTATTCCAAATATTGCAGTGATGGCAGATGGTTGTAGTTATTTTATAAAACATCTGAAAATGTTTTAAATATCAGTTGCCAAAAGTTGTCTAGTTTCGGGCAGAACCAAAGCATATGTGAGAGGGTGGCTGGTGATTGTCTACATTGGTCGCACTTGGGATCGATATTGGGCGTGAACTTTTCAAGTCTAACTTTAGACCAGTGGAGGCGATGTATAACCTTAAATTGGATAACCATGTGACGCAGACAAATTGAAGAAGAGTAAATTCCTTTTATTGCTTTATCTCAAACTTCCTCAGGGATTTTTTAGCTCCAGGTCCTCCTCCCACTGATTCTTTAATGATATCAAGGGTTCCAGATTCAAGATTCAAAGATTTTATTGTCAATTCTACTATACGTGCAGGACATACAGAGAATTGAAATGGCATTTCTCTCGCTCTTCATTGGTGTGCATTTTCTAATGCACACCAAAGTTGTATGTGTTTAGTAATGAATAGACCCTCCCAATAGTCCCTTTGGAGTTTAGTTTTAAGTTTCAAAATGGAGTCTAAGAGAGAGTTGGGGGGCTGAGATGAGAAGTGAGTGAATGATGCTGATATAAAACTACGGAGCTGCAAAAATCTAAAGAAATGGAAGCGAGGAATATTAGATTTAACCATTAATTGATCAAAGGATACAAATATATTGTCAATAAATAAATCTTCTATTGTGACAACTCCCCTCCCAGCCCAATTATGAAAGGCTTTGTTTGTGGTTGAGGGTGTAAACTAATGATTTCTTGTGACAGGGGCATGGGGGATCCTGGGTTCAATCCCAGCCCCTGACCAACAGTGATCTGTGTGGAGTTTGTATGTTCTCCCCGTGTCTGCGTGGGTTTACTTCAGGATTTCTCCGGTTTCCTCCCACATGCCAAAAACATGCACGTTACAGTGCATCCAGAAAGTATTCACAGCGCTTCACTTTTTCCACATTTTGTTATGTTACAGCCTTATTCCAAAAGGGATTAAATTCTTTTTTTCCCTCAATGTGAAAAAAAAATTTGTTTTTTTTTGAGATTTTTGCAAATTTATTAAAAATAAAAAAACTTAAGAAATCACATGTACATAAGTATTCACAGCTTTTGCCATGAAGCTCAAAATTGAGCACAGGTGCATCCTGTTTCCACTTATCATTCTTGATGTTTCTGCAGCTTAACTGGAGTCCACCTGTGATAAATTCAGTTGATTACCTCCGCCAGGAGGTTATGTTTTTGCCGGGGTTTGTCTGTTTGTCTGTCTGTTTGTTAGCAAGATAACTCAAAAAGTTTTGGACGGATTTCGATGAAACTTTCAGGCGTTGTTGGAAATGGTACAAGGAAAAACTGATTAAATTTTGGGATGATCCCGATCACCGTCCAGAAGAAAACCGCCATTACGGAAAATGCCATTTTCGTGAATAACCACTGAACCACTAATCCTATCATTCATTCATTCATTCATCTTCTTCCGCTTAATCCTTTTCGGGTCGCGGGGGGGCTGGAGCCTATCCCAGCATCTTTGGGCGAGAGGCAGGGTACACCCTGGACAGATCGCCAGTCCATCGCAGGGCCAACACAGAGAGACAGACAACCATTCACTCTCACAGTCATACCTAAGGACAATTTAGAATCCCCAGTTTGATGCCAATTCAATCCAATTGCTAGTCATATGTTTTCGTGGTCAAGGAATCTGAAAACGTACACACAAACACTGTATGGGGGGAACTGTAGCGCTTGGCGGAGGTCTGCGCTCTCCGAGTGCTTTTCTAGTTGGACATGATTTGGAAAGGGACACACCTGTCTATATAAGGTCCCACAGTTGACAGTGCATATCAGTGCACAAACCAAGCATGAAGTCAAAGGAATTGTCTGTAGACCTCAAAGACAGGATTGTCTCTAGGCACAAATCTGGGGAAGGGTATAGAAAAAGTTCTGCTGCTTTGAAGGTCCCAATGAGCACAGCGTCCTCCATCGTCCATAAATGGAAGAAGTTTGGAACCACCGGGACTCTTCCTAGAGCTGGCCGGCCGCCTAAACTGAGCAGTCGGAGAAGAAGGGCCTTATTCAGGGAGGTGACCAAGAACCCGCTGGTCCCTCTGTCAGAACTCCAGCGTTGCTCTGTGAAGAGAGGAGAACCTTCTAGAAGGACAACCATCTCTGCAGCAATCCACCAATCAGGCCTGTATGGTAGAGTGGCCAGATGGAAGCCACTCCTTAGTAAAAGGCACATGGCAGCCCACCTGGAGTTTGCCAAAAGGCACCTGAAGGACTCTCAGACCATGAGAAACAAAATTCTGTGGTCTGATGAGACAAAGATTGAACTCTTTGGTGTGAATGCCAGACGTCATGCTTGGAGGAAACCAGGCATCATTCATAACCACGCCAATGGCGGTGGCAGCATCATGCTGTGGGGATGTTTTTCAGTGACAGAAACTGGGAGACTAGTCAGGGTAGAGAGAAAGATGAATGCAGCAATGTACAGAGACATTCTGGATGAAAACCTGCCCCGGAGTGTTCTTGACCTCAGACTGGGGCGACAGTTCATCTTTCAGCAGGACAACGACCCTAAGCACACAGTCAAAATATCAAAGGAGTGGCTTCAGGACAACTCTGGGAATGTCTTTGAGTGGCCCAGCCAGAGCCCAGACTTGAATCCAATTGAATTTCTCTAGAGAGATCTGAAAATGGCTGTGCACCGACGCTTCCCATCCAACCTGATGGAGCTTGAGAGGTGCTGCAAAGAGAAATGGGCGAAACTGCCCACAGATAGGTGTGCCAAGCTTGTGGCATCATATTCAAAAAGACTTGAGGCTGTAATTGCAGCCAAAGGTGCATCAACAAAGTATTGAGCAAAGGCTGTGAATTCTTATGTACATGTGATTTCTTAGTTTTTTATTTTTAATAAACTAGTACATACCCGTGCATACCCGTGTATGCCCGTAGAAACCAAGTGTAAGCAAGTACTTCTGCATGCCCGTAGAAACCAAGTGTAAGCAAGTACTTCTGCATGCCCGTAGAAAGCAGGTGTAAGCAAGGGTGTAAGCAAGCACCTCACCACTCGTTCAGTGATGCCTGCCTTTGATCTTTGATAAGATAAGATAAGCCTTTATTAGTCCCACAACGGGGAAATTCCAGGATTGCAACAGCACAGGGATAGCAACACTCAGAGCAACAATCAGAAGGCAAGAAAAAAAAAAAAAAAAAAAAAAAAAAACAAGCAAGCAAGAGCAGCTAATATACATATGTACATATTACTATAAAATATATATATACACACACACACACACAGACACACAGTGCAGAGCATTGTAGCTGGATGGAATAAATATATGAATATATGAACACACAGTGCAGAGCATTGTAGCTAGATGGAATAAATATGTAAATATATAAACACCCACAGTACGGAGCATTGCAGCTAGGTGGAATAAATATGCAAGTATATAAACACACACAGTGCGGAGCAATGTAGCTAGATGGAATAATATGTAGATATATAAAAACACAGTGCGGAGCATTGTAGCTAGATGGAATAAATATATAGATATATAAATGTAAACACACCCAGTGCTGAGCATTGTAGCTAGATGGAATAAATATATAGATATATAAATATAAACACACCCAGTGCAGAGCATTGTAGCTAGATGGAATAAATATGTAAATATATAAACACACACAGTGCAGAGCATTGTTGCTAGGTGGGATGAAACAGCATAACCGTCTATTTAGTTATCCTACATGGTATGATTATGTGCCCATACATATTCTCACCCTCCATAGCGACCGGTATGTTCCTAGTTGTATGCCGGAGAGGACCATTGTGTAAGTCTATTGCATCTTTTGCATTCAAAAAAAACTATTAGTTTGTTACGTCTTTTTGCTATCTCTGCGAGCAGCCCTGCTTAGGTTGTACAGTCTGACAGCCGTTGGTAGGAAGGACCTACGAAACCTCTCGGTTGTGCACCTGGGATGATGTAGTCTGCTGCTAAATGAGCTCCTCAGTGCATCCAGTATGTCCTGCATAGGGTGGAACTCGGACTCCAGCAGAGATGACAGTTTAGCCACCGTCCTTCTCTCTCCTATCTCCTCCATCGGATCAAGGCGTTGCCCCAGGACAGAGCTAGCTTTCTTAATCAGTTTGTTCAGTCTCTTCCTATCGGCTGCAGTAATGCCACTGCCCCAGCAGACCACTCCAAAAGTGATGGCTGATGCCACCACCGTGTCATAGAATGACTTCAGCAGCGCCCCTTGTACACCAAAAGACCTGAGTCTCCTCAGCAGGAACAGCCTGCGCTGTCCCTTCTTGTAGAGTGCGTCAGTATTGTGTGACCAGTCTAGTTTATTGTTCAGATGAATACCCAGGTACTTGTAGGATGTCACCATCTCGATGTCTGTTCCCTGTATATTTACTGGTGCTGTGAGGGGCTGCCCATGCCTGCGGCAGTCCACCACCAGCTCCTTAGTTTTCCTCGCGTTGATCTGGAGGCAGTTCCGATGGCACCAGTCCACAAAGTCCTGGATAAGCCCTCTGTACTCAGCTTCATCTCCGCTGGAGATGAGACCAACGATCGCAGAGTCATCAGAGAACTTCTGTAGATGGCAATGTGTTGTGTTGTGTGAGAAGTCCGCAGTATAAAGAGTGAACAGGAAGGGAGCCAGCACCGTTCCCTGGGGGGCCCCCGTGCTACTGATGATCGTGTCGGAAACACAGTCCCGGGTTCTCACAAACTGAGGCCGGTTCGTGAGGTAGTCCAGGATCCATGATGACAGGTGCTGGTCCACCCCTGCGCGCAGCAGCTTGTCCTTCAGGATCATCGGTTGGATGGTGTTGAAAGCACTGGAGAAGTCAAAGAACATGATCCTCACCATATTCCCGGGCTTCTCCAGGTGGGACAGAGAACGGTGAAGGAGGAAGATCACCGCATCCTCCACCCCAATGCCATGCTGGTAGGCGAACTGGAGTGGATCCATCGCTGGTTCCACCAGGGGGCGGAGATGAGCAAGGAGCAGTCTCTCCAGGGTCTTCATCAAGTGGGACGTCAAGGCCACCGGTCTGAAGCTGTTCAGGTCTTTGGGGTGGGAAGTTTTTGGTACAGGTACCACACAAGATGTTTTCCACAGCTGTGGTACCCTCCCCAGTTTCAGGCTCATGTTGAAGATATACGTCACAATCCCACACAGCTGGTCTGCACAGGACTTGAGGAGCTTTGCGCTGATGCCGTCCGGTCCCGACGCCTTCCTCGCCTTGATCTTCCTCAGCTCCGTCCTCACCTGGGTCTTGGTCAGGGTCAGGATGGGGGGCTGTGTGTTGGGAGTTGGGGGGGTGTCGGTGGAGTGGGGAGTGGGTAGCAGGACTTGATTTCTTAGAGGCAGCAGTGGTTGTTGTGCAGACAGGGGGGAGGGCGGATTGGTCAAATCTATTGAAAAACAGATTCAGGTTGTTTGCCCACTCCCTGCCCCCCGTGGCCTGGGGGGAGGTATTCTGGAGCCCCGAGATGGTTTTGAGGTTTCTCCAGACCCCGCTGATGTCGCTCTGTTGCAGCTTGTCCTCCATCTTCTTCCTGAAGCTGTCCTTGCCTTCTCTGATCTTTCTCCTCAGCTCCCTCTGTACGGACTTCAGCATCTCCCTGTTCCCCGACCTGAAGATCCTCTTCTTCTCTCTCAGAAGTGTTTTTATCTCAGGGTTGATCCAGGGTTTGTTGTTTGAGTGACGCCGTATGGTCTTGGTGGGAACGGATTTGTCCACACAGAAGCTGAGGTAGCCCGTGAAGGTGTGAATGAGGCCATCGATGTCCTCACCATGTGGATCGCAGAGCTGCTTCCAGGCAGTGGCTTCAAAACAGTCCTTTAGAGTGTCCATTGTCTCCTCAGACCATAACTCCACAGTGTGCATGGCCGGAGGTTGTCTGTGCACTAGGGGTTTGTACACCGGTCGGAGATGAACCAAGTTGTGATCCGATCTCCCAAGTGGGGGGAGTTGTGATGAGGTGTACGCCTCCTTAGTGTTTGCGTAGAACAAATCCAGTGTTTTATTGTCTCTAGTGTGGCATGTGACATACTGGGTGAAAGTGGGCAGAATGGGAGACAGTGAAACGTGGTTGAAATCGCCTGAGATGAGGAGAAGAGCATCTGGGTGTTCTGTCTGCAGCCTGCTGGTTACTGAATGGATGACGTCACGCGCTGTCCCAGCGTTCGCCGTCGGATTTGCATAAACAACAATGCAGATCATGTGTGAGTGTTCTCTCGGGAGATATGTAGGCCTCATGCTAACAGCTAGCAACTCAATGTCTTTGCTGCAGTGTCGTTGTTTAACAGTGATATGTCCCGGTCTACACCAGTTGTTGTTAACATACATTATCACTCCACCGCCCCTAGTTTTGCCACTCTCTGGTGTTCGGTCAGCTCGTATCATGTGAAAACCCTCCAGCTCAATGTTAGCATCTGCTGCTAGTTCAGTTAGCCACGTCTCAGTAAACAAAAGGAGAGAGCACTCCCGGTAAGTGCTATCATAACGGGAGATAGCCGCTAGCTCATCTAACTTTCCCAGTATCCCAGTATGATGGTGTCATAGTGAGTCCTATGATCTTTGATGATGTCATAGCAAGTCCAGTGATCGTGAGTCATGCCTGCATTTGATCTTTGAAGATGTCATAGTGAGTCCTATGATCTTTGATGATGTCATAGTGAGTCCTATGATTGTGAGTGATGCCTATATAGACATCATCACATGGTCTATGTGACATCATAAAGACACATTTGTGTCCTATGATACCTGAGATCATAGGATGTCCTATGATAGAGCGATTTGCAAAAATTTCAAAAAGACTTTTTTCACATTGTCATTATGGGGTATTGTGTGTAGAATTTTGAGGAAAAAAATGAATTTATTCCATTTTGGAATAAGGCTGTAACATAAAATATGGAAAAAGTGAAGTGCTGTGAATACTTTCCGGATGCACTGTAGGTTAATGAGAGACTCTAAAGTGGCCCCAGGTGTGAATGTGTGTGTGAATGGTGAAAGGGTTGGGCGCAGCACCAGTGCCTGCCTTATCCACTCATGTGGATGCCCCGTAATTTCCCCATTGTGGGACTAGTAAAGGAATGTAAAAAATAAATAAATAAATAAATTGGCATATTTCTAAGAGAGAAGGCTCGTCTGAACAGTGTCCAAATCTTGAGTGTTTCATGATTGGATTTGAGGTCAATTTAGATATAGAGTCCAGAAGAGGAAGTTTTGAACAAAGCAGTGAGTACAGGGAGGTATGAGGACAGGAGGATTTTTCCATCCGCAACCATTTAGGGATAGTATCTTTAGGTGAGGATTCCTTCCGGTATAACATGGATCTTATATTGGCAGTCCAACAGTAATACTGAAAGTTAGCAAGAGATAATCCTCCATGTTGACGACGTTGTTGTAGGCTATTTCTCCTTATTCGAGGGTTTTTCTTATTCCATTTAAACCTTGAGATCAGTTCATTTAGACATAAAGAAGGATTTAGATAATAAAGGGATGCACTGAAACAAGTATAGAAATTTCGGCAGTACATTAATTTTGATTGTGTTAATTCTTCCTCCTAGTGACAGGGGTAGTAAACACCAGCGCTCCAGGTCTTGTTTGAGATTAGTCAATAGTGGTGTGAAGTTAGTTTTGAAAATGTCTTTGAAGTTTTGTTATCCAGATTCCTAAGTATTTAAATTTTTGTGGGCTCATTTTAAGGGGAAATAGATCAAATTTGGTTTGTTCTGCTGTCATATTTATTGTCATAATTTCACTTTTTTTTAGGTTAATTTTATATCCTGATATTTTGCCGAACTTTTCTAATAAGTTCAGTGTGACTGGTAAACTAGTTTAGAGGGTGGGATAAGTACAAAAACATGTCATCAGCGTATAGTGATACCTTATTCTCTAAGTCATATCTCTGAATTTCTTTTATACTGGCTTCACTGTGTATTGCTAATGCTAGTGGTTCAGTTGTGAGGCCAAATAAAAGTGGCGACAGGGGGCAGCCTTGTCGGGTGCCAGGATGAAGAGGAAAGATTATTGTTTGTTCTGACAGCTGCTAAAGGTGAAGAGTGTAGAACTTTCATCCAAGAGATGAATCCCTCGCCAAAGCCAAACTGCTTAAGGATATAAAAAAAGATAGTCCCACTCCACCAGATCAAAAGCTTTCTCATTATCAAGTGATATTAGTATTTCTGGAGTTTTGGGTGAAGTGGGACCATAAAAGACATTGAGTAGGTGCCTGATGTTAAAGAATGAGTGGCAGCCTTTAATGAAACCTGTCTGATCATCAGCCACTATTGAGGGCAAGACTGACTCTAAGTGGCAGGCCAGCATTTTTTAGAGGATTTTGCTGTCCACATTTAAGAGTGAAATAGGACAAAATGAATTGCGTTTTAAGAGATTCTTACCATTTTTAGGAATGAGAGAGATAACCACTTGTCGCATAGTCGGTGGAAGAGAGCCAGTAGTGAGTGATTCTTCAAATACAGAAAGGAGAATAGGAGAAAGTTGGTCAGCCAATTTCTTGAAGAATTCACTAGGGAACCCATCAGGCCCAGGGTTCTTTCCAGTTTGCATAGATTTGTTTGCGTTTGTAAGCTCCATTATAGTAAATGGGTTATCTAAATCAGATGAAATTTCATTGTCAATTCTGGGGATATTTATTTACCTGAAGAATGATTCAAATAAAGCGTGGTTGCCAAGTGATTCAGTATCGTACAGTTTCGAATAGAATTTGTGAAAGCATGAATTAATTTTGGAGTGATCTGTATGTTTGGTACCAAATTCATCATTTATCTCGACTATAGTTATATCCATAGTTTTCTGATGGAGTTGGTGGGCTAGGATTTTTCCAGTCTTTTCGCCACATTCATAGATTTTACTTTGGGACTTATTTATTAAGTTTTTGATACATGTGGTTGATAGGAGGTTGAATTCTGTTTGGAGAGTCAGCTGTAGTTTAAATAAATTGTCAGATGGAGTGACAGCAAGTGTTGCATCTAATTTGAGAATGTCATTTGTTAACTGCTCAAGTTTCATATTTTTTTTCTTTGCTGTGCACTATATGATATTATTTGTCCTCTGAGATAGGCCTTCATTGATTCCCACACTGTTGTGGGGGATATTCCAGGGGTCTGATTATGTTCAAGGAAAAAGGATATTTCAGTTGAATGAACTGAACAAAGTTTTCATCGGACAGTAATGAGGCATTAAGATGCCAGGGTTGATAATTGCTGTGGGAGATTGGTATGTGCAGTGTCACCAGTAAAGGGGCATGATCTGAAATAACTATAGCATGATATTCACACTTACTCACCAGTGAGAGAAATCATTTAGCTAGGAAGAAATAATCTATACGGTAGTATGTTCCAGGGACTGGTGAAAAGAAGGAATAGCTTCTAGATGTAGGATTTCTAAAGCGCCACACATCGACCACATTATTTGTATTAAGAAACAGCTGCAGTTGATGAGCCATATTAGATGTGGACACAGTTCTAGATGAGCTATGGTCTAGGGTACGTGATAGTGCACAGTTCATAACTCATCCAAGGATTAAATGGTGTGTATCCATATTTAGGATATGGGCAAAAAAAATTTAAGAAAAAAATATTGTCATCTCAATGTGGTGTGTATACATTAGCTAGAATAACTGGTGTGTTATACAGCCTGCCTATTACAATTAAGTAACACCCTGAGAGGTCTGTCTCGACCTTTGACATGACAAATGGGATATTTTTATTAATAAGGATGGCGACACCTCTAGATTTGGAGTGGAATGACTGTCCGATCCATCCTCCCCTGAGTCGGGAATGATCAGAAATTTGGAGGTTTATCTCCTGAAAGTAAGCAATTCCCATGTTTAATTCACCCAGGTGATTTAAAATTTTTCTTCGTTTGATGTGGCTATTCAGGGATTTTACATTCCAGCTTATAAAGGTTACATCACATCTGACTGGTTTGTTTGAAAGTTTCGTGTTAATTGTGGTCATATTTAAGACAGTGATATCAGTGGTGTATAGATTTTATGTGTATTTCTTATTTTTTGGAGTCTTGAGAGAACCCTTGAAAAAAGAAAAATAATAATAGTAGATAAAAATGTTTTTGTTTTTTTTTTAAAGGCTGTTATTATAGTCTGATACAGTTAACCCCCAATTCTCACCTATCAGAACAAGGTGATTCCCCAACCCCTTACAAAGACGTCTACACATTCAAGTGCTTATTTGAGGGAACACCAACTCTAAGACAACAGAACTCTGCTGTATATGGAACTTGACTTTGTGTGAGGCACTTTACACAATAACAGTATAGTAAAAGTACTTCTAAATCAAAAGTATGAGAACAAACATTTCTTCTAATGTCTACGCACTGAACACAGTCATAGGACAAAATAATAATAACTGTGATAGCAGTATGCTACAAATTCTTGTCCAGTTGGCTTGGCATGTCTCATCGGTTGAGAGTAGGATAAATAAGTGGGAGAAAAAAAATGTATTTGAGTTTGTTAGGTGCCTTCAATTTAACTGTCAGGGTCAAATATTTTAAATAACAGAATGGACAGCATCAATCGTATTTCGATGCGGAATATGGTTATTCTCCCTCATTTCTGTTCAGTGTCTTGCTGGGTCTGGCAGGATTTTAGTTTTCACATAAATCATGGCTTCATCCGGGCTTTGAAACCATTTTTTGGCTCCATTATGTGTGATCCAGAGTCATGCTGGATACAGGAGTCTGTACTTGATGCCATCCTGTCCACGGAGTAGTCTCCTCACCTCGTTGAAGGCGGATCTGGCCTGTACAACACTCAAGAGGATAATCTGGGAATATGAGGATCTCGGTCCCATTGAAACGTAGCGGTCCGGATTCCCTGGCATGGTGGAGGATGTCAGCACAGTCCTGGTAGTAATGGAGTTTCACCACGATGACTTGGGGTTTGCTGTCTCGGTTTCGTGTCTGTAGAACTCTGAGATCTGTCAGTCAGGATCTCTTTATCCATTTTTAGCGCTTCTCTCAGTAGTTTGGAACCTGTTGCCGGTGTGCTTGAGCCTGGAGTCTTGGGGACATTAAGTATTCGAATATTGGAGTGCCTCATCCTTCCTTCCATATCTAGGCATTTCTCCTATAAGTTTTTAACTTCTTTTTCATTGGTTTCCCACTTGAGTTTGCAGTAAGGTTACATTGACTGAGTATGATGAGAGCGCGTGTTCCGTGTTTGACGTTGTTGTTTTCATCGTCTCCACTTTGGAGCGGATAGCCATGATGTTGCTAGCTAGCTCCGCTTTGACTGCCTTTAACTCAGGTTTGATGGTTTCAAACTCTTCTGCCAGGGCGGTTTTTAGTTCAGACCTGAACAGCGCTGCAATATCATATATATAATATATGCAAGGATTTCAGCTTTCAAGTCCGCGGTGTCCGTTTGGTCATTAGGCGGAGGGGTGCTACTTCACGATGGTGAGCTCGAGGCTTTGGGCCCAGCTGTAGAGGCGCCGCCGGTGTATTTGTGTTTTTGCAGATTGTTCGCCATTGGCACAACTAACTCACACTCCACATAAGAGGTAACAACGATAAAGTCTTAACTTTGTTTCATAACTTTTTGTTGTTGTAAAGTGCCTGAAAAGGATTTTAAACTTAAATTTCAGCAGAGCATCTTGTCTAAGCCAGGGGTTAACCTTTTTGACCTCGGGGCCCAAATTTTCCAGAAAAAAGTGGCCCGCGGCCCATTTAAATATTAACAATGTATTCATTTAATAAACTGATCTCACGCCTGGTTTGATTTGTGTTCTATGACTAAATCAAATCCACTTAAAGCTTAACAAGTTAAAACCTTGTCATAAAAGGCATGATACAATGTGATCATCCCATTTATTTATTATCCGTATGTAAACCTGCACATACAAGATGCCACAGTCGTCAATTCATGGAACAAATCAAGCTGCTACAAGAATATAAATTAAAAGTGTAAATAAAGTGCAAATGAAAAAATATAGCCTTTTAATCTGTGAATGAATTTGATTCATTTTTCATTCATTCATTTTTGCCTGGCAGAACAATAATATTCATAACAGTCCAAGCTACAACTTCCTTTTTATATTCATCTCTTCCAAACAGGCCATAACAATTCATGAAAGATATCAAGCTGCTACAAGAACAAATTTAAAGGCTCAAGTAAGGCTTATTAACACAAAAATAGACTAAAATAGATTAATAATAGAAGTTTCAAATTAAATAAACTTTAAATAAATTTTAAATAAAGTGCAAATGAAAATATAGGTTTATTACCTGTGAATGAATTTGATTATTTTTTTCATTCATTCATTTTTGCATGGCATGCTATATGTCTGAGGCAATGTCCATGATACGGTAACTCACTGTATCGTTTCAGAGTGGGATGGTTAGCAGCCTCTCTGATCATCTCACGGCACATTTCCACAGCGGCAGGCAGCCGCTCTGCGATGGTGAATGCCTACTCTGTGCCACACGTCTGGCTACCAGGTAGCTGGCTTTCAAAGCACATTTAGAGTTACCAGTCACTGACACGACAGACTGTTTCTGCATCTGTAGCCCATGTTCTTTTCTCTTGAAAGATTCCACCAGTTTTCCCACAAGCGTTGGATGCTTTGTTTCTAAGTGGCGCTTTAATTTTGAAGGCTTCAGGGCTTCTTTGATAGTGTTAGCCCACACTCCACACACCAGGCTTTGGCTCTGCCTCATTTCCTCCATTCACAAAGCCATACCTAATGAAGTCAGGATTGTACTTGTGCAAAATTTTACCCTCTTGAGCAGGTTTACCATCATCTTCGCTGTCATTTTTTTCTTTTTTAAAAACTTTTCCATAACTTTCTCTTGGGGTTAGCGGTTGGCTGAGTGTCTTCTTCTGTTTACATTGGAGCTTGTAAACAACTTGACTTACGCATTACTACCACCAATTGGTGGGAAGCTGTATTGCACCAGGGACGTCGGTATAAACAGTAATATCTGGTGTCTCTAATTACCGTCCTGTGGCCTTCGCGGCCCACACGTGTTAAACTGAAAGTTTTTTGTGGCTCTCTAGGTGGTGCTCGCGGCCCACACTTGGGCCGCAGCCCTATGGTTAAGAATCACTGGTCTAAGCTGCCTACTCCATCGCCTGGTTGCTAGCACCCCCTAAATCATTTTTAATGAACAAACTGCTAATAAATACCGCAAGATACCGCAACATTTCCTTGCGGATTGGATCCAGCATCTGTCAAAAATAGACTTGTTGTGTTTCATTAATGAACCAAATCTGACAAGCCGGGTTCATTCCGCAGTGGTCAGGACCAGGTGGGGATTAGAAAATTGACGAGAATGGGGAACTACTTGCTGCGGAGACCCAATTGCATCCATAATGAACTGTATTTTGGCTCCCTTCCTGTTCACCCTTTATACTGCGGACTTCTCACACAACACAACACGCTGCCATCTACAGAAGTTGTCTGACGACTCTGCGATCGTTGGCCTCATCTCCAACGGAGATGAAGCTGAGTACAGAGGGCTTATCTAGGACTTTGTGGACTGGTGCCATCGGAAATGCCTCCAGATCAACGCGAGGAAAACTAAGGAGCTGGTGGTGGACTGCCGCAGGCAAGGACAATCCCTCACAGCACCAGTAAACATCCAGGGAACAGACATTGAGATGGTGACATCCTACAAGTACCTGGGTGTTCATCTGAACAATAAACTAGACTGGTCACACAATACTGACGCACTCTACAAGAAGGGACAGCGCAGGCTGTTCCTACTGAGGAGACTCAGGTCTTTTGGTGTACAAGAGGCGCTGCTGAAGACATTCTATGACACGGTGGTGGCATCAGCCATCACTTTTGGTCTGCTGGGGCAGTGGCATTACAGCAGCCGATAGGAAGAGACTGAACAAACTGATCAAGAAAGCTAGCTCTGTCCTGGGGCAGCGCCTTGACCCAGTGGAGGAGATGGGAGAGAGAAGGATGGTGGCTAAACTGTCATCTCTGCTGGAGTCCGAGTTCCACCCTATGCAGGACACACTGAATGCACTAAGGAGCTCATTTAGCAGCAGACTACATCATCCTAGGTGCACAACCGAGAGGTTTCGCAGGTCCTTCCTACCAACGGCTGTCAGACTGTATAACCTAAGCAGGGCTGCTCGCAGAGATAGCAAAAAGACGTGACGACCTAATAGTATTGAATGCAAAAGACGCAATAGACTTACACAATGGTCCCCTCCGGTATACAACTAGGAAAATACCGGTAGCTATGGAGGGTGATAATATGTATGGGTACATAATCATACCATGTAGGATAACTAAGTAGACGGTTATGCTGTTTCATTCCATCTAGCTGCAATGCTCCGCACTGTGTGTGTTTATATTTTTACATATTTATTCCATCTAGCTATGGTGCTCCGCACTGTGTGTGTTTATATATTTACATATTTATTCCATCTAGCTACGGTGCTCCACACTGTGTGTGTTTATGTGTTTGCATATTTGTTCCATCTAGCTACAATGCTCCGCACTGTGTGTGTTTATATATTTGCATGTTTGTTCCATCTAGCTGCAATGCTCCGCACTGTGTGTGTTTATATAGTCATATATTTATTCCATCTTGCTACAACACTCCACACTGTGTGTGTGTTTATATATTCACATATTTATTCCATCTAGCTACAATGCTCCGCACTGTGTGTATTTAAATGTTCATATATTTAGTCCATCTAGCTACAATGCTCCGCACTGTGTGTTTATATATCTATATATTTATTCCATCTAGCTGCAATGCTCTGCATCGTGTGTCTATATATTTATGTTTATATGTACATATGTATACTCGCTGTTCTTGTTTTTTTTTCTTGCCTTCTGATTGTTGCTCTGAGTGTTGCTATCCCTGTGCTGTTGCAATCCTGGAATTTCCCCATTGTGGGACTAATAAAGGCTTATCTTATCTCATCGTATCTTATCTTATCTTATCTTATCAGGAGTCAGTGTAAAATCCAGGGTTAGAGTCGGAGTTCTTGCAAATGGCGCAGTAGCGACACTCAGGTGAAGCTCGGAATTGCAGCGTTGAAACAGTTGATACCCAAGAAGGAGCACAGTGCTGTTTGTCCATTCTGAGCTACTGTAGAAACATGGCGGCACAAAATGGTGGCCCTCATGGAGGTGTGGGTCTAGCACCATGTAGACATAAACGCCTTATTCTGCAGTAACAAAATCAAACTGATTTTTATATTGTTTATGATTATACACCACAGAAAACATGTTTATAGATGGTTATCTTAATTTTTGCCCAAAGATCCAAAATTCTACACACTGTACCTTTAAATGACTTCTGTTGTGATCTGGTGCTATATAGAAAATAAAAATTTAATTAACTTCATGTTCATAGCCGTTGGGGGGACAGGACGCCCCCTAATATAATTGTAGGGGAAACACTGATACTGTATCATTTCAGAAAAAAAAACAGTATTGCAATACCTAAATAAAAGTATTGATAAATATTTCAAATAAAAATTCAGTTTCCTTTTTTTGTACCAGAGTGACAAATGATATAAATGCTCATTGTCTGGTCAGAACAAGGGAGTAACTCATGAGATCCAGTCAGGAGTTGAACAAGACGGAGATCGGGATGGGAAATCGCATATGAAAATCGCATATGAAATTGGAATACCTAGTGTATCACAAGATTGTGATTAAAATCACATTGCAACCCAAGTATTTCCGTCAGGCATTAGTGTTCAGCAGTCTAATGGCAGAGGGGAAGAAGCTGTTTATGTGACGGGAGGTTTTAGTCTGGATGGACCGAAGTCTTCTACCAGAGGGGAGGGGGGCAAACAGTACATGACCAGGGTGTGAGGGATCGGCTATGATCCGGCCAGCACGCCTCCGGGTCCTGGAGATGTACAGATCCTGGAGAGATGGGAGCTTGCAGCCGATCACCTTCTCAGCAGTGACGGTCCGTCAGGAAGTACTTCCTGACGGACCGGAGGCAGCATGTGCGGCTGGGAAAGACTGTCTCAGACTATACTAGCATCAGCACCGGATCACCCCAGGGCTGTGTATTTTCCCCCCTACTCTTCTCCCTTTACACCAACTCCTGCACCTCCAGCCACCAGTCTGTCAAGTTGATCAAGTTTGCGGACGACACCACCCTCATCGGGCTCATCTCCAACGGCGACGAGTCCGCCTACAGGAGAGAGGTGGCCCAGCTGGCGTCCTGGTGCAGCAATAACAACCTGCAGCTGAACGCTCTGAAGACAGTGGAGATGATTGTAGACTTCAGGAAAGTCACTACTCCTCTGCCCCCCCTCACCCTCTCAGGCTCTCCCATCACCACTGCTGATTCTTTCCGCTTCCTAGGCACTACCATCACCAGGGACCTCAAATGGGAGCTGACCATCAGCTCACTCATCAAAAAAGCCCAGCAGAGGATGTTCTTCCTGCGGCAGCTGAGGAAGCTCAAGCTACCCACCAAGATGTTAGTGCAGTTCTACACAGCCATCATCGAGTCCATCCTCACCACCTCCATAACCGTGTGGTACGCAGGAGCCACTGCCAGGGACAGACTAAGGCTGCAGCGCGTCGTGCGCACTGCTGAGAAGGTGATCGGCTGCAAGCTCCCATCTCTCCAGGATCTGTACATCTCCAGGACCCGGAGGCGTGCTGGCCGGATCATAGCCGATCCCTCACACCCTGGTCATGTACTGTTTGCCCCCCTCCCCTCTGGTAGAAGACTTCGGTCCATCCAGACTAAAACCTCCCGTCACATAAACAGCTTCTTCCCCTCTGCCATTAGACTGCTGAACACTAAGTGACTCTCGTGCACCATGTACAGCAGCTCAACCAGACTCATGTCAATCATCACTGTTTTCTTCCTGCATTACCGACTGCACTATATAGTTCTCCACAGTATCTGCTGCTGGCTAATATATATTTTAACTGTTGACCAGTATCACTTAATCTTATCCTACACTTTATTACATGTATAGTTTATTTCTCTTATCTTATCATGTTTAATGTTGCAGCATTGTACCGAGACAAATTCCTAGTTTGTGTACTACATGAACAATGGCAATAAACCTGATTCTGATTCTGATTCTGAAGTATTTGGATAATATCATACCATGGCGCTTCTGGTGATTCCCACCACTAGTAGATTAATCTTTGATCAAAAAACAAAGATGACACAAACCTGGTGTGAGCCAAATTTGCACTTTTTCCAGTAGGAGATCATACTTGTTTGGGGGGAAAACTGTAATATTAGAAATAATTCTTTGCCTTCAATCAGTTAATTTTTTAAATAAAAGGGATGTTTTTGTCAGGCTCTGTGTGCGTGAACCCTGGAAAAGAAAGAACAAATGGGTCTTTCCTCTTAGGTTCAGGTTACTTTATTTGTACCCGTAGGTAGATTTGTTTTGCAGTTAGGTGACATCCTTTTAGACACATATTTACAAACCACAATTACATTCAACATGAACACAAACACAGGCACACATGAAGCTGACTATAAACACGATAAAAGTACTCAAGGCTCCACCAATCAGGACATAAGACAAAGAGATAAGAGAAAAAACAGAGATAAGAGAGAAGGGTCATATTAAAAAAGTTGAAAACTAAGTCAAAGAGATTAAAAACTCAAAAGTCTAAAACCCAATAAAAGATTTAAAAGCCAAATAAAAAACCTACAAAAATAAATAAATATAAAATAAAATTCATAAATAGATAGCTAAATTATGTGCAATATATTGCTACATCTTGTTTAATTCTTTGACAGCAGCAGGAACAAAGCTGTTTTTGTAGCGCTGGGTTTTACATTTTGGGACAACAAACCTCCGTCTGGAGGGAAGAAGCTGAAAGTGGCAGTGCAAAAATCTATTAAAGATGATCTCTTACAAATCATCATGTTGTTATCAGAGACAATACTGCAGTCCTACAGTGATGTCTCTGAGGGGAGAAAAATTCTACCATCAGAGCCGAGTGTATTTCACTTCACTTTGAACTGAGTAGGCTTGCTTGTTTTAAATGGACACACTGATGGATTTTTGCTTTCTGCGGGTCAGGTCAGACGCACTCCAGCACTGTAATCAAAAGCACCTTTGTTATGCCATGAAAAATTAACACAGAATCAATATCGTAAGCACCGTTTCTCATCCTCAGCCAAGATAACAGGCGGCCATTTCAGAGGCTGCCTCTTACTTGGCGTACCCCAGGGAGTCCTAGTATTGATCCCATCTAGGTCAGACGCTGTTGTCTGGACACATCAATACTGCCAGCAGAGTGTGAGCTGAACAATTAAGTAATACACAAGTTGTTTTTTTTATGTTTTTGATTCATTTTCTTGTTTTGATTTAGCTTATCTCAAATACAGGCATTTCTTTTGTTTAAACTAACACTGGTTCTCTTAGTCACATCCAAATTCACAGTGCACCCAGTTAAATAATTTAATTAAATGAAATTGGTGTAGTTTGAATTAGTTTGATAATTTGTGGTGTTTTCCTCTAGTCTAGTTCTTTTTCATGCAAAGAAAAAATCCAAGACTACCAAAATGCATCACTTCAATCCGCGTAAGAACATCCTCTCCACTTATTGATCACGTCAGCCATGAGAGCAAGAAACATAAATACAGGAATGTGTTTTCTTTACCACTCTGACTGAAATCTGAACCCATCAGAATCTGTGCATGTAATATTTCACATTGTCCACAAATAGATAGATTTCTAAATTAATATGATAGAGGACAAAGCTCCCCAAAATAGTTTGAATCAGTTGTGCAAGTACAGTGCTAAAGTAGCCCATTGTAATTACCACAGATTTCGGTGTAACAGCAGTGCCCCATTTTTGATTAAGAGCATCTTGCATCTTAATATACTTCTGCCCAATTTTTTTTTAACCTCCACCAAGGGAGGAGGTAATGTTTTCAGTGGTGTTTGTTGGTTTGTCTGTTACCAACATAAATCAAAAAGTGATGAATAGATTTTTATGAAATTTTCAGGAGAGGTGGATAGCATGGGGAACGGATGATTAGATTTTGGTGATGATCTGAGAGTGCGTACCTCCACCAAGAGCTACAGTGGTGTGAATAAGTGTTTGCCCCCTTCCTGATTTCTCATTTTTCTGTATGTTGCACTTAAATGTTTCAGATCATCAAACAAATTTAAATATTAGACAAAGATAACACAAGTAAACACAAAATGTAGTTTTTAAACGAAGGTGTTTATTACTAAGGGGAAAAAAAATCCAAACCTACATGGCCCTGTGTGGAAAAAGTGATTGCCAGTAAAACAGTAAAGTTAAAACATAAATTAACTGTGGTTTATCACACCTTTGTAAAGCTGAGTTCAGTTTCTCTAGCTACACCCAAGCCTGATTACTGCCACACCTGTTCTCAATCATGAAATCACTTAAATAGGACCTGCCTGACAAAGTGAAGTAGACCAAAAGATCCTCAAAAGCTAGACATCATGCTGTGATCCATAGAAATTCAGGAACAAATGAGAGACAACGTAATTGAGATCTATCAGTCTGGAAAAGGTTATAAAACCATTTCTAAAGCTTGGGAATCCAGCAAACCACAGTGAGAGCCATTATCCACAAATGGCGAAAACATGGAACGGTAGTGAACCTTCCCAGGAGTGGTCGGCTGACCAAAATTACCCCAAGAGCACATTGATGACTCATCCAAGAGGTCACAAAAGACCCCACAACAACATCCAAAGAACTGCAGGCCTCACTTGCCTCAGTTAAGGTCAGTGTTCATGATTCCCCCATAAGAAAGAGACTGAGCAAAAATGGGATGCATGGCAGAGTTCCGAGACGAAAACCACCGCTGAGCAAAAAGAAGATAAAGGCTCGTCTCAGTTTTGCCAGAAAATATCTTGATGATCCCCAAGACTTTTGGGAAAATACTGTGTGGACTGACAAGACAAAAGTTGAACTTTTTGGAAGATGTGTGTCCCATTACATCTGGCATAAAAGTAACACAGCATTTCAGAAAAGGAATATCATACCAACAGTAAAATATGGTGGTGGTAGTGTGATTGTCTGGGGCTGTTTTACTGCTTCAGGACCTTGAACACTTGCTGTGGTAAAAGGAACCTTGAATTCTGCTGTCTACCAAAAAATCCTGAAGGAGAATATCCGGCCATCTGTTGGTGACCTCAAGCTGAAGCGCACTTGGGTTCTGCAGCAAGACAATGATCCAAAACATACCAGCAAGTCCACCTCTGAATGACTTAAGAAAAACAAAATGAAGACTTTGGAGTGTCCTAGTCAAAGTCCTGACATGAATACAATTGAGATACTGTGGTGTGGCCTTAAAAAGGTGGTTCATGCTCAAAAACCGTCCGGTGTGGCTGAATTGCAACAATTCTGCAAAGATGAGTGGGCCAAAATTCCTCCACAGCACTGTAAAAGACTCATTGCTACTTATCACAAATGCTTGATTGCAGTTGTTGCTGCTAAGGGTGGCCCAACCAGTTATTTGGTTTAGGGTGCAATCACTTTTTCACACAGGTCCATGTAGGTTTGGATTTTTTTTCCCCTTAAGAATAAACACCTTCATTTAAAATCTGCATTTTGTGTTGACTGTGTCTTGATCCTCCATGGCACATGATTGAACACCCCTGACATAGGGATTACGAATCTCTGATCGGGTTCTTAAATCCAACCTCAGCTTGTCCATTTTTTTCAGCCATTCCCGCTGTAAAACGGTTGAGCTGATGCGGATAGCCGTTGTGGCTAACAGCAATTTAGCTTCATGGCATTCCCTGCTAGTTTAAGTGCACTTCGCCTCCTTTTTTCTTGGTGTCTTTAGATGAAGTAGTCAATCATCACATACTACACTACTCACAAATAGGTATATGCAGCTTTTGGGTGAAATTTCAGGATGCACCTGCAATGCACTATAACCTTCATAGATGAACTTAATTTGGCCTTCTCTAGCCTTTTGAATGCACATTTCCAACTGTTCAATGTTGTAATACTTTTTACATAACTTGCTATTCTCTAACAAGGTGCTTAATGGCAAAATTCACAACAGATGTTTGAGCCATAAATTGACCAATACATTTTCTGGTTCAGTTAGAATTGGTATTTAAACAGTACTCTTCATCATGCTGTTCACATTTTGACATCTTGAGACCAAGACAACACCTAACAATTGATCAACAGTACCTCGCCACTGCGAGGCTTCAAACAGGATGTTCTCAGAGGGGAGTGGCCACTGAGCTTAGTGTCAGAGTGTCATCAGTAGGCTGCAACAGGGCTACAGAGAGACTGGAAGAGTCACAGAAAGACATCGAAGTGAACATCCTTTTGTCACATCCCATCCTAATGACTGCTTCATTGTGAACAGTGCCTTGCGGAACTGCATGATGAATGCCACTCAACTTCAGGCACATTTAAGGGAAGTAAGATAAGATAAGATAAGCCTTTATTAGTCCCACAGTGGGGAAATTCCAGGATTGCAACAGCACAGGGATAGCAACACTCAGAGCAACAATCAGAAGGCAAGAAAAAACATCTAGTAAACATATGTCCATATTACTATAAATGTATATATATAGACACACAGTGCAGAGCATTATGGTTGGTTGGTGAATGTGCAGCAGAAAGTCTAAGTTCTCTCTCCGCGGATGCGGCGGGCCAGCTGGAAGTCTTTGGGCATGATGGTGACCCCCTTAGCGAAGAAGAGACCACCAGGTGGGCCTCGCTGGTCTCCTGCAGAGCCATGACGGCGAAGTAAGACAGTGTTTCCTCTGGCTTAAAGGCCTTGGTGCGGTGGCAACATATTTTTCCGGGGGGGCGGGGTGGTGGCAGAAAACACATGACTCGATTGTAACCAGAATATGTTAATTTTACACTATTTCTTTCTTTTTTTAAATTTTGCACAGTAATATTGCATAATGGAACTTACCATTTGAAGTATTCTACAACCAAGGCTTGAATGTTGGCATATTGGGCCACTTGGGGTCCCACTCAGATGTCCTGTGTTTGGACTTTTTACTGGTGTCATCCTTCTCTCCTCTCTCTGCCCTCACCTCTCCTGGACCCTCTTACTTGAACACTTTCCTCTCCTTGGCTCCGTTCTTCTGTCTCATCTTTCCTCTCTGAGCTTTGTCTAATTCAGGTTCTCTCTCTGTCTATGGTGGTATACAAACAGGTTAGAAAATACCAAGTGTCATGTTTTGTCCTGCAGGATTTTTTTTCATGGTTTACATAAATAACAAAAATGTGTATTTTTTGTATTTTTATTCTAATATTTCTTTTTTCATTGACAAAGAGTAGGAAAGGAAAGGGGAAAAAATTAATAATAGTAATTTACTCATGCCTTCTTCTTCTTTTAGATTTGATTGGCGGTTGGCAGCCAGCTTACAGGTGCATTACCGCCACTGACTTGATTATCATCACTCTGTATCTTTGTGTAAGGAGTTCTTATAAGGAGTTCTGAACAACTCATGTGTGAAAAAATTATAAGTCCTTGGAGTCGCTTTTTCTTCTTCCTCTCCTAGACCCACTCCACATCATCATTCTATATATCTTGGCCGTGGCCAAGATACTTAAATTATATGATCAGAGGTGGGTGTAGTAGCCAGAAATTCTACTTGTGTAAAAGCAGTGCTATGAAATTAATAATCAAAAATAGACAACCAAATTTTTCTATTTGAGTTAAGGGTACAAAGAGCACCTACTTAAAAACTTGAGTAATGACTTCAGTCTTGAAGGTTTGACTTCAGTCTTGAAGGTTTGAGGTTTTTCTCCAAAATTTATAACAACTTTCTTATAGTTTTCTACTTTTCTCTGTAAATTAATCTAAATTTGCAACCATTTTCCTCAAATTTGTAATTTTCTCTTGTAAAATTATGACTTTCCTTGTACATTTGAGGCTATTCTAAAATTTGTGGATTATTTTATGGCTCATTTTTATCGTTTTTTAATCCAATCCAACTTTATAAAACTCTTTAAAAATGACAGTTGACACAAAGTGCTATACATCAACAAGAAATAAAATATAAAAACAGTAAAATACAGCTAAAGTACAAAATGACACACAATCAAATCAAACCAACCTTTATTGTCATGTTGCTGTACATACTACTGTAGTGCAGGCAAGATGAAATTGTGTTTCTCTCGGCATCCATATAAGTAAAAAGAACATAATTTAAGACACACACACCCTCACCCCCCACCCCAACACAGCCATTCACACATCCCTGAGACATACTTGAAAACTAACTAGAACTATAATATACAAATAATATACAGTACATAATGTCCATAAGGTGCAGTAGTATGTATGAAAGATTCCGGATCAACTATTCAGCATCCTAACAGCTTGTGGAAGGAAGCTGTTAATCAGTCTGGTGGTTCTGCCTCTGATGCTCCAGAAGCGTTTGCCAGATGGCAGAAGTTCAAAGTGTTTATGCAGAGGATGAGAGTGGTCCTTGACAATGTTCAGTGCCCTGCTCCTACAACGGTTCTGAAAAAGTTCTTGGATAGAGGGGAGGGAAACTCCAGTTACCCTCTCAGCTCCCTTAACTATCCTCTGCAGGGCTTTTTTGTCTGACATACTGCAGCTGGAGTACCATGTTGCAATGCAGTACGTCAGAACACTCTCCACCACACCTCTGTAGAAGGTCCTGAGGATGCAGATGGGGAGAGAGGCCTGTTTGAGTTTCCTCAAGAAGTGCAGTCTCTGCTGGGCCCGCTTCCTGATCCCCAAGGAATTCTTGCTCCAGGTCAGGTCCTGCGAGATCTGCATTCCAAGGAACTTGATGTTCTCCACTCTCTCCACCAAACGGCCGCCGATGCTGAGGGGGACGTGTTCAGGCTGTGACCGCCGGAAGTCGATAATCATCCCCTTTGTTTTGTCCACGTTGAGCACCAGATTGTTCTCCCTGCACCAGCCCTCCAGGTCTCTCACTTCTTCCCTGTACATTGATTCCTCATCCCTCTGAATAAGTCCCATCACTGTGGTGTCATCTGCAAACTTAATAATCTGGTTCCCCTCGTGTCTGGATACATAGTCATGTGTTAGAAGTGTAAACAACAGTGGACTGAGTACGCAGCCTTGAGGGGATCCAGTGCTCAGCGTGATAGTTGGAGATGTTATTTCCAACACGGACAGACTGAGGTCTCTCAGTCAGGAAGTCCAGGATCCAGAGTCATGTGGCGGTGTTCAGACCGAGAAGGAGTAATTTCTCCATCAGTCTCTGGGGAATAATGGTGTTGAATGCTGAACTGAAATCAATGTACAGGAGTCTGGTGTACGTGTCTTTCTGATCCAGGTGGGTGATGACAGAGTGCAGGGTGGTGACTATAGCATCCTCCGTGGAGCGGTTTGTACGATATGCAAACTGGAGCGGGTCATGTGATGCAGGGAGGCAGGCTGTGATGTGTGGTTTGACAAGCCGTTCAAAACACTTCATCACAATTGGTGTCAGTGCAACAGGATGATAGTCATTCAGACAGGACACAACTGGTTTCTTTGCCACCAGTACTATGGTAGAGGTCTTAAAGCATCTGGGAACGATGGCCTGACTCAGGGAGATGTTATAAATGTCAGTCAGGACATCCGCCAACTCGCTCGCGCAGTCTCAGAGCACACGTCCCGGGATGTTGTCCGGACCTGCAGCTTTACGTGGGTTGACCCTGATTAGGGTCCTCCGTGTGTCCGCTGCATTGATGATGATAGCTGGCCCAACAGATGGTGGAGATGGGCCAGCCCTCCCTCTGATTGTCGGGTTTGATGCTTCAAAACATGCAAAGAAGTCGTTGAGCCTGTCTGGAAGCGAAGCGTCGTCATCATCGACCCCCTGCCTAGACTTATAATCTGTCAGCGCCCGAACTCCCTGCCACATCTGTTTGGTGTTTTTTGTGTCACAGAGGTGTCCCTGGATTTTCTCCGCATAGGCACGCTTCTCCGTCTTAATTCCGTTTGAGAGCGCAGACCTGGCTGAGCGGAGGGCGATCCTGTCCTTCGCTCTGAAGGCTGCATCTCTGGCGGTGAGCAGCGAGCGCACCTCTGCAGTCATCCAGGACTTATAGTTGCATCATCCAGGGCTTATAGTTGCCCTGGATGATGCAACACAAAATAGTGTTGCATCTATAGGCACAAGCAAAACAGCCATACAATAGAGACAATAAGAACAAATAAAACCATTGTCTCAAACTGGGTCAAAAGCCAGAGAATAAAAATGGGTTTTAAGACGAGTTTTTAAACTGGACAGTGAAGAGGCCTGTCTGATGGATAAAGGCAGATTATTCCACAATTTAGGAGCAGCAACTTGAGTCGATTCACGTCAAGCAGAAATGATGGTCGCCAACGATGTTGGAGACGTCAAGGAGAGCACTATGCATAAGCAACTGTTGTCACCAGATGAGCCTGTGGTGGTGATGGTGATGGTGGTGGTGTTACAGTCTGGGCAGGGGTGCCTCGTCAATACAGAACTGCCGTACACCTTGTGAATGGTACAGTGACAATCCAATACTACCTGAATAACATCATTAATCCAGTCATTGTGCCCCTGCATGAACAAAACAGGCCAAATTTCATCTTCATGAATAACAGTGCTCCAACCCATTGAGGTAGCATCATTAGGGAATGGCTGCTGGAGGCTGGGGTACCTCAAATGGAGTGGCCTGCACTTTCTTCAGACTTGAATCCCATGGAAAACCTATGGGATCTGCTGAGTTGCCGTGTAGAGGCTCGTAACCCTGCACCCCACACCCTCAATGTCCTGAGGGCCACCCTTCAAGAAGAGTGGAATGCCATACCTCAGCAGACAATAAGTCAACTTGTGAACAGCATGAGATTGTCAATCTGTAATTGATGCTTAAGGGGACTTGACAAGTTATTGAGACATCAACATTTTTTCTTGTGGTATACCCACCACTGCTGTTGGCTTTTTTTGTTTCAATAAATTGTTTGAGATGAGGAAATGACCATTGCATGCTTGTATTTAAATCCCCTACTTTCATTGTATAATATCACTGTAGCGTGAACTTATATATTTTCCATAAATTTCATCCGAAGGCCAAATATCCCTAACTTTTTGTTAGTAGTGTATGTGCACGGACACTACATTTCTTTTCAATGCAAGCCATTTTAATTTTGCCCCTGGGTTCTGTTGCTTCCAAACAGCACTGACTGCACAGCTTCTGGGACATGGAGTCATGTGACAGCACACGTTAAAGGGGCAGGACATGGAACCTCTCATATGCACAAGCACACAACAGGGAGAGGGGGGAGAACGCAAAAAAACAACATGAGCAAGATTACATTGGTTTTACGTCCCAAATGTCCATTTCGGTTTTATTTGGGCCTTGGACTTCTCTGCCAAATCTCCACACCCCCGGCCTCAACTGCTGTGTCCCATCCCAAATGGAGATGCCGCAGACGGTATGAGTGAAGACGAAAGAGAGGTAAATGTGGAAGTATCTGAACGAAGCTAGCCGCTAGCCCACACAGACTTGCGATTCCTTCCCTCATTTTGGCCAATGTATGCTTACTAGACAACAAAATAGACCACATACAGCTCCTGAGATCTACGCAACGTGATGTGCGGAACTGTTGTGTTTTTATCTTTACGGAAACGTGGCTAAATGACAATATCCCGGACTCTGTTTTTCAGTTTGCGGGGCTAACATGCTGTCGTGCTGATCGGGTGTTCAGGGAGGAAGGGAAAACCCGTGGTGGAGGCGTGTGTTTACATCAGTGATGCTTGGTGCCGAGATGCGACTGTTGTACACGACCATTGTTCTCCGTTGGTGGAATTTATGATCAAGTGCCGACCCTTCTACTTACCGAGAGAAATTACATCTATCCTGCTACTCACCGTGTATGTCCCGTCCACCGCCATCGGTGAGAGGAGTAAAGCACTAAATGAATTCTATCAGGCCATCAGTAAGACACAAACAGCACATCCAGATGGAGCGCTCATCTCAGCAGGACACTTCAACCATGCAGATTTTAAGGCCCTCCAACCAAAACTACACCAACATATGGACTTTCCAACAAGAGGAGACAGCTTGCTGGACCTGGTGTACACAACTCACAAGAGAGCATACAGAGCCTTCCCCCTTCCTCACCTGGGTCTCTCTGATCACATCACCATCTTGCTAAGGCCTGTATACAAACCCAGAGTGAAAGCCATCAGATCAACAAAAAAGCAGGCATGTGTGTGGCCAGAGGGAGCCTCTGATGCTCTGAAAGACTGCTTCAGCACTACAGATTGGGACACTTTAAAGCATGCAGCCACTCACAATGAACACACAAACATAGAGGAGTACACTGAGGTTGTTGTAGGTATCATACATAGCCAAATGCACTGATGTCTCTCACTGCAAAACTGTCACTGTTCATGCCAACCAGAAGCCATGGATGTCAGCAGAGGTCTACATGCTCCTGAGGGCTCGGAACACAGCCTTCAGGGCTGGTGACAGTGCAGGACTTAGAACAGCTAGGGCCAACCTGTCCCATGGTATCAAGGAGGCAGAATGACAGTACAGCAAGAAAATATCCGGCCACTTCAGCAACACCAGAGATGCACATTCTCTCTGGCATAGTATACAGACCCTCACCAACTACAGACCTCCATCTCAGATCTGTGCGAGTGACATCACACTGCTTAGCAGCTTAAATGACTTCTTTGGCTGCTTTGAAGCACAAAACAGCACATCATCTCAGAAGATCACCCCTCCCCCAGACGAGCAGACTATAAATCTGGATTCGGTTAGCATGAAGAGGACTCTCTCCAAAATCAACCCGCACAAGACAGCTGGACCAGACAACATACTAGGTTGCGTTCTGACGGATTGTGCGGAGGAGCTCAAGAATGTCCTGGCCAACATCTTCAACATCTTCCTGAGTCAAGCGGCTGTCCCCACGTGTTTCAAAACTGCTACCATAGTACCAGTCCCAAAGAAGCCTGTCCCATCCAACTACAGCGATGACCGGCCTGTAGCACTGACCCCCATCATAATGAAGTGCTTTGAACAGCTGGGCATGCAGAACATCAAGTTCATCCTCCCTCCCTCCCTCCCTCCCTCCCATGACCCATCTCAGTTTGCATACAGGTCAGACGGATCCTCAGAAGATGCCATTGCTGCTGCTCTCCATTCAGACCTTGCCCACCTGGACTCAAAGAACTCCTATGTGCAAATGCTGTTCTTGGACTTCAGTTTAGCATTCAACACAATCATCCACCAGCACCTGATACAAAAACTCAGACACTTGGGACTCAAAACCTCTCTCTGTAACTGGGTGCTAGACTTTCTCACAGGGAGGCCACAGAACATGTGGGCAGACAGCAACACCTCCAAGACCATCACACTGAGCACAAGGACCCCACAAGGGTGCGTGCTCAGTCCGCTGCTCTTCACCCTGCTGACCCATGACTGCGTGCTAGTCTACAGTACCAACCACATCATCAAGTTTGCGGCCGACATGACGGTGGTCGGCCTCATCACAAACAATGAGGAGGCCAATTACAGAAATGAGGTTAACCAATTGGTCCAGTGGTGTAAAGACAGTAATATCTTCCTGAACGGGGGAAAACCCAAGGAGATTGTGGTTGACTTTAGAAGAGGACACACACAGCCTCCCCCTCTGATCATTGATGGAACAGCTGTGGAGAGGGTAAGCAGGACCAAGTTCCTAGGGGTGTACATCTCTGAGGACCTCTCCTGGTCCAACAACACCATATCACTGGCCAAGAAGGCTCAAACTTGGCTCCATTTCCTCCGCAATCTGAGGAGAGCATGAGTCTCACCCCCCCCCCCCCCTTCATGTGCTCATTCTACCGGGATACTATTGAGAACATCCTCACCAGCTGCATCATGGTGTGCTTCGGAAGCTGTGCCACCTCCTGCCAGAAGACACTACAACGCACAGTGAAAGCAGCCAGCATTTATCTTTATTTGCACTATGGGATTGCTGGGTTTTATCTCTCATCTTTATTTGCACTATGGGTAGCATTACTCTACATAGTCTGCTGTTGTTTTCATCCTTTTTCCTTCTTTTCTTATATATTGTGCACACCACTAAGAGAGAGAGAAATGGCATTTCAATTCTCCTGTATGTCTTGTACGTATAGAAGTATTGACAAATACAAATCTTTGAATTTTGGTTAATTGCCCAGTCCTAGGTGTAAATGCATCCTTAGACCATCTCCAGATTATCGCTTGAGTGTTTCATTTCAGTAGATGGGCAGTTTCTTATTGCATTGCTTGATATCTGAAGTTTTTTTTTCCTTTTGTTGTTCATGCACATGTGTGGATGGGTACATTATGTCATATAGTGCTTATGTCTGCACTAATGCACAGTTTTAGCAGTAGCATCAGAGGACACGTGTAGAGCAGCATCTGTCTGTGGATTCTAGGGACACGTGTGTTGGTCATAAAAATGCTGGTTGACCTCAATTGGGGAACCATGGAAACGGGAAGGAGAAGAAGTGTGTACAGATGTAAGTCGAGGGCTTATAAAGTAATACAGGTTATGAAACAAGCTCAGAGACAGCAGTGCCACATTAATGTGGGGAGAATTTGATGAAAGAGTGCCATAAATTTGTTAAAAGTTACCCATTAATGATGTTGAATTTGGGGCAGAGATCGAGAGAGACAGAACATCCTGCCCTATGGGATCTCACAGAGATTGCGCTCTGTGCCTCTCATTATTAAGCAAGTTTGGACAAGCGTCAGTTTTATATGTAGATGTGTTACTTTACCTGATTTTGTTCATGTTGCATGCATCTTATTCAAGATTCAAAGAGATTCAAAGATTTTTATTTGTCAATACTTCTATATGTACAGGACATACAGGAGAATTGAAATGCCGTTTCTCCCTTAGTGGTGTGCACAGTATATAAGAAAAGAAGGAGTAAGTATGAAAAACAACAGCAGTCTATGTACAGCAGTGTTGGGCAAGTTACTAAAAATAGTAACTAATTGCAGTTACTAGTTACTTTTCAAAAGTAATTGAGTTACTTTACCAATTACTGCATGATTAAAGTAGTTACTTGGAAAAGTAAGTTTCACGTTACTTTTAAAGTAGAACTGAACCCACCTTTTTGCACAAAAAGTAGAATAGCGGATTAATTCCTTATTACCTATTGTATTTTTCAACACATAAAAGAAATTTTTAGGCCGTGCGATGGCCAAGCTATAAGCCGATAAACTTTTGCCTCTGGCTGGCAGTGCCAAACAAACCGGAAGTAGTGCAGACGACGCTGCGTGACGTCACAAGTGTGACCCTTAGCAAAACAACAATGGCAGATGATAGCAGTTCCAGCAGTCAAGAAAACCAGAGTTTTCAGAGTGAAGAGGCATTCAGGATCGGTGACGAGACAGAGGAGGATGCAGGAGTGTCAAGTGAACAGGAAGAGAGCGAGGGAGGCATCGAACCGTACAGATTCAAGCCAGAATTGTCGGGGGATTCCGGCACCGACTCAGAGTCAGACCGCAGCAGTGATGGGGAGGAGAGTCGCTTATTGAATACAGAATGGTGAGTCTTTACTTCTCTACTTTGGCATGTTTGGGGTGTCAGGATAAGGAAAATTAAGTCTGGACTGCAGACGATTTTTGTGTTTCAATAACAATAATTCCAGTAGAAAAGGGACAATGCGGTCCGAGGGTGGTGCCAATGGTCTGATGCAATCAGTGCAGTGACCAGCTGGTGACCATGCAATGCATCGCTTCCCGGTCGCTTTTTGTTACTTATTTGTACCCGTAGGTAGATTCGGTTTGCAGTCTGGTGACAAGCCACCCGCTGCCGGTCGCTGCATGCGCGAGCACCCTAAACCTACATGTTTTTGGTATGCGGGAGGAAACCGGAGAAATCCCGGAGAAAACCCATGCAACACGGGGAGAACATGCAAACTCCACACAGCTCACTGTTGGTCGGGGGCTGGGATCGAACCCATGATCTCATGATCCCCGCGATCCCCCGGCCGAGGGTAAACTGTGCTGCCACAGTGCTAAACCACTGCGCCACCGTGCAGCTTTTCCTCCCCCTTTCTTTTCTTTCGTCGCCATGACAGCTTTCCTTGGCCACTGAACAGATCTTCCCAGGTGTTGGAAGTGTTTTGTAGTCGACTATCACGACAAAATGCACCAAAAACAACCAGTGTCGACGTGCTCGCAATGGTAAACATGGAGGACTGGGCCCAATTCGTGACGTCACGCGGAACTCCGGCTGCACTTCCCGATAATCGGCGGATTCGCCGGATTTTTCAGGGCGGGAAATTCAAAATCGCAATTTTCTCCAAGATTCCGGGATTGGTGGAGGGGGTGCCAATGATAAATTATCTTTATAATTGTATGTACTATCACCCAGTGCCGTTCAATGCCGTTCACTTCAGTTCTACTTTAAATGCATACTTAAATCATCTTGAACACACAGCAAGATCGTTTAATTAATGGATTACATTACGGGCTTATTAATGGCAGGCTGAAAACATACAGTTTCAGACAGAACTTTTTCAAGGCTGGTGTTGTTGCAGATATGTCAGTGTGGGACATGAAAGCTGTCCATGTTTATCTTACCTTTATGTTATGGATTCATCCATGTGCAGTGATCCAAAGAAAACGTTCATTGTCCGCAGTTCAAACATCTGCTGTGACAGATACATGATCCAGTCTCTCAAATGGTAAGATGGCACCCACCGATGGCGAATGTCTTTGCTCGTTCTTCTCTCGAATGCCGACTTTTCTCCTTTTTTGCATGGTTGCTGTTCTTTTTACATTGCATAAAAGTCATGCACTGCTAACATACGACCAGCAGACACTACTGAACATCGCCGAGATGAGCAGTCACGCGGAGTTTACTGTCTTCATTCTACCTGACCTGCAATGCATCGTATGTCCACGCAGCGATCAACACCACCCCTAGGAAGGCCCTGAAGCACCGAGCCCGCATGAGCTTTCTGACCTCAAGAGAGTGCGTTGAAGACGGCGGCGGAGAAGAGGCAAGAGAGGTGGGCTACATGCCAGGCTAAAGGCCCGCGCCAGTCGACCACCAATTCCCAGTCTCTTACTGGCGAATGTTCGGTCTTTGGAAAACAAGCTAGACGAATTAAGAGCGAGAATTGATGACCAGTGGGAGATAAGAGAGTGCTGCACCCTAATTTTCTGTGAGACCTGGCTATCGGATAGAATCAGAATTCCGGAGGCCGCCATTCAACTACAGACTCACTCAATACATTGAGCAGACAGAATCGGAGCCTCTGGTAAGACGAAGGGAGGGGGGGAGTGTGTGTTTTTGTAAACAACTCGTGGTGTGGAGATGTACAGACTGTTTACAAGCACTGTTCACCTGATGTGGAGTTTTTACTGTTGAAATGCTGTCCCTATTATCTACAGAGAGAATTTACTGCTGTGATTTTAGCTGCTATTTACATCCGTTCGCAAAGCAACTACACAACACCACTAAACAAACTCCATGAAGTCATCAGCGCAGGAGAGACGAACCATTCCGATGCTGTTTTTATTGTTGCTGGTGACTTTAACCAGTGCAATTTACGGACTGTACTCCCCAAATATTACCAGCATGTGGACATTCCCACCTGTGATAAAAGCACATTGGATCATGTTTACTCCAATATACGTGGCACTTACAGAGTGGCACCCCGCCACCACTTCGGACAGTCAGATCACATCTCACTGTTTATGTACCCAGCCCACGGACAAAAGCTGAAGCAAACAAACCCTGTTATTAAGCAAATTAAGCGCTTGACTCCAGAGGCTGAGAGCACCCTGCAAGACTGTTTTGCCTGCACAGACTGGGTTGTGTTTAAAGCTGCAGCTACCCGAGAGGACTCTTCTGTAAACATACAGGAATATGCTGAATATGTGATTGGGTACATCAGCACATGCGGTGATACCATCGTACCCATCACACAGGTCAGGAAGTTCCCCAACCAGATGCCCCGGATCAACAGTCAGGTATGTCAGATGCTGCGTGCTCGCTCTCTTGCATTTAAATCAGGCAGTGAGGTCGAGTACAAACCTGCAAAGTATGGACTGAGAAAAGCTGTAACAACAGCCAAGAGGCAGTACAGAGAAAAGCTGGATAGCCTCTACTCCACTCCTGACCCGGGATGCGTGTGGCAAGGCCTGCAACACATCACAGACTACAAGAGGACCAACTGCAGCACCACCAGCTCCACAGACAGCCTGCCGGATGATCTCAACATCTTTTACACCCACTTTGAGACCACCAGCTACAGGGCAGAGAAGAGACACACACTCACGCACCCTCCGACCTCCACTAAAAGTCTCACCAGGCTAGGTAAACAAAACATTGAAGAATATCAACCCCTGCAAGGCAGCAGGACCAGACAACATACCTGGGCGGGCCCTCAGAGCATGTGCTGCCGAGCTGACTGACGTCCTCACATCAATCTTCAACCTCTCCTTCAACCAGAACATAGTCCCCTCCTGCTTCAAAATGACAACCATTATCCCCCTCCCCAAAAGGAGCCCACCGACCTGTCTGAATGATTACAGACTGCTAGCACTCGCTCCAGTCATCATGAAGTGCTTCGAGAGAGTGGTGCTGCCCCTCATTCAGGACAGCATGGCGGGCACCCTGGACCCCCTGCCGTACGTCTACTGGTCCAACAGGTCCACCTCAGATGCCATTGCTGCAGCACTCCATTATTCTCTCTCCCACCTGGAAGATAAAGACTCCTACATTAGGATTTTATTTATTTTTTTTTTTTTTGTTACTTATTTGTACCCGTAGGTAGACTTGGTGCTCTTTGCTAACTGCAGCTCCACCTTCAGCATGGTCATCCCCCACAAACTCACTGACAAATTGTCTTCACTTGGCGTGCACCCCACCCTCTGTGACTGGCTACTGGACTTTCTAACTGGCAGGCCCCAGTCTGTCAGAAAGGGTAACAGGACCTCAGCCAGCATCATCACAAACACAGGTGTCCCACAGGGTTGTGTTCTCAGCTCCATCCTCTTCAGCAGGGGTGCCCATACTTTTTTGGCTTGTGAGCTACTTTTAAAATGACCAGGTCAAAATGGTCTACCTACATTTAAAAAGTGTCAACTGCGTGAACCCTTATGGCACAATACAATTCAATACATTTATGATCATTACCTTACTCTGACGACTTGCACTGGATAGAATCAGCCAGGGTTGCATAGTTCGGGCAGTAGCTGCTGGAGTATGCTTAATAATGCAGTGACTCACCCGGAACAATGCTTCAGTGGCTGCCTTTGCCTTTGAATTCAGCTATGTGAAAACTGACTGCTGTCCGATTAACTGAGATTTCAGTTCCTTCACCTTTCTTTTTCTCAGCTCACTTTTCGGAGGGAAGTTAGTGTCGTAGTTTTTATGAACGGTTTGAAAGTGCCTCTCCACATTTTCCTTCTTTGGAAATGCAACGATAGATTGACAGATCAGACAAATACACTTAGAAAATGACATTGTGGAAAAAAAAATCTTCCTCTCATTCCGCATAGAAGTGGTAAGTTTTTGTCTTCTTACTGGGTTCAGCTCCCCCACTCATTTTTAAAATCCCTTCTTTAGTTTATAGAAATTGTAAGCGCTAACACGGTCACAACTCGCTGGAGTTTAGCAGTAGCTAGCTAGCCTGTTTGACTGTGTATGCAGGGTGACCTATGACGCATAGAGGACAGGACCTCTCCTGATTGGCTGCCCTGTACATCAGTCAAATGGTAAATGCCAATAAGAGGACAGATGGGAGGATAGGCGATAGAATTAAAAACTTCTTGTTAATGTCACACGATCTACCCGCAGTGCCTTTGCGATCTACCAGTCGATCGCGATCAACATATTGAGCACCCCTTCTCTACAGCCTCTTCACCCCTGACTGTGTTGCCTCCCACAAGGACAATATCATTCTAAAGTTTGCGGATGACACAGCAGTGATAGGACGCATCACTGGTGATGACGAAGCATCCTACAGGAGGGAGGTGGCCAACCTGGTGTCATGGTGTGAGGACAACAACCTCACCCTCAACACAGACAAGACAAAGGAGATGATGGTGGACATGAGGAAAGGGAGGAGGAGACCCCATCGGCCGCTGTTCATCCGGAATCTTGAGGTGGAGAGAGTGAGCAGTTTTAAATACCTGGGCATCCACATCAACGAGGACCTTAAGTGGACACACAACACCACAGAGCTGGTTAAGAGAGCTCAACAGCGGCTGTACTTCCTGAGGAGGCTGAAGAAGTTTGGCATGTCCTCCAGGATCCTCAACAGTTTCTACAGCTGTATCATCGAGAGCATCCTGACCGACTGCATCACTGCGTGGTACGGCAGCACCACTGCCCTGGACCGCAAACGCCTGCAGAGAGTGGTGAAACAAAAAAACTCCACTCCCTTCTTTGCAGAGCACCTACCACCGCAGAGTCCAAAGGAGAGCTGACGCCATCCGCCGGGACCCCCACCCACCCCCAGCACAGACTGTTCACACTTCTACCCTCAGGCCGGAGTTACAGAAGTGTGAAATGGAGGTCAACCAGACTGAAAAACTCCTTCTTTCACACTGCCATCAGACTCCTGAACAAATAACTCCCAAAAATCCGCAACACAGCTTTGCATATAAGAACTCACACACTGGATGCTAAATTTGCACATTGCTCACCTGTACAGTGTATATCGTCTCACCCGTCTGATGTCCATATTATCTCTGCTGCTAATTATCATTTCTGCTGCTATTTATCTTGTACAGTCTACTGGTACTACCGTTACAGAGAAATAAGCACCGGGTGCTAATCGGTAATTTATAATTACTAGTGCATACCTGTGCATACCCGTGCATGCCCATAGAAAGCCAAGTGTAAGCAAGCATTTCTGCATGCCCGTAGAAAGTTACTGTTACCATGGCAACAGTAACCATGGTGAAACCTGCCTTTGCTCTTTGACGTTACCACTGATTCAGTGATGCCTGCCTTTGATCTGTGATGCCTGCCTTTGATTGTTTTTATCTAATCTTCAAAGTATATGAACCAGAAAATCAATAAAATGTAACCAACAGTGATCTGTGTGGAGTTTGCATGTTCTCCCCGTGTCTGCGTGGGTTTACTCCGGGATTTCTCCGGTTTCCTCCCACATGCCAAAAACATGGAAGTTAGGTTAATTGGCATCAAACTGGGGATTCTAAATTGTCCTTAGGTATGAATGTGAGAGTGAATGGTTGTCTGTCTCTCTGTGTTGGCCCTGTGATGGACTGGCGATCTGTCCAGGATGTACCCTGCCTCTCGCCCAAAGACGCTGGAATAGGCTCCAGCACCCCCGCGACCTGAAAAGGATTAAGCGGAAGAAGATGGATGGATGGATGGATGGATGTAAAAAAAAAACCATGTACTCGTCTTACCTGTTGGAGGGAGGGGGCTTGCTCGCCCACGTGGCAGGTTTGTTTTCGTCCATCATGGTCGATGTTTTGCGTTTGCTCAGTCATTTACTCTCTCAACCACATCTACAAACTCTTATGATTATCCCACATAAATTTCGTTTGTATTACATGGCTATTTTTCCTGTTTGATGCATTTTTCCTTTGACAGTCCATGACGACATGAGCGCCACCATCTTGGTGCTGGTAGCTCAGTTTTTTGCCCATCGTGGTCGTAGTTTCATGTTTGGTCGGTGATTTACACCCTTTATCACATCTACAAACTCTTATGATTATCCCACATGAATTTCGTTTGTATTACCTGGCTATTTTTCCCGTTTCGTGCAGTTTGAGTCAGAATCGCTGCCGCCATGACTGATCGTGGCGGCGTCCACATTGGTGTGTGAGCTCAAAGCGGAAAAATAATAATAATAATGGGGATTTCTTCATCTTTGCTGTATTCCATGTCAACCATGATTCCTTCGGCGCATGTCTGCCACCTTCTGAACTGTCAGATCAATATAGATCAGTACAAATTCTCAGTATAGCTGGGGGACGTCAATAAGTTGACAGGTGCAGTTGCTGCACTGTGCCACTGGGGGCGCGCAATCCGTCCATGAAATGTGGACAGTTAAAAGGTTAACTGTGCACATGATAATAAAGCCTTTGAATCTTAAATCAAATGCCTTTTAGAGATCAAAATCCGTTTTTGAATAATCTTTATCCAGGTAGCAGGTAAATGTGTTTTAACGTCAGTGGATCACAGTCCAGCTGTTTGATGGAAAGTGACTGATCAGGTCTTAATTCTGTAAAGACGTATCTTGCAATCAGTGAGTTTAATTCTTGCTGGGTCACAAACTGTCCAGATGCATACTTGTGATTGAAATCCAACCGTGGGTGTCAAACAAGAGTACTTCCACTTTACATTCTGCTGTGAGATCCACTTCACAGTGTTAGTTGTGAGCATAGCTAGCAGTTACTTAGCCCTAGCTTTGTCGAAGCTTGTTGCTGTTCTCAGGCATTTCTGAAGAGGATTCCATCGGCACTTTGCAGCCCACCAATATGCTTTTGTCCTTAACCGCGACAAAGGAAAAATAATCTGTGTATGTCCACAAAAACAAAGTAGTTTCATCTCTTCCTCTGCTCAGTGGCACTTTGCAATAGGTCACGTCGACTGATGGCTCATCTCAGCTACAGTAGGGTCAGTTTGTATATTCATTTATTTGCGCTAAAATATCTCTCCATATTAATAACATAAGTAACGAGTAACGCATCTGATAAAATTTCAGTAACTAACGCATTACTGGATTTTTAAATAGTAATTTCATTACACAACAGGTTACTGCAAAAGTAGTGGCATTACAGTAACGCATTACTCCCAACACTGATGTACAGTAATGCTACTCATAATGCAAATAAAGATAAAAGATAAAACCCAACAATCCCGTAGTGCAAATAAAGATAACAGATAAAACCCAGCAATCCTATATACAGAAAAAGTAGAGCCGAAATACCCGTAGTTGCGAGTTCAGTGCTGTAGTGTAGGTGCAGACAGTGACAGATTGGACTACACATGATCCATATTGCAATAACAGACAGACAGCAGCAGGTATGTTATTTGGCAAATGGTTACAGTAAGATGCAGAGACATACAACAGGAGATGTATTACTTTTGGTTTGTCAAGTCTTTCTATGCCAACAGCTGAGGTAGTTATTGTGTGGGTGAGTGTGTTACGGTCCAGGGGTGGGGAGTGGGCAGAGTTCAGGGTCCTGATGGCCTGGTGAACAAAGCCGTTTAGCAGTCTTGTGGAGCGGGCCCGGAGGCTCCGGTGCCTTTTTCGGGGCAGGGCAGGGGTCTAAACGAGGAGTGTAAGGGGTGGGAGGTGTAGCCTGCAATGTTAATGGCTCTGCGGGTGAAGCAGGTGTGGTAGATGTCCGGGGGGGGGGGGCTGGCAGAGGGGCACCAATGATCTTGCTGGCTGCTTTCATTGCGTTGTAATGTCTTCTGGTAGGAGGTGGTGCAGCTTCCATACCACACCGTGATGCAGCTGGTGAGAATGCTCTCAATGGTGCCCCGGTAGAATGAGCACAGGATGGGGGGTGGGACCTTCATTGGAAGTTTTATAGTAGGCTCACTTTGTTTTATCAACAGAGGGATAATGCTAAAAAATGCATGGATTTGCATTAAGAAGAAGAAGAAGCCATCTTTGTCATCCAATAGAATAGAAGAGAATTTTTTATTGTCACTGTACACAAAATACAATGAAACTCTGTTCAGCAGTCTCTTAACAGCTTAAAATACAATCATCTTAATTCAGTCTATACAGCCAATCATGTACAGCAGAATGAAATTACGTTTCTCCTATCTACAATGTTAATCACATGTAGAATCAGAGGGGTCACTGCCATGCAAGGCGCCGCCACAGACAACTTCTCCTTCCCCCATTCTAATATGCTGAGTACCAAGCTTGAAGGTGGGAAGTACCATTTTTATATGGTCTTTGATATGACCCGGCCGGGACTTGAACCCCCAACCTCCTGGTTGTGGGGCGGATGCTCTGTCAACTAGGCCACCACTCTGGTAACATTTTTACTAAATTTGAACTTTAGGCTAACTTAGAGGTTATTTATTTCAAAATGATAGTTTAAAAATTAAGGAAAACAAAATTCTGAAAATCTCAAAAAATCCCTGTTTAACCTAGAGTGACATTTTGACAATGCAATGTAAAGTGCTTTGGTCATCTAGAGATGAGAAAAAGTGCTGTATATGTGAATGCCATTTGCCATTAATCAGTATAATTAGCAATTTTATCATCAGTATGACAATGTTTGATAGAGTGAATGACTTTGGATCCAGTTTAGCTAATCACTTTAATCTAACACTGAGAATCATGTTCAGCTTTGACAGGTGCATATGTGCTGCCTGGTCGTATTACATATGCTGTGTTGAAAAGCTTGTTGTCTGGTAATTTTTAATAGGATTATCCGTGTGAAATGCAAAGTGTACAGAGCGACAGTACTGGCTACTCTGTTGTACGGTGCTGAAACTTGGACTGTCTACAGAGTGCAGGTAAAGAAACTCCACGTGCACATGATGAGACCTCTTCGAGCCATAATGAACATCTCACGGAAAGACAAGATAACCGATATAGAAGTGTTGAAACGAGCTGGTCTACCAACGAAGGACATGCTAATAAGATAAGATGAGCCTTTATTAGTCCCACAATGGGGAAATTCCAGGATTGCAACAGCACAGGGATAGCAACACTCAGAGCAACAATCAGAAGGCAAGAGAAAAACAAGAGCAGCGAGTATACATATGTACATATAAATATAAATATATATATATAGACACACAGTGTGGAGCATTGTAGCTAGATGGAATAGATATATAAATATATAAACACAGTGCGGAGCATTGTAGCTGGATGGAATAAATATGAGTATATAAATACACACTGCGGAGTATTGTAGCTAGATGGAATAAATATGTAGATGTATAAACACACAGTGCGGAGCATTGTAGCTAGATGGAATAAATATGTAAATATATAAACACACAGTGTGGAGCATTGTAGCTAGATGGAATAAATATGTATATATATAAACACACAGTGTGGAGCATTGTAGCTAGATGGAATAAATATGTAAATATATAAACACACAAAGTGTGGAGCATTGTTGCTAGATGGAATAAATATATAAACACAGTGCGGAGCATTGTAGCTAGATGGAATAAATATGTAAATATATAAACACACACAGTGCAGAGCATTGTAGCTAGATGGAATAAATATGTAAATATATAAACACACACAGCGTGGAGCATTGTTGCTAGATGGAATAAATATATAGATATATAAACACACACAGTGCAGAGCATTGTGGCTAGATGGAATGAAACAGCACAACCGTCTACTTAGTTATCCTACATGGTATGATTATGCACCCATACATACATATTCTCACCCTCCATAGCGACCGGTATTTTCCTAGTTGTATACCGGAGGGGACCATTGTGTAAGTCTATTACGTCTTTTGCATTCAGTACTATTAGGTTGTCACGTCTTTTTGCTATCCCTGCGAGCAGCCCTGCTTAGGTAATACAGATGAACCTGAGATGGCTCGGACATGTTGAGAGGATGGACCACCAGCGTCTCCCTCGCCAGTTACTCTACTCACAGTTATGCGAGGGCAAACACAATCAGGGTAGACCAAGGCTCAGATTTAAAGACACTGTAAAAAGAAACTTGAAGAAGTTGGCTATAGACAGGAGTTTCTGGCAGTGGAAGGCTAAAGACAGAGCTGCGTGGAGGAATCTGATCAGACCTAAATGAAACAGTCATTGTCTCCCACGACAGACTGCTATGATGATGATGATGTGTGCCATCTAAGATCATGCTGTTAAATACCTACCCAGTGCACAGTAGAGGATGATAGTTGAGTAAAGTCTAAGCTTTTCAACTATAAGGTGGGTACCAGACAGTGTAACTTTCACTTTGATTCTCTCAGCTTATCTAAGATGAATCCTGAACCTCTGGGTCATACTGTCCTTGGTTTAGATGCAGCACTCTGTTCAAAATGCCAGGTGTCTCTCGGGAGGTTGTTTGAGTTCCAAACCTTCCTCTAGCTTGTTTGGCATAATGTTTTTATCATGCAATTTTCTGTGACTGACGATATTGTTAGAATTTTATAATCCATACCTCCTCAAACTGGGCCAGTGGGCTTTTTCTTTGCTAATTAAAGTCTTTATCCCCTGTTGGTCAATGATCCTTTTGGGTGAAGGCCGAAGCCGAAGGGGGATTATGTTATGGGGCAGTCTGTCTGTCTATCCATTCATCCATCCGCATAGGTCTGTCCCACTTTCGCGAAATCAACTCTTTCTACAGTTTTATTCTGATTGTTTTGAAAGTTGGTACCAGGGTTTGATATACACTGATGATATGCATATTGCAGTTTGGCTTCAATCGGACGATTTTTGCAAGTGTTATAGGCCCTGCCTTAAGATCTCCTATTTCACCTTAGTTAATAGACAGTAACTGTCTTGTGAAATCAACTGCTGCTACATTTTTGTTCCAAATGTTCTGAAGTGTGGTACCAGGGTTTGATAGACACTGATGATGTGCATATTGCAATTCGAGTCTGATTGGACGATTTTTGCAGGAATTATTATCTCCCACCAGTCCACCGAAGGGAAATTATGTTGTGGGTCAGTCTCTCTGTCTGTCCGTTCGTCCGTCTGTCCCTCTGTCCCATTTTTATGAAATAAACTCCTACAGTTTTGGTCCGATTGTTTTGAAACTTGATACCATGGTTTGACATGTACTGAGGATGTGCATATTGCAGTTTGGTTCTGATCAGATGATTTTTGCGGGAATTGTAGCGCCTGACCTATGACCTCCTGTTTTACTTCATTTCATAGACGGCAACTGTCTTGTCAGAATCAGAATAAGTTTATTGCCAAGCACATTTACAAGTAAATAACAGGTAAATATACGAGGAATTTGACTTGACACTGAAAACGTCATAAATGACATTCTCAATGACGCGGCGAGCCGTGAAGGCGCCTGTCAGCAGGAGGGGAACAGAAGGCAGTGGGGGGAAGGGGGGGTGGACACAGTAGGAGAGAGGAAAAAAGCATTATCAGAATAAAGTTCATATATGACCGATATTATGATTACAAGAAAAAAACTCTCAATGCACAATTAGCAGACAATAGAATCCACACAATGACACAAAGAGAGCAGTGAGTGTATATCTTCAACAGTCAGTATAGTGGATCAGTATGTGTGAGTTGGATGCAATCAGTGGCAAATCAGTTTGGAGGACAACAATAGTCTCTTCCTCAGCAGATGTTATGACTACAGTCTGAAGCAAAGGCACGTGTCCTTGAGCACGGCAGATGGAATAGTTTTGCCAGCCAGCTGTCCTTGAGAGTCAAATGCTGCCCGCCAGTGTTATGAAAACAAATATACTGTTGATTATCTGGAGGACTGAGTGCTGAGGGTGCCGAAAAGAACAGGTTGAATAGCACTGACTTCAGAGAAAAAACTTTCTATTCTCTTACGGATTCAGTGCTCCAATTCCTTCATGGCCAGGCGTTGCAATCGATTCGTGGACAGCTCTCAGCGTGATCGTGATGTAAACCATTTTCCTGTACAGTTCTCCATTGGCCGCTGTCAGAGTCCTGCCCAGTTGGTCAATTTGATGGGTGAGCTTCGCCGGGTCCGCTTTTTGATAAGCTCTATCCATCTTCTTCAATTTGCGGTACACCAGAACAATCCCAAATCCAATCAGTAGAATTCCGATGACCATTGCTCCGAAAAGATATAAATCTTCAATATCTTCAATAGAAAGATCACACAGGCACAAGAGTTTCCAATTGCTTGTGTCCTTTAAATAACCCGCAGCAGCAGTTCCTGCGGGACAGATCGGCTTCCCCGGGCCAGATTTCCTTGTTGAAAAAACAGTGTCAATTGCGTTCAAAGCCCAGCTTATTAAATCCATAATTTCGTTAGATAAATCAGCAGTAAAGACACGCAGACAGACGATAGCAAGTTGGGATCCAGTCAGTTAGGGAGGGAGAGAGAGATAGGGAGCCAGAGCTGGGAAGAAAAGCGTCTGCTCTCTTTGGAGGGCGGAAGTGAAGTGTGAAATCAACTCCTCCTATAGTTTTGTTCTGATTGTTTTGAAACCTGGTTCCATGGTTTGATATACTCTGATGATGCACATATTGCAGTTTCATTCTCATCGGATGACCTTGAGGTCAAAGGTCAGGTCAGATTTTCCCTAAATCTTGTAAACGCAGTAACTACTGAAAGAAATGATGTAGGCTTTTCAAATTGATACAGTAGTTTTATCTAATACACATCTTGGATGACTTACACCCTCACCTAACTATTGGTTTGGGGTCAAGGGGTCAAAGGTTCAACGTTAACATTGCTACTATGGTAAATTCTACATTTCCTATTACTATAAAATGAGAAAAGCTAGAGCCACCAAACCTGGTATCCAGGTTTACCTTGGGATCCTGAACTCTGATTATGGGTTTGGGGTCAAAAAGTCAAGGTTAATATTTCTTATGCCTTATTACTGTACAACGTATAAAGCTAGGGCCACCAAACACGGGTTCACCTTTGAATCCTGACTTCTGACTATGGGTTTGGGGTCAAAAAGTCAGGTCAAGGTTAACATTCCCTGTGCCTAATTACTGTACAATGAATAAAGTTTGGTTCACTAAACTTGGTGCACAGGTTCACCCTTTGACCCTGAAGTGTGACTATGGTTTTGAGATCACAAAGTCAAAGGTCAACATAAAAATGGCTTATAAACTATATCTCGCCAGCAAAGGTTACCAGACTTGCTACACAGGTTCACCTTGGGATCCTGACCTCTGACTATGGGCTTGGGGTCAAATGGTCAAAGGTCAAGGTTAACATTCCTTGTGCCTTATTACTGTACGATGAGTAAAGTTAGGGTCACCAAACTTGGTACACAGGTTCACCTTGGGATCCTGACCTCTGACTATGGGTTTGGGGTCAACAGGTCAGAGGTCAAGGTTAACATTTGTTTTGCCTTATTACTGTGCAACCGGAGTGGTGGCCTAGAGGTAGAGCATCTGCCCCACAATTGGGAGGTCATGGGTTCAAGTCCTGGCTGGGTCGTACCAAAGACCTTATAAAATGGTACTTCCTGCCTTCTAGCTTGGTGCTCAGCAAAAATAGAATGGAGGAAGGACAGTTGGTTACCCAGCCACAGGGGGGTACACAAGCCAGTGTACTCTCTGTGCCGATCCCAAGCCCGGATCAATGGGGAGGGTTGTGTCAGGAAGGGCATCCGGCTTAAAAATCCTTGCCAAATCAATATATGGATCATTGCGATATAAGGTGATCATACACTGTGGTGACCCTGAAAGGGAGCAGCTGAAAGACAAAAAAAAATAAAAAGCCTCATTACTGTACAAGTAAAGCTAGAGCCGCAAAACTTGGTACACAGGTACACCCTGTGACCCCTGAAGTGTGACTGTGGTTTTGGGAAGGTCAAAGGTCAACATCAAAATGCCTTATAAACTATATCTCGACAACAAAGAAAGCTAGGGTCACCAAACTTGCTATACAGGTTCACCTTGGGATCCTGACCTCAGACTATGGGTTTGGGGTCCAAAGGTCAAGGGTAACATTCCTTATGCCTTTAATACTGTACAATGAGTAACGTTAGGGTCAACAAACATGATACACAGGTTCACCCTGTGATGCTGAAGTCTGACTGTGGTTTTGGGATCGCAAAGTCAACAGCAAAATGCCTTATAAAGTATACAATATCTTAACAACAAAGAAAGCTAGGGTCACCAAACCTGGTACACAGATTTACTGAGACCATAACATCTAACTACAGGTTTGGGGTCAAAAGGACAATGGTCAAGGTTGGCACTCCCCATGATCTCTTACTATACAATGTGTAAAGCTCTCTAGGGTCACCATACTTGCTACACAGGTTCACCTTGGGTACATTGCATTCAGAAAGTATTCACAGCGTTTCACATTTTGTTATGTTACAGCCTTATTCCAAAATTGATTAAATTCATTTTTTCCTCAAAATTCTACACACAATACCCCTTAAAGTGCTGATGACACATTCTTGACTTCATCTAATTTTTCAACACACAATACAATATGACGAAATTGGTTGGTCTGTGCAGTTCTAAGTCAAACAGGCTTTTTTTTCACGCGAATATCCGACGTTTTCATGAGCGCATGTCACCAATTGCGTCAGTGGCTGGAAAACCCCACAGCCATGTTGTAATGTCATTGAAAGAACACGGCGTTTGGCTGCCCATTGTACACACAGGATGGAAGCGGTAGAAGACATTGACTATAGTTCCAGCACAAGTAGTCTGGAATTGGTTTGTGTTGTCCAATCTTCGGACGATTATAGTTCCGAAGAATGGGATGACAATGAAGAATCTGGGGGCATCAGACGTATAGACGTATAGGTTTGAGCCATTCCAAGTAGGCATTGTGCCTAGCGAGTCAGACTTAGTGACAGTCAGCTGTTCATGTTTTGTGTGCATCATCTGCTGTGTTGTCAGCCAGCCAATATTGCCAACACTATCACGACGTGTTAGCCACTCCACACAGCCGTGGTTCTGTTGCGCCCTTGTAGCGATGTCAGCTCTGGGGCGCAACCGTGGTTAACACGTTTCCTCTCCATGTTCACTGGGCGATGTCGGCCCTGAATGCCTATTGTTTGTGTTCTGTGTATTTTTGTAAGTCTTCACCTTTTGGGATCAGTCTCTATATTCAGTACATGTGCTGTGGTGAATCCTGCGCGTAAATCCATTCATCATATCCCTCCGTGTGCTCTTATGCAGGGCACGGAGAGGGAGGATGAAATAACGAGGATTTATGTGTAGGGTTCACCACAGCACATTTAATACAGAATGACAGACAATTCCCTAAAAGGTGAAGACGTACAAAAAACACAAACACACTTACTGATGGCGTTCGGGGGCCGGCATCGCCCAGAGAACGAATGAGAGGAGACGTGTTAGCCACAGGTGCGCTCCAGAGCCGACATCGCTTCAAGGACGCACGAGAGCCACGGCGAACATGGAGTGACTAGCACGTCGTGAGAGTGCTGAAAATACTGGCAGACTAACAGCAAAGATGACAATACTATGGACCAGCAGTGCGTTACTAGCAAACGGCCGCGAAGTACACGCACTGCTGGTGATGGTGTGAGGAGAAGCACCTGGGCGAGGACCGGGAAACATGATCAGCGGGAGGGGAATCGGCTGGTGATAATGAGAGAGGGGACGTGGCCGGACCGGCGAGCGTCAGCATGCGATCACAGAAAGTAGGTCAAAGCTGCGTGTAAATCCATTAATCCTTCCCCTTCTCCTGCGTAAAAGCGCACGAGGAGGCTTATGATAGTTGGAGCTGAAGTGTGTGATGTGGTCTTTCACGGCCTGCTGTTTATCTAAGCCTGAGACACAATGCAAAGGCACAGCCATAAAATTAAAACAAGAAACCAGAGAAACTCTGTGCTACAAAGCTGCTGTCATTCCAGTCAACAACACCGGAGTCCGTTCTGTCGCTGATGTCATGGGGGTGCCACCCTTAATTCGGTGGGCGGCACCACAGTCCAGTCATCGGCTGCTGTTTTTTGATGATAACTAGTTTATGCAGGCGCGGTTGTAAATATTATATTGATCATCGACAATGACTTTTGGGTTTACACAACATCTTAAAAAATGTCAAAATCGTGTCATCAGCCCTTTAATGACAACATGAAAAAAGTTTTTGAGATTTTTGCACATTTATTAAAAATAAAAAACTAAGAATTCACATGTATGCAAGTATTCACAGCCTTTGCTCAGTACTTTGTTGATGCATCTTTGGTAGCAATTACAGCCTCAAGTCTTTTTGAATATGAAGCCACAAGCTTGGCACACCTATCTTTGGGCAGTTTGGCCCATTCCTCTTTGCAGCACCTCTCAAGCGCCATCAGGTTGGATGGGAAATGTCGGTGCACAGCCATTTTCAGATCTCTCCAGAGATGCTGAATTAGAATCAAGTCTGGGCTCTGGCTGGGCCACTCAAGGACATTCACAGAGTTGTCCTGAAGCCACTCCTCTGATATTTTGGCTGTGCTTAAGGTCGTTGTCCTGCTGAAAGATTAACTTTCTCCCCAGTCTGAGGTCAAGAGTGCTTTGGAGCAGGTTTTCATCGAGGATGTCCCTGTACATTGCTGCATTCATCTTTCCCTCTATCCTGACTAGTCTCCCAGTTCCTGCCACTGAAAAACATCGTCACAGCATGCCACCACCATGCTTCACTGTAGGGATGGTATTGGCCTGGTGGTGAGCAGTGCCTGATTTTCTCCAAACATGACACCTGACATTCACACCATAGAGTTCAACCTTTGTCTCATCAGATCAGAGAATTTTGTTTCTCATGGTCTGAGTCCTTCAGGTGCCTTTTGGCAAACTCCAGGCAAGCTGTCATGTGTCTTTTACTTAGGAGAGGCTTCTGTCTGGCCACTCTACCATACAGGCCTAATTGGTGGATTGCAGAGATGGTTTTCCTTCTGGAAGGTTCTCCTCTCTCCACAAAGGAATGCTGGCGCTCTGATAGTGGCCATCGGGTTCTTGGTCACCTACCTGACTAAGGCCCTTCTCCCCCAATTGCTCAGTTTAGACAGCCGGCCAGCTCTCGGAAGAATCCTGGTGGTTCCAAACTTCTTCCATTTATGGATGATGGAGGCCACTGTGCTCATTGGGACCTTCAAAGCAGCAGAAATTTTTCTGTGCCCTTACACAGATTTGTGCCTTGAGACAATCCTGTCTTGGAGGGCTACAGACAATCCCTTTGACTTCATGCTTGGTTTGTGCTCTGACATGCACTGTCAACTGTGGAACCTTATAATGACAGGTATGTGTCTTTCCAAATCATGTCCAATCAACTAAATTTACCACAGGTGGACTCCAATTGAGCTGTAGAAACATCTCAAGGATGATCAGTGGAAACAGGATGCACCTGAGCTCAATTTTGAGCTACATGTTAATACTTATGTACATGTGATTTCTTTGGTTTTTATTTTTAATAAATTTGTAGAAATCTCAAAACTTGTTTCACATTGTCATTATGGGGTATTGTGTATAGAGTTTTGAGGAAAAAATGAATTTAATCCATTTTGGAATAAGGCTGTAACATAACAAAATGTGGAAAAAGTGAAGCACTGTGAATACTTTCCAGATGCATTGTACCTAACCTACAACTATGGGTTGTATACTATGTTGTGTATTCGTGGATGATGGGCTTATCATATTTTGGTTCTGCCACAGTAATTATATTGAAAAGTTAAAAACTGCTCTCCGTCAGTAAGTATTGGGATTTTCAAAGAAAATGGAGGCGGGCGATATTGTATTTGCCTCAGAGTGCTCTTGTACACCTTGAGGTCAAGGTCAGAGGTCAGTTTTTCCCTAAATCTTGTAAATGTGATAACTACTGAAAGAAATGATGTAGGCTTTTCAAGTCAATACCATAGTTGTCTCTCAGACAAATGTTGAACAGCTATGGGTTTGGGATCAAAAGGTCAAAGATCACAGTTAACATTCCACTTGCACTATTACTATAGAATTAGTAAAGGTAGGGTCACCAAACATAGTAAACATATTCACCTTGTAACTCTGAATATAGGTTTGGGGTCAAAAGGTCAAGATTGGCATTACCTATGCTCTGTTACGATACAACAAGTTTTTTTTTTTTTCCACAATATCTTTATTGAACCTTTTTTTTTTTTTTAACAAACATGATACAAACAAACACTAACACTAAAGTACTACAAAAAAAAAAAATGCACTAAAAACACCAACAACCACCAACAAAATCAAGTCTTCAACAATGCTCCTCTGTTTAGTCTAGACAATCCAATACATAAGTATACATATTATGTTCACCAGTTTGGAATTTACAAGGTCCACACACATCATTCACCTTCTTCTTCAAGAGTTATGTTTAAATTTTTTACATAATCAATAAAAGGTCTCCATATATTCTCAAACACAATTTCCTTTGATTTCAGTATATATGTTATTCTTTCTAATGGAAGGTTTGTTAACATCTGTCTTAACCACTGAGTCACATCTGGTCTATGAGTCTTTTTCCATAATAGTGCAATACATTTTTTGGCATTAAGCAAACTGAGGTCTATGAATGTTCTTTCACTTTTATTAAAATTATGCTTTTCTGGGTACAGACCCAACAAAAACAGTTTAGGATTCAATACGATTTGTTTTGAGATTATTTTTTCAATTGTTACCCTCACCTCTTCCCAAAACATTCTTATTAATCTACATTCCCATAAACAATGAAATAGGGTTCCTTTACTTTCCATGCATTTTGTGCATGTATCTGGTATATTTTTGTTATATCTATTTAACTCCTCCGGTGTAACATACATCCGCATTAACCATTTGAAATGTATCAATTTAAGGCGTGCATTTATTGATTTGGTTTGAGCTTCTGTACAAGCCAATTCCCATTGTTCCTCTGAAATTTCAATTTGCAGATCTTCTTTCCAGTAGTTTAATCTTTTCAGTGAATTTTCACTTGAAGATAGTGTCAATGAGTTATAAAACTCTGAAATAATACCCTTTCTTTTACTATCTTTCATCATCATTTTTTCCAAGGATGAATAAATAGGTCGAGTGAGAGCTTTATTTTGATTTGATCGAATAAAGTTTCTAAGTTGAAGATATTTAAAAAAATGTGTTCTATTGAGATTAAATTTGATCCTCAGCTCTTCAAAAGACATTATGTTGTCTGCACATGGCAAATATAAATCCTGAATCTTTTGTATCCCTTTTAAATTCCATACTTTAAATACAGCGTCCGCTCTCCCTGGTTTAAAATATTGATTACCCCATATTGGACTAAATTGTGACAATAACTGTGGTTCTTTTAAATAGTTTTTAGCTTCACACCATATTTTGATCATATGCTTTACAAATGGATTTTTAACTTGTTTTTGTAATTTTTTTGCCGAATCTGAGTATATGAATATGGGAAGAGGTAAAGGTAAATTGTATGATTCCATTTCAGTCCAGTGAGGGAGATCATTTGATGAAAAATAATATGTCATAGACCTCAGTTGTGCCGACCAATAATACAACATAAAATTTGGACATTTCAGACCTCCACGATCAAATGGTAAATATAATAAAGACAAACGTAATCTAGCCCTCCTGTTGTTCCATATAAATTCCACTAACTTTTTTTTTATTCTTGAGAATAGATCTAAAGGTGGTGATAAGGGAATGTATTGAAATAAATAAAGTATTTTAGGTAAAATATTACTTTTAAGTATATTGATTCTCCCGATCATCGACATTGGTAGTGACATCCATCTCTGAGTTAACTCACTGATATCTGACATTAAGGCTTCATAGTTGACACTGGCGACTGATTCTAGCTTAGGCATAATTTGGATTCCTAAATATTTAAACTGATTTACAACATTGAATTGATTTACCTCAGGGGCTGGGTAATTTCTCTGGGTCTCATTTAGCATTAATATTGAAGATTTAGTTTTATTTATTTTATATCCTGATATTTCCCCAAAATTCTTTATTAAATTCAACAAGGTTGGAATTGATTTTTTTAGATTCGACATAAACAAAATTATATCATCGGCGTACAGGGAGATTTTATGTTCTGTTGGTCCAACTTTAATTCCATATATTTGTGAATGTAAACGTATCGCTATCGCTAAAGGTTCAATTGCCATAGTAAACAGTAAAGGTGAAAGTGGACAGCCTTGTCGACATCCTCTATTGATTTTTATTGGTTTTGAAATATTGTTATTTGTTAGGATTTCTGCTGTAGCATTATTGTATATTATTTGAACCCATTTTATGAAATTATTTCCAAGTCCAAACCTTTGTAGGACTTCAAAAAGAAAGGGCCATTCAACTCTATCAAAGGCCTTTTCGGCGTCCAATGATAGGAGAGCTGTATCCGGTGCTTCTTTATTAAAATAAATAATATTAAATAGTCTTCTTACATTATGGAAGCCTTGTCTACCCTTTATAAAGCCATTCTGATCTCGATTAATAATATTTGGTAAAATTTCTTGTATTCGTCTTGCTAAAATTTTACAGATTATCTTAAGGTCGGCGTTTAATAGGCTTATTGGTCTCATATTTTCACATTTATTAGAGGGCTTACCTGGTTTTGGCAGCAGTATAATTAAGGCATTATTTATGTATGATGGTAAATTATTATTTTGAAATGCTTCTAAAACCATTTCCAAAAAAGGTTTTATTAATTTATTCTTAAATTTTTTATAAAGGTCAACTGGAAGACCATCTGGTCCTGCACTTTTTCCTGATTTCATATTATCAATGGCTAGCCCAACTTCTTCTTGACTAATTTTAGACTCCAATATCTCCCTGTTTTCATTTGGAATACACGGTATAGATAGTTCGTTCAAAAACCCATTTAGTTTTGTTAAATCAGGTTCATTTTTGGTATCATATAATTTTTCATAGTAATCTCTAAAGGCTCTATTAATTTCTAAAGGATCTATAACTACCTGTCCGTTACTTATAATACTGGTAATTGGTGTTTTAATTTCCAATTGTTTAATCTGCCATGCTAATAATTTTCCTGATTTTTCACCTTGTTCATAAAAAGATTGTTTCAATCTTAGAAGACTCGAGGCAGCTCTATTCGCTGATTTTTTGTCGTATTCAGCTCTCAAAATCAGTAATTCATTCTCCAACCTTGGGTCACTTCCTGCATACACTTTTTCCTGAAGATTTTTTATTTTATGTTCCAATTTAGCTCTCTCCTCTCGAGTCTTCTTAGATTTTGATCCTGTATAACTAATAATATGTCCCCTAATAAAAGCTTTGAAAGCCTCCCACTTTACACATGCTGATGTTTGTGTAGTATTGATGTCAAAGAACTCGTCTATCTGTTTTTCTATATACTTGACAAATTCCTCATCCTGAAGCCATTTATGCTGAAATTGCCATCTACCTGATTCCTTTGTCAATTTTTTATCTACATATATTAGACAACAGGGTGCATGATCAGAGATCACGATGTTATCATAAAAGCAGTTTTGAATCTTGGACCTTAATTCTGTGGAAATCAAAAAATAATCAATACGTGAGAATGTCTTGTAGGTACTGGAATAACAAGAATAGGCTTTAACTTGTGGTTTCATTTCTCTCCATATATCTAACAATCTCAATTCTTTCATAAAATGATTAATAGTCATCCTACATCCAATGTGCGTACAATCTAGTCCTGTTGATCTATCCACACCTGGATTCAATGTACAATTAAAATCCCCTGCTATTATATGTTGCCCTGTAAGTGATGATAAGATGAGAAATAAATTAGCAAAGAACTTCTGATCATCTATATTGGGACCATATAAGTTCACAAGATTTATATTTTCTAATAGCAAAGAACCTTGAATGATTACATATCTTCCAAATTTGTCTCCAATTACATTTTTCACTTGAAAAGGAACTGATTTATGTATGAGAGTCATAACTCCCCTGGCTCGGGATGAAAATGAAGAGGTGAATACACTTCCCTGCCATCTACTCCTAATTCTTTTAACATCCTCCTCTATCAGATGAGTTTCTTGTAAAAACACAATTCTTGAACCCATGTCCTTTATTTTATTCATAACTTGTTTAAGTTTTTTTAAATTTTGTAGACCTCTGCAATTCCATGAAGTTAAATTAAGATTAACACTTTGGTCCATGATCAATAGAGAGTTTGGGATTACCTTGCAGTGTAAACATGCTTATACAGAGAAGCAAAAACATGAGTGGTTGAACATTCATCCTACAAACTACACACAAACAAATTTCCCCTTCCCACACTTGTGGCAAACCCCCCAAAATCAAAAGAAAAATTCTGTCTCCCGATATAGCCATCGACCGTTCCACACCCACGGGGAACATCCTAAGCCACTCCTTCTTCATCCTCCCAATCACCCTAACTCTACTGCTTTTAATGACGTAACATTAACTCTCCTCTGTAGTTTTCCAACTTAACTCCAAAATTTTTAACAACTTTGTACATCATAGTTTTTTTGTTTGTTTGTTTTGTTTTTGTTTTGTTTTTTTAATATATAATACAATCTATATTTTGTAAACTTACTATTTACTTCAAGTCAGTCAGATGCCTGTGCAAATGCTTAATTATTCTACCTTATATTTTGTTCATGCTTAGCTCCCACCAGTCTCTTCTTCTTCTTTGATCTTCTTGATGAACTCCTGCGCCTCCTCTGGGGTCTTGAAGATGTGGGTTCTGCCCTCATACGTGGTCAGCAGTCTCGCAGGATAGATTACACCATGACGAATCCCAAGGTTGCGCAGCTCCTTACGTACGGGATCAAACTGCTTCCTCAATTGCTGGATTCCTGTGGCCAAATCTGGGTAGAACCGCACCTGCTGGTCCTGGTGTTTAATCTCTCCTTTAGCACGTGCAGCGTTGAAGATCTTCATCCTGTCTCTGTTGCTAAGAAACTTCATAATTAAGGTCCTCGGCGGTCCCTTACCTCTCCGTGGGCCAATACGATGTGCTTTTTCCAGAATCACTGCTGATTGCAACTCCTCGCTGCCCAGCACCTCCGGAATCCACTTTTCCAGAAAGGAACATACGTCCCGACCTTCTGATTCCTCTGGAAGACCCACCAGCCTCAAATTATTCTGTCTCGACCGAGATTCCAAATCCAAAATATTATCTTCCAGAGATTTATTTTTTTTTTCCAAAGTGCGCACCTTTAATTGAAGACGGGTGACGTCATCTTCAGCACTAGCGAGACGGAGCTCCATCTGCGCCGTTCGTTCTACACAGTCACCCAATTCCTTTCTTATTCCTTCCAACGCTGTCATAATCCCATCAAATCTAGAGGAAAAGTCCGCTCTCATTGAACTCATGGCAGCCATCAGCGCATCTGCGCCATTCCCCGCAGAAATCGCACCGCCGCCAGCCTCCTCCGCCATATATGGAGTTTTGTTTGCTGCGTCACAGACCTGAAAGTCCGTTAATTTGGACTGTTTCGGCGGCTCGCTTTTTCCTTTTCCTGGTTTTCCAGCCTTAGGCTTCGCCGACATATCCTCGCTCAAATGCTGGGATACGTTCTGTCCCAAATGAGAGAGTTATTTGCCGATTTTTTTCTCCAGGAGCAGAGCAGAGCGAGACACGTCCGTCCTACGTGGCAGCCATAACCGGAAGTCCACTATACAACAAGTTAAGCTTGGGTCACCAAACTTTGTACTCGGGTTCACCCTGTAACACTGAAGTGTGACTGTGGCTTTTGATCACAAGGTCAAAAGTCAGCATCAAACTGACATGTAAACTGTATCTCAACAACAAAGAACACTACCTGAGACCATGGCCTCTGACTACAGAGTTGGGGTCAAAATGATAGGCCTATAATTTGTTTCTGCCCCAGTAATTATATGGAAAAGTTGAAAACTGCTCTCCTTCAGTGATATATAGGGATGTTCAAGGAAAACAAGGTGGGGGATATTGCACTTTCTTTAGAGTGCTCTTGTTTATCATTGCCATTATTATTTATTGTACCAAATTTTCCTTTGCTTGAGAAATAGGTTTAGAATTTTGGAACATTTTTCCGGTTGTTTATTGAAATAATACTGTGTGGCATCGCAATATTTCATTGCAATAGAATTTATTGTTGTCCGTCATCTTCTTCTTCTTCTTTAAGATTTGATTGGCGGTTGGCAACCAGCTTACAGGTGCATTACCGCCACTAACTTGATCTGAGGGCGTTGCTGTAGAAACGATTCTGTCCATCATCTTGACGGGCAGGTTGAAAAATTCCATCATGACCCATTATAATCTGTCATTAAATAAATAAATTTTCTCACTGTATCTCACGCATGCACTCACTCACACACACACACACACACACACACACACACACACAATCTTAAGACCGGGGGAAAAAATTACAAGTATTCGAATATCGTGCTAGTGGATCATAACCAGGTTGTAAGTAGAACTCCAAAATGCAAAATGAAAAAATGGGAACGAGAGTCAAAAAATAGAGTAGCAATTTATTGAAAACTGCATTTGAACTCGAACAGAACTGTTAAACAGACTGGGGCAAGAGTAAACATGTAAATAAACACAATCTGTTCACAGAGATCACGTAAAAATGAAGTGCATTCACTGTACAGCTGTACAGTAACTAACAATTCACACCAACATAAATAGTCAGTGTAATATTTTTACACTGCTGAATTAAGGCTGTACAATATGACGATTTATATCAGATGATGATATCAAAATGTCTATCGTTTCATAGAATACTCTATTGTTCATATCATTATTTAAAATGCACATACTGCTGTTTCTTGAGCAAATCTCCTCACCTCTCCTTGTCAGCGCCTTGCCTCTCTCCCACACAGCGTGTGTGGTATGTGGCTAGGCTTTCCGGTGGTTGCTAACTCTGACCTCCCAGTTTGGTCAAATAGCTGCTACTCCTGTTTGTCAGAGATGTGGGACTGTTTTCCATCGTGCTGTGTCAGAGAGGATTGTCCGCTAACCTCGTTTTAATAAGAGGTAAGTGGCGTTAATACCACGTCTAATTATAAAACGGCAAATGCTAAATGACGGTGCTAAGTTGTGTTAACTGGAAATATAGTGTATCAGACCATTGTTTCTATGGTTTAAATTACTGCTGAGTTTTTTGCATCAAAGCTGCAAAAGTGCATGATTGTGGCACATACATGCAAAACAAGTAATAAATAAATTAAAATGGGTCGGCGGAGCAAGTTGGCTCTTAATGTAATTTATTTGATTTCTAATAATTTTGATTAGTGAAGTAGTGATAATGAATAAAGTTAGTCATCACATGTATTTTATTACATTACCTTTTGTGTCTTTGATTTTCAGATCATGACCAATCTGAAATATTTTTACTAAGAAGCAAACAGGTTAAACCAGGCCAGAATAGCAGTCTGCAGGCTGTAGATCTACACTTGAATTTTCATTGATTTAAACTAACAGCTAATTTATATCTGAAGATGGCAGCAATGGGTAAATTTCCCATTTTCAGACATTTTTTTTTTAAGTTATCTGTTTTTTTATTGTTGCTATTCTCCTCTGGCTCAGGAAATATTTAACTTATTGATGTTTACTTTTTATTCATATATGATTTAGAAGAAAAACGTGAAGTTTATGAGAATCAAGTCTCAAATGCACATGAAAAAACTTTTATAACAACACTGCAAAACTATGAGGGGAAAAAGGTGCATGTAAAAAGTAAAAGAGATGGTCCTTTTTATTATTATCTAAACTGTAGAATTTACAGAAAATGTATATTGTGATATACAGTATATCGTTATTGTGATATAAGATGACTTGTATCATGATATCGCAATACTACACAGAGTGAAATATTTGCTGAATCAACCCACACTATATACTTTGTATCATTCATTAATACTCCCATACATGACATATTGTACTGAAGTATGGGGAAATACATATAAAATAAACATATATCCAATCTTTATGCTTCAGAAGAGAGCTATTAGAATAATAAACAAAGCTGCTTACAGGGAACCAACAAACCCACCTTTTCTTAAATTAAAAGCTCTCAAGTTGAAAGATCTGGTTGACTTTAAAACTGTAGTAATAATGTTTAAAGTGAAGAATCTATCACTGCCTACAAATATCCAAAAGTTGTTTCAAATAAGGGAGAAACAATATCATTTCAGAGGAACATGTATATTTCAAAAACCTTCAGTGAGAACTACCACCAAACAACACTGTGTCTCAGTGCAAGGAGTCAGATTGTGGAACGCTTTTGGACCTGAATTAAAATCATGTACAACGCTTGGACAATTTAAACAAAAACTAAAGGAAGAAGTACTCCAAACATACTGTATATACAAGATGACATGTAAAATCAGGTAAGAATTATTATATTCAGTCTGTGTTGTGGTGTTGCTTATTTTTTTTTCTGTTTTTTTTTTTTGTCACGTTTTGTCTTAGTTTTGTTCTGAATTGTAATCGCTCCTGTTTTGTTTTTCTTTTGAATTCTTGGATGAAATATGGGTGGGCAATAAAAGCTGCGGCTTCAGCCATCACCCATTTCGGATAACTTATGTTGAACTGTATAATCAGAGGAGTTATTGTTTAATTTGACCTTGTTAGATTTTTTTCCCCCTTTGTTATATTATTCTGTTCTTTTCTTTTAATCTTTTAATCTATCCAAAATAAAAGATTCATTCATATGAAATTTTTGTCATATTGCACAGCCCTGTGCTGAATAAAGAAGCACAAATAAGGCTGCATGTAATTTACAGACTTACTTAAATTCAGCATATTCTAAAATGGATCAAATAAATGGCTTCTAACTAGGAGCCTACTAAGGAGCATCTTTTTCAAACAGTAACTTATGACCCTTTTCCACTAGCACCCAGTCGGCCTTACTCTATTCTACTCGGTTCGGCTTGGTTGTGTTTCCATTGCAGCTGGGTACGCCTGGGGTGGGTGGGATTTTTTTACAGCAAGGCGGCGCCACACCTCCGTGACGTAAAACACGGGACCCAAGCAAAACAACATTGCGGCTGTACAAGGCGACTCCTCGGTCTCTGGCTTTTTGTCACCATAAATGCCAAAAAGGACTGCCAGACAAGGGTACAGACAGCGAAACGAAACACTCTGGAAAAGTACTGGAGCGTCTGGGAAGCCATAGAGCTGAAGACGTGAGGATATGAAGTAGATCATATATGAAAGTAATCTAATGATTGCTAATGCTAGTCTGCCTTTTTTTAACTTCCTTCTTCTTTCTACACCTTTCACTCTCTATATATATATATCACGGACACACAGATCGCCCCAAAGGTCTCCCGAGTCGGCGGACGGAGCCACTGTTTACAGCAGGAGACGATACAGCAGGGAAGAGCTAGTGCTAGCTAGCACTCAACCGCCACCCGGTGCTAACGGAGAAACTCGACATACCGGGAACTGTAGCGAAAACGACGCGGGTGCCGGGCTGGAGTTTAGGCGGCGTGCAAGATATATAAGACAGAATAATAAAGAGTGATGGCAAGAACCAAGCAGACCGCCCGTAAATCTACTGGAGGAAAAAGCCCCCCAGGAAGCAGCTAGCCACCAAGGCTGCTCGGAAAAAGCGCTCCGGCCACCAGCGGAGTGAAGAAGCCTCACCGTTACAGGCCCGGTACCGTGGCTCTGAGAGAGATCCGTTGCTACCAGAAATCCACGGAGCTGCTCATCTGCAAGCTGCCCTTCCAGCGCCTGGTGAGGGAGATCGCTCAGGACTTCAAGACCGACCTGCGCTTCCAGAGCTCCGCCGTCATGGCTCTGCAGGAGGCCAGCGAGGCCTACCTGGTGGGTCTCTTCTCTTCGTGGACACCAACCTGTGCGCCATCCACGCTAAGAGGGTCACCATCATGCCCAAAGACATCCAGCTGGCCCGCCGCATCCGCGGAGAGAGAGCTTAGACTTTCTGCTGCACATTCACCAACCACAAAGCTCCACACTGTGTGTGTCTGTATATATATATACTGTATATATATATACATAAATATTTATAGTAATATGTACATATGTATACTAGCTGTTCTTGTTTTTCTTGCCTTCTGATTATTGCTATATAAATATATATTGAGTGTTGCTGTCCCTGTGCTGTTGCAATACTGGAATTTCCCCATTGTGGGACTAATAAAGGCTTATCTTATCTTATCTTATGTACTGTAGAAATATACAGTACAGTATATTTTCTGCATCAACAATGTACTATACATGTATTCATGTAGTATTGCACTGGGAATTGCACTGACAATAAACCTTTGAAGTTTTTGCAGATGTCTCTTTTTTTATATGTGAAGGTTACCACCAAGTGACATAAATTAAATACTGAAAGATTGGAAAAGCTGTCTAAGAACAATCCAGCAGTTTGAGAAATCACTTTTGATTTGGTGTAAGTCTGTCAACAGAATTATGAACCATAAAGCAGTTTGTGTTAAAATGTTAAATCTCATTAAACCCTAACCCAGGGGTCGCCAGTCATGTGTCATGGAGGGCCAAGACCCTGCAGGTTCTCTCTTCTATCCAGTCTCTTCAGCAGGTGTTCTGTTAAAGACACTGTTTGGAGGTAAAGGCAGAGTCTTGGCCCTCCATGGCACATGATTGGACACCCCCGCCCAAACCCATTATGATGAAGTACAGATGCTAATATGGCCCAGAATTCCTCCATATACTGGTACTGTCACTAAAGTGTGCAGTGTCTTCTGCGGTGGCACATCCAACAATACAGTCTTCAGTAAATAAAATAATTGTTTTGGTTACTTTTTCTTAAAAATGAGCCATTATTTTCAAAGTCACCGATAAATGGTTTGTACTGTTGACTCTTTTCCCACCGGTGCCTTAACAGACAAAATAGAAAATCATGATGCAAACACATAAGTCACTAAATTGTTTATTACAATCAGCAGCAAATTCCAGATTATTCAGAATGTGCAAAATTCAAACTGTAAAAAGAAAAAAAACCCAACTTAGAATGGGTCACACACGCCGGCCATGCTGCCTCACTGAGAAGCAGCTGGGATGTGCCACTCAAGCTGGTCCCAGTTCAGCAGATCTTCGGCCTGCATCTCTGTAAATACTGAGGCAAGGTCCAGTTTGGGGTGGATCGTTTCCCTCTTGCCTAGACAAAAGACAGAAATGGGTGGTGGTTAATTAAAGCAAGTTTAAAACATATTTGGGAAATACACTTGTTGCTAAAAGCCAGTGGTGGAATGTGAATGAATGAACGAATGAATTTTTTATTTCGGATAGATTAAAAGTAAAGATTAAAAGAAAATAGAATAATATAACAAAGGGGAAAAAAATCTAACAAGGTCAAATTAAACAATAACTCCTCTGATTATACAGTTCAACATAGGTTATCCGAAATGGGTGATGGCTGAAGCCGCAGCTTATATTGCCCACCCATATTCCATCCAAGAATTCAAAAGAAAAACAAAACAGGAGTAATTACAATTCGAATCTGACAATAAAGTACTTCGTTGTTGTATTTAACCACAATTTTCATGTAGCTGTGCTTCAGTAAAGTAGATTTTACAAGGGCTGGGTTATGTTTAAAATCATTTGTTTTTACTGTGGCCTCAGCAATCAGAATGAATTAATACATTCACTTGAATGGAATATAGTACTTTAACTGAGGGTGTGCATCAATGAGTATGGAGTCGCTCAGTCAAAATATGGAATTTTTATCAATATAAGTTTAGCCACTGCTTTGTCACAGCTGTGTCTCTTCTTGCCCTGGCTTCAAGTGTGGGCGGTGTTTTGTACTTGTATTGCTAAAATATAAAAAGATGCACTACAGTGGGTCTCAAATATTTGTAATGTGTCCTGTTACTGCATGAGCTTGTTGATGATAGACTATAAACTACATATATAAACTAAATTATATTGATGACTGAACAACTCCCATTCCCCAAAGTGCAACATACAGTTATGAACATAACTTGCAACGGATCACACAAGTGATCTGACAAAAAAAATAAATACATTAACAAGCGGTTTATTTTACAGTTGATGTGCCAGTCATTTTCAATTATTCTGTAATTAATATTCACACAATCAAATAAATCTCAGTTCATTCCCTTTTATATTAAGTGGAAATTGTGCTACTTTGGTTTTGGCACTTTACCTATAAAAGCAAAGGATTTCAGTACTTTCCACAGTGGCAACGTCCGTTGTGGGGTGGCTGCTTTTCCTTTCCTCTTGGCGAACCAACTGGCAACCCCACCCTTCTGAGAGCGTGGAGGGTGAAACTGGGCATCCTGCCAGAACTAAAAACAATATCTGTCACAGGTCTGTGGTGGACCACTCCCAGTTACACGGGGTGAGACTGGACATCCTGGCAGATAAGCACATCTGTCGCAAGGTCTGTGGTGGACTTTTTGCCAGTCGGTGCATCGTGACATGCACTACAGAGAGAGCAGAGATAAACAAACCTATCATCTGGTCAGTCACTGCAACAGATATTGGAGTCGGTTTGTCTTGGCCTGTCCTTGCCACTGACAATACCTCTTATCTGCCAAGAATGTGCCACTAGTCCAGCAAAGCTAGCGGTACTCAAATACTTTGCAAGCAGTTTCATGAAATGGTCAGTCAGAAAGCAACTCATACCAGCTCGGACGTCGCCTAGGTTAACAAGGTCAGGAGTTCCTGGCAGCGGAAGGCGAAAGACAGAGCTGCGTGGAGGAATCTGATCAGACCTAAATGAAACGGTCATTGTCGCCCCCGACACACTGCTGTGGTGGTGGCCAAGACCAAAGACAGAAATGGATGGTGGTTAGTTAAAGCAAGTTCAAAACATATACAGGCACATCTCAAAAAATTAGAATATCATGAAAAAGTTCAATATTTTTTGTCACTCATTTCAGAAAGTGAAACCCATATATAGATACACGGACAGTGATATATTGCAAGTGTTTATTTTAATTTTGAAGAGTTTGGCTACAGCCCATGCCAACCAACATTTCAGCAGCCAACATTCATTCATTCATCTTCTTCCGCTTAATCCTTTTCGGGTCGCGGGGGGGCTGGAGCCTATCCCAGCATCTTTGGGCGAGAGGCAGAGTACACCCTGGACAGATCGCCAGTCCATCGCAGGGCCAACACAGAGAGACAGACAACCATTCACTCTCACAGTCATACCTAAGGACAATTTAGAATCCCTAGTTTGATGCCAATTAACCTAACTTGCATGTTTTTGGCATGTGGGAGGAAACCGGAGAAATCCCGGAGTAAACCCACGCAGACACGGGGAGAACATGCAAACTCCACACAGATCACTGTTGGTCGGGGGCTGGGATCGAACCCAGGATCCCCCGGCCAAGGGTGAGTTGCTGTGCTGCCGCAGTGCTAACCACTCCACCACCGCGCCGCCCTTTTTATTTAAAAACTATTTTTTTAAAAATTAATTTTATGTAATCTAATTTTTTGCCAAACTGAATTTGGGGTTTTCAGGGGCTGTAAGCCATAATCATCCAAATTAAAATAAACGCTTTAAATATATCACTGTCTGTGTAATGAATCTATATACGTAATAGATGGATTTCACTTTCTAAAATGAGTGACAAAAAATATTGAACTTTTTCATGACATTCTAATTTTTGGAGATGTACCTGCATTAGGGAAATATACTTATGAAAGTCAGTGGTGGGATGTGACAAAAATGCTTCATTTCCCTGACCATTGAGCACCCCAGGAGCCACTCTGTACATGCACAAGTACATTTTCAATCCAGGGATTTATGGTGGAACAGAAACGGCATGAAAACATTGTTCCAACACTTTTTATGGAAAATCCACAGAACAGGTGTGTGGGTCTATTCTGATGCTTTAGAAGAATCAGAATCAGAATGAACTTTATTGCCAAGCATGTTTTTACACATACAAGGAATTTTACTTATCATTAAGGTGCGCTCATGTTAAGCGCTCCCTAATGACGCGGCAGCCACAGGCGCCTCATACAGTGGGGGTAAAGAGGGGGAGGGGGAGGGGGTGACACATTGGGCAGAGAGAAAAAAGCATAGTTATCAAAATAGAGCTCAAGTGAGCAAGATTGTGATCACATAGAAAAAAAACCCTCTAATTGCACACGTAGCAGACAAGATACAGTTCCACACATTAACAAAGCAAGTTGAGAGAGACCAGTGTGTGTATATCAGTCATGTGGTATTCATGGATGCAGTGTGAATGCAGTGTGAAGTATCAGTTACTGGTGAACAACAAAATTCCTCTCCTAGGCAACGACTAGATGTTATGTCCTTGGTATCCAAAACATAGATAACATGTCCACAGAGTTCATCTCTCTTCAGTGCATGTCAGATGGTAAAATTCCATGCTAGTCACATGACGCTGTCCATAGAGAGTTCAGATTGCTGCACATCAGAATGTTTGGGTTAGAGAAAAGCCAAAACTCCCTTCTGCCTTATCTTTTCTCCTGGAGGAATGAGTTCCCCCAAGGACGCCGAATCAAGGCCTGATAAGCACAGTTCACTTAGAGCATAGAATATTCATCTCTCGATTCTGTGCATCACAATTTACATTAACATTCACAGGCTTTAAAATCATTCCCCGGAGAGCACCCAGCGACTCCGAGATGTTTCCCACCTTCCGATTCAGTTCGCCATTAGCCGCTATCAGTGCCGTCCCCAACTGGTCGAATTGTTGAAGGAGCTTCGCCGGGTCCGCATTTTGACTAGCTCTTTACAACTTCTTTAATTTCCGATACACCAGGAAAACTCCAAAGCCAAACAGCAGAAATCCTGTGATCATGAAGCCAAACAGGTAGATGTCTTCCACATCTTCAATCGAAAGATCACACAGACACATGAGTTTCCAATTGTCCCATGAGTCTCTCACATAACCCGCAGCAGAAGTGCCTGCAGGACACTTGGGCTCCCCCGGGCCCGATTTTCTGTTTGAAAAAGTGGTGTCAATTGCATTTAAAGCCCAGCTCACCAATTCCGTAATTTTCCGTTTGGATCGGGATGCAGCGAGAAGAAGAGCGAGACACAGACAGGACACAGCAAGCTGGGATCAGTGAAGGGAGGAGGAGAGGGGAGAGGAGAAGAAATGCGTCTGCTCTCTCTGATAGCCGGAAGAAGTAGAAAATTATGTGAATCACTTTATAAATCACTGGTTTGAAAATGCACTTGTATATGTTGAGATTTTGGATCTTGGGGTCCTCTTGACCTGTATCCACAATAAAAACACAACATGCTGAGGGCGGCTAACCCCTGGCATGTGGAAACAGATTCTAGAAAGAAATTACACACAACTTAATGCACAGCACCAAAGTGCAACACATACACAAACCAGGACTTTAACCCCTTGCACTCTGGTCAATTTCCCTAAAAACGCCTAAAAATAACGTACCCAAAGTAAATCAAAAGCTGTCCTTCAACCCTTTGCAGCATCTTCATGGGGTTGGTCTCATTTAAAAGAAAACACGTTGAATTTTTTGGCAAAACAGTCATAATCTCTCTAAGTGCTCCTGCCACTGAGTAACAGTCATCTAAACATACTGAACTTGAAGAAAATAAATTTCGCTTGGGTGTTTTTTTTGATACAAATGCTTGCAAATAACACACAGCTGTCAGATCCGGGCTGGAAAATGCAACAGAAATGTAGAACCAAGTGTTATCCAGCTGAGGTCAAAATTTTGTAACAATACCACAAAAAATGAATATATTACACAGCTTTTTCCTCAGGTTGTTCCCAGGCGTTTTTGAACTGTGCCAAATTGTGCCAAATGGCACAGTTTGGAAGAACGTCTGTAACTTTTGAATGATTCAATATAGAAGCTTGATCTTGGGCTCTAATGAAAGGTGACATTCAGGGCTGTGTGTATGTGGGGGGAGGTGTTTATTCATTCATGAATGGATGAATGAACAAACAAGCCCCCACACACAAAGAAGCATGCCACGTAAAAAATGTGTGGCTTTTTTTTACAAGAAAAAATAACCTACAGTGCACTAAAAATTATACTAAAATATCTGTAATGTAGAAGATAACAACTCCCACCCCCCGCTACAGAGGACGGACATTGCCCATCGCTACATGACGGACCGCGGTGACAGTGCGCCGCGGTCTACTACGCACAGTTGTACTAAAACATCTACAATATATCTGCAATCTGCTACAGAAGAGTAGCGGGGGGCGGGGGCTTCACGGTCCGGACGCGGCACACGGACCGATCCATCATGTGGCGATGACGCACAGTTGTAATTTACCGATCGGTCAAAAGTCATTTTGATTACAATTTTCAGGGATAAAGAATAATTTAGCTTATAACACTTACCTGTCCACAACAGCAGTGTCGCTGGCGAACTTCTCTTCCTCATTGTCAGACGAACATGACGCTGGTCCGCTTGTTACGACTCGTGGTTCTGGTCACGCGACCCGGTCAAACGATGATTCCATTATTGCGGTTTTGGCGAATGATTTTTCAAAACAAATAAGAACAGTAGTAAGAAAAAAAGACTGGCGAACGCGTGTGGGTCACCCAGCGGCTTACACAAAACAGATTTTACGCACGGGTCGTACTCTTTCAATTGTCGAACTTCTCTGCTTCAATTGGCTCGCTATATTCGCAGCCGTTGGTAGGCGGGTCCTTCTTGCTAGGTTTTCAGTCATTGGTTCTTCAAGGTTTCAGAAACCCAATTCAAGGCTCTTATTAGTCGAATGAGAGGTCAATCAAATCTAAACCAATCAAAGCACTCCTTTGGCTTTCTGTTCGCGGCTGTGTCTGTAGTGGAAGAACGGAAATGCAGCTTTTTTTTTTTCAGTGCACCCTAGGACGCAGAGACATGACCGTCCGCGGTATCCCGGAGTACAAGAGGTTAACCAGGATTAACATATTTCATCGTTTTGCTCTCACAAGCGAATACTTCGGACAAAGCAAGCGCGAATCAGCAGAGTTGGCTACTAGCTAGCTAGCTACTAGCTAACACTCGTTAGCCAGCACAGGACGGTGCTGTATCGCTCAAAAAAAGTGAGCCTACCACCAACAGGATAAATAAGCGAAAAGATGTACAATATCACAAATCACTCACCATCGATGGTTCTCTCACGTTCATCTTCAGCTTTGTCCGTAGTCCGGTTTTATGCTGGTCTGCCATCTGTATCGGTGCGGGTCACTCCTCTCACTGTGGATCTGCCACCAAGCACAGAAAACTCCACACCTCTTCGTTGGACCATGGTGTAGATTTTCGCGAAACCTACAACGCCATCTCTATTAATATCGTGTTTACTCGGTGACCGAGTTTAGTCCGTGAACTATTGCAAATGGCGGTCGTGTCGATTCCACAGAAGACGGACGCTTTCATGACGTTACGCCCTGACCAATCAGTGGCCTGCAGTCTGTTGACGTCACATTTTCGGCTCAACTCAGCGTGGTTGTACCCTGGCCTCGAATAGGTACTAAAATAGTACCTGGTAACAGGTACTAGGTACTAATGGAAAAGGCTACAAACCGGGCCGAGTAGAGCCGAGTAGGGGCCGACTGGGTACTAGTGGAAAAGGGCCATTAGAACCATCTCAGTATGTGATATTATTAAAAATTACAGCTTATAACTTGAGTAAGGCTGAATCTGAAAATGACCTGCGTCTCATTGGCGTCCATGGTGCAGGTCTGCCAAAGTTTTCACCGAGTAAGAGCAGCTGGTTTTTGGGAGCAACGGACTCCATAGATTTCTGGGTAGTGCCTTTGGCCATCAGATGGTCAAGGTTGAGTTTTTTGTCTTTGTTTGAGCACTGTGGAGGAGGCTGCAGCTTAAGTTAAAGTTAAATTAAACATGAACATTATAACAAATATATTAAGCTTTGTTGTGCAAATACACACAATTTAATCAATTTAAAGTATAAGTATCATATCATAGTATATAGTATAAGTATCATAGTAGAACTGGACCATGGATGGTCGCATGTAAATTGCCACTGACCATGAATTGCTGAAGCTGTCCCAACATTCATTTATAAACGTAATCATACGGTATAAGCAGAGAGTGTGTGTAAAAATGATCTAAATTGGTTTGTGTCTCACTCCTTCTATGCAGAGCTATCAACAGCCGGCAATGACTCTCTTAAGGGTTGTCAGAGTAAGCCATATACCAACACATTACATTCCAGCTTGGAAACAGACTCAGCAAAGAGCTATTTATTTGGAAGAGTCTATTTATTGTTTCATCCCCTGAAGAACTCTACAGTTTGCTGTTGCAGCATAATGGAGAAGAGGGACCTATTTTTCCTCATTTCCTGCGGCCTCTTGGCACACAATCAGAAGTGTCTGTTTTAAAGGTAAAAAGAGAGGTGATGATGCACTGGTTGTTAAAGTGCACCACATTTCTGATGATGGTTTAAAGACAGGTTTTATTAGTTATTGTAAGCAGTTACAGTGTTGAGTGTGAGGTTAAGTTAGCTTAGGTTTCTGAGTTGAGTTTAGTTGTCACAGATATATTCTCTTGTTTAGTTTCTTCATGAAGCTGATAGTCATCACAATATCTTCTCTCTGCTTAACTGCTGTGATGTGCTTTCATCTGGTTTGTTTCCTGCTCTATATTATTTACTGCATGTATGTTCAGCATAAAAATCTATTGCATTGCTTCTACTAAAATTTTCATATATTTTTCATTGTTTTCATCATTCCATTGCTATTGAGTCGTACAGTATTTGCTGTAATATTTGTGAGGAGTTGTTTTTTAGAAGAACCCAAAACTTTTTGACATTTCTGACTTCATGCACAAAAGCCAAATCAAGCCAGGAGTACATGCTTAGACATAAAGCTGAACTCTTGCACGCTCTGTCACCTCCCTCCCCCCACACACACACGCACACCTCTGCATGCGCACACATTCTAAACAGGTGCAGACATGTGTTCAAGATGAGATGTGGCTTTAGAAAAATTTGTCCTGTGGCTTACAAGTATTCACACAAATGCATATGAGCAGGCACTTGGAAATGACTGTTAACATGTTGAAGTATACCTCGCTGAGCTAGCTGATTACATGCATGTGCGCTCACACAAATAAATTTAATAGAGCATGGGAGAAAGCAGGAGAAATTCATCTTTTAACTATCTGCATTGCAAACATTCCTTCATTAGCATGTTTCTCTCTCTTTTAACCCCAACATTTTTCTTTCCTTGGATGTTGGTCCTTTCAGGAAGCCCACTCTGGTTTTCTCATCCCAGTGTCAATGTGTGTGGCAGAGGGGGAGATATAGTGATAGAGAAGCGGTGGGGGGGGGGTGGAAAACTGGATATGCTGTGTCTCAGTCACATGGGCTTGCACGAGATGCAGGCAGGCTGCGCAGAGAGAGAGAGAGTGACTAGAGGGGATGGCTATCGGTGGAGCTGCAAATTCAGAGTCAAGATGTGAGGATGCTATCCCACTCCTGAACGACACTCGGTTATGTCTGTTAGCTGTTGGTGTCTCAGCTGGTGAAGGGCATAGGGAATCGCATACTAGGTAAAGGAGAAATCTAAAAGGAACTGGAGATGGTTGTTGCATGAAAAACAAGGCATTGGAAAAGAAGCCTTACATACACACACTGTGATGATTAAAGATATCAGTTAGTACAGTGGTTGCCTAGTTTTGTGGCAGCACTTACAAATGTCTAGAAATGTTTTATTCCCATAGAGTGCTCGTCAATTACTGTATGTGCTGTGCACTTTACTTTATCTTGTATTCCTAAAGTTGTTGTCTTGTTCCATGTTAAAACTTTGCAGGATAACATTTATGTGACATGACAGAACATATTTTCTTGTTATTGTCAGATGAAGGTAGTTTTGATAGGGCAGCAATATGGCCCTCGGATAACACCCCCAGCTCCAGCAAAATGGGCTTCACTCTGACATGAAATTTTTATTATACCCCTGTCTCTAAAGACGGGACGTATTTTGGTATGATGATGACCGTACGACTTGTAGGGCAAACTCCTCCCTTGGTTTTCAGGCTAAGACTTTATTTCACACAGTGGTTGTATATGTATTGTATTGAAGATGTGCATATTACTGTACAAGATTTTGTTTTTTGAATCATTTTTGCAAACATTGCATGTTTTACAACTTTGTCATTTTTGGAATGACATTTCAGTACAGGTTACGTGATTTGTCCAGCTAACCCCTCCTACAGTTTTCAATGTAGAATATTTTCATTTCGCACAGTGTTTGTACATGTATTGAAGATGTGAATATTGTAGATGGTTAAAGGATTTTCTGGCATTTTCTTTAAATTTGTCCCACTTTGAAATGTACGTTGTTTGCTTAAAGTCCTTGCAGTTACATGGTCAGGGTTTCCTCTGGTAACATTTCTCGGTGGCAGGCCGCCTTGCCAGAAATTTTACTGCCACGCCAAGGAGATATGAATTTATTAAGAAAACTATATGAAGCAATGACTTTCCGCAAGCCCACACACGAACAACGCGCGTGGCCGTCATCCGCGCGGAGTTTAGAAGCGCACCGCCCACGCAAGTTTTCCAGTCAGTCAGCAGGCAGTGTCTCGCTGAGCGTGACTGTCCGACAGAAATATGAGTTTATTAAAGTACTTTAAACGCAGAAAAAAATCAGAAGAGGTATGTAAGCACTGGAGGCGTTTATCATGGTTTTAACCCGCTGGAAAGGGGAGCAATAATGGAAGAGTCACTTAGCTAAGAGATGTGGTTAGAATTCATATGCAGCCGGCTTCATATGAAGGGAAAGGCAAGGGGGACTGATGAATTGTTGAGGATATATTTCACCAGCCACTACAATATTAAGTTATGTTCTGTAGGAATTGCAGGAATGAAGAGACTGGCAATTTCTCTCTTTTCTCGCACGAGCAGGCGTGCCGTTTTTATTCTCCAGCGGCAGTGACAAAAAGAAACAGGTAAAAATGCTAGCTCTCTTTTCACTGTAAACTGAGGTCCCTCAGCGGCTGCCTAGAGAGGTGCCTGATGAGAAAGCCTGAGAGCACAACTATAAACTTCCTAAACAGATCATTCTGTACATGAACACATAGTGTGGTGAATTATGTCTTTAGAGTCTGCTACAGTTCCCTATTATGTACCTGGCAGGTTAAGATGACTGAAATTCACGAAGTCAATGACTTTAATCTGTCAGCAGCCTTCAGACAATGTAAACATGCCAACATTGGATTTCAAAATAAGGGAGACTTTTCCTGCTGTCTGGGCAGTGAGGAGATTTCTAAAAAAAACAAACAAACCAAAACTATAAATATAAAGAAATAACAGAAATAACGGCATCCTTGGTCATTTAAGTTAATTTATTTCATTAAATACAATTTTATTAATATTTTTTCTTTGTAATCAGAGTTAAATTATTGTTCTGTTCTGACTGCACAATTATGGTCAAAAATGTAAATTGTTATAAGGAAAAAGTAAAAAAAAAATTACCACAGTCTGTTTCAGATTTATCTAAAAAAAAAACAAAAAAACCCAGTAATTTTATTTTTAAAAAAACAGACAAAAATCAGTCATAAAACAATCCACAAATTTATAATAAAGTTTCAAATGTACAAGAAAAGTCAGTTTTACAAGAGGAAATTACAAATTTGAGGAACATGGTTTCAATTTTAGATAGATTTACAGAGAAAAGTAGAAAACTATAAGAAAATTGTTATAAATTTTGGAGAAAAACCTCAAACCTTCAAGACTGAAGTCATTACTCAAGTTTTTAAGTAAGTGCTCTTTGTACCCTTAACTCAAGTAGAAATTTTTGGTTGTCTGCTTTTAATTATTAATTTCAAAGCACTGCTTTTACATGAGTAGAATTTCTGGTTACTATACCCACCTGATCATATAATTTAAGTATGCATGAGTACATTACTATTATGAATGTTTCTTTCCCTTCCCTACTCTCTCAATGAGAAAAAAGAAACACTAGAATGAAAATACAAAAAATACACATATTTTTGTCTTTTATCATTTATGTAAACCATGACAAAAAATCCTGCAGGACAAAACATGACACCTGATATTTTCTAACCTGTTTGTATACCACCATAGACAGAGAGAGAACCTGAATTAGACAGAGCTCAGAGAGGGCAAGATGAGACAGAAGAGAGGAGCCAAGGAAAGGAAAGTGTTCAGGCAGAGGAAGGAGAGAAGGATAACACCACTAAAAAGTCTAAACACAGGACATCTGGGTGGGACCCCAACTGGCTCAATATTCAAGCCTCAGTTGTACAATAATTCAAATGGTAAGTTCCATATGCAACGTTGCCGTGTAAAATTTTAAAGAGAAATAAATAGTATAAGATTAACATATTCCGATATGTTTGCTGCCCCACCCCCCGGGAAAAATATGTGTGCCACCGCGCCAAGGTCTTTAAGCCAGAGGAAACACTGCATGGTTATTAGTTTTATTACAGATTTACACTATATTGAATCATGAATTTGTTATTGATTATCTGGTTGTATGTACACTACTGTTCAAAAGTTTGGGGTCACCTTAGACAATTTTGTGTTTTCCATGAAAAGTCACACTTTTATTTACCACCATGAGTTGTAAAATGAATAGAAAATATAGTCAAGACATTGACAAGGTTAGAAATAATGATTTGTATTTGAAATAATATTTTTTTCCTTCAAACTTTGCTTTCGTCAAAGAATCCTCCATTTGCAGCAATTACAGCATTGCAGACCTAACATGATTGCACAAGGGTTTTCTAATCATCCATTAGCCTTCTGACGCAATGAGCAAACACATTGTACCATTAGAACACTGGCGTGATAGTTGCTGGAAATGGGCCTCTATACACCTATGTAGATATTGCACCAAAAACCAGACATTTGCAGCTATAATAGTCATTTACCACATTATCAATGTATAGAGTGTATTTCTGATTAGTTTCAAGTTATCTTCATTGAAAAAAAGTGTTTTTCTTTCAAAAATAAGGAAATTTCTAAGTGACCCCAAACTTTTGAACGGTAGTGTATGCTAGCTGTGCACTATGGATAATGGCTATAGACAGGTGTATAATGCACTGTGTGCTATGCTTTTGTTAAAAGAAAGGACTTTGCTTCTTTCTGAGGAATTTAAAAAGTATGAAATGTATTTCTAAGTTTTTATGCAGTTTTGATAATAATAAAGATGCACTGATTCAGCGCTGATAATGATACTAATGATACTGACTTCGCTATTTGTTGATACCAAAATTGAGCTGATCCGATAACAGTGTAAAATTAAAAATTTTATTTATTTCTCATTGTGAGGAAGTGACTTTGCTCCTTCAAGGAACACTTAGCCTAAAATAAACAACAATTTCTAATCTTGTAATATAAAAAGAAAAATATTGAGATTTGTGGGAAAACGATTGCACATGGTGTATTTTTTTCTTTTTATGTATATGATCATCAGCATTGCACAACATTGTGCAGTGGGGACAGTTAAATGCTAGCAACATTAGCAGTGTGGAGCAGAACTAAATTGAAATCCATCTGATGCTGGATCGGTGGCTCCTCTTACAATACTGATCCGTTGATTTGAGTAATATCCAAACCTTTATCTGAACAGATATTGAATTGGTTCATCCTTATTTAATAATGTTTGATAGCCCCCGCCCTCCTCCCCCATAGATCTCCCCATTTTGCCATCTTATTTTTTTTTTTTTCTTCTGCCCTTCAGAGAGAACAGACGCCTTTTTCTTTGCTGCTCCCTCTTTTACCCTCCTTCCCTCCCTAACTGAGAATCCCAGCTTGCTGTCTTGTCTGCGTCGCTGTTCTTCTGGCTGAATCTTGATCCAAACGAAAAAAAAATGGATTTGGTGAGCGGCTTTAATAAAATTAACAACATTTTATATAAATTTGGGCCAGGGGGAGCCCCTATGGAGAGACCCATGGATTGGAACGCATGTGTCTGCATAATTCGACTGAGGATGTGGAAACATCTACCTGGTTTGGCTAGGATCACAGGATTTTCTGCTGATTGGCTCTGGAGTTTTTCCTGGTGTATCGAAAAATTAACTGGAAGAGCTAATTAAAAGTGGTCCCGGCATAGCTGCTTCTCAACAATTCGACTAGACAGGGGAGTGCACTAACTATCGGCAATGATTAACATGGAAATTTCCATCTGGCATGCACTGTAGAGAGAATGGACTCTACCGGACATGTTTACCCATGTTCTAGAAGGGAAACATCTGGAGTCGTTTTTGGTGCCTCCAAGGAATGGATTTAAAGCCTATGTATGGAAATTATGGACACAGGATTGCATGAGATGAAAAATTCTATGCTCTGTGATCTGTGTCTACCAGACCTTGAATTCGATGCCCTGTTGTCTATTTTTCCTCCTGGATTAAGACAAAACAGAAGATTGTGCTTCTCTTTCATAAACAAACTGGGACTGCATCTGAACTCTCATTGACATGTGACTGGCTCAGGAAATTTCCATCTGCCATGCCTCAAGGACATGCTTCCGAGTTTCAGACACTAAGACATAACATCTCGGCTGGGAGAGATTTTGCTGCCTCCAGTAACTGATAAACACCCACCTGCACTCAACATACACGAACACACTGATTCATATATACTGAATTACACTCATCCATTCACTGACTCTCTCTGACTTTTGGTCTTTTGGTTTTTGTCCACTAAATGTTTGCTAAATATGCATTGAGGTTTTTTTTTGCCTGCAATCAAAATTTCACTTACCCATTAAGCGTCAATTTGATAAAACATGTTTTTTTCTCTCGCCTATTGTGTCATATCATTTTTCTTTTTTTCCTTTCTTCTTTATGACTGGCGCCTAGCGGCTGCCCCGGCCTTGGATGCGCTCTGCAGAGCGTGCCCAAATGCCAAGTCACGTTTCGTTACCTTGTATTCATACATGTGTAATGACAATAAAGTTGAATCTCAATCTCAATCTCAATCTCTTATGATGATGGAGGAGTTTGTGTGCCCTAATGATCCCAAAAGCTGTGTTGTCAGGGTAATGTGTTCCTGGTAGGGTCTCCCAGGAAAAATTGTTCGTGGGTAAAGGGCCAAACTAAGAGTGGTTCAGCGGATCCCTATAAAAAGTAGGGATGGGAATTGCTAAGATTTTATTAATCAATCAATCAATCAAAACTTTATTTATATGCAACTTTTCATCCAGAAATTTGTAGCACAAAGTGCTTTACAAATTAAAAATATAACACAATCATTCCCCCTTCCCACCCCACCCCCCATCCTTCACCCACCCAATCCCATACAGACAGACAGACAGGCACACACACTCACTCATCAATGTGAGACATGGCCAAGCACCGAGGATCCAATTGTAGAAGCACCATCTTAGGGAGCCATCAACACGAGGGAAGTGCCAAGTCTGCAGCTACAGGGGCATCACCTCTGCCACTGCCCAAGACCAGTCATTGGGTGGGCCAGGGCAGTCACAGGCCAGCGCCCTGCAGCCAGAACCAGGCAACCCACCGTGGTTGCCCCCCACGCCCCCCATGCGGAAACACTGGAGTTAGGACAGGATAATAAAATGAATAAAACTGTCAATAATAATAAATAATAATAATAATAAGATACATAATTACCTTTGTCAAGGGAGGAGGTAATGTTTTCAGTAGCGTTGGTTGGTTGGTTTGTCTGTTACCAACATAACTCAAAAAGTTATGAACGGATTTTGATGAAATTTTCAGGAAAGGTGTGCAATAGCATGGGGAACAGATGATTAAATTTTGGTGATGATCTAAGAGTGCATATCTCCACCAAGGGCTTTGTTTGGTATGTGTGCAGCAGGGTTACACAAAAAACTACTGGATAGATTTGGATGAAATTTTCACCAGAGGTGGTTCTTGGGCTACAGAGGAACCCATTACATTTTGGTGATGATCTGAGAATGCATACCCCAGCCAAGGCTCTTATCTTCTCACAGTGTGTTAGCAACAATACTCCAAAACAGACTCTGATGTAATTTTCACCACAAGTGGCTCTAGGCCTACACACAAACCCATGACATTTTGAGGTGGCGGAGGTATGCGGTCTCAGAGTGCTTTTTCTAGTTTGTTAATAAAAAGATAATCATAACCCCCCCCCCCATTTAAACTCAGTCTAAAATGTAGTAGTATTTAATAACAAAGTGAATAATTATAACAAGAACTAACAAGCACTCAGAGAGTGCATACCTCTGCCAAAGCTTCATCCCTCCCTTTGTCCTCCCCTCCATCCCTTTGTCCGTCCATATTGCCATCCATCTGTACATTATGACATAGGGCCTTGGTGGAGGTATACACTCATGGATCACCTCCAACATCTAATGAGTTCATCTTTGGACCAAGGGCCACTTCTGGTGAAAATTTCATCCAGATCCATGCAGTATTTGGAGTATTGTTGCTAACACTCTGTGAGAAGATAAGAGTCTTGGCGGAAGTATGCATTTTGAGATCATCACTAAAGGCACTATATAAATGCAATCCATTATTATTATTATTATTATTAACAACAGAGACCACCTTAAATCAACGCCATGATTTATTGAATCTTTCAGGTCAGTTTTCTTTTTTTTCCCCCCTTCTCTGTTCTCCATTACAGTTTACTGACAAGGTTCATAATTATTAAGCAATATTACACAACAGTGCGGTATCATACCATCTTTTTTTTTTTGCAGTTATCAACTACAAATTCACATTGTTTGATGCAGCAAAGTTCAGCCTCTCCACCTCCTCTACCATCACCTCCCATTCTCATCTTCCTGTACCGGCGTCCTATGTCTTTCTCTTCATTAATTCTGATTGGCTGCTTAGAAAGGTCTGACATTGACGAGCACAGCTGTACAGTAGTCTGACAAGTTGAACTTTTTTCAGCCCTGAGCACAATGACAAAGCAGCCACCGCTCAAAGCGTTTCAGCACCGAGGGCGCTCAGCGCTGTAAACGCTGGACCACATAGAGAATGAATAGAAAATAGTCGCCCACAGCAGGAAAAATGAGTTTGGTGGACACGTCCCCCACCAATACTTTTTCTGCAGTGTTTGGCTTCCGGGTTCCTGAGGCACGTGGCCCTATGGTGTGACCATGCACGTAACTGAATGGACACGTCTTAAAGGGGCAGTACATGAAAAGTGGCAGATGAATATATAAAATAATATTAAAAAAAATTCCTGCATCCACATCATGATCTGAATCACCACCAAAAATCTAATCATCTATTCCCCGTGCCATTACACACCTTTCTTGAAAATTTCATCAAAATCCGTTCATAACTTTTTGAGCTATGTTGTTAACCAACCAACCAACAGACAAATCAACCAACACTACCAAAAACATTACCTCCATCCTCCCTTGGCGGAGGTAACAACATAAAATATATTTAAAATCAGAATCTGTCTAAATCTGTCGATTTAACTTATTGAGCCGATTCTTTATCGATTCCTTTATCAATTCTCGATCAGTTTTCCATGTGGGGGGAAAAAAGCAGGTCTTCATAGAATTTCAGCATCAATCCAGGACTTTTGTTATTTTTCTGACTTTAAACAATGCTTCTTCTCTTAAAAAGATATAATAAAATCAAATATAAAAGACAGTAAACATGTAAAAATGGGCATTTATGCCCTGTAACATTTGTTATGTTTAAATGCTGAAAAGCAATATAAATGGAATACTGAAGTGATTAGAAACAAGTGCACAACTATGTTATTTTAGCAATTGCAAAAATATACATACTGTACTGTACACGGGTGTAATTTTTGCATGTTTCTTTTTAAAGATATACAGTGTACTGTATATACACACAGTGTATTATGTATGTGTGTACGCACACATGCATAAAATAATTGTATATTAACATACTGGTAAAACCTCAAGACATTTACTCATTCTGGGAATGCGTCGAATTCAATATTAATCTGTAACCTACATCACACGTACCACTTACCCAAACTCCAGCTGCTTTACGGTCATGAATGGATGCAAGCCTTGCACTACAAACTTAATTACAGCTCTGTGTACAGCTAGCATCAGTGGGTCATCCTGGCAAGGAACGGAGGACAAGCAGGTTGGTAAAACCTCAGAGCTGCCTGTTGCTGTCATCATCTAAAAAGAATAAGATTATATTGGGGGGGGGGGGCTGAAAAGTTCATTGTGGTCAAATTTGACCAAATGTGGTTTATTTTTCAACCGCAGGGATCCAAGCGCTGTAACACCGATGGAAGAAGTGTGTGGACTGAAGGAAAGACTATGTTGAAAAATAAACCACATTTGGTGACATTTGACCACTATGAACTTTTCACACCCCCCCCCCCCAAATATCAGACATTTTTAGCTGGGTTTTGTGAGTTAAAAAAACGGATTAAACTTAGCCTGCAAGACTTCTAGTATTGCGCTGATATTCTATTAAAAATAATAAGCTAATATTACTGTCACTAACGGAGGTGCTGCTGTTTGGAAATCAGGTGCGGGCGCACTTCGTAGACTGTTGAACACATTGCAGTCTTTTATTTTATCCCACGCTGCTGCATCAAGAGATGTTTCAACTCATGTTTATCATACGCCATGTTGCTAGTGTTTATATACACTTCTGCCATTATTCCGCAGTAGCGATGGTGTCATGGCATGTGACGTCATGACGCATACCATTTAAAAAAAAAAACAAAACAAAACACGTAAGCGTTTAAACCCACAGCATTGATAAGAAGAATTGATAACATCAGCGACGTATAATTTCGGGGACTCTAAAAATTTAGAACCAGTTACAAACGGGAACCGGTTCTCAATTCCCATCCCTAATAAAAATGTACAAGGATCCTATATACCCCACCTGATATGGGGTTACTGGGGTTGTGCCCTGGAGACTGGCCAGGAGGAGTTGCAAGAGCCTGGTTGGTGACCAAATTCTTACCCATAGAACCTGGCAGGACTCCGTCTAAACGAGCCACATGGGTCCGCCTTCCAGTGGACTCACCACCTGTAGCAGGGATCATGGGCCTATGTGAATTGGGTGGCAGTCTAGGCTTTTTTGCTGAGACTAATGTCCCCTCAACTCAGACCCCCAGATAACCGGTAGAAGATTATGGATTAGGTGATGGACACAATCCCAAACCATGGTCCCTACTCTACCTTGAAACTTCTGTCATTAAGCAGCATGCAACTTTTGCAGTTTGCTGACTGTTGGGACTTTACCAAAACAGACTTGTGGACTTCCGGTTATGGCTGCCACGTAGGACGGACGTGTCTCGCTCTGCTCTGCTCCTGGAGAAAAAAAATCGGCAAATAACTCTCTCATTTGGGACAGAACGTATCCCAGCATTTGGGCGAGGATATGTCGGCGAAGCCTAAGGCTGGAAAACCAGGAAAAGGAAAAAGCGAGCTGCCGAAACAGTCCAAATTAACGGACTTTCAGGTCTGTGACGCAGCAAACAAAACTCCATATATGGCGGAGGAGGCTGGCGGCGGTGCGATGTCTGCGGGGAATGGCGCAGATGCGCTGATGGCTGCCATGAGTTCAATGAGAGCGGACTTTTCCTCTAGATTTGATGGGATTATGACAGCGTTGGAAGGAATAAGAAAGGAATTGGGTGACTGTGTAGAACGAACGGCGCAGATGGAGCTCCGTCTCGCTAGTGCTGAAGATGACGTCACCCGTCTTCAATTAAAGGTGCGCACTTTGGAAAAAAAAAATAAATCTCTGGAAGATAATATTTTGGATTTGGAATCTCGGTCGAGACAGAATAATTTGAGGCTGGTGGGTCTTCCAGAGGAATCAGAAGGTCGGGACGTATGTTCCTTTCTGGAAAAGTGGATTCCGGAGGTGCTGGGCAGCGAGGAGTTGCAATCAGCAGTGGTTCTGGAAAAAGCACATCGTATTGGCCCACGGAGAGATAAGGGACCGCCGAGGACCTTAATTATGAAGTTTCTTAGTAACAGAGACAGGATGAAGATCTTCAACGCTGCACGTGCTAAAGGAGAGATTAAACACCAGGACCAGCAGGTGCGGTTCTACCCAGATTTGGCCACAGGAATCCAGCAATTGAGGAAGCAGTTTGATCCCATACGTAAGGAGCTGCGCAACCTTGGGATTCGTCATGGTGTAATCTATCCTGCGAGACTGCTGACCACGTATGAGGGCAGAACCCACATCTTCAAGACCCCAGAGGAGGCGCAGGAGTTCATCAAGAAGATCAAAGAAGAAGAAGAGACTGGTGGGAGCTAAGCATGAACAAAATATAAGGTAGAATAATTAAGCATTTGCACAGGCATCTGACTGACTTGAAGTAAATAGTAAGTTTACAAAATATAGATTGTATTATATATTAAAAAAACAAAACAAAAACAAAACAAACAAACAAAAAAAAAACTATGATGTACAAAGTTGTTAAAAATTTTGGAGTTAAGTTGGAAAACTACAGAGGAGAGTTAATGTTACGTCATTAAAAGCAGTAGAGTTAGGGTGATTGGGAGGATGAAGAAGGAGTGGCTTAGGCTGTTCCCCGTGGGTGTGGAACGGTCGATGGCTATATCGGGAGACAGAATTTTTCTTTTGATTTTGGGGGGTTTGCCACAAGTGTGGGAAGGGGAAATTTGTTTGTGTGTAGTTTGTAGGATGAATGTTCAACCACTCATGTTTTTGCTTCTCTGTATGAGCATGTTTACACTGCAAGGTAATCCTAAACTCTCTATTGATCATGGACCAAAGTGTTAATCTTAATTTAACTTCATGGAATTGCAGAGGTCTACAAAATTTAAAAAAACTTAAACAAGTTATGAATAAAATAAAGGACATGGGTTCAAGAATTGTGTTTTTACAAGAAACTCATCTGATAGAGGAGGATGTTAAAAGAATTAGGAGTAGATGGCAGGGAAGTGTATTCACCTCTTCATTTTCATCCCGAGCCAGGGGAGTTATGACTCTCATACATAAATCAGTTCCTTTTCAGGTGAAAAATGTAATTGGAGACAAATTTGGAAGATATGTAATCATTCAAGGTTCTTTGCTATTAGAAAATATAAATCTTGTGAACTTATATGGTCCCAATATAGATGATCAGAAGTTCTTTGCTAATTTATTTCTCATCTTATCATCACTTACAGGGCAACATATAATAGCAGGGGATTTTAATTGTACATTGAATCCAGGTGTGGATTGATCAACAGGACTGGATTGTACGCACATTGGATGTAGGATGACTATTAATCATTTTATGAAAGAATTGAGATTGTTAGATATATGGAGAGAAATGAAACCACAAGTTAAAGCCTATTCTTGTTATTCCAGTACCTACAAGACATTCTCACGTATTGATTATTTTTTGATTTCCACAGAATTAAGGTCCAAGATTCAAAACTGCTTTTATGATAACATCGTGATTTCTGATCATGCACCCTGTTGTCTAATATATGTAGATAAAAAATTGACAAAGGAATCAGGTAGATGGCAATTTCAGCATAAATGGCTTCAGGATGAGGAATTTGTCAAGTATATAGAAAAACAGATAGACGAGTTCTTTGACATCAATACTACACAAACATCAGCATGTGTAAAGTGGGAGGCTTTCAAAGCTTTTATTAGGGGACATATTATTAGTTATACAGGATCAAAATCTAAGAAGACTCGAGAGGAGAGAGCTAAATTGGAACATAAAATAAAAAGTCTTCAGGAAAAAGTGTATGCAGGAAGTGACCCAAGGTTGGAGAATGAATTACTGATTTTGAGAGCTGAATACGACAAAAAATCAGCGAATAGAGCTGCCTCGAGTCTTCTAAGATTGAAACAATCTTTTTATGAACAAGGTGAAAAATCAGGAAAATTATTAGCATGGCAGATTAAACAATTGGAAATTAAAACACCAATTACCAGTATTATAAGTAATGGACAGGTAGTTATAGATCCTTTAGAAATTAATAGAGCCTTTAGAGATTACTATGAAAAATTATATGATACCAAAAATGAACCTGATTTAACAAAACTAAATGGGTTTTTGAACGAACTATCTATACCGTGTATTCCAAATGAAAACAGGGAGATATTGGAGTCTAAAATTAGTCAAGAAGAAGTTGGGCTAGCCATTGATAATATGAAATCAGGAAAAAGTGCAGGACCAGATGGTCTTCCAGTTGACCTTTATAAAAAATTTAAGAATAAATTAATAAAACCTTTTTTGGAAATGGTTTTAGAAGCATTTCAAAATAATAATTTACCATCATACATAAATAATGCCTTAATTATACTGCTGCCAAAACCAGGTAAGCCCTCTAATAAATGTGAAAATATGAGACCAATAAGCCTATTAAACGCCGACCTTAAGATAATCTGTAAAATTTTAGCAAGACGAATACAAGAAATTTTACCAAATATTATTAATCGAGATCAGAATGGCTTTATAAAGGGTAGACAAGGCTTCCATAATGTAAGAAGACTATTTAATATTATTTATTTTAATAAAGAAGCACCGGATACAGCTCTCCTATCATTGGACGCCGAAAAGGCCTTTGATAGAGTTGAATGGCCCTTTCTTTTTGAAGTCCTACAAAGGTTTGGACTTGGAAATAATTTCATAAAATGGGTTCAAATAATATACAATAATGCTACAGCAGAAATCCTAACAAATAACAATATTTCAAAACCAATAAAAATCAATAGAGGATGTCGACAAGGCTGTCCACTTTCACCTTTACTGTTTACTATGGCAATTGAACCTTTAGTGATAGCGATACGTTTACATTCACAAATATATGGAATTAAAGTTGGACCAACAGAACATAAAATCTCCCTGTACGCCGATGATATAATTTTGTTTATGTCGAATCTAAAAAAATCAATTCCAACCTTGTTGAATTTAATAAAGAATTTTGGGGAAATATCAGGATATAAAATAAATAAAACTAAATCTTCAATATTAATGCTAAATTCAGTAAAGCCCCGTGCAGCTTTAGAGTAAAAACCTCTTCTGGGCGACCACTGCAGGATTGCTACAGATTCACAGAGAAAACACAGATTAAAAAAAAAAAAAAGACAAAAACAGCCGTCCGTCCTGCTCCTGCGCCATGCGCCTCCTCGTGTCTGACCCGTCCAAATTAAGAACATGCTTTTTTTTTTTTCTTATGGCTTTCATCCCCTTTTTAAACAAGGAAAAGAACAAAGACACATGAGAAATACCCATTAGATTATATTTCTAATACCCATTAGAAATACTACAAGAAGGGACAGCGCAGGCTGTTCCTGCTGAGGAGACTCAGGTCTTTTGGTGTACAAGGGGCGCTGCTGAAGTCATTCTATGACACGGTGGTGGCATCAGCCATCACTTTTGGAGTGGTCTGCTGGGGCAGTGGCATTACTGCAGCCGATAGGAAGAGACTGAACAAACTGATTAAGAAAGCTAGCTCTGTCCTGGGGCAGCGCCTTGATCCGATGGAGGAGATAGGAGAGAGAAGGACGGTGGCTAAACTGTCATCTCTGCTGGAGTCCGAGTTCCACCCTATGCAGGACATACTGAATGCACTGAGGAGCTCATTTAGCAGCAGACTACATCATCCCAGGTGCACAACCGAGAGGTTTCGTAGGTCCTTCCTACCAACGGCTGTCAGACTGTACAACCTAAGCAGGGCTGCTCGCAGAGATAGCAAAAAGACGTAACAAACTAATAGTTTTTTGAATGCAAAAGATGCAATAGACTTACACAATGGTCCCCTCCGGCATACAACTAGGAACATACCGGTCGCTATGGAGGGTGAGAATATGTATGGGCACATAATCATACCATGTAGGATAACTAAGTAGACGGTTATGCTGTTTCATTCCATCTAGCAACAATGCTCTGCACTGTGTGTGTTTATATATTTGCATATTTATTCCATCTAGCTACAATGCTCAGCACTGGGTGTGTTTATATATTTATATATCTACATATTATTCCATCTAGCTACATTGCTCCGCACTGTGTGTGTTTATATACTTGCATATTTATTCCACCTAGCTGCAATGCTCCGTACTGTGGGTGTTTATATATTTACATATTTATTCCATCTAGCTACAATGCTCTGCACTGTGTGTTCATATATTCATATATTTATTCCATCCAGCTACAATGCTCTGCACTGTGTGTCTGTGTGTGTGTGTATATATATATATTTTATAGTAATACGTACATATGTTTATTAGCTGCTCTTGCTTGCTTGTTTTTTTTCTTGCCTTCTGATTGTTGCTCTGAGTGTTGCTATCCCTGTGCTGTTGCAATCCTGGAATTTCCCCGTTGTGGGACTAATAAAGGCTTATCTTATCTTATCTTATCTTATCTTAAATGAGACCCAGAGAAATTACCCAGCCCCTGAGGTAAATCAATTCAATGTTGTAAATCAGTTTAAATATTTAGGAATCCAAATTATGCCTAAGCTAGAATCAGTCGCCAGTGTCAACTATGAAGCCTTAATGTCAGATATCAATGAGTTAACTCAGAGATGGATGTCACTACCAATGTCGATGATCGGGAGAATCAATATACTTAAAAGTAATATTTTACCTAAAATACTTTATTTATTTCAATACATTCCCTTATCACCACCTTTAGATCTATTCTCAAGAATAAAAAAAAAGTTAGTGGAATTTATATGGAACAACAGGAGGGCTAGATTACGTTTGTCTTTATTATATTTACCATTTGATCGTGGAGGTCTGAAATGTCCAAATTTTATGTTGTATTATTGGTCGGCACAACTGAGGTCTATGACATATTATTTTTCATCAAATGATCTCCCTCACTGGACTGAAATGGAATCATACAATTTACCTTTACCTCTTCCCATATTCATATACTCAGATTCGGCAAAAAAATTACAAAAACAAGTTAAAAATCCATTTGTAAAGCATATGATCAAAATATGGTGTGAAGCTAAAAACTATTTAAAAGAACCACAGTTATTGTCACAATTTAGTCCAATATGGGGTAATCAATATTTTAAACCAGGGAGAGCGGACGCTGTATTTAAAGTATGGAATTTAAAAGGGATACAAAAGATTCAGGATTTATATTTGCCATGTGCAGACAACATAATGTCTTTTGAAGAGCTGAGGATCAAATTTAATCTCAATAGAACACATTTTTTAAAATATCTTCAACTTAGAAACTTTATTCGATCAAATCAAAATAAAGCTCTCACTCGACCTATTTATTCATCCTTGGAAAAAATGATGATGAAAGATAGTAAAAGAAAGGGTATTATTTCAGAGTTTTATAACTCATTGACACTATCTTCAAGTGAAAATTCACTGAAAAGATTAAACTACTGGAAAGAAGATCTGCAAATTGAAATTTCAGAGGAACAATGGGAATTGGCTTGTACAGAAGCTCAAACCAAATCAATAAATGCACGCCTTAAATTGATACATTTCAAATGGTTAATGCGGATGTATGTTACACCGGAGGAGTTAAATAGATATAACAAAAATATACCAGATACATGCACAAAATGCATGGAAAGTAAAGGAACCCTATTTCATTGTTTATGGGAATGTAGATTAATAAGAATGTTTTGGGAGGAGGTGAGGGTAACAATTGAAAAAATAATCTCAAAACAAATCATATTGAATCCTAAACTGTTTTTGTTGGGTCTGTACCCAGAAAAGCATAATTTCAATAAAAGTGAAAGAACATTCATAGACCTCAGTTTGCTTAATGCCAAAAAATGTATTGCACTATTATGGAAAAAGACTCATAGACCAGATGTGACTCAGTGGTTCAGAATCAGAATCAGAATCAGAATCAGAATCAGGTTTATTGCCATTGTTCATGTAGTACACAAACTAGGAATTTGTCTCGGTACAATGCTGCAACATTAAACATGATAAGATAAGAGAAATAAACTATACATGTAATAAAGTGTAGGATAAGATTAAGTGATACGTTAAGACAGATGTTAACAAACCTTCCATTAGAAAGAATAACATATATACTGAAATCAAAGGAAATTGTGTTTGAGAATATATGGAGACCTTTTATTGATTATGTAAAAAATTTAAACATAACTCTTGAAGAAGAAGGTGAATGATGTGTGTGGACCTTGTAAATTCCAAACTGGTGAACATAATATGTATACTAATGTATTGGATTGTCTAGACTAAACAGAGGAGCATTGTTGAAGACTTGATTTTGTTGGTGGTTGTTGGTGTTTTTAGGGCATTTTTTTTTTTGTAGTACTTTAGTGTTAGTGTTTGATTGTTTGTATCATGTTTGTTAAAAAAAAAAAAAAAAAAAAGGTTCAATAAAGATATTGTGGAAAAAAAAAAACAGACTTGTGAGGACCTCCTTTCATCATTGCCACTCCATCTGTTGTTGTGTCCATAATTGGTGAAATGAGGAGTAGGGCGGAAGGCAGTTAAGTGTTTATTATCCAACTTATTATCCAACTTACAAACAGTACAACAGTGGGCTACGGCGCTCCCTGTCCAGGCGACAACGAAGAAAGAGGACGTGCCCCTTCCAGCCGTGGCCTTTATACCCCGGCTGACGTCACCACTGGAAAGGTGGGCCGCCAACCCCCTCTATTTCCCAGTAAATCCCAGGCCGCCATCTTACTGCTGTTTTCCATATGTAACATCCCCCCCCCCCTTTTAAAAAATTCTGGCATACCAATTGACTCACCCAAATTTATCACCCGATTCACACTAACAGGGAAAACAGTATGGACAGAACAAATAAATAACCTATCCATTCACACAACTAAAGCTGGGGGGGGGGGGGGGGGGGTAGACTACCGGTGCCCCCTATACAGCCAGGTGGATTATTCTGCCACCGCCTCCAACAGAAATAAGCCGTGTATTTAAATGAAATTAATCCCAGAACGATCGATATAAGCACATACAGTGGGGCAAAAAAGTATTTAGTCAGCCACCAATTGTGCAAGTTCTCCCACTTAAAAGATGAGAGAGGTCTCCAATTTTCATCATAGGTATACCTCAACTATGAGAGACAAAATGAGAAAAAAAAAATCCAGAAAATCACATTGAAGGATTTTTAATGAATTAATTGGTAAATTCCTTGGTAAAATAAGTATTTGGTCACCTACAAACAAGCAAGATTTCTGGCTCTCACAGACCTGTAACTTCTTCTTTAAGAGGCTCCTCTGTCCTCCACTCATTACCTGTATTAATGGCACCTGTTTGAACTCGTTATCAGTATAAAAGACACCTGTCCACAACCTCAAACAGACTCCAAACTCCACTATGGCCAAGACCAACGAGCTGTCAAAGGACAACAGAAACAAAATTGTAGACCTGCACCAGGCTGGGAAGACTGAATCTGCAATAGGTAAGCAGCTTGGTGTGAAGAAATCAACTGTGGGAGCAATTATTAGAAAATGGAAGACATACAAGACCACTGATAATCTCTGTCGATCTGGGGCTCCATGCAAGATCTCACCCCATGAGGTCAAAATGATCACGAGAACGGTGAGCAAAAATCCCAGAACTACACGAGGGGACCTAGTGAATGACCTGCAGAGAGCTGGGACCAAAGTAACAAAGGCTACATCAGTAACACACTACGCTGCCAGGGACTCAAATCCTGCAGTGCCAGACGTGTCCCCCTGCTTAAGCCAGTACATGAACCAAGCAGACCGCCTGTAAATCTACTGGAAGAAAAGCCCCCAGGAAGCAGCTGGCCACCAAGGCTGCTCGGAAAAGCGCTCCGGCCATCGGCGGAGTGAAGAAGCCTCACCGTTACAGGCCCGGTACCGTGGCTCTGAGAGAGATCCGTCGCTACCAGAAATCCACGGAGCTGCTCATCCGTAAGCTGCCCTTCAAGGGCCTGGTGAGGGAGATCGCTCAGGACTTCAAGACCGACCTGCGCTTCCAGAGCTCCGCCGTCATGGCTCTGCAGGAGGCCAGCGAGGCCTACCTGGTGGGTCTCTTCGAGGACACCAACCTGTGCGCCATCCACGCCAAGAGGATCACCATCATGCCCGAAGACATCCAGCTGGCCCGCCGCATCCGCGAAGAGAGAGCTTAGACTTTCTGCTGCACATCCACCAACCACAATGCTCCGCACTGTGTGTCTATATATATATATATATATATATACTGTATATATACTGTATATATATATATATATACACATATATATAATATAATATGTACATATGTATACTAGCTGCTCTTGTTTTTTCTTGCCTTCTGATTGTTGCTCTGAGTGTTGCTATCCCTGTGCTGTTGCAATCCTGGAATTTCCCCATTGTGGGACTCGTAAAGCCTTATCTTATCTTATGTCCAGGCCCGTCTGAAGTTTGCTAGAGAGCATTTGGATGATCCAGAAGAGGATTGGGAGAATGTCATATGGTCAGATGAAACCAAAATAGAACTTTGTGGTAAAAACTCAACTTGTCGTGTTTGGAGGAGAAAGAACATCATACCTACTGTGAAGCATGGGGGTGAAAACATCATACTTTGAGGCTGTTTTTCTGCAAAGGGACCAGGACGACTGACCTGTGTAAAGGAAAGAATGAATGGGGCCATGTATCGTGAGATTTTGAGTGAAAACCTCCTTCCATCAGCAAGGGCATTGAAGATGAAACGTGGCTGGGTCTTTCAGCATGACAATGATCCCAAACACACTGCCCGGGCAACGAAGGAGTGGCTTCGTAAGAAGCATTTCCAGGTCCTGGAGTGGCCTAGCCAGTCTCCAGATCTCAACCCCATAGAAAATCTTTGGAGGGAGTTGAAAGTCCGTGTTGCTCAGCGACAGCCCCAAAACATCACTGCTCTAGAGGAGATCTGCATGGAGGAATGGGCCAAAATACCAGCAACAGTGTGTGAAAACCTTGTGAAGACTTACAGAAAACGTTTGACCTCTGTCATTGCCAACAAAGGGTATATAACAAAGTATTGAGATGAACTTTTGTTATTGACCAAATACTTATTTTACCGAGGAATTTACCAATTAATTCATTAAAAATCCTTCAATGTGATTTTCTGGATTTTTTTTTTCTCATTTTGTCTCTCATAGTTGAGGTATACCTATGATGAAAATTGGAGACCTCTCTCATCTTTTAAGTGGGAGAACTTGCACAATTGGTGGTTGACTAAATACTTTTTTTCCCCACTGTACATATAGTAATTCTCAAACAATAAACAGTCCTAATACACCACATAAACATTCCCTACTGGCGGCCCCACACCAGCACTCCCACCCCACACCTGGGCAAACATTATAAAATACAGTGTCGGGCACCTTAATAACCACTAATTTTCCACATTATCATCATACATAGCAAAATGCCTGGTAATTCACACAAACGTCAAAACAGTGTTTCCTCTTTTTATACATATATATATATTCAATTTCAAAACTCTCAATTTAAGCAGTTTCACCAATATTCCCTACTTATTAGATATATCCCGGGGCACAGACACAGTAGCAGAAAACTATGTACACAATGACATGTGGCAAGGGAACTTAACACACCAACGAAACAAGCCCACAGTTATTTTACACACCCCGAGAGAGAGCCCCCCCCCCCCCCAAGATTGCCATCTCGTGGTTCCCCGCCAGAATGTCTGTGTCTCTTAGTTTCTGGTGACGGGCTACGTCGTCTTCTCTTCTCCACCACCCGACGCAGCTCGTTGGGGTGCCTCCACATTTCGTCTGACAGGCCCAGATAGTTGTCACTCCGGGTCGCTTTCACCTGTAGCCGCCCCTGGTCATCATGCTGCCCACAATGCTTGTGGATCCCCCTCGACCGAACTTCAACCCTAGGGCGGACCATATCACCTACGCCCAGGGGAGCTCTAATAGGTCTCCTCAGATCCTCATGTCGTGGTGGGGCTTCCCATTTGGAGCTAGTCTGTCTACCAGCTCAGCCTGAAGTCCTTTTCGAAGGCCGTCTTCTGGTGCATTTTAGATGCACACCCGTTGACCTAGCCCCGGGGCTGTTCAGCACTGATGTCCCAGTCCCGCCTACTGACCCGGGGGCCCTGCCATGCCGCCCAGCTCCCACACCAAGGGCAGCCTGGGCTCTGGCATTGGGTCCATCCAGGGGAGGCACCCCGTGATGTTCCTCCTTGCTGTCTTCTCCCATCCCGGCCAATCGGCGTCCCACACCACATCATCATCCACACTCGGTAGGGGTCGGTCCCACAAACCGCCACCCGACCACTCCTCTTCGGTGTCACTGGCGATGGAGAAGCCCAAGCCGTAAAACATGTTGCATCCCATAACGTTGGATCCTGTAGCAGTCACCACCACCTGGACATCCGCCATGCTCTGCACCTTGTACTCTGCCATCAACACGATGTGCCCCAATACGACGATCCTACTCCTTCCGTAGCCGTAAAATGGGGCTGATGTTTTCTGAATGCGATACCAGGGAAACAAACTCTTCACTGTCTGTAGGTTCAGCATCAAAATTACCGCTCCCGTATCCACCAGCATTGATACCCCGACTCCGTCCAGTGATACCGTGCAGTAAATATGTCCACCTGAGTCTGGTGTAACCGTATGAATAACAGTGGGAGTCTTCATGGAGGAGCCCCCTCCCTGATCACGTTCCCCACGCTCAAAGTTTTTACAGGACCGTGCAAAATGGTGTAGCAGGCCGCATTTCCCACAGCGCTTTCCTTTCGTCGGACACTCTCTGGACTTGTATCTATGTCTAGCGGACCCACAGCCGTAACATCTCGACATTCCCGGGGTAGACCTTATCCTGACAACAGAGGTGTATTCATCTTCCTCAATGTCGTCTTCATCATCAGGGCCCGCTGTCAGCGCCTTTAACCGAGGCTCATTTAAGATGTGGAGGAGGACTCTCTACCAAGGTCCCTTGCTAAAACTTCAGCCGCCTCAAACTGCCGAACAATCTTAATAGCTGCAGCCAGAGTCGATTCGCCTGAGTAGGTCAGGAGCCGTGACCAGGCAGCAGGACAGCGAATATGCTCCGCTAACTGATCCCGGACCATCTCATCCTGTCGAGCTCCAAATTTGTGCTCTGCCTACAGCTGACATAGGTCTGCCACAAACCTCTTCACTGACTCCCCCGTCCGCTGGTGGCACTGTCGAAACTGGATGCGCTGAACGATGACGTTAGCCGGCGCGTGAAAGTATTGCACCGTTAGCTCTACTACCTCCTCAAAGCTCTCATCTCCCCCCAGTGTTTCGAGGATCCTTTGTCCTTCAATGCCTAAATTACGGACCAATATTGCTCTAGCCCACCATTTTTTCAGCTCACCGAGGTTGAGGGCCACCAGGTAGTTGCTAAATGCAGCAAACCACCTAGGCCAAGGCACGGGAGGCTCGCCAGGAGCCTTCAGAAATGACCGAAAGCTGGTTGCAGCACACTCCATAACTGTGTTTTCCTCGTCGCCAAATGCTGTGTCCATAATTGGTTAAATAAGGAGTAGGGCGGAAGGCAGTTAACAGTGCTTATTATCCAACTTACAAACAGTACAACAGTGGGCTATGGCGCTCCTTGTCCAGGTGTCAACAGCGAAAGAGGACGTGCCCCTTCCAGCCGTGGCCTTCATACCCTGGCTGACGTCACCACCAGAAAGGTGGGTCGCCAGCCCCCTCTATTCCCCGGTAAATCCCAGGCCACCATCTTACCGCTGTTTTCCATATGTAACATGTTGCCCAGAAGTGAAAAACTAATCACATAAGCAAAACATGCCGCTTTTCCATCATGTCTGAAAAGGCTGTGCTGTTTCTACCCTTATTTATTTTCAGCTGTCAGACTGTGTTTTCTTTATAATTTTCACCATCTGTATAGCTGTGTTTGATAGTGGTTATGAAGATAGCATCGAGGCTGATTAATTCTCCGTCTGTCTGAAGCTGTCTCTCATCCACTCACTCTGTCTCTACTCTTCCATTTGCTTATTTTACGTTTTCCCTTTCCTCCCTTCCTTGCCCTTGTCTCCATTATTATGCTGAGTGTTATGTATGTCTATAATTATGCTTCTATTTCAGGTCTTCCTGGTGAAAATGGTCTACTGATTGCCTTTCTCTCCTTTCTGCATCCTGTTATTAGGCCAGAAATTATCATAGCATTGCAGATTGTCATATATGTTGTGTGGTGTTTGCATTTATTTGTTTCCTGATGTACCATATTAAAGTGTGTTGGGTGGAAATTGATTTTCTTCCAAGACTGAGCTTGTCCAGACTTAGTCTACAGCGTACAGCAAGGTATATTAGATCTAATTTAATTTGCCAGTTTAAAAAGAGAGCTCACAGTCACACTACTTATGCTAGGGCTCCTTCTCTGGGGACTTTAAATGTCTGTGCAGATTTTCATAGCAATGCATCAGAAGTATTTCTTGATGGAACAGTGGTGGTTTCTAAGAAAATGTTAGACTGGCATCTGTGTAGCTGCAGATCAGAAAAAAATAGATTGTCACACTCGTGGCGCATATGCCATCATAAAGGACTTAGTGCCCTTGTAGCTGATGTTTCTGTTTCCTGTAGTTATTCAGACAGCCCTCTCCTTGTGTTTGACACTGTTATTACATAATGTTAGGCTGCTGCATCCACCCTTTGGGATTTATCTTTGTCACGGAAGGCACTAATGATGCTAAGTAATGGAGTGTTTCTGTCACAGAGCAACTCACACAGCCAACTCCATCTTTTTTTTTTTTTTTTTAGATGCTGCAGCCAAGAAAGCCTTCATCACAGAGGTGAGCCACCATCTGCACCTGTCCTTACTTCTTGCAGTTGTTTATCCTCTTTTAAATCTACATTAATATTTGATTCCTCAAATTTTAACCCAAACTAAAGTCTTTGATAAATACCATAAATGAATGTCAATAGAGTCAGTACAGATAGTGTATTCTGTCTTATGGACTACTGGCACTAAATGCTATGATGTACAGTATGTCTGATTTTGGATATAGAAATTTCTCAATTTCCATTCTGCATTCTCGGTCTGTTTGTGTCAGTTTTAACAAGATTTATCACGGATGTACATAAAAAATATTTAAGTCTGAGCATTGTTTTGCTCAGCGTCAATTTTATGACAAAATTTAAGTTATTTCACAGGAAAATCGTCATTGTCAGAGTGGGATGACGTCAGGTCTTTGGATGTTGGGGACAGCTTCGGTGGTACAGCCTTTATTGTCCCCAGTCTTCTAAAAAAAAAAAAAAAAAAAAAAAAGACATTCGCCTCTCTAGGGTGGGCTGTTGTTGCTTATTACACAGGGAGTTTTGACTGCAGTTCCTGAGCACCGTGCAAGCATGGAACACACCCAGACAGGGCAAGCTTTGTGATCATTCCATTCAAAAATATTGAAGCTTTAACCCATGGGTCTTCTTCTTCCGAGTACTCCGTTCCAAATAAATATATTAAGATCCAGACCTGCTGAAGTTTTGTTATTAACCCTGACAGTGCACAAAGACCAATTTTCTCTTGAATATTAGCAAAAGAGAAGCTAGCATTAACTTGAAATAGTCTGACAGCTTTTTTTTTTTATCTTGTTCACTACCTTCATAGTAGTGAATGTGTAAGTTATTACTAATCCAATGAAAATCAGAGCTGTTTAACTTTGTCAAGGTCTCATTCTTAGCAAGTGTAGACACACATTAGAAACTGGAAGTATCAGAGCTGTATTGTGTACATAGAAATCTTTGTGCAAGCAGTCCGTTGCCTGGACTGGATCACATGATTCTAATCCTTCTAATTTACTGAATTCCATTCATCTGGCACTTAATATACTTTTAAGTACTTTAAAGTAAACTTCATAACAGTGCACAATTTACTTAACTTGACTTTGGGTGTTTAATTTAGATTTAAACCTAGAAAACTCATACAGTCTTACTTACAGAAGTACCAATGTTGGATGAGCTCCACAACATCCAGTAAGACTTCACCTCTTAAAGTATTTAAGATTAAATTAAAACACGACTTTTCACTAATTAAATATTAGGAGTAAAAAAAGTTTGAATAAAAATGAGCACTTGGTTTGCTCTTGTTTCTCACTCATTTCAGTCCCTCCAGGATTTTGCAATGTTGTGGTCGCGCTAATTCATGCGCAGTCATCTTTTGTGAGACCTTGCAACTTTGTCCAATCGCCGCAACTTTCCCACAATTTTGGCCAATCCTCGCCAACTCCCGTCAAGTTCGCCAATCAAATTTGTTTCTGAGTAATGCTCAAACGCTCAGTCTAACCAATTACATGCGTCGCTGCACCGTGCTCACTTCCATGTTTACAGTGAGTATTAACAGAACACATCAGCAAAAAACAGTGTGATTTAAAAAAAAAAAACACTCGTCTGCGAGTTTTCCCACATTGTTCCTTCCTCTGTCTCCCCTGGCTTCCCTACATCTCCATTTTGACCACATGTACGAAGTGCCGGGTTAAGAATAGAATAGGCTTTATTGTCATCATGCAGTACAACGAAACTGTGGATGCTCCACCAGGCCACTGTGCAATAAAGTAATAAAACACAGTTACAGAATATACGATTAAACATACATCTGAAATGAAAATAAAAATGGCCCACCAGTATATACGTACACAGGTTTGGTAGTGGCTTCATGGATGGAACTATTGATGTACATAAGAGTGCAGAGTGCAGAACACATGATTGAATAAAATGGCCCAAGGGTTATGGAAGATATACACAGGTATGGTAGTGGTTTCATGGATGGAACTATTGATGTACATAAGAGTGCAGAGTGCAGAACACATGATTGAATAAAATGGCCCAAGGGTTGTGGAAGATATACACAGGTTTGGTAGTGGCTTCATGGATGGAACTATTGATGTACATAAGAGTGCAGAGTGCAGAACACATGATTGAATAAAATGGCCCAAGGGTTATGGAAGATATACACAGGTATGGTAGTGGTTTCACGGATAGGTCAATGTACAAGAAAGTGTGGCGTGCAAATACAGGTGTGTTATTATGATAATTAAAAAAGGTCTTCAGTTCTATGCATGTGAGCATTCGGAGGGAGGGGGATGGGGCCTCTGACTGTTTGTAGTTCGGATGGCCCAGGGGAAGAAACTGTGTCAGTCTGGAGGTGTGGGACCTGGTTGATTTGAACTGTAGTCCAGAGGGGAGCAGGTCAAACAGGTGGTGGGCAGGATGTGAGGGGTCTCCTGTGATGGCCTTGATCTTTCTGAGACAGGAGGATCTGGAGATGTCCTCCAGGGAGGGCAGAGGGCTGCTGCTGATTTTTGGGCGGTGTTGATGACCCTCTGCACAGCCTTCCTGTTTTCAACTGTGGAGCTGGCGTACCACACACCCAGACAGTAGGTGAGCACGCTCTCCACTGAGCAGCAGTAGATGGCCAGCAGCAGCTTCTGCTCCAGGTTGTTCTTCCTCAGCACACGGAGGAAGTGCAGCTGCTACTGGGCTTTTTTCACCAGGGCCTTGGTGTTGACAGTTCAGGAGAGGTCAGAGGAGATGTGGGTGCCCAGGAACCTGAAGGTGTGGACGGTTTCCACACGGTCGCCATTTATAAGGAGGGGAGTGTGGTCCTGTGTGTTCTTCCTGAAGTCCAGTATGAGTTCTTTGGTTTTTTGGACTTACAGTTTCAAGTTGTTTGCTTGGCACCACAGCAGCAGATTCTCTACCTCCGCCCTGTATGTCTTCTCATCGTCATCGGTGATGAGCCCAACCAAGGTGGTATCATCCGTGTACTTCATGATGACGGTGATTGGGTGTGTTGGAATACAGTCAAAGGTGTACAGGGAGTACAGTAGTGGGCTTAGCATGCATCCCTGGGAGGAGCCAGTGCTGAGAAACAGTGTAGAGGAATGGTGGGGACCAAGTCTGACTGTTTGTGGGCGGTTGGTGAGAAAGTTTTTTTTTATCTAGGAGCAGGTAGGGGGGGATCTGGAGGAGGTGCAGTTTATTGATTAGGATGTCTGGGATGATGGTGTTGAAGGCTGAACTGTAGTCTACAAAGAGCATCCTCACATAGCTCCTTGGGTTCTCCAGGTGGCTCAGCGCTCTGTGGAGTGTGGTGGTGATGGCATCTTCCGTAGACCAGTTCTCGCTGTAGGCGAATTGGTTGGGGTTGAAGGAGGGGGGAAGACAGTCCCTGATGTGATGGGACACCAGTTGCTCGAAACACTTCATGACTACAGACGTGAGTGCTATGGGTCTGTAGTCATTCAGGCTGTCAGTTGCGGACCTTTTGGGGATGGGGATGATGGTGGAGGCCTTGAGGCAGGAGGGGACGGTGGCGTGTGTCAGGAAGAGGTTGACAGCTTGGTGAGGATCTCTGCCAGCTGGTCTGCACATGCTTTGACCACCACTCCTGGGATGCCGTTCGTACCAGCAGCTCTGTGGGGGTTCACTGCTTTCTTTCAGTTGCCTCCTTACCTCATGCACCTGTCGAGAGAGAGGGGAGGAGGAATGGGGAGGAGGGGGGCATGGGTTTGGGGGGGGAGGTCTGCTCAAACTGAGCGAAGAAGCTGTTAAGCTTCTCTGCCAGTGTGAGGTTGCTGTCTGATGTTTGTGTTGGGGGAAAAAAAACTCTGCCTGCCTGAAAAGCACCCCGTGCAGAGCGCGTGTAGGAAAGATGCCATAAAACCACAAACAAACCAGCAAATATAACATTACATCCAGTGCTTGAACATTTTATACATCTTTAGAGGTAAAATCATTACTACATTTTGTCAATGAGCTTTAAAGCTTTGAAACTCCGGTCTGGACACAGGCAAACCCCCAAGGAGAGCCCCACCTTCCAGTACGACTCCCATAAAGGAAAGATGAGCATCTGATGAAACAGGTGTGTGTCAAGATAGATAGATAAATAGATAGATAGATACTTTATTTCGAACAAAAAAGTATAACAAAAACTAGAAAAGCACTCGGAGAGCGCAGACCTCCGCCAAGCGCCACAGTTCCCCCCATACAGTGTTTGTGTGTACATTTTTCGATTCCTTGACCATGAAAACATATGACTAGCAATTGGATTCACAATGATAGGATTAGTGGTTTAGTGGTTATTCACGAAAATCGCATTTTCCGTAATGGCGGTTTTCTTCTGGACGGTGATCCGGATCACCACCAAAATCTAATCATCTGTAGGATACCCCATTTCTGACAATGTCTGAAAATTTCATGAAAATCCGTCCATAAGTTTTTGAGTTATCTTGCTAACAAACAAACAAACAAACAGACAAACAGACAGACAGACAAACAAACACCAATGAAAGCATAACCTCCTTGGCGGAGGTAACAAAACAAATGACAAATGCAATAAAGTAAGTATACAGTGTTCGAAAGGGAGAAGGATGAAGTGAACACTTATTAATACCATCTCCTCTTTTCCATAAATACACCCATGTGAATTATATACAAATTACCACATTTAAGACCCCAAGTAAACAATTAACTGTATTTTGTACATATCAACATTAACACCCATCCATCCTAACATACATTGATGTCCATACATCAAAACCAGCCTCAAACAACACAGATATACACAGTGCTGTCCCACCCACCATTCCATAGTGTCCCATAGTGTCCCAGAGTGAGCATAGTGGATTGTACATATAAATACTACCCTTCTAACATATATCCTTTCAGCAAATAATGTTTATACCTCTTTTTGAATTGATTTCTGTTTGTACATAGTTTCAGTTCCGGCTCCAGACTGTTCCACAAATCCACCCCACAGACAGATGTGCACATACTTTTCTTGGCATGCAACAGATAGACAGACAAGTAGGAGTCAGGCACGGAAAGGGAGTAATTTTGTCAGAAAAACACAAATTTCGATAAACAATACAGAGCAACAGAATAAATTATTTCTTTTTTCCTCTGTGCTCAGTACCGAATGGTTGAGGAGTGCTCTGGTTAGGGCATTTTCAATTGAAGATGCTTCCATAATTTCCAAATCTATACTCTTTAACATGCATTCAGTGCAATTTAGCTGTTGTAATAGATAATTGTTTTATTCATCCTTTTTAATTCAAGTTCTCAGCAAGAATAGCCTATAGTATTGGTCATTTTTTTATGACAAATTTGAATAGCTACTTTATTCTGTCTTAATTGTGTTAAAGTCTGTATTTGCTTTTGCAGAATAGAGTTTTTCTGTATAGCAGAATTTCCTGCTTACTTTGCAAATTACTGTTTAATAGGAATTTTTTTTACAATCCTGTGCTTTTCTTGTTTTGTTATATAGAATATCATTGCAGTAAACTATGGAAAAAAGCATCTGCTTTAAAATTTGTAATTCTTCACACAACTTTTAGTGCAAAAAAACCTCAAAACATCACAACTTTTATTGCAACTTTTTAAAAAAGCTCCCACAAATTGAAGCTTTTTGGGCCACAACAATCATGAAAACATCCCGCAAAATCATGAAGGGACTGTCATTTGTCTTTAATAACTAAATGGCTATCAGTAATAAACAGGTGTGAATACTTCCATAATATCAGTTTGTTGCTCACTCATCAGATGCCCTCATCCTCCGGCCAGCCTGGTCAGGGAAAGAAGATTGGCCACAGAGGGGTCGATGCATCAGGGGAAACTACTTACAAGAAGGTAAGACATTTGATGTTAACATTTTCTGGACCTAAAGCTGACTTTTAAAGAGACACTCCCTTGGATATAAATCCACAAAAAAAAAAAATCTACATTTTCTAAAATGGTATCTTATGGCCTTTTCCCACAACATAATCTTTCATTGTCTTACAGTTGGTTCAAAAAATTTTGTACCTTTCCTCTTCCTTCAAACACCACAGTCTAATTAGGCCCACCCACATCCCGCCCACCAGGACACAGAAGTCTGCAAGCTGGCAAATTTGAACAACCAGTGGTTAGTCCTGATTGGTTCACCTGTTATACTGTAGTTACATCGCCAAAAACGTTCTGTCTAAACTTGTCTTTTTCCATGGGGAGGAGCTTAACTAAACTTTCACAGCAAAACAACACACAGACATGCCACATAAGAAGGATTTAGCTCTTGATATGTGTTGTAAGTCTTAACAAACATGTTACAGACATGACAAGATGAGGGGAAAAGCTTGATTTTAAAACTTGATTTTGTCACTAAGTTTCTTTTAAAGATTTTACAAGATAAACAGATGTTAATTCTGGATGTCTGCTGTTCCTTAAAAAGTCTTATTTTTTTTTCCCAAAGTTGAGGCCATTATTATCCTTAAAAATTCTAATTAATTGATAGATTTACCTTTCAAAGGTCTTAAGAGTACCACAGATATGATAAAAGCAATAGTTGTGTTTTTGTGTGTGGTCCTCATTCATCCTCATTCAATTTTGAGAATTTATTGTTACCATTCCTGCATTTTAGCGTGATGTAAAGTGAAATTAATGGAACAAAGGGACCAACATTTTTCCTCAAATTTACACCTCCTTTCTCATAATGTTTCCATGTAAATTTACTTTTTATTTTAAATGTTCGGCTTTTTTTCCCCATGATAATGTTCACCTTTTCTTCTCTTAAATTTGTAACTTTTTCAAGTCCAACTTTTGGTTGTGAATGTAGGAGCGGATTTCAAGTATTTTCTGGTTTAATGTAAGCTGGATTGATGACCCAAATTTGCTGTAATTTCAGTTTCAGTAAATAATTGGACAACGCTAATTGTAATGCAGCCTCACACTTTTTATCGCCCACTGGTCGAAGAGCCCTTTGGGCAAAGATCGAAAGGAGGATTATGTTATGGGGTCATCTGTCCGTCCGTATGTCTCTGTCCCACTTTTGTGAGATCAACTCCTCCTATAGTTTTGTTCCGATTGTTTTGAAACTTGATACCAGGGTTTGATATACACTGACGATGCGCATATTGCAAGTTGACTCTCATTGGATGACCTTGAGGTCAGAGGTCAGATTTTCCCGAAATCTTGTGAACGCTATAACTACTGAAAGAAATGATATAGGCTTTTCAAATTGATACAGTAGTTGTATCTAAGACACATCTTGGACGACTTGCATCCTGATCTGACTATGGGTTTGGGGTCCAAAGGTCAAAGTTAACATTCCATTTGCACTATGGTAAATGGTGAATGCTGAATTTACTATTACCATAAAATGAGTAAAGCTAGCGCCACCAAACCTGGGATTCAGGTTCAACTTGGGATCCTGACCTCTGACTATGGGTTTGGTGTCAAAAGGTCAAGGTTAACATTCCCCATGCCTTATTACTCTACAACGAGTAAAACTAGGGTCACCAAACTTGGTACACAGGTTCACCCTGTGACGCTGAAGTGTGACTATGGTTTTGGGATTGCAAGGTCAAAGGTCACCATCATAATGGCTTATAAACTATATCTCAACAGCAAAGAAAGCTAGGGTCACCAAACCTGGTACACAGGTTCCCCTTGGGATCATGATCTCTGAATATGGGTTTTGGGTCGGATGGTCAGAGGTCAAGGTTAGCATTCCATTTGCACTATTACTATAAAATGAGTAAAGCTAGAGCCACTGAATCTGGTATCCAGGTTTTCCTTGGGATCCTGACCTCAGACTGTGGGTTTGGGTTCAAAAGGTCAAGGTTCAAGGTCTGTTATTCCATCACGCTTCTTTTTCAGACCACATCATCAGCCTTGAAAGGTGCCATCCAGCTGGGCATCGGTTACACAGTGGGAAACCTCAGCTCCAAGCCTGAGAGAGATGTATTGATGCAGGACTTTTACGTCGTGGAGAGCATCTTTTTTCCCAGGTCACTGCCATACCCAAATATCCTACAGGCCACTAGTGCATTTGATTTGGATACTGTGGTGTTATTAATGTTTGTTCTCGATAAAAGGGACTTTTATTTGACTAATGGCTCCTGCTTTGGGTTTGTTCTGTACTCTAGTGAAGGGAGCAACCTCACACCAGCACATCATTTCCCAGACTTCCGCTTTAAAACGTATGCTCCTGTGGCCTTTCGCTACTTCAGAGAACTATTTGGCATCAGGCCAGATGACTACCTGGTAAAGACTTTCTTTCTTCTTCATTCTTAAATTTGTTTAAATGCCTTTTACCTTCACTAGTAAGTCTTTGGTTTCAAGCAATCTTTGTGCTGCATGAACAGTGGTCCTTAAAAAGTCTTACAGTAATTTTGAATAAATTAATCTATCTTTAAAAAATTGCAATTAATCATTAAATCTGTTCTATGAACTTGTAGTGTCTGTTGTTTACATGTTATTTTTTTCATGTAAATTTGTAACTTTTTTCTTGTAACTTTGTGACCCTTTTTCCATAAATCTGTAACCTTTGGAATTTTTTTAAAAAACTTTTTGTCCTTCTAGTCAATTTTTGTAAGAAATTTACAGGTTTATTCTGTCTAAATTTGTGAGATTGTTTTCTCATAAATTTTTGAGCTTTTTCCAGTAAGTTGTGAGTTTTTGTTGATAGGGTTGAGTCTAAGGCTGGGCAGTTTGACCTTAAATCACCATCACGGTTTATTGACCCTTTCAGGTCAGTTTTCAGGGGGTTCGGTGTTTTTCCCGCCTTCTTCTTTATAGTTTCCTAACAAGGCTTGTAATTAAGCATTATTACATAACAGTGCGGTATCATATCACTGCGGTGCAGTAATAAATGAGCATAATAGAATAGACCTATTGTCATTTTACACACAAATTAAACATTGTCCATTGCTGAAAGCAGTGTGTTTACATACTGTGTGGATCACATAACTCGCAACGGCGTCCTTAACTTGTTCATATGGTCATCCGTCCTGGAAAAAGGTGGGGGGAAAAAAACAAAAAACAGTTCAGCTGACGCGGACAGCCATTAGCAGCTAACAGCGACTTAGCTTCAGGCATCTATGTGTTAGTTTCTGCATACTTCACTCGCTTTTTCTTGCCATCTTCAGATGAATTAAAGAGTCAGTCATTGCATACTAAGTGGACGGAGACCACATTTTTTTTGGTTCCAAGCAGTTATACTTTTTCTGCAGTGTTTTTCTGCTTCCAAACAGCTCTGAAAGTGTGCTGCGTCCAGAGTATGGAGGCATGTGCCCACACACATAACTCCGCGGGCACACCTTAAAGGGGAAGTACATGAAAAGCTCTCTAAACACACAAGCACAACAAGCAGAGGGGAAAAACCAAAGGAATAGACATTAACAAAATTAGGTCAGTTCACACCCAAAATGGTGGTTTTTGGTTTTGTTTGGTTAATCACCGAGCCCTAGTTGCAATTAGTTTCAGGTATTGAATAAGGCTGCGTGTCCACCAAATGCGTTTTTTTGTCACCCGACCGCTCTGAATTTCTTTTTTTCAGTGCTTGTGCGCTGCGTTCTGGACAAAAAAAGTCTGTGCCCTGTATCCCAGCAACAGCTTGTCACTCACAGCTCAGCACTTCCGCTTTTCCTCTGGTCAGAGTTTCTACTTATTTTTTAATAGCAGTCTCTAAATAACAATGGACAGGAAATGTATTCTGGCATTGGTAGCAGTTGTGGGTGCAAAATATGATGACACGGAAAACAGGAGTCTGTGTACAGACTGTGCCAGCATCCTGTTTCCCGCCCTTCCTTATTCTGATTGGCTGCTTAGAAAGTTCTGACATTGACGAGCTCAGCTGTAGTCTGGAAAGTTTAATTTTTTTCAGCTCTGAGCGCCACAACAAAAAGTGGCCACTGCTGAGAGTGTTTCGGCGCCAAAGATGCTCAGCGCTGTAGACACTGAACTACATAGAATATGAATAGAAAATAGTCACCCACAGTGGAAAAAACACGTTTGGTGGACACGCAGCCTAACACTTGAATAACCTAATTATGCCCCTCCATGGATCACCACCTCATCGTGATGGAGGGGTTTGTGTGCCCTAATGATCTTAGGAGTTATGTTGTCATGGCAACTTGCCCCTCATAGGGTCTCCTCAGGCAAAATTGGTCCTGGGTTGAAGGGCCAGACTAAGAGTGGTCCAGCATATCTCCATAAAAACGTTACAACGATCCTGTATACCCCGCCTGTTGCGGAGTTAGTGGAGTCCTACCTTGAAACTTGGTTGGGAGGAGTTGCTCGATGGCAAGTGCCTGCTGACCAGGTTTCTACCCGTAGGACTTGGCAGGGCTCAGCCCAAACAAGCCATGTGGGTCCCACCATCAGGAGGGATCATGGAGATCATGGTACTGTGTAAACTGGGTGGCAGTCAGGACTTATTTGCTTAATTTAAATTTTTTAACTTTAATTCTTCTCTTACAAATATTGTTGACTCTGTTGCTTTAAATCTGTGACTGAATGTGAACACAGCATCATGTAGCACTGTCATTCAAGACAAATTTCCGGTGAGGGACAAAGTTTATTCTGATTCTGATTTCCCTATGACCCGGGCTGGATAAGTGGTACAAGATAGATGGATAAAGAGAGAGAGAGAGCTAGATTGATTACCCCAAATTTGCAGCAATTTCAGTTCTGGTATATTTTTAGCCAAGGCTAATTTTAATGTGGTCACATAATTTTGCAAATGCAACGTTTTATGTTAAAGGTCTAAAACTCTTAAGCTTAACATCCTTATAGCTGTAGATACCATATATCTTACTGTAAAGACTGAGCTAAGAAAGCTGTAGTCAGTTTAATATCCTTCATTTATGTGCTGCTAACATAGGGATATCATTCATGTTTTTTTCTAAATTCACTAGTGGAATGTACTTGCAGTACTGTAAGAGGAGCACTCACTAGAGGTAAAGGGGAGGAATGCAGAGAGATGGTGTTTGAGGTTAAGAGACAGAAGCACATAAATGCATACTGGTGGTCTGAAAACGTCAGCCCAGTCCAGCTGCAGCAATGGGTGTGACTATGTGTGTTTATGGAAGCAAATAGTCTATTTAAGCTACTTCTTCTCTGAGTCATACTTAGCAAATACAAACACATGGATACGGCCCAAGCAACATCCTAAATTTCTGTGATTTTTATAAACTTATTTTCATCTTTAGTACCTTTTTAAGCTTAAAAAAACTGAAATTGCAAGTAAAGTTTGAAGAGTGAAGTTATGCTAATTATCACGGTAGTACAGATTGTAGTACTGTAAATCCCAGTTACTAATACTTTTAGAGTTCGTTCATATTTAGAATGTTGTTTTCACATGAAATTGGATATACATTGTTCAGATTTATATTAATGTGATACCCTTTATTTTATGTTTAAACATGTCTGTGGTTCACTGTACTAATAGTGTGTGTTTAACCTTTTTTTTACCCATTCTATAATCACTTTGAGGTTTTCAGGTCTTTATTTATTAAATGTGTCTGTATAAATCTGCAGTACTCCCTGTGTAATGAGCCCCTGATTGAGCTGTCCAATCCTGGAGCGAGTGGCTCAGTCTTTTATCTTACAAAAGATGATGAGTTCATCATCAAGACTGTGATGCACAAGGAGGCTGAATTCTTACAGAAGCTGCTGCCTGGATACTACATGGTAAGTAGCTGAATGTCTGATAACTGATTTTAAAAAAAACAAAAAATGACTAACTGACTGTGTGAGTGAGGCTTTGTTATGAACATACTGATTATTGGGGAGCAGGGGAATGGAGCTGGGGAGGGAAAGGTAGACTGTACTGTGTTTATTTAACAAGTTATTATTTTATAATATTAAGCTACCATAATTTGAAGAAGAGGTGAAAATGAAAAAGCATGTGTATTGATGTTGCCATCTTTTCCATTTTTTTCTTTTTCTATATAAAATTTGTTATTAAAAATGGTGTAAGTGGCAGGGTTTTTTTTTTTTATAATCCTTTATTAGTTCCACAATGGGGAAATTACAGGGCATCCACCTGGATCGATGAGGCAGCCACGGTGCGGTGCCAGTCCCTTCATCATTCACACACACACACACACACACACACACACACACACACACACAGTCACACCTAGGACTACTTTAGAGTCTCCCGTTAACCTAACTTGCGTGTTTTTGGCCTGTAGGAGGAAACTGGAGTACCCAGAGTAAACCCACACAGACACGGGGAGAACATGCAAACTCCACACAGAAGGGTCACCAGTGGTCAGGAGGTGGGATCGAACCCATGATGATCAGAGGTGGAATCGATCCTGTGACCTTCTTACTGTGCTGCCACAGTGCTAACCACTGCACCACCGAGCTACCCAGACCACTTACAGACAATATTACATATTGCACTTTGCTTTGTATTTTAGTTTAGCGTTTCCCCTAGGTTTATTGGTGTAGAGGGTCTCAGAAAAAGGGTGTGGGATAGTTCATAAACATGAAGATGTGGTCCTTGCTATCATCGACGCTTCAACACAAGATGTCATTGGGTATTTGAACTGATACCTGGGTTTTTCAGAATGGTACTTGACTGTGGTTGGCTAGTAATTCAGACTTGAAAAGTCACCTTAAATGGAAGATGTTAGATGAATGTTTTTCAACCACAGTTCCATGGAACCCAGAGGTTCCGTGAGAGAATGTTCAGGGTTCTGTGGGAAATTGTCTAATTTAATTTCTTAAAGGGGTCATTGACTGCACTTGTTACACATTTTTATAGCTCACACATGTCTGAATGAAGTGTTTGTAACATATTTTGTTCACATTTTCTTTATTTTTTTAATTATTGAAGCAAATTTGTTGTTTTTTTTCCTGGCTTTCTTGAAATGCTTTGATTTAAAGCCTGTCACTTTAAGAAACATTCTTCAGCTGTTCAACTCTGCCCTCGCTCTTACATCAGATAGCCATTAGCTGAGTAGATTCTAGCCTCCTTCTAGCTTGAATGAGCAGCGCTGGTTCACTGATCCACAGTTGGTTGTGTACCTGGCATCGCTCCGGCCCATCTTCCATCAACCTCGCCGGGATGCCACAACAAATCGCCAGTGCCGGGCGACCCAGGGCTGCCGGCTGAGCCTAAGGGATCTCAAAATGCAATGTCTCTTCTCCACGGGAATCTGTTCCTCTCCCGCAGCCAGCTGGGGGATGCCCCGTCACGAAGTGGCTCCCCTACATTGCCTGTGGAGGTGGAGCGGAGTCCCAGAGGATGTTGGGGGAGCAGCCTCGAGCCACAGCATAGACGGTTGCCGCAACCGGCATGCCTTCGCCGGCTGCGCAATCACGGCTAAACCGCTAGGAAATGGGCCAGAGTGACTCGGGGTATACTGTGGACTAGTGAACCAGGTGGTAACAGGGATGGTTATTAGGGTAGATAAGAGCTGAAGAAAATGACAATATAAACCGCACTTGGTTCGAGCTTCTGTCGTGATCTGGACATGTTCACAGACCATGTTCACACTTTTGGTTATCCTTTGTACTCACTATTATTGTCATTATCATCACCGTTTGAGTGTCTTTTTGTTGGTAGTATTCTTCGTTCTTCTCTCTCTTGCTCTCTCTCTGTTTCTCTCTTGCTTAATTAATCACAGCTGCTCTTCATTCAGTAATTTGTGTTTCCTTATTTATAGCCACCGCCCTCTGTTCTCAGTGCAGCGGTCTCGTGTTGTGTTCTCACACTTTCTCCACCACTATGCAAGTGGCAACTTCTGCAAGTTATTTGCCATTATGGCTTACTTTGTTTTCCAGCCCACGAGCCGCGTTATTTGTAATAAAACTATGAGAAACAATCACCTCGCAGGTGAGTCTGTCTCTACGCCTCGGAGGGGCAAATGTAACAGTAGACCGCCACCAGTCCAGGACCGCCACCAGTCCAGGACTCAGCAGGCGATACCGACAGGAGGAGGAAAAGGAGTCGGGAGTAACTGCTGGAGATACTTAACCAGGTTACCAGTCTGGTGACTCGGGTCCTGGACCTTCCCAACTCTTGGGAGGCACTAGGGTCTCTGTGGTCGACGCACCTCAGCCACTGTCTCCTGTGGTCGACGCACCTCAGCCGCTGTCTCCTGTGGTCGACGCACCTCAGCCACTGTCTCCTGTGGTCGACGCACCTCAGCAGCTGTTTCCTGTGGTCGACACACCTCAGCAGCCGTCTCCTGTGTCGACACACCTCAGTAGCCATCTCCTGTGGTCGACACATCTCAGCAGCCATCTCCTGTGGTCGACGCACCTCAGCAGCCGTCTCTCTCTGTGGTCAGTGCTCCCCAGTCGCCTCTCTCTGTGGTCAGCACTCCCCAGTTGCTGTCTCCTGAGCTCAACGCTCCGCAGCTGCCGTCTCCTGAGCTCAACGCTCCGCAGCTGCCGTCTCCTGAGCTCAACTCTCCGCAGCTGCCATCTCCTGAGCTCATTGCTCCGCAGCTGCCGTCTCCTGAGCTCAACGCTCCGCAGCTGCCGTCTCCTGAGCTCGGCGCTCCCTTACTGCTGTCTCCTGAGCTCAGGGCTCTCCAACTGCTGTCGCCAGAGCTCAACGCTCCTGCTGCGTCATGCTTCTCTGTCCGGTGGTCCATGGTCTTTGGTGGTCCACCCGATGCGCAGTGCTCCCTTGTCTGATGGCCCGTGGACTTTGGTAGGCCAACTGATGCATCGTGCTCCTCTGCCTGGTGACCCATGGACTTTGGTAGGCCACCTGATGCGCCATGCTCTTCTGTGTGGTAGTCCATGGACTTGGGCTGGCCACCTGACAAACATTTCCCCTCTATTTGGCCCTGGACTGTGGGTTGGGGGGGGGGGGGGGGTTTCTGGCTCACCTGTCCTAGGGCCCCCACAACCCGCCTGGGGCAGGGGGTCCATCTCTTTGAGTCGTCTGGTTCCGCCTCTGTAAGGGGAGGTACTGTTGTGATCTGGACATGGCCACAGACGATGTCCACGCTTTTGGTTGTCCTTTGTACTCACTATTATTGTCATTATCATCACCGTTTGAGTGTCTTTTTGTTGGTAGTATTCTTTGTTCATTCCCAGTTTAATTCTCTCTCTCTCTCTCTCTCTCTAATTAATCACAGCTGCTCTTCATTCGGTAATTTGTGTTTCCTTATTTATAGCCGCCGCCCTCTACTCTTAGTACGGCAGTCTCGTGTTGCGTTCTCACACTTTCTTCACCACTATGCAAGTAGCAACCTCTGTAAGTTATCTGCCGTTATGGCTTACTTTGTTTTCCAGCCCACGAGCTGAGTTATTTGTAATAAAACTATGAGAAACAATCGCCTCGCAGTTGAGTCCGTCTCTACACCCCGGAGGGGCAAACGTAATAGCTTCCTGGTACCAGTGTTAGCTTGGGGGCTAATAGGCTACCTTTACCACCCCTTCCATCTACATGACAGACAGCTAGGCCGGCCAGTAATAGAGCAGTGGGCGGGTCTCAAGGACGGTGGTGGGTTGGCGTTTTCTAATCGTGATGTTAATAATTTGCACAGAAGAGTCAAAAATGTTTCTAGCATTTCTAGGAACAAAAAAACAAGATAAAGGCTGTGTTTTTTTTAAGAGAATTGACTGTTTTGAAATTCTTTTGATAATTCAGTGACCAGTAGACTCATTTCAGACAGTTAAAACCTGCAAACACACAATCTTTGTCAATTACCCCTTTAATTGGTCCAAAAAATTGCAAACAACTTGCTGTTGTTGTGCATTGGTGCCTGCACTGGCTCCTCCATGTCAGTGAGCAGCAGCACAAATGCAATCTCTCCTCTTTTTCTTTCTTGCAGTGGAACTCCGGGGGGTGGGGGGTGGGGGGTATCTTCACAACCCGACAGCTGTCCTGCATCTGGCGGGGAAATCCCCCCCAAAAAACCGCTGCTATGCCTGAGCTCACAACACTGTTTGGTCAGGGAAATTTAACCACCTCCCCCCAAAACTGCATCCCGATCCTGCCCCCAGCACTAATCAAGTAAGATAGAACTGTCATGGAGGTGCATTGGTGTTGTGTGGAGAAAGGCACATCTGACGAGAGACATCTTCAGTAAAAGTGGCTGTCTCATTTTCAAACTAATTCACTCTCCCAGCAACAGCAGAACACCAAGGCCGAATGGCCATTGCAACCAGGCATCAAGTGAGCTCCTGGTCCCAAGTTGAACGAATTCCAGCTCATGGGAACATGAATTTGTGTGACTCACGTTGCCCGGAACAACTGTGCCTGTGTTTGCATCTTTCCATTGACTTTGTATGTATAATCATGGTTTTCAGACAGAGTATAAATGAATTACAAGACAAAATTGTCGACATGCCGTAATAGGCTACATTTTATAATAGGCCCATTTTGTAAAATTTTAGATTGGTGGGATGCTGTAGGATTTTTTTCATTGTAAAAAGGGTTCCATGGTGCAAAAAAAGCTTGAAAAACACTTTAAATTGTTACTCTCAGTATCACTTACAGTTTTTATGAAAAAAAATTACATATATCCTTTGTTTAAGTAAGATCACTACAGCCGCTTTTGCTAATGTCTGTTTTCTTGGTTTGATAACACTTCAGTGGAGGTTGTTTCTGCATGTTCCAAGTGCCAGTACCTTTCAGAATAATAAAGTAATTTCAGTGCTTTATCAAGGCATATGTAGCTTTATCATTCATTTACTATTTCATGTTCCATATTTTCTGTCTCATTTAGTACATAGGGTTAAACTTTCAAAGACCAGCACAGTTCAGATCATGACCTGTTTATTTTTAGACATTAAAAACAACTTGAACCTGTTTAGAAACAATTTTATGTAACTTCAAACAAAAAAAATAGCCTTTACAATGATAATTTCACGTTATAAAATACAGGGTTTGATTGCAGATTTATGTTGTTTTTGTCATCCTTGTCCAGTGTCCTGCCACCAAAGGACACATTATGTGTAAATGAGTCACACAAGCAACATGTAAAACACTATTAAAGCCGCAGTAGGCAGAAATCTGACAAACCAGAAAAAAACAGCCTGAAATTTGGAAGAAAAAAACCCCACAAAAAATTGTCTTCATCCTGCAACTGCCCTTCCCTTTTCTGTCCGAAGCCACTCCCCATCAAAAGTGCATATTTGTGACCGGTTTCCTCTTTTGTTTCCTCTTTTGTTCTTTTGTTTCATCTTCTCTGTCCCCTTTCCCCCCAGCCAGTCACAGCAGATGACTGCCCCTCCCTGAGCCTGGTTCTGCTGGAGGTTTCTTCCTGTTAAAAGGGAGTTTTTCCTCTCCACCGTCGCCACGTGCTTGCTCACAGGGGATCGCCTGATTGCTGGGGTCTTTCTGCAACTGTGGGGGTTCCCCCTACAGTTGATAGTGCTATGAGATGACTGTTGTTGTGAAATGGCGCTATATAAATAAAGTTGAATTGAATTGTTTAGCAGCCAATAGCAAAGCCTCTGGCTGATGAGACCTGTGATTGAGCAAAGAAAACGTTATGGGAGTTTAACTTTCTACAGGCTGAACAGCTGAACAGAGATGATGTCATTGTATTTGTCCTATAGCATTATCAATTGCTATAGGATGATTACTGATTTATTATCAGTCTTACACAAAATTATTCTTTCCACTACAGCTTTAAATGTTACCTGGGAATGAGACATGCTGGTCACCTGAAGCTTAAAACTTTTGAGCAATTGTGGCTTTAAAACAGCTTATTTCAGACTAGCTCCGTTGCGCAGTATAAGATAAGATAAATTGAGATTGTTTTCAGCTTCATGCAAATGTGTGGTAGCAGAATCCAGTAATGAAATATTGGAGCTAAGAGTTTCATTTTTTTATGCAAAATTGACCTCCTTGTGGGGAGCCTTGAATAACGAAACCGAATTGCATTTTATTCAAGTTTATTTCAAGCAACCCACGTGCACCGGGGCTGCGCGCGCCACCGTGCCACTCTCCTGCGGCGCGGTCACGGTGGCCCGTTCTGCCTCTGCGCGTGGTGGAGTCGTGAACGCGCGCGAGAGACAATCTGCTACTACATTGAATTTGCCCGCAACGTGCCTAATGTCAGTGGTAAATTCCGAGATCGCGGCCAGCTGCCTCTGCTGCCTGCCTGACCACGGGTCTGAAATTTTGGCCATGGCGTATGTGAGCGGCTTGTGGTCCACATAAGCGGTGAAGCACCGTCCTTCCAGCCAGAACTGGAAATGGCGAATAGCCAAATGCAGCGCCAACAGTTCTCTGTCGAACGTGCTGTATTTTCGCTCAGCCGCGCTTAAAGATTTGCTAAAGAAAGCCAAAGGCTGCCAAACTCCGGCGACCTGTTGCTCAATAATGGCCCCTATGGCTAAATCTGATGCGTCTGTCGTCAGCGCGATACGTGCTGCCGGGTCTGGGTGGGCCAGGAGCGCAGCGTCAGCCAAGGCTTTTTTAACCTCTGTGAACGCGCGCTCCCGCTCCAGGGACCATTCGACCGCCTGGGTTGGTTTTTGCTTTTTGAGTGCGGCATATAACGGTTGCATGATTTGAGCTGTGTGGGGCAGGAATCGGTTATAAAAATTCACCATCCCCAAGAATTCTTGTAGTGATTTGACCGTTTGTGGCCGGGGAAAATCTGCTACCGCGCGTACTTTATCTGGTAACGGAACCGCTCCCTCTGGGGAGACACGGTGACCCAAAAAATCGATCCGCTCGACGCCGAACTGGCACTTGGTTGGGTTAACTATTAAGCCGTGCTCTCCCAGCCTCCTAAAAACTGCTGTGAGATGCGTTTCGTGTTCGTCCTCTGAAGTACTCGCGACCAAAATGTCGTCGAGGTACACAAACACGAAAGGGAGATCGCGTAACACGGCATCCATCATCCGCTGAAACGTTTGCGCCGCCCCTTTGAGACCAAACGGCATGCGTAAAAATTCGAAAAGTCCGAACGGGGTTATTACCGCTGTTTTAGGAATGTCCTCCGGTTGGACTGGGACTTGGTGATAGCCGCGAACCAGATCAATCTTTGAAAAAATGCGCACCCCCGCCAGGTGCACCGAAAAATCGTGAATGTGCGGGATGGGATAACGATCGTGCGCCGTAGCATTGTTTAGCCTGCGGTAATCACCACACGGTCTCCAGGAGCCATCGGCTTTCGGTACCATGTGCAGCGGCGAAGCCCACGGGCTTTTTGACCTACGAACGATGCCCAGCCTCTCCAGGCTGGCGAACTCCTCGCGCGCAATGGCGAGCTTAACTGCATCCAAGCGCCGAGCTTTTGCAAACACGGGGGGACCAGATGTAGGTATAAAGTGTTTCACCCCGTGCTTCGCGACTGTCGCTGAAAAAGTGGGCACAGTGAGCGCTGGAAATTGGGTGAGGAGTGTGTGAAACTTACCACCTGCTGTAGCGACGTGGGTCTGTACTGGTGGCGGGGACACTCGAGCTGAACAGGGGAGAGAGTAAAAAGAGAGTGCATTTACCAGCCATCTATTAGCAAGATCAACTAACAGATTGTGTGAACGCAAAAAATCCGCGCCCAACATGTTGAAACTCACCGCCGCTATTACACAAGTCCATTCATATGTGCGGCCATGTAAGCATAAAGGCAAGGTCCTTTTCCCGTAGGTGTTGATGCTCGAGCCATTTGCCGCCGTAGCTCTGCTACCGTGGGGTCCAGCCACCCGGTCCGCGTATGTTGGGGTGATGAAGCTCACTTGGGCTCCGGTGTCTATGAGGAACTCTCGTCCGGAACGCGCATCCGTGATGTAGAGCAGCTTGTTGCCTTCTCCGAGGGTCGAAGCTGCCAGCGATCCCCCGGTCTTGTCGTTTCCCGAACTCCTGAAGTTGCAGGGTGGCACACACCTGCGTGCCCTCTCAGCGAACCTCCGATGGTAAAAGCAGAGATCCTCTCCTCTGCTGTGTCGGGGCCGCGCCTCTGCCACCGGACCATTGGCTCCACCTCGTCGCGGCCGTGCTGCCACCGTCGTCGGCCAGTCTGGATCTGCCGCCTCTGGCTCCCCGCTGTCTTGGGTTGCCGCTGTGGTTGCCTGCCCGCCGCAGGCGTCCAGAATCCCATCTGCTTCCTGGGCCAGCTCCCGGAACTCCTCCAGGGTGTGACACTTCTTGCCGGCCAGCGTGCTTCTCGCATGCGTCGGGAGGTTGGAGAGGAAGATGAACTGGAAAAGGAAATCATCGTTGTCCAACCCTCTCAGCTGTATCATCTCCTCCATCAGGGCGCTCGGCCTGTGTCCTCCTTGGTCTAGCAAAGACAGGATCCTCCTCGCCCTCACTTCGGCCGAGGGGGTGAAAAACTTAATGAGGGTGGATTTCAGCTTGTCGTACCTGCCGGTCACGGGTGGCTGCTCCACCAAACTCTGCACACACCGAGCTGTGCTGTTATCCAGTTTAGCGATGACATGGTGGAACTTAGTGTCATCCACCGTTACTCCTGCGAGCGCGAACTGCGACTCCACTTGCAGGAACCACGACCGTGGGTTATCCTGCCAGAAATCAGGCAGCTTGACGGCCACTGCGCTCGCCAGCTCTGAACTCTGTGAGTCCGGGACCCTGAGACCTTCTCCGGTCATTCTCAACGTCGTTAGTCACCAATGTGGGGAGCCTTGAATAACGAAACCGAATTGCATTTTATTCAAGTTTATTTCAAGCAATCATTCCCACAGTCTGCTCTCATTCTTGAGCAGCGAACAAAGAGGAGGAAACACACCAAAGTCGTCACCTTTATACATTCTCACATCAAGGGCTCCCCCTCGCAGGGGAAGTCACACATCTCCATCATAATCCCTTTATTCACATTCATCAACCTTTTATTTACATTACTCCCCCCTCTCTCCTCTCGAGCCTCAGAGGTCAGGAAGTCTTCTGTCCACACCTATGTCTTCTCTCGCTGTCCTCCGCAGGGGGTCCAGACTCTGCGGCTCTGCCTCGCAGGGGTCTTGAGACTCTGCGGCTCCTTCATCGTGAGGCTAAATCACATATGCATGTGTCCAACATGTGCATGCACAACTACACAGCCATACTCCTGATATTTTTTTTATTTTGTGTTTTTATGTAAGAGTCTAAAAGTTTTCCCCTTTCATGTAACCAGACACAACAACCTTCATCGTCTTTGACTGGATCCCCCGGCCATATAGTTTTGTAAGAGACTGACCAGGGTATTTTAGGAGCCGGATGTACTGTACTTAAGCGTAACAGAGCATGTCTTTTTATCAACAGTCAGCCCCACTCCGTCCCCTCCACTGTCTGAAAACTTGTTTTGAATGAAGTCAACCAGCAATCATTCCATGTATGTCCATGCTACAAATCCAGTCTTTGGGGTTCCCGGCCTAATGTTTATTAATGTGAAGACAGCTTCAGGCGAAGACTACTGCAGGAATTCATTAATCATTATAGAAGGCTTAAAATCTCAGCACATGACCTTTTCCATCTTTCAGCCGCATTTACAGAGGTGCAGTTGGCCTCTCCAAGAGGTTTAATAAAAGCAAAGACACTCAAACTCACGCGTGGCTGTAGCCCAAGGCGAGAGCAGGAAAACGCTTTCATAGACTCATGGAAACAACAACTGAGGAAAAAAATGTGTGTGTAGTTGGAGTAACACAACCTCTTCTGCACTTGCAACAAACACATAATAGGCGGCATTAAGGCAGGCATTGGTGGAGCACCACATGTCTTCCACAGATGACTGGCTGATGGCTGTGTTCTGGCTGAAGAGTCTGGCTGTGGGCAGCGTGCAGATCTGAGTGATGTAACTGACTCGATGCTGCCACTTTTCTCCCTTCTGTGCATTCCTCCTGCTATTATCTGTCTCTTCTTTCTGCTCTCCCTCACGTTTTAATGTCGTGTCACCATCGGTGCCGCAGTGGCTGTCCCCGTGTGATTTTATTTTCCTTCATTTCTCCCTCTCCCTGGGTCTTTGTGTGTAAATCCACCCTCTCTTCTGCTCCTCTTCCGTGCTTCCTTTTGCCTCACGTGTCTGTGTTGTTGGTCCGTCACAGCTCTGCCCTCTTAACATTGACAGAAGGGTTATGTGTGGCTGATGGCAGAGTATGCTCTCTCCCTCTATTTTCTTTCCATCTCTCCTTCTGCTAGTCTTTCTACAAGCTTCTCTCACATGAAGGTCATTCACCAAGTGCTTCCATATTTATTCTTCATGTCTGCTCCGCCTGTTTCTTTTCTCCTCTTGTGGTCATTTCATCTCCCCAAAGCTGGTTACTGCTACAGTGTTTTCTCTGTTTCTGTCACTGCTCTCATCTCTCTAATGGTGCTGAGCTGGCTCAAGTCCCAAGGTCGGCGCACGTTTTTAACTGAACGTTCAGACTGACTTACCTCATTTGTTTAGATTGATTGCTGAAATATTCCCCACAGACTGTATTTAGGAAAGGCAGGGTCATGAAGCAAGAGAAGTGGCTGTAAATGTGCATTTAAAAGTGTTTATGCTACTTGGTTTTCATTCCTGTGCTGTAGGTAGGGTAGGGGTGGGGAAAAAGATAGTCAGTGATGGATCAAGATACTTGGCACTGGCGACAGTGCATCGATCCATAAACGCACGGATCGATCTTTTATTCAGAAAAAAAAATGTGCACACATACTTTTGGGTTATCAGTTAATCAGTGGTGTTTTCAGTCCACTAGATGGTGCGAAGCAAGCATCCAGTCAAGTAAAGTTATTGCTTGTCTCGGAGATTTGCAGCCAGCTTTGAAAGTTAGGAAGCAGTTAGCTCAGATATCGGGCCTCTTTTATAACAAAGATGGAAGGAAAGACCTTGGGCACTATTTAGACAGTCATCTGCACACTTTTTGACAGACTTTCTGCAGTGCATCAGTATTTTTGTTTTCTGTCAGTGCATTGTCTGTTTTTTTACGCCTTGCATCATGCCATCAAATTACCAGTAGACAGTGTGCCTGCCATGCACGCGGAGGAAGTGCCTCATTTCAAACAGGTGTGGTACGCACAATCTAATGTGCATTTTATCAGAATCCGCTTTTGATCAGGAAAAAGGTCTGTCGTCAGAAGCACATTGTTTAATGATATTTCAGTGGCGTGTTTTGACATTGTGCAACTCCAGAGCTCAGGAAATGGCATGCGCTGGGACAGTCATTTGGCTGTATTACAACAACAGGGTTGGTTGATCAGTTGTCTGACGCAGAACGCATTTATGGGTGTTTCCAAGTTCATTTCCTGATCACAGTGGTGTTAAAACAAACTTTCCAACAGCTCATGACGCAAAGAGGCCGGTCTAATCATTCAGAGGTGTGTTTTGGATAAACCAATTGAAAGCGCTCCTTCCCATCCCTTTAATGCAAAGAGGCACATTATCTAAAGGGAACTGTCATCATGACTGTTTAAGACGGGCTTTGTGCTGACCAATGCCCGTGTGTGTGAGCCAAAATTCACCCGATAGTAATGCTGCTTAGTAATAAGGAAGACATCAATCACAGTTGATGTCCAGTTAGGTTATAAAGAACAAATGGTGAAGAATGGGCTGAAAAAATCAGCTGAATGGTTTAATGTCGTGCACACAGATGCAACACAGGCAAGCATGGGTTTGACATTTAAGGAAAAGGGGATGATGCCTGTGCAAATTTTCATAAACTTTTATTAACGATGGCGTGGAAGTCACTCCCAGCTGTGGGGAAATGGCGTGTTCCCCCTCCTGTTGCTTTCGCTAACCGAGGGTCTCACTCTATCCGTCCTGGGTAGGAAGGAAGGAGGCAGTCTGCTGCCTCCGGCCCCCACCATGAAGCGAGCCCACTCTCAGCAGCCTGTGCTGGGGGCTGATGGGTGGCTGTCGGGGAGCTTGCTGGCCTGGAAACCCGGGGTGCACGGCTGATGCAGATGTAGAGCTGTCTCTCTGGGGAGTTAGGGAAAAATATAGCACTGCACACTCCTTGTTCATTCATTTATTCCCCTAAAAATAAACACATTAATGCCTAATAAGTCTGTGATGAAAACGAAATCCCCTTCCGCCCCAGTGCGCCGCACATCACATTAGAACACACTGGCACACATGCTCCATGTTTATTCATTTATTCCCCTAAAAAAAATCATACATTGCCTAATCTGTAGATGCCGCAATTAAAATGAGAGTGTGGATGGAATAACAAAAACTGGTGTGATTATCGTGTGATTAAAATGACGGGTGATTATGACTGTTACAAGATCCCAGCGCATGCCGTTTCCTGAGCTCCAGAGCTGGGCGATGTCAAAACACACAACTGAAACATCATTAAACAATGCGCTTCTGACGAGAAACCTCCTTTTTCCTGAACAAAGCGGATTCTCATGGAATGCACTATAACAGTAATGCGCATTAGATTGTGCTCCTCCACACCAATTTGAAATAAGGCACCTCCTCCGAGCACATAGCGGGCGCACTGTCTACTGGTAATTTGATGGCGTGACACAAGGCGTAAAAAACAAACAATGCGCTGACAGAAACTAACAAAAACACCGGTGCATGGTGGAAAGTCTGTCTGAAAAGTACGCGGATGACCGTCTGTGCGCGCTCAGCTGATTATTCAACCCATTCTTACCCATTTGTTCTTTTTAACATGACTAACTGAGCATCAACTGTGATTGATGTCTTCCTTATTACCAAGCAGCGTTACTATCGCATGCACACAGAGGCTTTGGTCAGCGCAAAACCCGTCTTAAACAGTCAGGATCACAATTCACTTTAGATGATGCACCCATTTGCATTAAAGGGATGGGAAGGAGCACTTTGAATTGGATTACTAGATTATTATACACCTCTGAATGATTAGACCTGGCCTCTTTGCATCATGCGCTGGTAGAATGTTCGTTTTTACGCTGTTGTGATAAGGAAATGAATTTGGACACGCCCGTAAACGTGTTCTGCGTCAGTGACAACTGATCATCCAACCCCGTTGTTGTAATATGGCCCCTTGACATGACACACAACCCGCAAGAAGCGCTGCACGAAAAAAAGAAAAAACACTGGTAACACGGCAGGCCAGCACATGTGTTGGAGCAGCATTAGTAACAGCTAAGCTAAAGAGACACCAGCATGGAGCTTTTTTCTCTGGTCGCCAAATAAGTAAAGTTTATTTATCAAGCACTTTTCACAGACATAGTCACAAAGCGCTGCACAATAAAATGGCATAAAAGGAAGTTGATAGATAAAATTTATTTTAAAAATACAAAAACAAGTTAAAACACAAGAATAAAATAATTTAAAAATATCAGACTTACCATTAAAAAATGGATAAAACTCAACGGAAATCCTTGTTAAACAAAAAAGTTTTCAGCTGCTTTTTAAGAGTCCACAGAGTCAGCTAAACGTATCTGGAGTGGGAGTCTATTCCAAACAGCACCGTCCTCCAACCCTCCCTGTGTGCAGAGACGTGTCTCCACGGAAAATGAAGCCCGAAAATACTTTATTATATGAAAGGGATGTCAGCAGTTTTACTTTGGAACATGATTTAAGGTTGAATAAGGTGAAAAAAATTTGAAATATATGGGATCGTGATACGTGATTATCGTTGAATCATGATAGGATCAAATCGTGACTCAAGTATCACAATCCAAATCAAATCGCGAGGCCCCTTGCGATTCCCACCTCTACTATAGGGGTTCACACATTCACCTCATAACTAGTAGGTTTCCATTTTGAGCCTTGTTGGGGTCTGGAGAAGATTTTCTTTGTGGAGCATGCATGTTCTTTATGTACCTGCATGGGCTGGTTTCCCCCCACAGTTCAGACATGCTTGTTAGGTTAATTGGTGATTCAATATAGGCTGTAGGTGTGGATGTGAGAGTGTGTGCTTGTTTACGTCTGTTCAGGTTGTAGCCCACCTCTTCCCCAAGTGCATCTAGGAGAGGTTTCTGCACTGCTGAGCTGGATAAACAATCAAGAAAATGAATGGGTTTTAATCCTACTTCATTTTACTTGTAATAATATGTTTTGCACATTATCATAATCACTGCATTCTGGCTGCACACTGGCCTCCATCACTTAATGGGCAAATGTTAACATTAAGTTTTCCCTACAGGGATTAATAAAGGGTATCTCTCCCTTAACCCTGTGCTTTTCATTATTGTAGTATAAGTCTTGAGACTATAAATCGATAGCCAACTCTTAATATTCACCTTTTATTCTTAATTCCAATTCTGTAGTACCATTATTGGACTTCATATGAGTAGATTTGCATGATTGCAGAGTCACATAATCCTAATTGATAAATTAAATGGTGCAGCCCCTGTGTTGCATCTTGTTCATAAAACAAGTGGTTTTAGCTCCTCTCTCTTTAGGGGCATGCTACCTTCAGTCCAGTTTTCTTCTGAATGGCTATCATTTACAAAGAAGTTTTGGCCAGCAAACTGTACAAAGGATATGCCCTGTCTTTTTAACATCTTAAAGCAGGGGTGTCCAATCATGTGTCATGGAGGGCCAAGACCCTGCAGGCTTTACCTCCAACCAGTGTCTTCAACAGCAGATTTCACTGAACTTCTTCCCACTGGTTGCTGATCAGTGAAACACCTGTTGAAAAGACTGGGTAGAAGAGAAAACCTACAGGGTCTTGGCCCTCCATGGCACATGATTGGACACCCCTGTCTTAAAGGAAAATTATCTTATCTGGACAAGTTGCATTTTAAAATGCTACTGCAGTCCAGATTCAAAACAGTTGAGAGGGTGGGGAAGCACAAAACCAGCAAAGCCAAAATGGGCTACTGGCTCAGCATACATCTGTCTGTCCATCCATCCATCTATCCATCCATCCTTCAACATTTCACAGGAATCGCTACTCCTCCTGGACAATTGCCCCGGTGCTCACCAAACTCACAATGATCCTCATATGATTCTGCATCCAGGTTGACATCCTTGTCAAAGGTCAGGAGAACTGAGCGTTTTGGATTTCAAGAAAAACATTACTTTTCCTAGGCCATTGTCCTTAACCTTAAGCACATGCTAGATGGGTCTGCATCTTGGCTGTGCTTAATGTCAATGTCAGTGGCCATGAGATTTGAGCACTCCCAGGGTGATTTCATCAGGCTTGAATGAGCTACTACACCATTGACAGTCTGGTTTGATTAAACCAAAAGTAACTTCCAGCATTTTAGAAATGGTCCATAATTTCACTTTGATCTTTTGAAAATTAGGTTAGACAGTTATAGTATGTTGACATTTTCTTTTGACTGTGTTTAATTCACTGATGCTGCGTTGCACGTAAACCTTTCAGAAATATAATCACATTTTGCACTCCACCGCTTGCACACAGTGTATCACTTGCATAGTGTATCATAGCACTGTGAGAAAACTCCTTATTTGTATTCACTCTCTGTTATGTAATGCATCCATGTACGATCAGGTGGTGAACATGCAACTGTAGCCATTGTGTGTGTGTGTGTGTGTGTACATAAGAATCATGTCCTGTTTGTCAGTTAACTGTTTACATAACATGTATCAGCTATCTTATTGCACATGTTTCATCTCTTAAAAGTCCAATGAAAAGAAAAATGCTGCTTTTTCTTGTTTCCTGAGGTTTAATGATGATAAAAGATTGTCTATCAAACTCTATCCTTTATTGTTAAAGCAACAAACACTTTGAAACAAGCTTCATAGCACCTCAGCCATCCTTTTTTGACTCAAAACAAATTTTGGTTTGATCCTTTAACTCATTATCGGCTTCATATTAAGTACTACTTGATACCGTTTCAAACTATTAAACTTGTTAATTCTTCTCTTTGTATCTTCTCTACTCCAGAACTTGAATCAGAACCCTCGCACTTTGCTGCCCAAGTTTTTTGGCCTCTACTGTGTCCAGTCAGGCGGGAAGAACATTCGCGTGGTTGTGATGAACAATGTGCTGCCCCGCGTGGTCCGCATGCACCTCAAATATGACCTAAAGGGATCCACCTACAAGAGGCGAGCATCCAAGAAGGAGAGGGAGAAAGCTAAGCCCACATTTAAAGATCTGGACTTCATGCAGGACCATCAAGATGGGCTGATGCTGGACCAGGACACATACAATGCATTAGTCAAGACTCTGCAGAGAGACTGCCTGGTGAGAGAGAGAAGGCTGTTCTATAGAGTAACTCTAGAAAAGTAGTTATTAAAAAGCAGACTGTTTGGTCTAAAGTTACTGGTTCCATTTTATCTTAAATGGGTGCCTGTTTTGGGTTGTATGTTGCTGTAATATAGTCATAAAAAACAGCAAACACTTACAAGAAGACTAGCATTGATGCTGATGTTGAATATGGCATGTAGTGTTTAAGGGTGGTGGTACTACTATAGCAATAGCAAGCAAGTTTCGTCCACATACTGTATATACAGACATACACCAGTGACGCAATGCATCTGGCAATCATTAAGCATTCTGATACAGAAAGAGCAATAGCAAGGTTATATAGAAACTTGCTGCACCAATGAACATGTTAGACATCTGCTGAGATGGTAAGTGGCTAATTGGTACACATTCACTAAAGTAATTCCCATCTTAATCAGTTACCCTGCAGAATGGTTCATAGAATCCCATGAAATCCTTTTTTATCCCCTGCCGAACAAAGCCCAAAGTGGTCGAAGAGCCCTTTGGGCGAAGGCTGAAGGGAGATTATGTGATGGGTCAGTCCATCCGTCCGTCTGTCCCACCTTTGTGAAATCAACTCTTCCGACAGTTTTGTTCCAATTGTTTTGAAACCTGGTACCATGGTTTAATATACACTGATGATGCACATATTGCAATTTGGTTCTGATTGGAGGAGTTGTAGCCTCTGACTTATGATCTCTTATTTCACCTCACTTCATAGACAGTAACTGTCTTAAGGGCTGTCACGGTAGAGGAATTTCCCCTGCAGTGATGGTGGACAGCTCAATACCGTGGTGGTATGCGGTATTGAGGGAAGCTGTGAGAGTCTCGTTGCAGCTCCGCTCTCAACTTTATGTGCGTGTGTGACAGCTGTGCAGAGCTCCGGTCTTTCTGCTGATTCTGTTTAAAAAAAAAAAAAAAAAAAATCAAAAATCATTTTCATAAAGCAGTGGTGGGAACTACGGGGTGTGTGGACTGGAGACTACAGCGACATTCAGCTTATTTAAGCAGGACAGTCTCTGTACAGGACCCTGCGTGGCTCTTGTCTCCGTGATTTTTGCCACTGTGATTTTTGCCGCTATCCGAAAAATCACATTCAAACAAGCTGCTCTCAGAGCTCATACACAAGAGCATACACAGTCAGGGTCATACACACTCTACTCAGAAAGAATTAACACACTTTGTGCCCTTTCAGTGCTCACTGTCACGGCTGTGTTTAACAAGAAATCCAAACGCTTTCACCACTAACTGCCTGCTGGAGTCCGTCTGGAGAGAGTTCCCCAAACGGTGCTGTGGAAGCTTCTCAAGTACCGGGTGCAAATATGCTGTTGGCAATAAAACTACAATTCATTTAGCAATTTATTTAATAATGAATAGGGGCACATAAGTGAACAACGAGATATAGCCACACACACACACAAAAAAAGTGAACACTGCGGTTGTTGCAGTTGGTCATTTTCCTCTGCGGTAGGCATGTCCATAGCACGGTATTACATAATTGCGGTTATCGCGACAGCCCAAGTTAACATTAACATTCTTTATGCCTTATTACTGTACGAGTAAAGCTAGGGTCACCAAACTAGGTACACGGGTTCACCCTGTGACCTTGAAGTATGACTGTGGTTTTGGGATCGCAAGGTCAAAGGTCAACATCATAATGGCTTATCTACTCTATCTTAACAACAAACTAGGGTCACCAAACTTGCTACACAGATTCACCTTGGGATCCTGACCTCTGACTATGGATTTGGGGTCAAAAAGTCAAAGATTAATGTCAACAATCCATATGCCTTATAACTGTACAATGAGTAAAGCTAGGGCCACCAAACCTGGTGCACAGTGACCTCAGACTATGGGTTTGGGATAAAAAGATCAAGATTAACATTCTCTATGCCTTATTACTGTACCACAAATAAAGTTAGGGTCACCAAACTTGGTACCCGGGTTCACCCTGTGACCCTGAAGTGTGACTAGGGTTTTGGGATCGCAAGATCAGAGGTCAACATCAAAATGTCTTATAAATTATATCTTAACAACAAAGAAAGCTAGGGCCACCAAACCTGGTACACAGGTTAACTCTGAGACCATGACCTCTGACTACAGGTTTGGGGTCAAAAGGTCAAACGTCAAGGTTGACACTCCTTATGCTTGCTTATTATAGAATCTGTAAAACTCTCAAGGGTCACCAAACTTGCTACATGGGTTCACCTTGGGATCCTGCCCTACAGCTATGGGTTGTATACTTTGTTGTACAGTGGCGTGAAAAAGTGTTTGCCCCCTTCCTGATTTCTCATTTTTTTGTATGTTTGTCACACTTAAATGTTTCAGATCATCAAACAAATTTAAATATTAGACAAAGATAACACAAGTAAACACAAAATGCAGTTTTTCAATGAAGGTGTTTATAATTAAAGGAAAACTAATCCAAACCTACATGGCCCTGTGTGAAAAAGTGATTGCCCCCTAAACCTAATAACTGGTTGGGCCACCCTTAACCAGAATTGGTTGGGCCACCCACCAGAAAATTCAACTTTTGTCTCGTCAGTCCACAGAGTATTTTCCCAAAAGTCTTGGGGATCATCAAGATGTTTTCTGGCAAAACTGAGACAAGCCTTTATCGTCTTTTTGCTCAGCAGTGGTTTTCGTCTTGGAACTCTGCCATGCAGGCCATTTTTGCCCAGTCTCTTTCTTATGGTGGAGTCATGAACACTGACCTTAACTGAGGCAAGTGAGGCCTGCAGTTCTTTGGATGTTGTTGTTGGGTCTTTTGGGACTTCTTGGATAAGTCATTGCTTTGATCTTGGGATGATTTTGGTTGACCGGCCACTCCTGGGAAGGTTCATGACTGTTCCATGTTTTCACCATTTGTGGATAATGGCTCTCACTGTGGTTCGCTGGAGTCCCAAAGCTTTAGAAATGGTTTTATAACCTTTTCCAGACTGATAGATCTCAATTACTTTGTTTCTCATTTGTTCCTGAATTTATTTGGATCACAGCATGATGTCTAGCTTTTGAGGATCTTTTGGTCTACTTCACTTTGTCAGGCAGGTCCTATTTAAGTGATTTCTTGATTGAGAACAGGTGTGGCAGTAATCAGGCCTGGGTGTGGCTAGAGAAATTGAAGTCAGCTTTCCAAAGATGTGATAAACCACAGTTAATTTATGTTTTAACGGGGGGGGGGGGGCAATCACTTTTTCACACTGGGCCATGTAGGTTTGTGGGTTTTCTCCCCCATAATAATAAACACCTTCATTTGAAAACTGCATTTTGTGTTTACTCGTGTTATCTTTCTAATATTTAAATTTGTTTGATGATCTGAAACATTTCAGTGTGACAAACATACGAAAAATGAGAAATCAGGAAGGGGGCAAACACTTTTTCACATCACTGTATTTTCTTGGATGATGGGCTTATCATAATTTTGTTCTGCCACAGTAATTATATTGAAAAGTTAAAAAACTGCTTTCCGTCAGTAAGTATTGGATATGCTCCTGTGAATACAAGGACCATAAGCTTCACAGAGGGGCTTAAATCAGGCTTTACCTGCTGTCTACCTAGCTGCTGTCCAGTCGAGGTACACACTCCAGAACCATGCATGTCCATTTCCCCATCTGACGACACTGCACAGCGAGTGTATTATGGAGAGTAAGCAGCGCAGTCTGTCTCCGTTTCTCCATTTGATGACACTCCAGCACCAGCGTGAAGAGAGAGCCGCACGGAGAGAGCAGCGGAGTACGCGAGATTGGATCTGGATTGCGCTTGATTCCTCACCCGGCGTACACCTTTAGAGGTTATAGAGCGGATTAATAAAGAAAAGTAAATATAGTTAAATGTAAATATAGTTTCGGTGTCCCAGCACCCAGTGGTAACCTGTACCTATGTCCCCCCATCAGTCCACAATGCCTGTATTGTGGAGAGAGACCTGTGGATCTTAAACTTCACTGACTGTGTCCGGTGCACTTGATTCCTTCCCCGGCACACATCTCCACTGGTAAATTTAGAAAAGATTAAAAAATGGTCACCTTTGACCTCTTTTATGGTCAAGCAGTCAGTGAAACCATGTCAGGTGCATTCTTCAGGTAATGTGGCATCACCATGCAAGAGATGAGAAGCCGCGTGCAGGGTGACAAAGTTTGCCACCTACGTACATACATGCATCAGAATCTCTTTTATATATAGATATAGGAAATAATCGTTTGCCTGGTTGGTTCAGCAGCTTTATTTGTAAATGTCTCTTCAACAGCTGTAGAAGACTGTTCACCTTTACTTTACACTCAGATGTGTTTGTTATTTAGATGCTAGGCTTGCCAGTGGTCTTGTCTGTTTTTTTTTAACTGGGTGGAGTAACATGTTACTACTATGCAACTACTTTAGTTCTTGTTGGAATTACTTATATGAGAGATTGAAAGTAAGCCCTATAAATGATTCTCAAGTAAATAGGAAACTGTGAATGTTAGTGTAGATGGAGGAAGGTGGTAGGAAAACCAAATATATTTATGGTAGTGTTTGGCATTCCTAGGATCCCTCATAAATCAAAGCTTTGTTATGAGCCTGAGCTTTAACAAGGTGTCTGGTCTGGTAGTGTCAGACCAGCTTTTGTCCTGTAAATCACTGCCTTACTTTTATAGTTCCCATGCTTCCAAGGGACTGAATGTACAGACCCTTTTTATGGATGTGTACATGCTGACTGTTGCTGTTATACTAATGAAAAATAAAAGCTTAACACCAAATTTCAACAGCTCACGTCACTGCATACTTACCTTTGTCCTGTGTTCAGGTGCTGGAAAGTTTTAAGATTATGGATTACAGCCTGCTGCTTGGAGTCCACAACATCGACCAAGCAGAGAGGGACAGGCAGATGGAAGGCTCCCAGGGAGACAGTGATGAGAAGAGGCCAGTGGCCCAGCAGAAGGCTCTGTACTCCACAGCAATGGAGTCCATCCAGGGGGGAGCTGCCTGCAGAGGGTCCATTGATACTGACGACACGTAAGTGTAGTGAGTAAAGAGCCCAAAAAGCAATGTGATCAATGTAGTAAATGTGATTGTTGGTATTTGAGGGCGTGCTCTGACTGGTGCCAGGTGACTTGTGCCATGCAAAGTGAAATGGCCCTCTGTTCCTCTATCGGGGGGGACCTGCACCGGCTCGCACTCATATTGTTTTTATTCAGCATGGTAACCAGACTTTACTGTCGATTTACCAGTCAGTCTACGTTCCTACCCTCACCTATGGTCATGAGCTTTGAGTAATGACCGAAAGAATGAGATCGCGGATACAAGCAACTGAAATGAGCTTTCTTCGTAGAATTACTGGGCTCACCCTCAGAGATAGGGTGAGGAGCTCAGTCATCCGGGAGAGTCTCAGAGTAGAACCGCTGCTCTTCCACATTGAAAGGAGCCAGTTGAGGTGGTATGGGCATCTGATCAGGATGCTTCCTGGACGCCTCCCACTTCAGGTGTTTCAGGCACGTCCCTCTGGGAGGAGACCCTGGGGCAGACCCAGGACTCGGTGGAGAGACTCTGTCTCCCAGCTGGTCTGGGAACGCCTTGGTATCCTCTCTGAAGAGCTGGAGTGGGTGGCTGGGGAGAGGGAAGTCTGGGCTTCTCTGCTTGAAATGCTGCTTCCGCGACCCGGACCTCTGGAAGAGCGATAGAAGATGGATGGATGGATGGTTCCCAGACTTCCTTGAGGAGTCCCTAACAATAGAAGTGCAGCTTTGTCACCTTACCCCAACAGCATTTGCATTCATTCTGTTCCTGAGACTACCTCTGTCAGTTGTTCCAAAGCTGGGGAAATGTTCCGTTCTGCAGAACAGTAGGGAGCGATCACACTAATCAAGTATTCCAGACTTTAGGGGTCAAACCTCGGTCAGCACAGAACAGGCACTGTAGTGTGAGCACACCCTGAGAAATCAGAATTGGTGTTTTTGTACAACAGTTATTCAATGATATTAACCTGCTCTTACTGCTTATACGGGGGGGGGGGGGGGGCTGAAAAGTTCATAGTGGTCAAATTTGACCAAATGTGGTTTATTTTTCAACATGGTCTCCCCTTCGGTCCACACATTTCTTCCATCGTTGTTGCAACGCTTGGATCCCTGCGGTTGCAAAATAAACCACATTTGGTCAAATTTGACCTCTATGAACTTTTCAGCCTGTCAACTTTTCAGCCTCCCCTCGTACGTCGCTCCTCTTTTATGTTTCTTTTAATTCTTTACAACTTTATAAAGGCCAGACTAGGGCAGCAGCTAATGACTATTTTATGGCTCGGGTAGTCACCCACTCAAATCAAAGATTACTCGAGTAACCTGATACTGTTTTTAAAGAAACTTGTATTGACCGACATTTGTGGAATTTTTTCTAAAGAGCAGTAGTAATTGTACCAAACACTTAATAGCACAGAGACACATTTATTGCAATGCTTATTGCATAGAACGTAACTTTAAATGGTATGTTACACCATACAGTTCCTTTTGCTAGCTGTTAGCATCCGCTAGCAAACGCGTTAGCATCCGGATGCTAACAGTGGTGGCTATATGTTCTTTGGTCATATAAGCATAATTAGCATAGCTGACTATAACTGACATCTTAATTTTAAAATCTCAATCATGTACCTTGTCTCAGGTGCGCAGGTTGTGCATGATGTGGGATGCTTTCTGCCAAGACACTGTAACATCCAACGTTGTAGCATGCTAGCTCGCCGCTCGGCTTTACCATATGCACACTGCACAGTATTTTCCTTCAATTTCAGCTTGAAATGATTCCAGACTTGAGATACTGCTGTCATTTTTTTAAAAAATATTTTCTTCATCTTTGCCGGCCCGTCACTATGCCGCTCCGACATGTTGCCGTGAAACAAATCTGCGTAACTGAATTATTTGAGTTATTCGAGTAATCATTGCAGCCCTAGTCCAGACATGCATGCATACAGAATCCCTAGGCTCATTTTGGACTTGAATTGGTGAACTCTGTTAGGTCCATAGACCGTAAATAAAAGTGGATGACATGTGAGTTAATTGATTATCTGTGCATCTCTGTTGCTCTCTTGTGGTTGGCTGCAGTAAGACGATAAGCCCCACCTTATCCCATTATTGTATGTGGGATTTTGACAAATTAAACTTCAAATGCTTTTTGAATATTTTTTTTTCAAATGATGGTTTCTGTCCTTGTACAGTGGTGTGAAAAAGTGCCCCTTCCTGAGTTCTCCTTTTTTTGTATGTTTGTCACACTTAAATGTTTCAGATCATCAAAGAAATTTAAATATTAGACAAAGATAACACAAGTAAACACAAAATGCAGTTTTTAAATGAAGGTGTTTATTATTAAGGGTAAAAAAAAGCCAAACCTACTTGGCCCTGTGTGAAAAAGTGATTGCCCCCTAAACCTAATAATTGGTTGGGCCACCCTTGGCAGCAACAACTGCAATCAAGCATTTGCGATAACTGGCAAAAAGTCTTTTACAGCGCTGTGGAGGAATTTTTACCAACTCATCTTTGTAGAATTGTTGTAATTCGGCAACACCGGAGGGTTTTCGAGCATGAACCGCCTTTTTAAGGTCATGCCACAGCATCTCAATCGGATTCAGGTTAGGACTTTGACTAGGCCACTCCAAAGTTTTCATTTTGTTTTTCTTAAGCCGTTCAGAGGGGGACTTGCTGGTGTGTTTTGGATCATTGTCTTGCTGCAGAACCCAAGTACACTTCAGCTTGATGTCACGAACAGATGGCCGGACATTCTCCTTCAGGATTTTTTGGTAGACAGCAGAATTCATGGTTCCATTTACCACAGTAAGTCTTCCAGGTTCTGAAGCAGCAAAACAGCCCCACACCATCACAGTGCCACCACCATATTTTACTGTTGGTATCATGTTCCTTTTCTGAAATGCTGTTACTTTTACACCAGATGTAAGGGGACACACACCTTCCAAAAAGTTCAACTTTTGTCTCGTCAGTCCACAGAGTATTTTCCCAAAAGTCTTGGGGATCATCAAGATGTTTTCTGGCAAAACTGAGACAAGGCTTTATCTTCTTTTTGCTCAGCGTTGGTTTTCGTCTTGGAACTCTGCCATGCAGGCCATTTTTCCCCCAGTCTCTTTCATATGGTGGAGTCATGAACACTGACCTTAACTGAGGCAAGTAAGGCCTGCAGTTCATTGGATGTTGTTGTGGGGTCTTTTGTGACCTCTTGGATGAGTCCTCACTGCGCTCTTGGGGTAATTTTTGTCAGCCGGCCGCTCCTGGGAAGGTTCACCACTGTTCCATGTTTTCACCATTTGTGGATAATGGCTCTCACTGTGGTTCACTGGACTCCCAAAGCTTTAGAAATGGTTTTATAACCTTTTCCAGACTGATAGATCTCAGTTACTCTGTTTCTCATTTGTTCCTGAATTTATTTGGATCACAGCATGATGTCTAGCTTTTGAGGATCTTTTGGTCTACTTCACTTTGTCAGGCAGGTCCTATTTAAGTGATTTCTTGATTGAGAACAGGTGTGGCAGTAATCAGGCTTGGGTGTGGCTAGAGAAATTGAAGTCAGCTTTCCAAATTGAAGTGCTTTCAACACCATCCAACCGATGATCCTGAAGGACAAGCTGCTGTGCGCAGGGGTGGACCAGCACCTGTCATCATGGATCCTGGACTACCTCACTAACCGGCCACAGTTTGTGAGAACCCGGGACTGTGTGTCCGACACGATCATCGGTAGCACGGGGGCCCCCCAGGGAATGGTTTTGGCTCCCTTCCTGTTCACCCTTTATACTGCGGACTTCTCACACAACACAACACACTGCCATCTACAGAAGTTCTCTGATGACTCTGCGATCGTTGGCCTCATCTCCAATGGAGATGAAGCTGAGTACAGAGGGCTTATCCAGGACTTCGTGGACTGGTACCATCGGAACTGCCTCCAGATCAACGCGAGGAAAACTAAGGAGCTGGTGGTGGACTGCCGCAGGCAAGGACAACCCCTCACAGCACCAGTAAATATACAGGGAACAGACATCGAGATGGTGACATCCTGTAAGTACCTGGGTGTTCATCTGAACAATAAACTAGACTGGTCACACAATACTGACGCACTCTACAAGAAGGGACAGCGCAGGCTGTTCCTACTGAGGAGACTCAGGTCTTTTGGTGTACAAGGGGCGCTGCTGAAGACATTCTATGACACGGTGGTGGCATCAGCCATCACTTTTGGAGTGGTCTGCTGGGGCAGTGGCATTACGGCAGCCGATAGGAAGAGACTGAACAAACTGATCAAGAAAGCTAGCTCTGTCCTGGGGCAGCGCCTTGACCCAGTGGAGGAGATAGGAGAGAGAAGGACGGTGGTTAAACTGTCATCTCTGCTGGAGTCCGAGTTCCACCCTATGCAGGACATACTGAATGCACTGAGGAGCTCATTTAGCAGCAGACTACATCATCCCAGGTGCACAACCGAGAGGTTTCGCAGGTCCTTCCTACCAACGGCTGTCAGACTGTACAACTTAAGCAGGGCTGCTCGCAGAGATAGCAAAAAGACGTGACAGCCTAATAGTTTTGAATGCAAAAGACGCAATAGACTTATACAATGGTCCCCTCCGGCATACAACTAGGAAAATACCAGTCGCTATGGAGGGTGAGAATATGTATGGGTACATAATCATACCATGTAGGATAACTAAGTAGACGGTTGTGCTGTTTCATCCCATCTAGCAACAATGCTCTGCACTGTGTGTGTTTATATATTTACATATTTATTCCATCTAGCTACAATGTGCCGCACTGTGTTTTTATATATCTACATATTATTCCATCTAGCTACAATGCTCCGCACTGTGTGTCTATATATATATATATTTATGTTTATATGTACATATGTATACTTGCTGCTCTTGTTTCTTTTTTTTTCTCTTGCCTTCTGATTGTTGCTCTGAGTGTTGCTATCCCTGTGCTGTTGCAATCCTGGAATTTCCCCATCGTGGGACTAATAAAGGCTTATCTTATCTTATCTTATCTTAAAGATGTGATAAACCACAGTTAATTTATGTTTTTCACGGGGGGCAATAATTTTTTCACACAGGACCATGTAGGTTTGGATTTTTTTACCCTTAATAATAAACACCTTCATTTAAAAACTGCATTTTGTGTTTACGTGTTATCTTTGTCTAATATTTAAATTTGTTTGATGATCTGAAACATTTAAGTGTGACAAACATACAAAAAAATGAGAAACCACGAAGGGGGCAAACACTTTTTCGCACTGCTGTAGATACTTCCTCTTATCCTGCTGATACATGTTGAAGTGTTTTTCAGCCCAGTTTGATTTTAATTATTTCATCCTATAAAAAGGGTTGTGTGGTTGAGATTGGTTTGGATTGAAGGAATGCCCACTGGCTGCCTTATACACTGTGATGGGCAGCTGTTTGGGTGGGGAACTCGCCACCACAGCTCCATTTCATACTGAAATGAGACAGACTCTGGCAGCAAATGATGTCACCAACATATGATAGGAGTGCCAAAATAGCGCATTCAAGTTTTTGCAGGTGGGAATTTCCCAGTCAGTTGTCAGAAGTTGTGGAATGCCCTACCATCTGGCCATAAACTTTTTCCAGCCTATTTTCACAAAATCATAAAACTAAGGTAGATGCTTCCATGAAATCTCATGTTGAACTTGCTCTGTTGGAAATTCTAATAAAGTGTACATTTTTTGAGCTTCCACTTACTGTTGATGCTGGATACAGTCATTTTGAATCCCTTACTTGGGCCTAACTTAAACAGTCAAAAATGTGACTTAAGAGGTCATGACATTTGACAATTTCTGGCAATTAATTGGGAATATCCCACTTGGGAAAACTCCTGAAACAGGCTATAAATCAAGGAAACGGAGCTTCACTTTTCTACAGTGGAAATAAGTGGAGGCCCATTTTTCATATTTATATACAGTCTGTGGTTTGGACCACTGATTTAGAAGGTACAGTTGAGTACCCACTTGTTTACAATACAGTAAATCTCTGTGAGGATATGGGATTATGGACTATTTGATTAAAGGTTTGCACTTCAATTGGATCAAGAATCTCTAGCATGTGTGCAGTGTTAACAGAACACTGAGGTATCAACTTTGGTCGGGGATCATCTATTAGGAAGGCAGATGAAACTGAGCAGATAATATCACCAGTATTGTCAAAAAAGCATTGCTGAGTCATAATAAAATTCTCTTCTCTTAAATGGACAGTTTTACAGTGGGAGTGTACAGGCTTAAATGGCTTTACTTTTTATTAGTTTTACTGCTCTTCTCCTTTCAGGATGGGTGGTATCCCAGCTGTAAACGGAAGAGGGGAACGGCTTCTTCTTTTCATCGGAATCATTGACATCTTGCAGTCCTACAGGTGATAACCAGAAATTGGCTACATGGTTGACTATATGATGCTGGCATGTGATGGAAATACTGTAGTGTATGTACTGAAATTTTGCTGCTGCAGACGGCAGGTGCTTTTGTCCTCGTACACTGAAATAATTTAGAGTACGTCCCCGCAGACTGTACATTTAAATTCATTCACCCGGTGTCTGAACCTTGTAATTAAAATGTGTTTAATATCATTCAAACTTGTTTGTTTCTGAAGGTTAATCAAGAAACTGGAGCACACATGGAAGGCACTGGTTCATGACGGGGTGAGTTTCAAATCTTTTAGATGCAGTTGTAATGGAGCTTGTAGTACACGTCTCAGTTCTATCAGTTATTCTGTCACCTCGTCGTGCCACTCATTCTTTGTCTATATCATGAAACCCTTTTTTTAATCTAGTTAAAGCAGACTGGCTTATGAGACATTAATATATCTTTGTGTGGTTGTGTTGTTGGGCTTATTAGAAGGCAATTTTAGGAAGAGCTATGGATTATTTAAATTTTAATTGTACGCCTTTCACCAGCTACATTGTAATTTTAGAAGTAATATTTTAATTATGTTGTGTTTTCTATAAAAGATAATCCTCACCCCTTTCTGGTATTGTCAAGAAGAATAACCTTCACTGATCTTCATGCAAAATAAGTCAATGAAACAGCGAGAGAGACACTTTTTTAGCCTGAGCATTGTAATTAAATGTTTGTACTTTCATTCCATGCCCTGTGTTTGTTTCTCAGGTCACCCTTTTATTTTGAAATAAACGTGAGCTCTAAAACTTTTATATTATGCAAACATTTCACTGTCAGCAAATTACAACTACATTAATTAAGTTCCTCCATAAACAAACAAATGATCAGAGCCACAGTGATTAGCAGCTCTTGTCAGTCTACCCGCTGTGTTTCATATTATGTCCTGTCAGTTAATCTCCTGATGTTTGTTTAATGTGGGAGTCAGTTACCATCTTATACATATGACAGAGAAAGACTTTTAGTGTAATGGTAAATGGACTGGATTTATTCATCATATTTCCTGTCTTATCACATCCATAGAAAGCTATCAATTACTCACTTTCATCCAACTTTCTTCACAGTTTTCAATTGTATCTTTTAAACAGGAGAGACTTGTATTTTCCTTGTAGTTTTCTACATAATCAAAATACAAGCTGGTCTACTTAAATTAAAACATGATTGAAATCTGTGGTGTGGGAAGAATAATGATTTTACTCCATCACTACTTTTCCACAACGTTATTAAATTCAGCACAGAGACACCAGAGTGTGAAAGCCACAAACTATGTAATGAGAATTAGAATGGTTGCTATGGTGATGCAGTAACAATAATTGTACCCCTCAGTCTCTATTGATGAAGCAAGTTCTGTTAAATTATTTGAGAATTTTTCAGAACATCAATACGGTTGACATTGTGATTGTCCAGCGCTATTTTTGAAGTGCTGTGGCCCACAGTCATCCACATGTAAACCACATTCTGGCAGCACTGGACATCTGAACAATGATGTCAGAATGACATCACTTCTGCGTTAACTGGGTTCCAAAAAAACATATCGTTATGGTGTTCTTATGCACAAGTTACCACATCCTGCATTGATTTGGGTCGGTGTTGGTAATAACTAGCTACCAAGAGAGTCAGTGCTGGCCGGAAATGATGCAGTGCATTGTAATTTGCACGTAAAAACACTACAGCGATACATTTTGCTGGAATGCAAAATGTTAATGCAGAAGTAACATCATTTAGAGCTCATTGTTCAGTGTTTTTGAAATCTTTATCACAGCTGTTGGACAGCAGTGATATTAACGCAGCACTGTTTCCATCAACTTTATTTGGTACTGTGATTTTTAAAGGTCCTGCGTTGTGCAAACCAGTGTTTTCATGCGATTTAACCTCGTAAAATTCATAAGTCACATGTATTCCCTGGGCTGTATGTTAACTTTTTTGCTCGTAGCACTGCTATGAGCTACAGAGGTTCATAGTCATGTAGCACAAGACAAAAACTTGTTGCATGATAAAAAACATCTGTTCTCTAAAACTGACTGCAAGGATAAGGACCTGTACTTATGTAGCGTTTTTGTAGTCTCAAAGACCACTCAAAGCGCTTCACTAGTACTGACCCTCTATTCTAAGAGCCTATTGGAGACGGATACCTAGGGACCATTTAGAATCACCAGGTAACCTAACATGCATGTCTTTGGATTGTGGGAGGAAACCAGAACATCTGGAGTAAACCCACACAACACAGGGAGAACATGCAAACTCCACACAGAAAGGTTCCCACCCCTGCCAGCCAGGGGATTCAAACCTGGAACCTTCTAGTTGTTGGGCAACAGTGCTAACCCCTGTACCACTGTGCAAGTAGTGCAGTTTAATCATTTAAAATATAGTATTTTACTTTATGATTAAAAACAACTTGTCGAGATCTAGAAATTATTTTAAATTTACATACGTTTCCACATCAGTCACCAATTCTAACCACCTAAACAGACTCACCACATCATACAAACTAACGGGCCACTTTTGGCACCCCTAGACTAGACCATAAAAACCAGCCTCCGTTGCCCTATGGACCTTCCTGTTTCTCAGTCACACTCCTCCTCCAGAGACCCGTGCAAAATGAACCCGCTGTGGGCTCAGGAGAAATGGAAGAAACAGAAAAAATGTTTCTTCTATAAGAGCATTTTCCATTCACTCCCGGAGCCTGGAGCAGTGGAGAAGAGACCAGCCTGTTCTGCCGGCGAGGAGCGATCTATGCATCCCAGTTCACCTCGCCTCTGCTCTTATTTTTCCTCTGACAGTCCCCTCCGAAATCAAACATATCCTGCTTTGTGTGGCGCTAAATGCAACACTCAAAAGTGCAGCCTGTGCACACAAACACACAGTGTCTGTTCTTGTAAATATGAAAGCAGTTCAGTGCGATGTGAGAAAGAATGTCGGGTGTGTTTAGCAGTTCTGCCCGTTGTAACGGAGGACAGAGAGCAGCAACCATTGAACTGTATATATCGGTGCATTCCACCACTCATCTGTGCCGAGTTTGACACGGGGTAACAAAGTTAAGACATAAAAATGCCGGTGACTCTCAATAGTTTCTCATCGCACCGGTGCAATGTCAGTTCATTCATTCTTCGCACAGACCAATTTTCACGTCGCATGTGCAAAATATGTCACACTGTACAGCCCTGATTCCATTAAAATGCTCACTTTACAATTGCCTTTATTTAGTTAAAGGAATGGTTCAAGTCTTTTGAAATAGGTTCATGTGAAATACTGTACTTCTCAGTTGTCATGGAATTACCTAAAGTATATGTTGTCTGGCTTTTGGTTTGAGAGGGCACTATCTCAGAGTTATGTAAACTCATTCATACTGCTTCATATCTGCATTAAACAGCAATTTTAGCACTAGCGCTTTGCGTGGTGGCTGCCACTGTATCCCTCTGCCAAGCACCTGAGTCTCCATAAAGGATTCGGTGCAGAGCGGTTTCCAACAGTGAAATGCTGTGTAACAACACAGATGTTCTTCAGCTGAAATCATAATGCTAAAGTAAAGTGATGTCTAATGCAGAGCTAACGTCGTATGAATAAGTTTGAGACGGTTCTCTCTCGAATAGTGGTGAAGTGTTTGATGTTTTGGTATTTTTAGATGGTGAAAATTGGTCCTTAACATGAGTCCATTACACTCAACTGCAGCCCTGTGTAGTCAGCTCCCCTCCCTCATTCTCTAAAAGGAGTGAAGCCAGACCACCGACTACTTAAGGTGATTAACATGACTGCTCAAAAGTATTTCACATAACAACACTTCAACAAAAAAACTGAACTATCGAACGAGCAGAATTTCACTTCATGGGCTTTATGACATCACAAACCAACAAGCCCTGTTTTGGGTTAACAAACCAAATGCACTCTGATTGACTCCTTATTTGCTATTGACGCACTTAAAAAAAATACTTCACCTGATTGTATTAGGGACTCATTCATATTAATGAGCAGGCTGGAAACTGACTGTTTCAGACAGAACTGTGCCGACAACTTTTTTTGATGAGTTGTAAAACTACACAGAAATCATTTATAACTACATATGGATGCCCCTGAAGGTGTGAAAACATAACATTAACCCTTGGATAATGCACAATGTGGAAACCCACCTTTGCTGGGCATGTAAATTTTGAATGCACATTTTGTAGTTAACGTAATTGCCATGTGTTTCCAGCCAAGATTTCTTCTGTGCATATTCAAAAAAATGCTTAAATATAATTGCATGGTAACACAATTAACTGTTAGCCCACATTAATGATGGCCATGGTGGTAATTCACAAATGTAACTTTTGTAGAATCTTGGTATAATTTTCTGATATTGTTTGTGGTCTGGAATGGAATTCTTCAGATCACTGCACTCTGAAGCATGTTCCTTCATCTTCTCAGGAGTTTTAGCTGTACATCATCTGAAGTCTGTTCTCAAGATGGAGTCAACCCTATCAATCTCTCCCCCACTGTTACTCCTTACTCATTCCACTCTCCCCCATGCACTCATACGAAAGACATGGGGGAGAGTCTCCTGTGTGTCGCTGACGATGATGGACGCTCATCTCTTCCTCTGTGTTACACGTGGCTGCTGAATGCGTTCAGAGATGTTAACCATAACAGTAATACTGAAACAAAAAGCTAATAACTGAGATGTTATCTCTTCACTCCACCCCCCCCCATCCACTGTCTCCCCATCCAAACAGCAAGTGTCATCTATCAGTTTGCTGGTTGCGTTATCCCAGACTGCAGCATCGTAAATAATGAAGAGCCGTGTCTGTGGCCTCATCTGTCTGTGTGTCTACGTTTGCGTTTGCTGCGTTAGCAAGTATTCAGTTGCATGTTTTGACCCACAGAAAATAATTACTGAAATGGGTCACTAATGGGGACTCATAGACAGTTTAATCTCCTGTGATCACCAGTTTTATTATTTTATTTATGCACCATTTGTCTCATTAATCTCACGCTCCCCACTCTCCCCTCAGGACACGGTGTCGGTGCACAGGCCAGGCTTCTACGCCGACAGGTTCTTCAAGTTCATGAGCAGCACCGTTTTCAAGAAGAGCTCCTGTGAGTTCCAATTTCTGCCTTACATAGACAGAGATGGGGCTGTGTGGAAAGAGCAGCACACGCAAATGTCAGATGCCAGGCTTCTGTCTCTTTTACCGCCGAGCCTTGATAGGAAATTTAGATACAGCAGCTAAAAGCCTTATTAGGTGCTGCTTGATGTCATGTGAGGAAAATGCATTAAGTAAAGCCCCATGCAGCGTTTATTTTCACTGCTTTCATACAAAGAATCTGGAGTGTAAATAAAAGATCTGTCAGAAGTGAATTGGCAAAATTGTTTGTATTCATCTGAGTTCATAGGCCGTAGGATTTGTTGGTTATCTCTTTGAAAACATTGGGGTATTTTTTTTTTCATTTAGATTTGTTTAGCCCTACTGTTAATCTAGTAGGGCTGCAACTAATGGTTAATTTGGTAGTCGACTAATCTAACAACTATTTTTTTCGATTAGTTGACGAATCACGGTTATCTCTGTCATGTCCACCATCTCCGCTTCCTTTTGGCACGGCTCCTGTTCGGGGCTCCCAGTCACGTTTTTCCTCACCTGTTTAAGCCTGCACACCTGTGAATATCACTTTGTTGTCAGTCTCTGATTTAATATAATGGAGCCTATTATAAAAAGTTCTCATAGCTAAATAAAATAATGACCCATCAAACATGAGTTGGACACTTGAACTTGACAGCTTAGTAAAAAGTGCTTGTAGCAACACAGTTAAATAACAGAAATGAAAGTGCAGTCTTAACCCAGAAATGAAGTACAAAAACTCAAATAGGCAGCTTCTGCTGCAATATGGAGGGCTGCCACTTGTGTAATTCACTAATTTACTGCAGTTAACATGTTGGCCAGCAGAACTGAAACAGATCAGGCATCAGCAACCATCATCCAAGAAAGATTATTGTCCGACAGGTAAAATAACATAAACAGCACATGTTAACAGTTTAATCGGTTTTCTTAAGCTGAGAGAGCTGCTTATTGAAAATAAGAAGAGCTAACTTTACTTGCTAAAACTTGCTAACCCTATCAGTGCAGTGTTTAGAAGCGACCCCACTTCAGTCGTTCATCACTGAGGCGGAGTGCAGCAGAGGCCCACTGACAGGCGGCTGAGCTGGGGAACAGAGCAGAGGGAGGAGGGGGGAGGCGGATGGATGTGTCGCTGTAGTGCTGCTTTACAGCATCTGCATTTAACTTGTTTCATTTGTTTATTTTCAGTAAAATGCTCCCATACTTGGGAAAGTTTTGGCCTCCTCTTCTCTATGATTTTCTCTCTTCTGTGTTGCCATGATGCGCTTCTCTCCTTCTTCACCGGAGCAGTTACAATTGACTGAATACAGGTACTTCTCAAAAAATTAGAATATCATGAAAAAGTTCAATATTTTTTGTCACTCATTTCAGAAAGTGAAACCTATATATTATATACAGTAGATTCATTACACAGAGAGTGATATATTTCAAGTGTTTATTTTAATTTTGATGATTATGGCTTACAGCCCATGAAAACCCCAAATTCAGTTTCTCAAAAAATTAGAATATTACATAAAATTAATTTTAAAAAAATAGTTTTTTAATACAAATGTGGACTGACTGAAAAGTATGTCCATGTACACACTCAATACTTGGTTGGGGCTCCTTTTGGTTTAATTACTGTATCAATGTGGCGTGGCATGGAGGTGATCAGCCTGTGTTACTGCTGAGGTGTTATGAAGGTCCAGGATGCTTTGATAGTGACCTTCAGCTCATCTGCATTGTTGGGTCTGGTGTCTCTCATCTTCCTCTTGACAATACTCCATAGATTCTCTATGGGGTTTAGGTCAGGAGGGTTTGCTGATCAATCACACACAGTGATGCCATGGTCATTAAACCAGGTTTCGATACTTTTAGCAGTGTGTGTGTGTGTGGGGGGGGGGGGGGTGCCAAGTCCTGCTGGAAAATGAAATCAGCTTTTCCATAAAGCTTGTCAGCAGAGGGGAGCATGAAGTGCTCTAAAATTTCCTGGTAGATGACTGCGCTGACTTTGGTCTTGATAAAACACAGTGGGCAAACACCAGCAAATGACCTCTGTTCAGATAAAAGTAAATTTTGCACTTCATTTGGAAATTGAAGCCCCAGAGTCTGGAGAAAGAGTGGAGAGGCACAGAATCAAAGTTGCTGGAGGTTTAGTGTGAAGTTTCCACAGTCAGTGATGATTTGAGGAACCATGTCATCTGCTGGTGTTGGTCCACTGTGTTTTATCAAGACCAAAGTCAGCGTAGTTGCCTACCAGGAAATTTTAGAGCACTTCATGCTTCCCTCTGCTGACAAGCTTTATGGAGAAGCTGGTTTCATTTTCCAGCAGGACTTGCCCCCCCCCCCCCCCACACACACACACACTGTCAAAAGTATCGAAACCTGGTTTAATGACCATGGCATCACTGTGTTTGATTGGCCAGCAAACTCTCCTGACCTCAACCCCATAGAGAATCTATGGAGTATTGTCAAGGGGAAGATGAGACATCAGACCCAACAATGCAGACAAGCTGAAGGTCACTATCAAAGCAACCTGGGCCTTCATAACACCTCAGCAGTGCCACAGGCTGATCACCTCCATGCCATGCCACATTGGTACAGTAATTAATCCAAAAGGCGCCCCGACCAAGTACTGAGTGTGTACATGGACATATTTTTCAGTCGGTCCGCATTTGTATTACTAACTACTAACTAACTAACCTGCACTTATATAGCGCTTTTCAAAAAACAACTTTTTACAATTAATTTTATGTAATATTCTAATTTTTTTGAGAAACTGAATTTGGGGTTTTCATGGTCTGTAAGCCATAATCATCAAAATTAAAATACATAAACACTTGAAATATTTCACTCTGTGTGTTATGAATCTGTATAATACTGAGTGGTGAGGAGGCTCCCATGAGTGAATCAGTCTCCCTAGAAAATCAGGTGCTTCAGTTCCTTAATAATAGAGATATTAAGGTAGAAGCTAATGCAATTTCAGCCTGTTATGCTTTACCGAAGAAAGATAACAAAACAAAGAAATCAATTGTGATGCGCTTTGTGAACAGAAGGGTAAAGAATGACATACTGAGGCAGGCCAGAAAGCTACGGGGAACACAAGTTTACCTAAATGAACATCTGACAAAAACAAACGCTGAAATAGCACGGCAGGCACAGATGCTGAAAAGACAAAATAAGATACAGGCAACCTGGACAAGAAATTGTAGAATTTGGATTAAACCAAATGGAACACCTGAGCAAGCAAAGAGTATAATGATCAGAGATGCTACTGACTTAGATAAATACAGATGAACACTGATTAAGAAAATTATGAGTCAATGATAATCCATATTCACACACATGGTAAGAATAATTCTTTTGATACACCATGCCAAAGTACCTTAAAAAAATAAGCAAAACAAACAAAAACTTATGACCGACTCGAGTAGACACCAATTATCCCCAGTTGGAGGAAGTCATTTGACACAGAGTGAGGAAACTCAAACTCTGAAAATATGCCATTATGCTGAACATAAACCACAAGAGATGGAGAATGATATTGATCCTGATAACCACTTTTTCAATAATATTCATAACCATTGTGAATATTACACTGAAAAGCAATTCAAAAGTCAAGTGCAATTAGATGGTAAACTGTCAATAATACACTTCAACAGCAGAAGTCTTAACAAAAACTTTCCACAGATTCAGGACTATTTAAAACAGCTAGACAGGAAATTTACAGCTATTGCAGTCTCTGAAACCTGGCTTAATGAAGAGCAGGCTCCCCTGATGGCAATAGAGGGATATCAGATGTTTCATATTAACAGATCTCAAAAAAAGGGTGGTGGTGTTGCACTGTATATTGATGACCTGTATAGGTGTAAGCTTGTAAATGGAATGTCCTTTGCACTACCAGGGATCTTGGAATGTGTCACTGTTGAGATTGACCAAGATAAAACAAAAAATCTAATTATAAGTTGTATATATAGAACGCAGGGAACTTGCATTGAGACATTCAGAGATAAATTAGTCGAGCTGTACAATAATATTACTAGTAAGAAAATGGTAGCAATTTGTGGAGATTTCAATATTGATTTACTGAATCCACATCAACAAAATGTAGTTACAGAGTTCATGAACTCTATGTACAGCATGAGTCTATATCCCACAATAACACATCCCAGTAGAATCACAGTTCACACTGCTACACTTATTGACAACCTGTTTGTCAATGTTATTGATAAGAAAATAGAAAGTGGATTATTGATAAATGATATAACTGACCACTTGCCAACCTTTGCACTTATCCATGGCCACACCAGGGCCAACACAGAAAAAATTTCAAAATCGTTCAGATACAAATCACCAAATGCAATCAGTTCTTTTAAAGAGGACTTGCTGAAGCAAGACTGGACAGAAGTCTATGTATCAGATGTAAATGAAGCCTATGACACATTTATAAACAACCACTCTTTATGAAAAAAACTGCCCATTAGTAAAAAAAAGCTTAAACATAAATTTGCTGATAAACCATGGTTAACCAAAGGACTACAAAAGGCGTGTAAAAAGAAAAATTTATTATATAAAGCTTTCCTAAAGAAAAGGACAAAAGAAGCAGAGCAGCGGTATAAAACATACAAAAATAAGTTACCATATATAATAAGATGTAGTAAAAGAGACTATTACAGTAAAGAACTGGAGAAAAACAAAGACAATATTAAAAATACATGGACAATACTCAACAGTATCCTTGGAAATAAAAGCAGAAATACAAGCAACCCAATCAATATTCCAAAAAATAATAAAACGAAGTGTGAATATAGCTTCACCTGCAGATGAATTTAATAATTTTTTTGTTAACATTGGACCTAATTTGGCTCGAGAAATACCCACTACGGTGCCTACAGGTGATACAATATGCAATAACATTGCTGTAAAAGACTCCATCTTCATAAAGAACACAGACGAAAGAGAGGTCATTGAAATTGTTAAATCGTTCAAAAGTAAAACATCTATGGACTGTGATGGTATTGACATGCTCCTAGTCAAAACTGTTATTGAATGCCTAGTAAAACCACTGACGTATATCTGTAACCTGTCTCTCCAAACAGGTATATTTCCCAATGTAATGAAAATAGCTAAAGTAATTCCGATATACAAGACGGGCGACAGAGGGGAACTCTCAAACTATAGACCAATTTCACTATTACCGCAATTTTCCAAGATACTTGAAAAAATATTCTATGAGAGAATTGACAACTTCATACTGAAGAATAATTTATTGTGTGAGCAGCAATATGGGTTCAGACACAAGAGGACAACTGCATATGCCCTAATGGAATTTACAGAAAAAATATCAACAGCCATCGAAAATAAAGAGTATTCAGTTGGAGTATTCCTGGATCTTAAAAAAGCATTTGATACAGTAGATCATAATTTATTATTAAAGAAACTACAAAATTGTGGTATTAGAGGTGTAGCACTGTCCTGGTTAAGTAGTTACTTAAAGAATAGATATCAGTATGTATGTGTTAGCAACAAAAATTCAGTTACTGAAGGTTACCTGTGGAGTCCCACAGGGTTCAGTTTTGGGACCATTATTATTCAATATGTATGTAAATGATATATGTAAAGTTTCAGAAAAAATGGACTTAATATTGTTTGCCGATGACACTAATCTATTATGCAGTGGAAACAATTTGGAACAACTTCTGGATACACTCGGAAAGGAATTAGGAAAGCTTAAACTGTGGTTTGATTCAAACAAATTAACGCTCAATTTAAGTAAGACAAAATTTATAGTCTTTAACAATCATCACAACAACCCAGTACCTAAACTCAGTGTAAATGGTGTAGAGATTGAAAGGGTATCTGAAACTAAATTTCTTGGAGTAATAATTGATAATAAACTGTGTTGGAAGTCACATATTAATTATATTAAAGGTAAAGTATCCAAATCAATTGCAATATTACACAGAGTGAAATATTTGCTGAATCAACCCACACTATACACCTTGTATCATTCATTAATACTCCCATACATGACATATTGTAATGAAGTATGGGGAAATACATATAAAACAAACATATATCCACTCCTTATGCTTCAAAAGAGAGCTATTAGAATAATAAACAAAGCAGCTTACAGGGAACCAACAAACCCACTTTTTCTTAAACAAAAAGCTCTCAAGTTGAAAGATCTGGTTGACTTTAAAACTGCAATAATAATGTTTAAAGTGAAGAATTTATCACTGCCCGCAAATATCCAAAAGTTGTTCCAAATAAGGGAGAAACGATATCACTTCAGAGGAACATGTATATTTCAAAAGTCTACAGTGAGAACAACCACCAAGCAACACTGTATTTCAGTGCAAGGAGTCAGATTATGGAACGATTTTGGACCTGAATTAAAATCATGTACAACGCTTGGACAATTTAAACAAAAACTAAAGGAAGAAATACTCCAAACATATATACAAGACGACATGTAAACTCACATAAGGATTGCCATATCCAGCCTGTGTTGTGTTGTAGCTTAGTTTTTTTTTTTTCTCTTTTCTGTCACATTTTGTCTTAGATTTGTTTTTGAATAGTAATCGCTTAACTTAGCTTAGTTTTTTTTTTTCCTCTGTCACATTTTGTCTTAGCTTTGTTTTGAATTGTAATCGCTCTTGTCTGTTTTCTCTTTTGAATTCTTGGATGGAATATGGGTGGGCAATATAAGCTGCGGCTTCAGCCATTACCCATTTCGGATAACTTACGTTGAATTGTATAATCAGAGGAGTCATTGTCTAATTTGACCTTGTTATATTATTCAGTTTCTTCTAACCTGTACTGTACTATCCGAAATAAATTCATTCATTCATTCATTCATTCATAATATATGGGTTTCACTTTCTGAAATGAGTGACAAAAAATATTGAACTTTTTCATGATATTCAAATTTTTTGAGATGTACCTGTATTTCCGCGGCGTGCATATAAACTTTAAAATGAAACGATTCATCGACAATAAAAATCTATGTTGACAAATTTTTATGACTAATCGTTGCAGCCCTATAATCTAGTAGTATGTTCTGGCAACAAATTCCTGTTTTTGGTCCAACTTTAGCAGGTAGTTAAAAGTACATCTATCTATCTGTCTGTCTGTTGAATTATGTTCAAGATAGAATTTTCTGCATTTTCTGTTTTTTTTTTAAAGCTTTTTTTTGGGGGGTGGGGGAGGTGTTACGGTTAGCCTCTTATACTAATATGCAATATGCTCCAAGTGGGAATTGACAGGACCTCATGATGCACTGCCTATCGCGATACTTGGGTCACAATTGGGGATGAGCCGATGTGATCTGCTGTATCGGTATTGACTTCGATCCAGGCAAAATGGTTGGATCGGTATTGGTAAGGAATAAAAGTAATTTACCGATCTGATACATTAACAATATTAAAATGAAGGTGTGATTATGTGTTCAGCCGCGCAGAGCACAGCTTCTGTAAGCAGAAGCACTGAGTGTCACATGTCACTGGAGTCTGTCTGTGAGACTCACCTCAGTATATTTGCTGTCTGGTACCAGCCTTTACAATTTTAACACCACCAACTTGATAAAACACTTGCAAAAGTATCAGGGTAAGGGAGTATGCTAAATTCTGTCAAGAACCGAGCAGAAGGACGTATGTCATGCATCAGCAGCTGCTGCTTTTCCAGCTCAGAGGCTGGAAGGCGCTAAAAGTGAAACTAAGAACGAAACTGAAGGTAAACCAGATGGTAGCTGGAAATCAACAGCAAGGAAGACATAACATGGGTTTACCTTTCTGCGGAGAGTTACAGCTGATGAGAGGTAGGTAACAGAAACATAAATAGCAAATTATAACGATGAACTGGAAAGCGGGACTACAAGAACAAGGCTACATGAAATGGAACAGGTATGACTTCAAAATAAGAGCAAACCTTAAAAACTAGGAATGGACAGACAATAATATCAGAAACACTACTAAATAAGCCGAGGGCCACGAAAATTCTTGTGTTAATAATGATATTGGATGACAAAAATACAGCTTAAAGGGTTAGTTCCTTTATTTTCAGAGCTACAGCATTTTTTTACCTCATACATAAAGTGGCACTTTGAATTTCATCGGAATGTTTACTTAAATACTCAGCTTTAAAGTTTTGCATAAACTTGCACTTAAAACTTCAGAATGCATGTTTGCATGGTCCTGACCAGTGAAATGCTGCCAGTATTACAAAGTTTAAAATGAAAAAAGCAGCCACATTGCTGAACTGAAATTCATAATATATTCTTTGACTTTTAGATTTATGTTTTTACACGTGTGCAAAATACAACTAGTCATTATCAAAGTATGTTCTGTACTTTTGTTTTAAATAAGAGAGATGGTATCGGGTTTGGATTGGTATCAGCCGATACTCAAAGCCACAGTATCGGTATCAGACTTGGAAAAAGTGGTATCGGCTCATCCCTAGTCACGATACAATACTACTATGATTCCTTAAGTATTGCAGTGCCATATATATTTTCTGCCCCTTAAAGTACAGCTTTCAATATGTGTTTCATTTAAGTTTTCACTCTTCAACTCACTGTGTGCGCTCTTGTTTCGGTGGGTGGAGGCTCACAGTCCCTCCGTGGGTTGTTGAGGGGTCCTTTCTGCTGTGCTGTTGAGATTTCTTGGCTTTGGACTTCACTTCTCAGTGCAGTTTTGGGACCACTGTGGCAGCAGGATGGGGTCACATGCCTGGACGTCAGTGTCTCATGGTGATACAGTTATCTGCACATGGGGAGGACGGTGGACTGTGTTGTCTTCCTGACTCACTTTGAGTTTGAAAATGGCTTTGTTGCACAGGGGGTGTCTGGAGTTGGTTGATTTTTTTTTTTTTTTTTTTTACTGGGTACTATTTTGGCTTGACTGTCGCCGTGGTTGGCACTGCTCGTTGAGTTTTTTTAGCTTGCTGAGGCTGCTAAGTGTGCCGGCCCACATTTCCTGAGGTTGAGTGTCATGTCAAGGTCTATCATTCCGTCTTTGTTATAAAATCCAAAAAAAGGTCCAACATTTGAGTTAACGTTTCTGTGCTTCCAATTATTCCCTAACTTGTACACCTGGCTGCAAATCTTCCAAGACAAGCTATGAGTTCACCTGACAGTGCGTGCTCACTTTGTGCCATCTAGTAGACTGAAAAGTCAATTGGTTGATTAATAATAAATAATAAAAGCTTGGTACGTGCGTTTAGGGATCAGTGCATCATCACAAGTGTCACATATCTTGAGGCGATGCCAAATCAATCTTTTGCCCCACCCCTATAATATACAGTTGGATATTTATATGAGTCATGATTAATTGCTCAAGCTTAGACCCTTTTGATCTTACACTGGGCTATGATACTACAGTTTGCTCAGTTCATCTGTTGTCTGAAATGAATTATTTTAGCTCCTCTTCCTTTAAAGCCTTACTCTATTAGGTTTGACCCATTTCTCTGATTTAGAGCCCCTAACAAACAGATTAAAGAGCAAGTTAGTGGAGCCACTGTGCTCACAGTCAGGACTGTGTGCCTAAAACGAAAAAATAAACTACAGCAATCTTTGTCAGGTAACATATGAGAGCCAGCTATGTAAAAAAAAACAAAAAAAAAAACTGTTATAAGCCAACAGTTTAGAGCAGAAAGAAGCTGAGCATTTGGCTCATGGTGATTACTTTCACATACACACAAGTCCTGACTAAAACACATGTTCAGCATGCAAATAGACCAGTGTAACTCTAGACATATGAAGAACATGTGGAAAGCCCTCACTTTAACAGCTAAAAGTACATTGTGACAGATGGCACATAAGTGTTTTCCTGTTAATAATGGAATAACCACATTTTTTCCCTCAGCTTTGAAGTCCTCTCCATCCAAAAAGGGTCGTGTGTCCTTATCAGTCCCCAAGTGTGTTGGTCCTGGTGCAGCCTGGTCAGCCAGCCAGCTGCCTTGTGAGAGGGATGAGAATATCTACGACCTGAGAGGAGCTCGGAGCTTTCCAACGCTGGAGGATGAGGGTAAATATACGGCACAGTGTGTTGTAGTGCACTGATACAAAGTCCAGACATGTAGGTAGAGATGGATCACTTAAGAAGAAAACCCACAGCAGATGACTGAACCAACAAGATGAGTCTTTGTTTTATTTCTGTAATTAAGATATTTTTCACTGCTTTAATTTTTGTTGCCTCCTGTATACAGTACCTAGGCAGCTCCCTCATCTAGATCAGTTCAGTAGTGTGAACATGCCTGCTGTATGCTACATGTACCGAAAGGACAGTGCGTCCCAGCTTATTTATGCTAAGTTGTGATTTGGTGCTGGTTTATACCATTTACAGTGCATCACAGTAATATTTTTAGGTCATATTGCCATGGCTGAACTATGCAGGCTATGGTTTAGCCTGAAAAAAAAAAAAAAACTCATTTGTGTTTATAGCTTTGGAAAACAAACCATAGGCGTCTTTGTTCTCCGAGTTAAATGGCAATACCTGTGCATGTGTCTGTCTGCCAGGGCGACCAGATCTTCTTCCATGTACTCCTCCATCGTTTGAGGAGGCCACCACAGCGTCAATTGCCACCACTCTTTCTTCCACCACCTCTTTGTCCATCCCAGAGAGGTCCCCATCTGACACAGCCGAGCACCCCCGCTACAGGTGCAACGCTACTTACACAAGCATGCTTCAGAACACTAAGACCTGGTACTGCTAAACAGTATGCAGAGAAATTTATTTCAGATTGTCACAGGTTATTGGTCAGTTTACTGTTAAACCACAGGTCAGCAGTGCCATTGGAAATTGTTTTTTTTTAGTACCCAGGTGTGTGTAATTTGTAATATTTAATTTTTTGCCTTTTTTGTTGAATGACGGATATTTCATTATGATATTGTTAGATATTTTATTATTTGAAAATGTTCATGTCCAGCTATGATAGATCTTATTTAGGGTGCAAAACAGTTCATGGGGATTCAAGCAAACTTTCACTTAGCTAGTGTTGTGCCACTTGACACAAACTGTGTGCTTTTCTCCCACAATAAAACCAAATTTACCAGTGTGAAAAGGGAAAAGCAAAGGGAAAATTATGACTTCATTCAATTCTTATTGGATTATCTGAGACAAGCTTATGTGTGAGGGTAGGAACGTAGATTGACTGGTAAATCGACAGCTTTGCTTTAGAGCTCAGCTCCCTCTTCACCACAACAGACCGGTACAACGTCCGCATCACTGCAGAGGCTGCTCCAATTCGTCTGTCAATCTCGCGCTCCATTCCCCCCTCACTCGTGAATGAGACCCCAGGATACTTGAACTCCTTCACTTGGGGCAGGAGCTTGTCTCCAACCCGGAGAGGACAATCCACCTTTTTCTGGCTGAGGACCATGGACTCGGACTTGGAGGTGCTGATTCTCATCCCAGCTGCTTCACACTTGGCAGCAAACTGTCCCAGAAAGACCTGTAGGCCATTGCTTGATGAAGCCAACAGGACAACACCATCTGCAGACAGCAGAGATGAGATCCTGTGGTCACCAAGCATGACACCCTCCATTCTCTGGCTGTGCCTAGAAATCCTTTCCATAAAAATTATGAACAGGATGGATGACAAAGGGCAGCCCTGGCGGAGTACAACTCTCACTTCAGATGAGTCTGACAGAGTCTTGGCAGTACGAACCAAACTCTTGCAGTGGTCGTTTAGGGACTGATAGCTCGTAACAACAAGCTCGATACCCCATACTCCTGCAGCACCCCCCACAAGAGACCACGAGGGACGTGGTCAAATGCCTTCTCCAAGTCCACAAAACACATGTGGACTCCTACCCTCACCTGTGGTCATGAGCTTTGGGTAATGACCGAAAGAATGAGATCACAGATACAAGCAGCTGAAATGAGCTTTCTCCATAGGATTGCTGGACTCACTCTCAGGGTGAGGAGCTCAGTCATCCGGGAGAGGCTCAAAATAGAACCGCTGCTCCTTCATATCAAAAGGAACCAGTTGAGGTGGTTTGGGCATCTGATCAGGATGCCTCCCGGATGCCTCCCTCTTGAGGTGTTTTGGGCACGTTCAACTGGGAGCAGAGCCCGGGGCAAACCCAGGACATGCTGGAGAGACTATGTCTCCCAGCTGGCCTGGGAACGTCTTGGTATCCTCTCTGAAGAGCTGGAGCAGGTGGCCAGGCAGAGGGAAGTCTGGGCTTTTCTGCTTGAGCTGCTGCCTCTGTGACCTGGACCTCGGGAAAAGCGGTAAAAAATGGATGGATGGGTGGAAGCTTATGTGTGTGCATTCATGTCAGCATGGGGAAATGTTGAGCTCCATTTTATAGATGACGGGTAAACAAGAGTATCTACAGATATCAACTCCAAATTTGGGGGTGGAACATTGTATGCAAGTTGCAGGCATGCATTAATTGAGGTCAATAGGCCAAATGTCAGGGTCACTGGTTTGGTGTAGGTTTGCACCTCCACTAAGTGCCTTCCAGTTTGTCATGTTTTGAGAGTATTTTATTCATTTTACCTTGGGTTTTTTTGTGTGTGTAACTTTTCTTTTAGTCTTGGTCGTTTAGTCTTAGTATGTTAGCTGCTTTGGGCCATTTGTGGGCGTGTTTTGGCCTGTTTTTGGTTTTTCACATGTTAATGTTGTCTACTCATATGTGTTACGACTTCTGTATAAAACAACTATCTAAAAAGCAGAGCATCCTCTCATACAGTTCTGCTCCATCTCACATTGACTTCCTTCACCCCTTTTGGATGCAACATTTTGTTTATAAACTATGCAAAAAAAAAAACAGGAAAATCTGCACATTTGGTTCAAATAAGGTACCACAGACTCATTGTCTTCACTGTACAGTATATGGCTGATTATGCTTGCCTCACAGTAACCCATTCAGAGCTGTAGAAACCCGCTAGATGTTAACAAGCTGCTTCAGTTATTATTCACAGCTTGTACTGACAGTATTTCCTCTGTCTCCAGGAGGCACACCCAGTCACTCAGCCATGACGGAAGGTGAGTCGGGACATTTGATAATAAACCTTATGCAGTGTTAGCTCAGCTGTTTTTGCAAAGTTTTAGCAGCATATTTTCCACAGCATGAAACATTTTTGGGTGTGGTAGGAGGGTAGCAGGAAGAAATGTGAGGTCAGTCTATTGGTCAGTGTTTATGAGTGGGCCCATTCTTTCCTGTTGCGTGTTTGGGTGTTTCATTTCCTCTTGTCTTGTTTTTATGTGTGGTTGTTTGTATTTAGAACTCAGGAGGAGCTCCGAGTGCGTGAGGAGGATCAGCAGACCATCACAGTGGAGGTGGAGTTGAAGAGACACGACAGTGAACCCAACATCACTGTTCCACAGCCTTCGCCTGAAACCAGGTACTCCCGCAGCACAAGAACAGATCCTGTGTTGAAACTAAAAACCACTTTTATGTCAGCTGACATTACCGCATTATGACAGTTTTCAAGTCAAATCCTAAAGGACAATAGACGAGACATCTGCAGAGGTCTGGTTTAACATACTAAGTTTGCTGATTTAGAGTCAAAATTTAATTATTATCTGTCTCACGAATCAGTACTTCGGTAAGTCACTAATGATTGTCACAATTTGAGCGTGGGGGGATTCCACCGGGCTCAAGTAGTTTGCCTTTTTTCATATTTGTACTGTGTAGTCATTTTGAGTTGTCACCTATCCTATATTGTATTGCGGTATGATTTATTTTCCCGTTTACGTTTGTTATAGTTTGTTTATTGTATTTTTGAGGGTGCTTGTCTCCATTTTCTGCCATCTCGTTATATTTGTATTCTGTTGTGTTCTTTCTCTTGGGGTTGACAGCTGTCTTTGGCCTTCTGGAGTTTTGCTCTGTGTGGGCGTGGCCCTGTCAGCTGTCACCTCCGATGGCTCCCTCATTATTCCCAGATGGTCCTAATTGTATCGTCGTTTTCTCCTGCCCACTCAGATTACCCACACCTGTTACTACTTGTTTCATTTTTACTGTAGCCTTATTTAAGGGGCTATGCACCATTGTCGGGCGCAGCACCCTACTCTCGTCTTATGAACATAAGTGTCTCTTTACTTGCCTTCTGTGTTTATCCTGGCATGCGCTCCATGGCTAGTTTCTCCAGGTTTAGCCAGTGACCCCTCACGCCTTAGCGATTACTATTTTTGGCTTCTCCCGTTGTCTCCTGCTCCTACTAGTTTTTAGTTTGGTCTTGTTTGTGCCTTTGTGTTCTTTCACAATTAAATTTGCAAACTCACAGCTGGCGTTTGGTGCCTTTATTCAGCCTTGACAAGGGGATTTATGGCAATGATCACATTTTATTGATAGAAAACATGAAATATTATCTGTCAGCATGTACTGAACAAAACAAAATTATTTGTTTTACATTTTTAATGACATTTCATAGGGATAATGCAACTAAACAGATGCCAATGAGCATATATGTTAAATATAGACTAAATATTCCACTGTGGGTCAAATATTGAGGATATTGCTGAAGTGCCTCGTGATCTGGAGAGACAATTAGCTTATTTTCAAATATTATATAAGCAATTTGGTTAAGAATTTACAAAAAATGACTTGACTGCCTGTAGAAAAACAGGGCTTATTTATCCTATTTTCTGTTTATTTTATTTATTTTTATTTATTTTTTGTATTATTTCAAGGGAAATACATGCAGTTAAATGTGTTTTCCTAGAAGTTCTGGACTTTTTTCATGTATTTATCAGCATGTCTCAGCCTCCACTCTTAAATCATTGGATCAGTATCTGGTAATGTTTATTTCCTTGGCTCTTTGGGAATTTACCATTTCATATTTCTTCTAATTTTGACTTAGGCTCTAAGCCGTATCAGTGTCAGTTCAGTGAGTGGATGGCACTGCAAATCCCTGAAGTTGTTACTGAGCTTGGACAATCTACTTTTAGGTTCCTTTAATATAATGACACGCCACCAATAATGAAGTTCTTTTTCTTGTTAACACGTCTGAAACATGTTTTTTTATGACTTGCAAGACATATCAACAGCTAAATCACTGAAATGTCTCATGTCTGTTTTTTTGCTTTAAGGTTTCACTTAAGCCCCGCCCCCGCCCCCACCCAGTTTAGACAGAGCGTTTTTGGTGACATAACTATATACGCCACTGGCACGTTCATAGTATTGAGCCAGTCAGGACTCTCTGGCTTAACTGAAGTTAGCCTCCATGCCAGTTAGCATTTTTGGGCAGATGCTTTGAAAACTTGAACCAAATTAAGATGGTGTTTACTATTAAACTGTTTTTAAGGACCAATGTCATTTCAGTCATTATCCTGGGAATACAACTGGGCATGTCCTTCATCCGGTAAGTCTTTTTACCACAGGATTTATTCTATCTAATGTAGTGCTAGCCACTATTAGCCTTGTGTGTGGGGGGGGGGCAGGGGGGGTATTCATAGAACCTGCCGTTTGAAGGAGGAAAAAAGTGAAAAGATTTTGACACAGAACTGTAAGACAATGAACAGTTTTAGTTATCAATAAAAGGGCATAACATACCATTTTAGACGGTGTAGATTTATTTTTGTAGGGGATTTATATCCACTGGAGTGCATCTTTAAGATCGTCTTTTCAGAGGCATAAATGTAAATGGGCATGTCCAAGTACATTTTGCTAGGGAAAAATGCAAAATGTTACACCCAAAACACACCACAACTTACCTATTCACAGGTTCTGTTTTAGGTGTAACGTGCAGTCAACCAATCAGAATGGCTTATAATCCCACCTTTAACAGGCCGGAGTGCATGTTCTGTGGCGAATTGCTGTTATAATGGCATGTTCACCTAGGTGGACGGATCAGTTTTCTGCCAAGGATTGATTGTACATATAAGATAACAGATAAGATAAGCCTTTATTTGTCCCACAATGGGGAAAATCCAGGATAGCAACACTCAGAGCAATAATTTAGAAGATAAGATATGTGCTTGTACAAGAAGTGAAACTGCAAGAGAACATCATTTATGGGAGCGCTACTGTTTCACCTCAGCCTTTTGAGGTGAAGCAGGATATGAGATGAAGTTGCAGTGAATCTGGCCTCATTTTTTGGCACATACTTTTTTTAAAAAATGTGCTACTTGAATAGCGATTGATGATGTACTTATTGCTTACGCTTTGGTCACTTGTAACTTGCACAGCATTACACCATCAAAATTCATTATTTAGTTTTAATTTCTACATTTTTATTGATGTGATGATAATCTGGTACTAGTTTTCTCAATTAAATCTTTTGTTTTATTGTGTTCCTTAGTTTTTCAGTCTTTTATTTTAAATGCTTAAGATCACTATAACTAAGGGTGAATCTTGAATGATTTTTGAGTTTTAAAAAATTGAATTAAAAAGTAAAACTACTGTGGTTTTTTTTTTTTTTTTTGCTTACAGGGCCTCGGGGATGGTTATGCATTTATACGTGTTGAAGCCTGTAACCTTTTTTGAAATCTATTTTGCAAGTGCATATTGACAACATTGCTTTCACATCACATTTTTCTCCCAATTCAGCCAACACAAACAAATATCTCCTTGAACCTCTTAGTTACATCTCTAGACATGCAAAGGGCAAAACATGAAATACATCATGACCATTATGCTAACTAAATAATGGTTGCAGATCTGATTTTGTCATAAATTCCTTAAATTAACCACTGTATATTATCAAGCATGACACCCACCCACATGCGCGTGCACACGCACACACACACACACATTGCAAAAGCTATCATCAATCAGTCAAACTTTTTCTATAGCACTTTTTTAACACTGAATGCTGCACAAAGTGCTTTACATACAGTGGAGTAAAAAAAAGTATTTAGTCAGCCACCAATTGTGCAAGTTCTCCCACTTAAAAGATGAGAGAGGTCTCCAATTTTCATCATAGGTATACCTCAACTATGAGAGACAAAATAAGAAAAAAAAAAATCCAGAAAATCACATTGAAGGATTTTTTTTTTTTCCCACAATATCTTTATTGAACCTTTTTTTTTTTTTTTAACAAACATGATACAAACAATCAAACACTAACACTAAAGTACTACAAAAAAAAAAAAAAAATGCACTAAAAACACCAACAACCACCAACAAAATCAAATCTTCAACAATGCTCCTCTGTTTAGTCTAGACAATCCAATACATAAGTATACATATTATGTTCACCAGTTTGGAATTTACAAGGTCCACACACGTCATTCACCTTCTTCTTCAAGAGTTATGTTTAAATTTTTTACATAATCAATAAAAGGTCTCCATATATTCTCAAACACAATTTCCTTTGATTTTAGTATATATGTTATTCTTTCTAATGGAAGGTTTGTTAACATCTGTCTTAACCACTGAGTCACATCTGGTCTATGAGTCTTTTTCCATAATAGTGCAATACATTTTTTGGCATTAAGCAAACTGAGGTCTATGAATGTTCTTTCACTTTTATTAAAATTATGCTTTTCTGGGTACAGACCCAACAAAAACAGTTTAGGATTCAATATGATTTGTTTTGAGATTATTTTTTCAATTGTTACCCTCACCTCTTCCCAAAACATTCTTATTAATCTACATTCCCATAAACAATGAAATAGGGTTCCTTTACTTTCCATGCATTTTGTGCATGTATCTGGTATATTTTTGTTATATCTATTTAACTCCTCCGGTGTAACATACATCCGCATTAACCATTTGAAATGTATCAATTTAAGGCGTGCATTTATTGATTTGGTTTGAGCTTCTGTACAAGCCAATTCCCATTGTTCCTCTGAAATTTCAATTTGCAGATCTTCTTTCCAGTAGTTTAATCTTTTCAGTGAATTTTCACTTGAAGATAGTGTCAATGAGTTATAAAACTCTGAAATAATACCCTTTCTTTTACTATCTTTCATCATCATTTTTTCCAAGGATGAATAAATAGGTCGAGTGAGAGCTTTATTTTGATTTGATCGAATAAAGTTTCTGAGTTGAAGATATTTAAAAAAATGTGTTCTATTGAGATTAAATTTGATCCTCAGCTCTTCAAAAGACATTATGTTGTCTGCACATGGCAAATATAAATCCTGAATCTTTTGTATCCCTTTTAAATTCCATACTTTAAATACAGCGTCCGCTCTCCCTGGTTTAAAATATTGATTACCCCATATTGGACTAAATTGTGACAATAACTGTGGTTCTTTTAAATAGTTTTTAGCTTCACACCATATTTTGATCATATGCTTTACAAATGGATTTTTAACTTGTTTTTGTAATTTTTTTGCCGAATCTGAGTATATGAATATGGGAAGAGGTAAAGGTAAATTGTATGATTCCATTTCAGTCCAGTGAGGGAGATCATTTGATGAAAAATAATATGTCATAGACCTCAGTTGTGCCGACCAATAATACAACATAAAATTTGGACATTTCAGACCTCCACGATCAAATGGTAAATATAATAAAGACAAACGTAATCTAGCCCTCCTGTTGTTCCATATAAATTCCACTAACTTTTTTTTTATTCTTGAGAATAGATCTAAAGGTGGTGATAAGGGAATGTATTGAAATAAATAAAGTATTTTAGGTAAAATATTACTTTTAAGTATATTGATTCTCCCGATCATCGACATTGGTAGTGACATCCATCTCTGAGTTAACTCACTGATATCTGACATTAAGGCTTCATAGTTGACACTGGCGACTGATTCTAGCTTAGGCATAATTTGGATTCCTAAATATTTAAACTGATTTACAACATTGAATTGATTTACCTCAGGGGCTGGGTAATTTCTCTGGGTCTCATTTAGCATTAATATTGAAGATTTAGTTTTATTTATTTTATATCCTGATATTTCCCCAAAATTCTTTATTAAATTCAACAAGGTTGGAATTGATTTTTTTAGATTCGACATAAACAAAATTATATCATCGGCGTACAGGGAGATTTTATGTTCTGTTGGTCCAACTTTAATTCCATATATTTGTGAATGTAAACGTATCGCTATCGCTAAAGGTTCAATTGCCATAGTAAACAGTAAAGGTGAAAGTGGACAGCCTTGTCGACATCCTCTATTGATTTTTATTGGTTTTGAAATATTGTTATTTGTTAGGATTTCTGCTGTAGCATTATTGTATATTATTTGAACCCATTTTATGAAATTATTTCCAAGTCCAAACCTTTGTAGGACTTCAAAAAGAAAGGGCCATTCAACTCTATCAAAGGCCTTTTCGGCGTCCAATGATAGGAGAGCTGTATCCGGTGCTTCTTTCTTAAAATAAATAATATTAAATAGTCTTCTTACATTATGGAAGCCTTGTCTACCCTTTATAAAGCCATTCTGATCTCGATTAATAATATTTGGTAAAATTTCTTGTATTCGTCTTGCTAAAATTTTACAGATTATCTTAAGGTCGGCGTTTAATAGGCTTATTGGTCTCATATTTTCACATTTATTAGAGGGCTTACCTGGTTTTGGCAGCAGTATAATTAAGGCATTATTTATGTATGATGGTAAATTATTATTTTGAAATGCTTCTAAAACCATTTCCAAAAAAGGTTTTATTAATTTATTCTTAAATTTTTTATAAAGGTCAACTGGAAGACCATCTGGTCCTGCACTTTTTCCTGATTTCATATTATCAATGGCTAGCCCAACTTCTTCTTGACTAATTTTAGACTCCAATATCTCCCTGTTTTCATTTGGAATACACGGTATAGATAGTTCGTTCAAAAACCCATTTAGTTTTGTTAAATCAGGTTCATTTTTGGTATCATATAATTTTTCATAGTAATCTCTAAAGGCTCTATTAATTTCTAAAGGATCTATAACTACCTGTCCCTTACTTATAATACTGGTAATTGGTGTTTTAATTTCCAATTGTTTAATCTGCCATGCTAATAATTTTCCTGATTTTTCACCTTGTTCATAAAAAGATTGTTTCAATCTTAGAAGACTCGAGGCAGCTCTATTCGCTGATTTTTTGTCGTATTCAGCTCTCAAAATCAGTAATTCATTCTCCAACCTTGGGTCACTTCCTGCATACACTTTTTCCTGAAGATTTTTTATTTTATGTTCCAATTTAGCTCTCTCCTCTCGAGTCTTCTTAGATTTTGATCCCGTATAACTAATAATATGTCCCCTAATAAAAGCTTTGAAAGCCTCCCACTTTACACATGCTGATGTTTGTGTAGTATTGATGTCAAAGAACTCGTCTATCTGTTTTTCTATATACTTGACAAATTCCTCATCCTGAAGCCATTTATGCTGAAATTGCCATCTACCTGATTCCTTTGTCAATTTTTTATCTACATATATTAGACAACAGGGTGCATGATCAGAGATCACAATGTTATCATAAAAGCAGTTTTGAATCTTGGACCTTAATTCTGTGGAAATCAAAAAATAATCAATACGTGAGAATGTCTTGTAGGTACTGGAATAACAAGAATAGGCTTTAACTTGTGGTTTCATTTCTCTCCATATATCTAACAATCTCAATTCTTTCATAAAATGATTAATAGTCATCCTACATCCAATGTGCGTACAATCCAGTCCTGTTGATCTATCCACACCTGGATTCAATGTACAATTAAAATCCCCTGCTATTATATGTTGCCCTGTAAGTGATGATAAGATGAGAAATAAATTAGCAAAGAACTTCTGATCATCTATATTGGGACCATATAAGTTCACAAGATTTATATTTTCTAATAGCAAAGAACCTTGAATGATTACATATCTTCCAAATTTGTCTCCAATTACATTTTTCACTTGAAAAGGAACTGATTTATGTATGAGAGTCATAACTCCCCTGGCTCGGGATGAAAATGAAGAGGTGAATACACTTCCCTGCCATCTACTCCTAATTCTTTTAACATCCGCCTCTATCAGATGAGTTTCTTGTAAAAACACAATTCTTGAACCCATGTCCTTTATTTTATTCATAACTTGTTTAAGTTTTTTTAAATTTTGTAGACCTCTGCAATTCCATGAAGTTAAATTAAGATTAACACTTTGGTCCATGATCAATAGAGAGTTTGGGATTACCTTGCAGTGTAAACATGCTCATACAGAGAAGCAAAAACATGAGTGGTTGAACATTCATCCTACAAACTACACACAAACAAATTTCCCCTTCCCACACTTGTGGCAAACCCCCCAAAATCAAAAGAAAAATTCTGTCTCCCGATATAGCCATCGACCGTTCCACACCCACGGGGAACAGCCTAAGCCACTCCTTCTTCATCCTCCCAATCACCCTAACTCTACTGCTTTTAATGACGTAACATTAACTCTCCTCTGTAGTTTTCCAACTTAACTCCAAAATTTTTAACAACTTTGTACATCATAGTTTTTTTTTTTTGTTTGTTTGTTTTGTTTTTGTTTTGTTTTTTTAATATATAATACAATCTATATTTTGTAAACTTACTATTTACTTCAAGTCAGTCAGATGCCTGTGCAAATGCTTAATTATTCTACCTTATATTTTGTTCATGCTTAGCTCCCACCAGTCTCTTCTTCTTCTTTGATCTTCTTGATGAACTCCTGCGCCTCCTCTGGGGTCTTGAAGATGTGGGTTCTGCCCTCATACGTGGTCAGCAGTCTCGCAGGATAGATTACACCATGACGAATCCCAAGGTTGCGCAGCTCCTTACGTACGGGATCAAACTGCTTCCTCAATTGCTGGATTCCTGTGGCCAAATCTGGGTAGAACCGCACCTGCTGGTCCTGGTGTTTAATCTCTCCTTTAGCACGTGCAGCGTTGAAGATCTTCATCCTGTCTCTGTTGCTAAGAAACTTCATAATTAAGGTCCTCGGCGGTCCCTTATCTCTCCGTGGGCCAATACGATGTGCTTTTTCCAGAACCACTGCTGATTGCAACTCCTCGCTGCCCAGCACCTCCGGAATCCACTTTTCCAGAAAGGAACATACGTCCCGACCTTCTGATTCCTCTGGAAGACCCACCAGCCTCAAATTATTCTGTCTCGACCGAGATTCCAAATCCAAAATATTATCTTCCAGAGATTTATTTTTTTTTTCCAAAGTGCGCACCTTTAATTGAAGACGGGTGACGTCATCTTCAGCACTAGCGAGACGGAGCTCCATCTGCGCCGTTCGTTCTACACAGTCACCCAATTCCTTTCTTATTCCTTCCAACGCTGTCATAATCCCATCAAATCTAGAGGAAAAGTCCGCTCTCATTGAACTCATGGCTGCCATCAGCGCATCTGCGCCATTCCCCGCAGAAATCGCAGCGTTGCCAGCCTCCTCCGCCATATATGGAGTTTTGTTTGCTGCGTCACAGACCTGAAAGTCCGTTAATTTGGACTGTTTCGGCGGCTCGCTTTTTCCTTTTCCTGGTTTTCCAGCCTTAGGCTTCGCCGACATATCCTCGCCCAAATGCTGGGATACGTTCTGTCCCAAATGAGAGAGTTATTTGCCGATTTTTTTTTTTCCAGGAGCAGAGCAGAGCGAGACACGTCCGTCCTACGTGGCAGCCATAACCGGAAGTACATTGAAGGATTTTTAATAAATTAATTGGTAAATTCCTTGGTAAAATAAGTATTTGGTCAATGACAAAAGTTCATCTCAATACTTTGTTATATACCCTTTGTTGGCAATGACAGAGGTCAAACGTTTTCTGTAAGTCTTCACAAGGTTTTCACACACTGTTGCTGGTATTTTGGCCCATTCCTCCATGCAGATCTCCTTTAGAGCAGTGATGTTTGGGACTGTCACTGGGCAACACGGACTTTCAACTCCCTCCAAAGATTTTCTATGGGGTTGAAATCTGGAGACTGGCTAGGCCACGCCAGGACCTTGAAATGCTTCTTACGAAGCCGCTCCCTCGTTGCCCGGGCGGTGTGTTTGGGATCATTGTCATGCTGAAAGACCCAGCCACGTTTCATCTTCAATGCCCTTACTGATGGAAGGAGGTTTTCACTCAAAATCTCACGATACATGGCCCCATTCATTCTTTCCTTTACACGGATCAGTCGTCCTGGTCCCTTTGCAGAAAAACAGCCCCAAAACATGATGTTTCCACCCCCATGCTTCGCAGTAGGTATGGTGTTCTTTCTCCTCCAAACACGACAAGTTGAGTTTTTACCAAAAAGTTCTATTTTGGTTTCATCTGACCATATGACATTCTCCCAATCCTCTTCTGGATCATCCAAATGCTCTCTAGCAAACTTCAGACGGGCCTGGACATGTACTGGCTTAAGCAGGGGGACACATCTGGCACTGCAGGATTTGAGTCCCTGGCGGTGTAGTGTGTTACTTATGGTAGCCTTTGTTACTTTGGTCCCAGCTCTCTGCAGGTCATTCACTAGGTCCCCCCATGTGGTTCTGGGATTTTTGCTCACCGTTCTCGTGATAATTTTGACCCCACGGGGTGAGATCTTGCGTCGAGCCCCAGATCGAAGGAGATTATCAGTGGTCTTGTAGTCTTCCATTTTCTAATAATTGCTCCCACAGTTGATTTCTTCACACCAAGCTGCTTACCTATTGCAGATTCAGTCTTCCCAGCCTGGTGCAGGTCTACAATTTTGTTTCTGGTGTCCTTTGACAGCTCTTTGGTCTTGGCCATAGTGGAGTTTGGAGTCTGACTGTTTGAGGTTGTGGACAGGTGTCTTTTATACTGATAACGAGTTCAAACAGGTGCCATTAATACAGGTAACGAGTGGAGGACAGAGGAGCCTCTTAAAGAAGAAGTTACAGGTCTGTGAGAGCCAGAAATCTTGCTTGTTTGTAGGTGACCAAATACTTATTTTACTGAGGAATTTACCAATTAATTCATTAAAAATTCTTCAATGTGATTTTCTGGATTTTTTTTTCTCATTTTGTCTCTCATAGTTGAGGTATACCTATGATGAAAACTGGAGACCTCTCTCATCTTTTAAGTGGGAGAACTTGCACAATTGGTGGCTGACTAAATACTTTTTTGCCCCACTGTAGATAAAAGCTGTAGACAAAACCAGGCAGCTGTCATACATGTGACCCTATTGCAGGATAAATGAGCTGTAGGGACAGAATGAGGAGCCTCCATGACCCCAATCAGCTTCAGTATGTGACTCACGTTTGATGTCGCCCTATTCGCCAGGACTCATCCAGCTGCTAGATCAGCGCACCTCGCCTGCCTCACGCTCACACAGCTGAGCCTGTTTGTTATTTGGGCTCAGAGGTACATTGTTACAGACAACTGAAATGCTGCAGGTGCTTTGGGCACCAGACGCCTACAATAATTAGGTTATGAGAGAGTGCGCACATGCATGTAAGTGTGTGTTGTGTGCAGACATTGTGTGGCAGACACTGGGTCAAAAAAAAAAAACATGCGCCAACCAGACAATAGAAATGGGGCAGTGGGCCAGGAAGTCTGCAGGCCTGAGGCTATTTCTATAAAGTGACAATGACCTGACAGTTTATGTTTTTAAAGACAGACTCCAGTGGTTATAAATCCCCTATAAAAAATAAATCTCCTTTGTCTAAAATAGTATCTTTTGCCTCTTTTTCTACAAAAAAACCCCCCCAAAACTTTCATTGTCTTACAGTTTCGTGTCAAAATCTTTCCACTTTTCCTCCTTAAAACACCAGGATCTGTGAAGAGGCCCACCCACATCCCACAAGGCTAATGGGGGCTAGTGCTCCATTAAACAGAATAAATCCTGTGATTAAAAAGACTTACTGGTTGAAGGACATGCCCAGATGTATGCACGGTGGCCCAGGACAATGACATGACTGAAACTACATTGGTCCTTAAAAGCAGTTTAATTGTAAGAACCCATCTTAATTTGGGTCAAGTTTTCAAAGCAGCTCTCCAAAAATTCTAACTGTTCAGTCAGACCAGATACGGTTCCTACGTCCTGATTGGCTCAACACTACAGACCTGTTATAGTGATGTCATCAAAAATGCTCCGTCTAAACTTGCTGTTTTCTAAGGGGAGGAGCTTAACTGAAATTTCACAGCAAAAAAAGAAAACCGTACACATTTGAGTGATTTTGCACTTGATGTCTTGTAAGTAATTAAAAAAACGTGGAACAGACATGTTAGCAAGAGGAACAAAAACTTGATTTTTGGCTGTGTGTCACTTTAAAAACAATATTCAGCTATAGTTTAGCTTTTTCTAAAACATGAATAAAACAGATGAAACACTGTATATATGAAGTTTGAAAAATGGAACAAATAATAGTTTATTAACCCCTTGCACTCTGGTCAATTTCCCTAAAAACGCCAAAAAATAACGTACCCAAAGTAAATCAAAAGCTGTTCTTCAACCCTCTGCAGCATCTTCATGGGGTTGGTCTCATTTAAAAGAAAACACTTTGAATTTTTTGGCAAAACAGTCATAATCTCTCTAAGTGCTCCTGCCACTGAGTAACAGTCATCTAAACATACTGAACTTGAAGAAAATAAATTTTGCCTGGGTGTTTTTTTAGATACAAATGCTTGCAAATAACACACAGCTGTCAGATCCGGGCTGGAAAATGCAACAGAAATGTAGAACCAAGTGTTATCCAGCTGAGGTCAAAATTTTGTAACAATACCATAAAAAATGAATTTATTACACAGCTTTTTTCTTAGGTTGTTCCCAGGCGTTTTTGAACTGTGCCAAATTGTGCCAAACGGCACAGTTTGGAAAAACGTCTGTAACTTTTGAATGATTCAATATAGAAGCTTGATCTTGGGCTCTAATGAAAGGTGAAGGGCTGTGTGTGTGTGTGGGGGGGGGTTGTTTATTTATTCATGAATGAACAAACAAGCCCCCACACACAATGAAGCATGCCACGTAAAAAATGTGAGGCTTTTTTTTTTTTTTTACAAGAAAAAATAACCTACAGTGCAATAAAAATTATACTAAAATATCTGTAATGTAGAAGATAACAATTCCCCCCCCCCCCCCCCGCTACAGAGGACGGACATCGTCCATTGACACATGACGGACCGCGGCCATGCGCCGCGGTCTACTACGTACAGTTGTACTAAAATATCTGCAATAATATCTGCAATCCGCTACAGAAGAGTAGCGGGGGGGCGGGGGCGTTCATGGTCCGGACGCAGCGCACGGACTGGACACGGTCCGTGCGCCGTCCGGACCGGACCAGAGTGGTCCGGGTCCGTCATGTTGCGATGACGCACAGTTGTAATTTACCGATCAGTCAAAAGTCATTTTGATTACAATTTTCAGGGATAAAGAATAACTTAGCTTATAACACTTACCTGTCCACAACAGCAGTGTCGCTGGCGATCTTCTCTTCCTCATTGTCAGACGAACATGACGCTGGTCTGCTTGTTACAGACTCGTGGTTCTGGTCACACGACCCGGTCAAACCATAATTCCATTATTGCGGTTTTGCGCTTCCATGATTGCGGTTTTGGCGAACGATTTTTCAAAACAAATAAGAACAGTAGTAAGAAAAAAAGACTGGCGGACGCGTGTGTGTCACCCAGCCTTACACAAAACAGATTTTACGCAAGGGATGCACGCTTTCAAACTTCTGTGCTTCAATTGGCTGGCTCTATTTGCAGCCGTTGGTAGGCGGGTCCTTCTTGCTAGGTTTTCAGTCATTGGTTCTTCAAGGTTTCAGAAACCCAATTCAAGGCTCTTATTAGTCGAATGAGAGGTCAATCAAATCTAAACCAATCAAAGCACTCCTTTGGCTTTCTGTTCGCGGCTGTGTCTGTAGTGGAAGAACGGAAATGCTTTTTTTTTTTCAGTGCGCACTAGGACGCAGAGACATGACCGCCCGCGGTACACCGGAGTGCAGAAGGTTAATCTCCAATGAGAATATTAGGAGGACTTTATTTTTAAGCTAATTTAAGTGCTGTTTATCAGAGAATTATTATATATGTTCTGAGAAACCACTGTAATATCTCATCTACATATACATATATCTGTCTCATGGGGCCAAGAGGTTATGCTGGGGTGTAGTTGTCGAGGAAAACCAGCTGAATAGTTGAGCTTTTGGTGAGAAAACAGCGGCTAGACTTGTGACCTGAGGGTCTGGAAGAGACTGGTGGGGAGGAAGAAGGGAGGAGAGCAGCAGAGACAGTTTGGCGTCTGATTTTACTGTCTGACCAGCACAGGTTCTCCGAGCTACCTCTAATCCACTTACAACTGTGCAAGCAGCTTGGATGTAAATGGAGAAAAGTGTTAGGGATGATTCATTGGATTAAGATGCTAAGAGATGATAGATTAAAAAAAAAAAAAACTGTGTCTGAGAAAAAAGAAAAAAATTTACAGTTTGATCAAGTGAGACCATGTAAATAAGCACCTCTTTTTGTGCTAGCAGCCATCCTGCTCTCCCTCATTTATCAAGCTCCTCTCTTTGAGATGCCAAGTCTCCTTTTTTGTTTTGCTGGCCAACTGCCGGGCTTTTCCTTTGCTGGAGTTAAGCTCAACCAAGCTGAGAAAGTGATGTGGATGTGCTTAAATCCTTCCAATTAGTCGATGATCTGGTCAGGAACAGTAGAGGATTGTGGTTGTACACAGCCAGCTGGCAGATCTTTTAGCCTCAGTAGTAAAACCACACACACACACACACACACACACACACACACACACACACACACACACACACACACGCACGCACGCACATATATATACGGTGGTGTGAAAAAGTGTTTGCCCCCTTCCTGATTCTCATGTTTTTGTGTGTTTGTTGCACTTGAATGTTTCAGATCATCAAACAAATTTAAATATTAGACAAAGATAACACAACTAAACACAAAATGCAGTTTTTAAATGAAGCTGTTTATTATTAAGGGTAAAAAAAAAAAAGTCCAAACCTACATGGCCCTGTGTGGAAAAAGTGATTCCCCCGCCCCTGTTAAAACATAAATTAACTGTGGTTTATCACATCTTTGGAAAGCTGTGTTCAGTTTCTCTAGCCACACCCAGGCCTGATTACTGCCACACCTGTTCTCAATCAAGAAATCACTTAAATGACGACTTTGGAGTGGCCTAGTCAAAGTCCTGACCTGAATCCGATTGAGATGCTGTGGCATGACCTTAAAAAGGTGGTTCATGCTTGAAAACTCTCCAATTTGGCTGAATTATAACAATTCTGCAAAGATGAGTGTGCGGCGGCATGAAATAAAGCGGCGTTGTTGGAGGTTTTAAGTAGAGTTTTATTATCATACCGCCGTCACAAGCTCCGCTCCCGGCGCCGTGCATGAGCGCCGAGAGCGAGCCCGCGGCTCTCAGAGAAGGAGAGGAGAGGCGGACACATGTGTGTGTGTCTACCAGTTGCAGGATCAGAGTGAGACAGAGAGTTTGCGTTACAGAGTTGCAGCATATATACTCGACTACAACAATACATCAAGGGCATAACCCAGCAGTTGGTATGATCAAAGAGATAACAGAACAGGCATAAGACATTTGCATTTGAGAGACATATTGATCTCAGTCCCTAGGTCACAGTGAGGACAGGACGCATGAGCACAATGCATGAAAGGCAACCATTAACATCACAGAAGTGAGCCAGACGAAACGCGTCTGCCTGTAGACATTAATACACATTACACTGTTCTGTTATTTGCTCTAGCCGAGCGCTGTGTTTGACCAGTCTTTTTGTGGGGATTTACCTCAAAGCACATCTACATATGTAAGATGACAAGATGCATGAACACTTTAACTTCACGGCTGTAAACGCAGCATGCAGCGGGAAAACCCAGGAGTGCGAGCTGACTGTCTCTGTGTTCTGTCTGTGTGTTGTGGGGGTTTAACACTAGAAGACCCAGAGAGGGGCCATTTGGCCTTTTTGACTAGAAAACCCATAGGGGGACCATCAAGTGGCCACAAGAGGGCTAATGTCTGGGTCTTCTAGTGTTAATCAAACCGCTACACTGCTCCCCCCCCCCAGAGGGAAACGGTAGGGAACCGTGACCTCGATGTTGCAGTCCGGGCAGCGAGCAGGGAAAAGCTCTGTGCAGGAGGAGGGGGGGGGGGGGTAGTACATGCTGACCGGGCGCGGGAAAATCGTTCGAATCGCGCCAAAAGTGTTTGCTGCTCCGCGATGTCCCGTCTGAACATGCAGAGATCAGAAGAAGAAAAATTAGTCTCTGGCTCCTCTCATGGCCATGAAGAAAAGCAGGAGCAGCTGTAAGAAAAAAAGTAAACAAAAGCAGAGGGACTGGCGTGTTGGCTTTAGGTGCAGAAGCAACCCCAAAGCCCCCGGGAACAGCTGACGGCTGAAATCCCTTTGTGCCGTGGCTGAGACCATTAAAAAATCCAGTGGCGAGCTGCGTGCTTGCTTCAGGTGAACGAGCAGCCCTGAAGGTTCTGTGAGCAGCGGCGGAGGACGATGGCGGTCTCTGGAGCCGTTACTTGTCCCGTGCGTGATGCGCCGTCCTCGTAACTCCCCGGTGCGTGCGCGGGGGTTCCGTGCGTGGGTGGGCCGCTGGAGAGGAGAACCAGGGTGCAGAAACTTGGTGGAGATCGGCGCAGACGGCGCCGATAAAAATCCAGGTTGAGCTGTGGCTGTAGATTGGCCATGGTGCGTTGGAGCAGTGAGAGGAAATAGACGATCTTTTGTCCCTCAGGCTCGTGCAGATGCGTTGGAGCGGCGGGAGGGAATAGACGATCTTTTGTTCCTCAGGCTCGGGCGTGGTGCGTTCAGGTCCATGCGTTGCGTTCTCCGCCGGCCCTGGAGGACGCCGTCGTGGAGAAGGGACGAGGTGCCCGCGCTCTCGTGTGGAGGAACTGCGAGCGCGGCCGGTCCAGCGTGGATGAGCAGATCTCAGACGTGCAGATCTCATCCTGAAGAACGGGTCACCAGTGCAGCTGTCCAGCTCAGAAGGCTGCTTCGCACAAAGCGTGTGCGTGTTCAAGGGGTCACCAGTGCGGCGGCATGAAATAATGCGGCGTTGTTGGAGGTTTTAAGTAGAGTTTTTTTATCATACCGCCGTCACAAGCTCCGCTCCCGGCGCCGTGCATGAGCGCCGAGAGCGAGCCCGCGGCTCTCAGAGAAGGAGAGGAGAGGCGGACACGTGTGTGTGTCTACCAGTTGCAGGATCAGAGTGAGAGAGAGAGTTTGCGTTACAGAGTTGCAGCATATATACTCGACTACAACAATACATCAAGGGCACAACCCAGCAGTTGGTATGATCAAAGAGATAACAGAACAGGCATAAGACATTTGCATTTGAGAGACATATTGATCTCAGTCCCTAGGTCACAGTGAGGACAGGACCCATGAGCACAATGCATGAAAGGCAACCATTAACATCACAGAAGTGAGCCAGACGAAACGCGTCTGCCTGTAGACATTAATACACATTACACTGTTCTGTTATTTGCTCTAGCCGAGCGCTGTGTTTGACCAGTCTGTTTGTGGGGATTTACCTCAAAGCACAGCTACATATGTAAGATGACAAGATGCATGAACACTTTAACTTCACGGCTGTAAACGCAGCATGCAGTGGGAAAACCCAGGAGTGCGAGCTGACTGTCTCTGTGTTCTGTCTGTGTGTTGTGGGGGTTTAATCAAACCGCTACAAGTGGGCTAAAAATCCCCCACAGTGCTGTAAAAGACTCATTGCCAGTTATCACAAACACTTGATTGCAGTTGTTGCTGCTAAGGGTGGCCCAACCCTTACTAGGTTTAGGGGGCAATCACTTTTTCCACACAGGGCCATGAAGGTTTGGATTTGTTCTTTTCCCTTAGTAATAAACACCTTCATTTAAAAACTGCATTTTGTGTTTACTTGTGTTATCTTTGTCTAATATTTAAATTTGTTTGATGATCTGAAACATTTAAGTGTGACAAACATACAAAAAAATGAGAAATCAGGACGAGGGCAAACACTTTTTCACACCACTGCACACACACACACACACACACACACACACACACACACACACACACACGTACGGAGCTGTTTAATTTCAGTACAAGTTTGTTTTTTCCTATAATAGGTTGGTTTGACTCCTAAAGTTAATTGATCTTAATATCACTAACTTCTGTTTTTTTCTTTTAAAGCACATGAATTCTAGTTATTTTAGTAATTCATAAATCATTAAGGTACTTTATTACCCTCTCCTGAATATGAATTCACTCCAATTTAAACACAGAGAGATAGGATTTCAATATTTTAAGAAAAACGCCTCCATCTAGGAGCCTAACATATGTGAGCCTTAAGTGTAGTATCTCTTGGAGTGGCTAATGCTGAGGAACGTTCACGAACGTTGCGATTGATGGGTTTCATTAGGGTTCCTAAAAGGTTGTAAAACAGTTTGCACACAGTTTTTAAGGTCGTAAACAGTTTTATCATAAAGGTTCTTAAACGGTTGCAAGTGTTGAACTTTAACAAGTGTTACAGCTGTCTGCAGACGCTTACAGCTATTTTGCAGATGTTTGCGGAGAAATACTTTCCCAAAGAAATTTTGAACAAGATAAACTGTTTGCAACCTTAAAAATTGTTTTCAAATTGTTTTACAAGCTTATTTGAACCCTGATGAAACCCAAAAGTTGTGCCATTTGTCAGCATCTGCCACAGGCTTAAGATTGAAGTAAAAACAGCTGTGACAAGAATATTTTTGCTCAGCATTAGAGAAAGGCAAATTTTGTCTTTCAGTTTTCACATTTTTATTGAATTTTTTTATTTTTTACCTTCTGATTTTTCTAAATTTCTCTCCTAAATATGCATTTTTTTCACAAATGTGGCTTTTTTTTAGTAAATTTTCAACTTTCCACTTGTGAATTGCACACTTTGCCATACATTTATGAGCTATTTTTTTTTCCTGTTACATTTGTGCGATCTTGTAAATTTGTCACATTTTACTGGTAATATTTACAGTAAACTTGTAATTTTTAGTTTTTTTCTCTCAAAATTTACTAATTTTTTGTAAATTGGAGGTGGTTTTCTTTTGTGCTAATTTGCTGGGTTTTTTCTCATAAATTTGTAAGCTTTTTAATTTTTTGTGAAAACTTTGGTTGCATAAAATAGTCTTGATTTTCTAGAATTTTGTTTAAAAAAGGTGCTAGAGAAGACCTGTTCGGTCTGAAGAATTTTCTAACGTAAAATAACGAGAAATAACAAGCAACGCAAGTTATAATACTTGCGTAAGGGAGACATTCACATCAGAATACACAGATATGTCTTTCAAAAGGATTCACCTGTAATTTATGATTTTAACTTGTCAGAGAAGTGTTTATTAAAAGTCTAAATTGAAATGAATGGGCAATGCTGAGGTGGATGTGCCATATGAAGACCGAAGAGTGGATCAGCAACAGCAGCTGTTGTCGTCGACGTGGGTTCAGTGATCTTACCTCTAATTTAAGATACAGATGACTTGAGTGGTTTGGGCGTGTAGAACGCAGCAACACCTGGACAGGAAGAGTTTGGCACCTCCAAGCGGGAGGCCCGAAAAGAGCGAGGCCGACCACATAAAACGTGGAAACAACTTATTACGCAAGATCTGAGGGCGTTGAATCGCGGTGTCAGAGACGCCCATGACGAGGAACGATTGAGGAAGGAACTGTAAACATATTGTACAGCGTCTGTCGCTCTTTTGGTGTTAAATATGTGAGTGAGTGAGTGATCTAAATTGCTGTTTTCTTGTCATAAGTATATCGCGCTATGAATTTTGCAAATTCTGTAAAAAGAGCATGCTTTATGATGAGCATTGATGTTGCTATCATATCAGCATGCAGTGCCTTTTTTCTGAGTCAGATTCTCAGTTATGTAATTTTAAAAACCTGCCGAGTGCAAATTTTCTTAAAGTCCAACGTCTTTTTTGTCTCAGTGATGTTCAGGATGTAGCCGGTGCAGAGGCTCCAGGTGCGTCAACAGATGAACCTCCGGCCTCTTCGTCGGCACCCGAGGCAGCATCAACCTCCCCTTCCTCTGCCCCAGCTGCCACCTCCTCCTCTCCTGGGCCAGTTGAGGATGTTGGATCCAGTCCCGTGGTGGTGGAGACAGACGGGGCCAGCCAGATGTCCGGCTCAGGGTGCACGAGCCAGGCTTCAGTGGACGATGAAGATGATGTGCCAATTACAGATATCTACTTTGTAAGTGTAAAACTGGACACAGAAGAAGATTCTCAGACCAAACATAAACTGTAAGAAGCAGCTTTTACAACTTTTTTAAGACATTCTTATTTAGCCATCACATGTCCACTCCGTCAGGGTCTGTATTTTTATTGTGGTTGAGCTGCTTGCTGCTATCCCACAGAGGCGTTGACACAAGGATCACAGGAAGGGAGTGGAGGCTTTGGCTGGTATGGGAAAAATGACTCTGTGTGGCTGCTGTTTACAGTGTGAGGTGAATTTGTTTTTTTTTCTTTTTCTTTGCAGAGAGATAATTGAGAAGAGGGATCCCTGTTGACTAGTCTGCTTTGCTAAATTAATTCTGCTGGCAGAAGCTCACTATTTACTGTATGTGAGAGTGAGATCAACCTTCTCATCTACCTCTTAACAAAAAGGGCACATTTGGAAAATGCTGAAATATTCCTTTAAACCAAGACGTGCACTCTGGTTTGAAGTCTTTCAAGAGTGATAAAAGCACGTGCACCTTCTCTTTGGTGTTTCTGTCTGAAATGATCTTCGGCAGTGCGGTGGATTTGTGAGAATAACATTTAAGGCTTTTAGAGCTTGCATGTTTTAAGAAATATCCTACTAAAAGCAAGTGGCTACTGTCACTGTGGTGTTGGCAGGCCCAAATGTGCCCAGAAGCACAGCTATAAATGAATGTATGAGCGTCGGGTGGAGAATGGGGAGTGGAGCCAGTGATCACAGCTACAGATAGGAACGTTCCCACCTGGCCACACTCCTGCTGGGTTTCTCCTGTCAGAAATCAAACACCCTCTAATGTGGCTTGAGAAGTCTTATGACCAACAGGTTAGGCTGTGAGCACTCTGTTATTTAAGAGTCCTCTCGTCTAACCGACGCTTGGCTGGTGCCTCAATGGGAGAAGATGGTCCCTCTGTGCAGAGCAACAAGGGGGTCTGTAGCACTGTTTGAGGGAAGTGTCACCACACACATCCTGAAGCGTAACTACGCAGAAACGTGCCAGGCGCTGTACACTCACAAGCCTGTTGTTTTATCAGCTTTTAACTCACTGCTGAAGATCCAAACTGAAGTACCAGAGCCTCTAGTATATATCATACAGTAACTACAGGTGCATCTAAAAATGTGAAAGAATGTGGAAAAAAATAATAGTTAATTTCAAAAGTCAGGCTTAAACTTTCATACATTTTATATTCTTTACAGGTAAAGGCAAATTTGGAAATCCTGCGATCTTAAATTTTTAGAATATCTCATTTTGAATTTGAGTAAATGACTATTTAAACACCATTTAAATACCTCATATTCCCTGTCCAGTTCAGTACACACAACCACAATCATGTGAAACAGTTGTCCAGAAAACAAACATGCATGTTAATAGTAAGGTCAGTGGGAGAAAAAAGTCTGGTAGAAAAAGGTGCACGAGCAACAGGGATGACTGTAGTCTTGAAAAGATTGTCAAGAAAACTCAGATCAGGAATTGGAACTGGAAGCACTGGTGCAGGAAATCTCTTATGTGCCCCCCCCCCCAAAAACAACAAAATAACAAAAACAAAAAAAACCCACCACACACAAAACAGCATATTGGATCATAAATATTCAAGAAACTGGATATTTACAATTGGAGATCAGAGCGGCTTGACATTTTTCCAAACAAATTGATCACTCATGACACATTTCACACCACAGCAAAATCTGACACAATTTATAGTAGGGCCACAAAAATGATCTGGACTTGTACTGGGATTCCCAGAAGGGCAGAAAAAGGTTTAAAATCAGTCAGATTATCTTGTCATGTCATCTGTGGCTGGCTTCAGTGGAATCTCGAACACATGCTAGGTTTGTCTGTTTAGCAGCAGTTACAGTGGTGTGAAAAAGTGTTTGCCCCCATCCTGATTTCTCATTTTTTTGTGTGTTTGTCACACTTAAATGTTTCAGATCATCAAACAAATGTAAATATTAGACGAAGATAACACAAGTAAACACAAAATGCAGTTTTAAATGAAGGTGTTTATTATTAAGGGTAAAAGAAATCCAAACCTTCATGGCCCTGTGTGAAAAAGTGATTGCCCCCCCCCCCCCGTTAAAAACATAAATTAACTGTGGTTGATCACATCTTTGGAAAGCTGAGTTCAATTTCTCTAGCCACACCCAGGCCTGATTACTGCCACACCAGTTCTCAATCAAGAAATCACTTAAATAGGACCTGCATGACGATCTAAAGTAGACCAAAAGATCCTCAAAAGCGAGACATCATGCTGCAATCCAAAGAAATTCAGGAACAAATTAGAAACAAAGTAATTGATATCTATCAGTCTGGAAGAGGTTATCAAGCCATTTCTAAAGCTTTGAGACTCCAGCGAACCACAGTGAGAGCCATTATCCACAAGTGTCGAAAACATGGAACAGTGGTGAACCTTCCCAGGAGTGGCCGGCTGACAAAAATTACCCCAAGAGCAGTGACAACTCATCCAAGAGGTCACAAAAGACCCCACAACAACATTCAAAGAACTGCAGACCTCACTTGCCTCAGCTAAGGTCAGTGTTCATGACTCCACCATAAGAAAGAGACTGGGCAAATGGTCTGCATGACAGGGTTCCAAGACAAAAAACACTGCTGAGCAAAAAGAACATAAAAGTTCATCTCAGTTTTGCCAGAAAACATCTTGATGATCCCCAGGACTTTTGGGAAAATACTCTGTGGACTTACAAGACAAAAGTTGAACTTTTTGGAAGGTGTGTGTCTCATTACATCCGGTGTAAAAGTAACACAGCATTTCAGAAAAGGAACATCATACCAACAGTAAAATATGGTGGTGGTAGTGTGATTGTCTGGGGCTGTTTTGCTGCTTCAGGACCTGGAAGACTTACTGTGGTAAATGGAACCATGAATTCTGCTGTCTACCAAAAAAATCTTGAAGGAGAATGTCCGGCCATCTGTTGGTGACCTCAAGCTGAAGCGCACTTGGGTTCTGCAGTAGGACAGTGATCCAAAACACAACAGCAAGTCCACCCCTGAATGACTTAAGAAAAACAAAATGACGACTTTGGAGTGTCCTAGTCAAAGTCCTGACCTGAATCCGATTGAGATGCTGTGGCATGACCTTAAAAAGGCGGTTCATGGTTGAAAACCCTCCAATGTGGCTGAATTACAACAATTCTGCAAAGATGAGTGGGCTAAAATTCCTCCACAGCACTGTAAAAGACTCATTGCCAGTTATCGCAAACACTTGATTGCAGTTGTTGCCGCTAAGGGTGGCCCAACCAGTTATTATGTTTAGAGGACAATCACTTTTTCCACACAGGGCCATGTAGGTTTGGATTTTTTTCCTTAATAATAAACACCTTCAATTAAAAATGGCATTTTGTGTTTTACTTGTGTTATCTTTGTCTAATATTTAAATTTGTTTGATGATCTGAAACATTTGTGTGTCAAACATACAAAAAAATGAGAAATCAGGAAGGGGGCAAACACTTTTTCACACCACTGTATAATCCTCTGGGCTGCCTGTTTCTCCATCTTTGTCATTTCTTCCCCTTCCCCCAACAGCATTCCACACAAATCAGATTTCTGCATGACTGCCTAACCTGTTTTTCCATTAATACATGCCTCCGGTGCTGGTCCAGTCCTTTAACACATGACAAGCATGAGGAGTCATGTAAATGAGAGCATTTCTCACTTGGTTCAGGAGTTTCAGCTGCAAATTCTAAAGGAGCAGAAAGCTGAATCAGTGGGTATTCATGTTCAACAAAACACCAATTAATTACATCCGGGGGGGGGGGGGGCTGAAAAGTTCATAGCGGTCAAATTTGACCAAATGTGGTTTATTTTTTCAACATAGTCTCCCCTTCGGTCCACACATTTCTTCCATCGGTATTGCAGTGCTTGGATCCCTGCAGTTGAAAAATAAATCACATTTGGTCAAATTTGACCACTATGAACTTTTCAGCCTATGAATTTTTCAGCCCCCCCCCCCCCCCCCCCCCCCTCCCCCGTAACTGCTGCTATATGAAGGTCCATTATGCCAGCATGAAAGGGCAATATACAACAGAACTACAGTAACTTGAGTAATGGCTAAATGTGCATGGGTTTTATTGATGTATAAAGTTGGCTTTTGGAGTGCTGTGTTTTTCTTGTATTGACACCGTATGATTAAAACAGAGGTTTGCTCACTTCCATCAGTGTTAATTAAAGCTGATTTAATCAAATTTCATACATTTTTAACGATCTCCCTTGCTAACCTGGGAGGTTGTGGACCAATAGCCTTTGTGCATATTTTATAAGAAAACACTTATTTTTGTTATAATAACAGCTAATGGCATAATACACTGTAGCAGAATAGCTAGACTAAAGAGCTTTTCGGTTGCAAATACAGTTAGGGTCAAGAAATGTAACAACTGGCTTGTTTATGGTATAAATAAAAAGTAGAAACAAGAAACAAAGCCATCATCTGAATGAACATATGACAGTGCATTCTGTCTTTGTTGCCTTTAATCCCTTAATTGACTTCGCTCCTTTTATATTTTGTCAATAGAAGGAATCTGTCCAAATTTGGTTAAAGCAGTTGGCTATATTTGAGTTGCGTATCTCCTCATTGAAAATGGAACACAGCAATAAGTGAATCTTAACTGGATACTCTCTCAAGAGCAGCTTTTGTCTGATTATTAGGCCCCAACCAACAGTCGCTATATTCACCTTTTTGATTCTTCTCTGTACTCTCTTTTCTTCTTGCCTGCCTCCCACTTTTTAAACCAGCTCTTAAGTTTTATTTCTCATTCCCTAGTCCTGTCCAACCTTGAATCTTCTCCACTTCTGAGCTGTTACTTGCCAGAACAGCATTTTCCATTTTCACCTCAGCATGCTATCCTTTTTTCCCTCTGCTCACTGCTCTCCCTCTCTGTGTCACTTCACCCTTTCTTCCGTCTTTGTGCCATTTACCTCTGTTTTTGTCAGTTTCCTGATGGGAGGACCTGGGTGGTCTCTCCTTTCCGACAAAGGAGGGGATGTTCATCCATTTGGCCAGTAAGTGAGATGTGAGCTAAACAGCAGTAGCGTTGTCACTACATGGTGTTAGACTCGATATGATAACAGTGTTGAGAGGAAACAAGGTTTTCTGGAGTGTGCAGCGGGAGCTGCAACCTGGCATAATTTGTGTTATTAATCTGCTGTCAATGTTTTTGTGATGGTTTTAAAGATAAAAGACAGTGGTTGTGCTCCTCATGGTGAAAATTGATACGTATTTTCTTATCTGACAGTTCATCTTTTGTTTTGTATTGATTTTCTTTTTTGGTTAAATTGACATTTGTTTCCTCGCTCACTGACAACACACCTCCCCCCTTTGTACCTGAGTGGGTAGTGTGTTTGCCACTTTACACTGATTTCTGTATGTGATTGTGTGAATTTAATGATTGAGTATGTGGCATCAGCTCAAACATTATAGTTCTGCAGCTGCTTTCCTCTTGTAAATGACCAGTACCTTCCCTTAAAAAGCTTTTAGGGATCATGAATTTGGTACCAGAAATCTACAGACATTGTTGTCTGGTTGGTCTTCATTGGATTTTTTTTTAATTAAAAAGTAGTCATTTAAAATTAATATGTGCAATTTATCTTAGTTAGTTCTGTTGACCACATAAAGCTGTAATACAGCCACAGATATAAAGCCATATCCCATTCAGCAGAAACTACTTGAAATGATATGGAAAAACAACTTTGCCAGATGTTTCTTTTGTCTTTTATTTGTTAAGGTTCTGATTAAAATGGTCACAAATACTGAAATACATTTTCATCAGCGTCCGCCCCAACAAACGGGAGGTCATGGGTTCAAGCCCCAATCGGGTCATACCAAAGACCATATAAAAATGGTGCTTCCTGCCTTCTAGCTTGGTGCTAAGCATAATAGAAAGCGGGAAGGAAAGCTAGTTACCCAACCACAGGGGGAGCACAAGCCAGTGTACTCCCTGTGCCAGTCCCAAGCCCGGATAAATGGGGAGAATTGCATCAGGAAGGGCATCCGGTTTAAAAAAAAAAAAAAATCCTTACCAAATTTACATGTGGAGCATCGTGATATTGTGTATATCAAATAACTTCAAAGAATTAAAAACATGAACTAAACACAAAAGCACAAAGTAAATCACTTAAAAGGCAGAATATCACAGCACCACCAGGTGTTAAAAGCTTTTCAGAATAAATAAGTTTTGAGTTTAGATTTAAAAAGACCCAGGTCAGTAATAGTGTGGCTATTGGAGAGGAGCTTGTTCCAAACAATATCCAAAGATTTGTATTTGTCGGTGTCCCCAAACATAATAAACTCAGGGTTTTTTTTAATTGTTGAGATGGAGGAAATTTTGTGAAAGCCACTGCTTAATGTCATCAGTACAATCAAATAAGCATTTTTGTGTATTTCTACATTCTGGCTTCATTGGCAAGTAGATTTAAAGATCCTCGGCATAGCACTGAAAAGATTGTCTATAATTGATCCAAGTGAAAGCATGCATAACTATAATAGCATGGGGCCAAGAATAGAGCCTTGTGGCACTCCACGGGACAGAGGAGCACTGGAGGAAGACAGGTCACCAATCATGACAGAAAAGCTTCTCTTTGTCAAATAGGAGGTAAACCAGTTCAATGCAGTGCCATGGATGCCATCATATTGGCTCATGCGGGACAGGAGGAATGAATGATCCAGTATATCAAAAGCCACTGTTAAATCTAGGAATACTAAAACAGCTGGGCATTTGGCATCAAGAGACAAAACTATATCATTGTGGACTTTTAAAAGTACAGACTAGGTGCTGTTGCGTGGGCTAAACCCTGACTGAAATTTCTCAAACACAGAATTAGATTCTAGAAAAGACTGTGATTGTATAAAAACAACTTTTTCTAAAACACTGAACCCTGACCTCATGGAATGAAGTCTGGATTCTTCCATATATGTGCCAGAACCAAAAAATGCTTTTTAAATTTGAGGCAGACCATAATCTTATTCTATGTACTATATATACCTTTTTATAACTTATTAGGGGCTGTCCTTCAGTGTTATTAGGCCACAGTTTTGAGACTCCATGTCAGTCTACATGTTTGTAACATCTGGCTTCACCCATTCATATATGTATCACATTTGTGTCGCTGAGCAATATAACCATACATTTTGGACACTTAACTCCCTGATCTCTATCGCTCTGTAATTTTATTATTTTTATCAGCTCATTCCAGTAAAGCCGAAAGGAGCTAATGCGATGGCAGGGTGTCCTTCTGCCCGTCCATCTGTCTGTCCATATTACACGGGAATCGCTACTCCTCTTAGGTATTTGCCCCACTGCTCACAAATCTCACTCACATTGATCCTGAGGTGGGTCTGCGTCCAGGTTGTGCTCAAGGTCAGGGTTGAAGGTCAGGAGTTCTGGGCACTTATTTCAGAAAAATCGCTAGGGAATTTCCTCAATTCTTGCCAAATTCACTCACGGTGATCCTCAGGTAGGTCTGTATCCAGGTTGAGGTCAAAGTCATTGTCAAAGGTCAGGAGATCTGGGCATTTATGATTTCATGAAAAACTTTACTTCTCCTAGGCCATTGACCTTGACCTTAAGCACATCCTATGGGTCTACATCTAGGCTGTGCTTAAGGTCATTGTCTACTGTCCAGAGATCTGAGGACTCTCGGGATGATTTCGGCAGGCCAGAATGAGCTACTTCGTCATTGATGGTCAAGTTCTACTTTTTTCCCTCTTCCAGCAAATTGTAGAAATGTTTTTTTCTTAATTTTATCAAAATTTGCATATGTATCACACTTGTGTCACACTGTCGCGCTATTTTCATTCATTTATTAGAGTTTATTTGTGGCTGATTAGAGCAAATAAACTGTATTTTCTATAAAATAATAAATCATATGTTAGAAAGGGTGTAGACTGAAGCAGCACATTTGTGCTCAGTCTTTATCTCTCTGTAATGTACTTATTTTCATAGAGGTTTCATTTTTAATGTCAGTAAAATTCTCCTTTACACTTTAAACTCTACCTAAATCTCAGTCATGTTTAGACAGTAATTTAGATTGCCTCTTCAGTATCTTTTCATTTAGTTTCTGCAGGAGGACTGACTGAAAATATTGCTACACATAATATATATATATTTAAAAAAAAAACAATTTGCTTGTTGGGAAAAAAAAACCATACTGTTCCCTTGCTTTGCTTTAACTGAGGATGCTTTTTTGTGTCTGACTGTCCGGGCATCCTGGCTTATTTCCCCCCATTCCCATCTCCCTCCCACTCCTCATACTTCCTGCTTGGCTGAACTCATCCCCGACTGTACACCAACAACAGATGATCCAAACACAGATCAGTAAGAGGCATCAATACATTAACATGTTTAGCAGCACTTCTATGTACAAGATATTTACCAAAAAATAACATTGTCACATACATCTTGGCCAGGATTAACATATGCTTTTAACACTTTCAGCATTCACACTCTCCAGTATGTCTCAACATTTCCTCCTTAATGCATCCCTAATTTTCATTTCCTGTCTTGTCTTTTCTCCTGTGTCTTTCTCTCCTGCCTGCCCCTGCTGCTTGTCTCTGTGCCTCTGGCCTTTCCTCTGTCCCTCTGGCCCCCTCTGCTGTGGTGGGTGTGTAAAAACAGCCTCCAGAGGACAGGACCTGGGTGTACTCTCCGCTACACTATGGCTCAGAGTCTAAGGCCCTGCCAGATGGGGATTGGGAAAGAGAGACAGTAAGTGAGAAGCATCAGACTGAAACATAAAGCACAGGAAACGCCCTCAGACAATGAATAATATCCCAGGCGAGATTTGGTGGTGGTTCTCCCTGAATAACGGGGAGGAAAAAATGGATGAGTTGTAATGCTACACCGTGTTAGAAGCCTCTACAGTAAATGTAGACAACGCTTCTCAAGTCCCAGAGTCCATTACTATTTCAAGAGTAGGCTTGTTCTGCGTCCAGAACCCCACCCCTACATTACAGCATTCATTTTTCATTGATTAATGGGTGGAAATGGTCACTGTGTGATCATTCAGTCCACGACCAGCCATCCCGTGTCTCACCAACAACAAGCTGCTCAGAATTAGCGCACATTCCCACTCACGTGTGAACCACATTCAGAGGAGTCACAATTTACACAACATTGGCATCAAAATTCATTTTCTAATAGATTTTGTGTTTATTTCAAGACCATGTATGTACATTAGATTTATGTATGGAAATAATAAGGAATTTTCATTTTACTGTAAAGTGCCACTTGGACTTGTTTTTCCGTAGAAATGTTCATTTGTTCACCTGAATACTCTCTTCATTCTAGCAGCATTTGCCCATATTTTATTGCTTGCTATTCTCCAATAAGGAGCTACCAATCATTTTTTAACTCATTTAGTTTCCATACCCCCCCCCCCAAAAAAAAAAAGTCTTAGAAATACTTTTATGGAAATTTCCAGCATAGAACTGCACATTAAAGTCAATGTAACCCCATCATTAAAGTTGTGTTTGACTCTTGGAGTGTTAGTGATATGTAATTTACAGATTTTTTTGAAGTCTAATAATTGGTCTTATTTCCCCATTTCTAATCTATTGAAATAGGAAGGAGGAAGACATTTCGATGGACTGCTCAACACAATTTTACTGTTCTAATAATATACCTGTAAATACACAAAACCCAAAATGAAAGCTTCATTTTCCTGTTTGAACAATGACAGTGGTCCATAAAAGCATTAATGTTACTTGAAAGTCACATGAAAAAAGTATTTTAAAAGTCTTAGATTGTGTGTCTTCAAAGTAAACCTATAAACGCTGATTAGACATCTAACACTCAGGATTAAAGCCGATTAATGTTTGGTTTCCATTTCTTTACAAGATTAACAAAATGCCCCAACTCAGAAATCGCTGACTTAGGGTACCACAGTAAATCTTTATTAGATGTGGTCATAATATGGAGAAGTTTGAGGATCACACCAACTCAGGGAGGACATTCCTGCTTATGTACATACCTGCTCTTAAAGGACTTTGCATGTTTTCTGTTATGAGACAAAAAAAATCTGACTGAACTCACTGTGTTCTTTGTTTTTTTGGTTTTTTTTTCCCTGCTTTGCACTTTGATTTGCTGGCTCAGTGTTTCACAGTCATTAGCAAATAATGAATAGGAAGATCCAGATTGAACCCCCCCCCCCCCCCCCCGCGGTGTGATTGGGAATGTTTACACTCTTCTGAATACATTAACTCAGCCTGTCTGTCTCCACAGTAAAGCCTGTCCTCCGGCAGAGAGGAGGGAACGTCTCGGCGGAGAGGACTCGTCAGTCTGAAGTCCAGACCTCAGTGGTAGCAGTGCAATCTCTGAACCAGGATTTCTAACATTCATAAAAGGGGAACAACCGACTTGAAAACCAGAAGGGGAAGAGGGGGAAAAAAATCCTGTCAGTGATGACATCACTGATCTCCAACCATCCCTGCCTTTCACCCTTCAAAAATAAAATTCATATCAGTTTGTAGATTATGTCTATGTGTGACATAGTGCTTAAAAGGCTGTAGTCTTGTATGTTTGACATACATGAAACGCGTGATGACTCACTGTTCTGTTTCACACAAACTCAGCCCTCCAGCCGACTCACCCACTCAGTCTGCACAACACGTGAAATAAGAACAGCCGCTGATTTGCCCACAGGCATCTTTATTTACAGTATTTTAATATTGCAAAAATGATATTTTGCACTACTTTATTCATGCAACCCTTGTGTCTTATGTACTGTATTACTAGGAGTGGAAATAACCAGGGATACCAGGATACAATACTATCATGATACTTGGGCTGTGATATGATATTGTCATAATCTTGCAATACGCTGAGTATTGCGATATATATATTGCAATTTTCCATCCCAATCTTTGTCTTGTTCAGCTCCCGGCTAGATCGCATGAGTCACTCCTTTGCTGTTCTGACCTAACCAGACAGACAGCAAGCATCTAGCTCCTGCCCTTACTCTGGTACTCAAACAACAGAATTTGTATTTGCAATATTCATTAATACTTTAAGTATCATAATACTGGTTCTCTGAATCGATACAGTATCATGGACACAAAGTATTGCGATATTGCACTGCGTTGACCCTGACTCTGTTAACACAGAGTCGGGGTCATGGAAACGGTGCTCAACAACTCAGTGATAAGTGTTATCATAATGGTGCAGATTGCGTTGTCACTTGAGGTTTCTGATTTTTTCCCCCCCAGAAATTGTAGTTAACTAACATTGTAGATTGCTGTCTTGTTTTGTTGTTGTTGTTGTTTTTAAACAAACAACAAAAAAGTGTTGTTCATATTTTGTTACAATGAGTCAGTGTGTAAATACTCAGATTCCCTACCATGCAAAGGACAGGTATTTGTTTTCATTTTAAGTCAAAGAAGTGAAATAATACGATGTAGTACAGATGTTAGCAAACATGGGAGCAAGTCTAAAGAGGAAAAAAAGAATTGCTCTTCCAGAACCGTGGTGTTATCACTACTATTTTGCTTAATTGATTCCATAATTATCTTGAAAAAAAACTTCCCCTTCTAAACCCAAAAGAAGCTCTGCAGTTACTTGAGAGCTCAAGGGTTGTGCACACATCAGTGCCGTTCACATGGAACCACCCAAGGTATGAAAACCTGCTGCTGTAATTATGCCGGGCCAGTAGGTGACTGCTACTTTTTTTTTACAGCACCACGTACGATTTCCTGTCAGTTGTCGATCGCTTCAGAGAGCTCGTGCTGAACTTGGTTGTTGGTGAAAAGTAAACACATATTACCGTCCCAGAGCCATCTTGGATGGGGGTGACCAGACTTGAAAAGACGGTCTCCCTGAGGACACGTCGACCATTGAGGTGCAGCTCGTGTGTTTTGTAACGGTGACATCAGCGTCACGGGAGCATGACTGGGACGTGATTGATATATGTATGTTCTGCTTGGCCATTTTCCTTCTTGCACACAGAGGAAGAAAACAAAAAAAGTGCCAGTAAACCATTCCACTCTGGAAACTGGTTTCAACCTTTTACATTTTCACACCTCCAAAATCCCAGCATCATATGCATGGACGGCCCAACTGTAAAAGAAGTTTGCCAGTTTGCATTAAAACATTGCCATGTGCACGGGGTCTCAAACTCTGTTCTTCTTATTCCACATTGTTTTGGGTTAGAATAGTTTTTTTAATCCTGGTTTTTGGTAGCATAGATGGTATCAATATGTATTTATTAACTTTTTCCAGACAACTTTGTGTTGGTCCTCATGGAAAACCCAACAGATATTACTCCGTTTGTACCGATTTTTCATGTTCTGGGATATAAGGTAATGGATTTAAAATGCATTCAAGGCAATACCATGTTGGAGGGACCAGGCTGTTGGCAAGAGAAATCCAGAACTCTTTATTGTCACTGTGTGCACATAGCGAAATTCTGTTTTATATTTTGAGGGGAAAAACCCCTATCCGATTTCATTTAAGTGCGTTGTGCTTTCATATCCTCCACTTCACAAAGCTGATCATATTTGGATGCGAAATGATTCAACTCGTCAGGATAATCAGGCCCAAGCAACCCTTCTATTCTTGGTGCAGATTTGGGGGTTTGGGTTGATTCGTTGGAGGGCTCTCCGCCTGTGTGCTCAGGACAGGAGTTACAGGTGTATCTCTGTCATTCTCACATTTCCAGTAGGGAAAATATGCAGTTTCATTTATAAGGAAAAGAAATTGTTTGCTTTAGTGAATATATGCACTTGTTGTTTAATTGAGAGGATGATTGATTTTTAAGTAATAACTTCAGCAGTTTTACTACTGTGAACTTTTATTTATTTGTCTACTTGTATTCACTGTTTGGTACTTTTTCCACTATGAAATACTTGTTTTTTTTTATTTTAAATACATCCAAAGAATTTATTTTAATAGTTTCCTATGTATTTTCTTTTTTTTTTCCCAGCATCATGTTGTAAATCCAACGTTTACTACATTTTTCACCATGTGTTGAAATAACCGAGTGTTACAACTTTTTAAAATAGAAGACATCAGTTACGACACCAAGGCAGCAGACATTGTCATTACAGTAATTATCTCAACTATACAATGTCTTCCAGTGTTGCCCTATTTATGGACAGATGCACTCTATTTATAACAATAGAATCTGCATATCGACGACATTTCCTGTGTCTGGTATCCTTCACTGCTTCACAATGAGAAATCAGCGGGCCGGACATTTGTAGATGTAGAGCATCTGTACTGTTTGCAGTCGATATCGTGACCCGTTATCTGTACATTTGATTGAACACAGTGTGCGTTTACTTGGTGAGACACAGCAGCCCGTCAGTGGTTGATTGTCGTTTGCACTTGTTAAGAGGACCTGGAGGTGACTTAGTGATCGAGGCCAAATAAACACATCATCACATTAGCTAGTTTTTCCCAGTCTTTTAGACAGACGTTTGAGCTCACACATGCTGATATTTAGAAAGCATTTCTTTTAGGGGTTACATGTGCGTGTGTGTGAAGCCAATCATGGTCTTTGTAGATTTAGTGTTTACTGTAGTCTCTGTAGCTGACATTTTGAGGATCTAAAACAGTCTTCTTCTTTTTTTTTTTTTTTAAACAACCTTAAGACACTGTTTCTTCATTTGGTCGGTACATTTTTGCGTGTGTTTGTGTGTAAGGGAGATCTCATCAACGTCCGATGTAAAATAGAAATCGGTTTGTTCTCATGATGTGCAGTGGCCAGTTGTAATCAGTTCGCTGTTCATCTGTGAAGACCATATAGCAGCAATATTTTGTACAGTTTTGCTTTTTGAGTTCATTTTTAATTGCCTTATTGAGAAATTTTACACGTAGGTCTACTGTTTATTTTTCACTTGTGCTGTTACATTTAATTTTTTTCTCTCATAGTTGTGCTCCTGAGAATGTGTACATAAATCTATAAATACATATATAAAAATATATTTTCCATTTGAATTGGAGAATATTATTTTTGTTTGGTTTCATTTTTTTGCTTCAGGGCAAAGAAACAATTGCAATCTACATGATTTACTGTACCATATCCTTAAGTGTGTTTAAAGAGATGCAGCTGCTGTATATTTATGGTCTGTAAACCACAGCTGTTTCTTTGTATGATAGCCAAAAAAACCTTGAGATTTGTGCGGTTTTACTGTACATGCCGATCAATAGGAATTCTTCCAACTGTTCAGCTGTGTCGTGTGTGTTTTCAAGCTGCTGTGTGCCCTCATCCAATAGAGTCCTTTACAGAGACAGCATGATTTCAAACTGAATATGCATATCAGAAAATGTGTATTTATGTATATCTGTGTATATTCATCTATTTATACACAAGGATAAATAGATGACTGTGTGCGTGTGTTTGGACTCAAATCAGAATGAATACAAAATAAAGCAGTTCTATGAATTGTTGTCCATGGAAGTTATGTCACATCTGTTGTCGTGCTTTGCTGTAATACCAAGTTTATCTCAAATGGAATCCTTAATAGAAGATTTATGGATGTGAACAGTTTTTAGGATTTGTGTATTTGGTGAAGAAAAAGAACAAGCACTATTTACTAGCTCCATGTGTTGTTATTTTTGTATTATTAGCAGTATTGTATTAACAGTTTATCTTGAGCACATACTGTAACTTATAAGTTGAATCAGTTAGAAATTTCAAAGATATCCCCAAATCACTTTATACATTAGTGAACCTTTTGGGTTGTTAGGAAGGTCTAAAGCAAAAGTTTAGTGGTACTAAGTACAACATAAATTCTCGTTGTGATGGATGCCCACGGCCACATGGAGGTGCTGGAACAAACTGGGGATTGTCTGCCGTGAGGGAAAGCCAAAAAAAGCCATTATACACCCTGTAAGGAAGTAATTTCATAGGCCATTGCCTCAGATGCAAACATTAGTAACTCCAATCTGCTAAAAAATTATGTTCTTCCTGGACGGACTCGAGTGTTTTAAGAAGCATTTAAAAATAAGACTTTTAACTGAATCTACAATATATCATGTGGGGAAATGCATATTAATTTAGACCAAATTATCCTGCCCGGTATAAAAAAGTGCAAAAAAGATGCACTATATAGAAATATGAAATGTAAAATACGTTTGAAGTTAAGATATATAAATAATAGCCTAAAAATAGTACCATTGAAATATATAAACAATTATCTTGAGTCATGTATTGCTCATATAAACTATACACAAGTACTATTAATACTACATGATAAAGTCACATTGCACGTGTTCATGTAATGGAATTTAAAATGACCAGAATAGCTTATAGTTTATTTGGTTTCATATAACTCATTGGCTTTTTTCCCTATCAAAACAAAACTAATTATTTTTGTACAAATATAAATAAATTAAAAACGTTATCTGTAATTATTACGTAATCGCCTGTACGTACTACAATATTGCTTTCTTCTGCGTGACAAAACGTTCCGCGAATTGATTGGTCAATATTCTCAAAGGTGCCATATGATTGGTGAATTTATACGTCAGTTACAGAGATCAACGTTCCCATTGGTCTGATTTAGTTATTTGTAACTTCACGTGCTTGAAGGCGTTGCCCTACTAAACAAATTAGCTACCTTTAGGGAAAGAGGGTCGTTGTTATAGTGGGTGTTTGTGGGGAAAGTTTTTTTAAAAAAAACTTATAAAATGGGAAACCGAGACGATGAATACGACTATTTGTTCAAAGGTAAACTTTTTTTTAATATAAAATGAGTCACTGACAGCGGCGTTGTTGTCTTTATAAAGGTTCGCTGACAGATGTAAAACTGAGGAAGTTAGCTGTGATGCTAAAGTTAGCGTTGCTAAGTAGTATATGTTAACTTGATAACTGTTTACTGTCCACATCTGACGTCTTTGGTACTTAGGTCTTTGATTTTGTTTTAATGTTAAACAACAAGGATCACTTAAACTTTGTTAACTAATCATGGAACTAAGATAAGGCTGTTAGCTCTGTAACACAAGTAATCTAGGAGTTAGCCTGCTACCGCCCTAGCTTCTTTACCACCCCTTTACAACAACCAAACACAAAAGAAGGTAAACAGTTAAGCCCTTAACCATATTAGAAATGCACTCAGTTTATTTATAACATTTGCTTAGTTGGTTAACTTGTTGGCAGCTATCATTACTACTGTCTTAACACATCAGTTACATAATAACTAATTTTATGGACCTTGAAAAGATTGCTTATATTGAGTATTGACACAAAAGCAGATTTATGTATCAGAAAGTGTTTAAAACATAACTGTAACCTCTAAATTGGGGCTCAATTGATACAATTAATTATTATTTTACTCAGCATTCTAGTTCTTAAGATAATCCTCATATGTTGCCCCATCTTTCTTAATAGATTATTATTATTATTATTACCTCCGCCAAGGAGGTTATGTTTTTGCAGGCGTTTGTCTGTCTCTGTCTGTTAGCAACATTACTCAAAAAGTTATGAACGGATTTTGATGAAATTTTCAGGAAAGGTGTGTAATGGCACTGGGAATAGATGATTAGATTTTGGTGGTGATCTGAGAGTGTATACCTCCACCAAGGGCCTTGTTTGTATTTGTGCAGCAGGATTACATAAAAACTACTGGATGGATTTGGATGAAATTTTCACCAGTGGTGGTTCTTGAGCTACAGAGGAACCCATTACATTTTGCCGATGATCCAAGAGTGCATACCCTCTACCAAGGCTCTTTCCTCTATGTGTTGGCAACATTACTTCAGAACTACTGGACAGTTTGATTAAATTTTCACCACGGGTGGCTCTTCGCCTACATATGAACCCATCACATTTTGGAGGTGATCCATGAATGCATACCTGCACCAAGGCTCATTGTCCTAGCAGTGGTTTAGCAGGATTACACAAAACTACTGGATGGAATTTTACCTCCGCCAAGATTTGCCAGAGGCCAATATGCAGTGACAGAGCGGAGTTTGGGTAAACAGCCTTGGAGGAGGTATGCACTCTCTACCCACTCTACTTTATAGTTCAGAATAGATTTTTAGGAATGACGTTTGCTTTCCAAGAGAACAGACATGATCCATCTTTTTTTTTTTTTAACGATATGTTGATAAGATACTCCCCGCCCCCAAACTTGATTATTAATGATTTGAAAATTACACCACTTATTTTTTTTGTTTATCTTTGTTTATAAATACTCAGTGGAGCAATCACTTCCTTTTACCTGATTCTTCCTCTGCTAAATACCATTTTAAAGGTTTCAGGAAGATATTTAAAAACATACTGATATGTTGACACCAACTGGAAAAATTTGAATCTGTTTTGTGATTGCTTTATGTTGAATGATCTTTCCACAGTCATACAAACTCAATAAAACACTTTACTATATGTTATTTCACCTTATTAGAATAGACTCGAATCGAGGTAGAGGGCTTACCTTTTGCATCTTGTTTGACTAACACAACAGGGATTTGTATTTTGATTCTAGTTGTTCTTATCGGGGACTCCGGAGTTGGGAAGAGTAACCTGCTGTCCCGTTTTACACGGAATGAGTTCAACCTGGAGAGTAAGAGCACCATTGGGGTGGAGTTTGCCACCCGCAGCATCCAGGTGGATGGAAAGACAATAAAGGCTCAAATTTGGGACACAGCAGGACAGGAGCGCTACAGAGCCATCACCTCAGCGTGAGTTTTTTTAAACTCTGTTTTAACTCTTAGTGAACAGGCCATACTTTACAGCAGAGCTATTCAATTACAAAATCAGTTGGGCCACAATTTGATATCAAGACATGTAACTGGGCTGCACATGTTCAGCAATTTGTTGAATGTGACAAATTTCAAACCAACACAGATCAATATGATGAAAAACATGCACTTTTTATTCATTGTCATGGTTTTAAATGTGTGCTTGACACGTGACAAAGGCACATCAAAAGTGCATAAAAACACAATAACAGTGCTGGGGTTGAGCAGAACTTGAAGTAGTAGAAATATTTTTCCTCTTGAACAACAATTAAATAAATAGAATGGGGGGGGAATAAAATTCTGTAAATAACCATTTTGGTCACACCTTACACAAGCATATTTCAAAGTGCATAAAAACTCAATGTGCACTGTTAGTACCATTAACATTTGTTTCCCTTTTGAAATAAAATATACTGCATCTTGGTCATAACTGACCTTGGCATATCACAAAGTGCATTTAGCGGAATAAAAAATGAACTGTCAAACACTTCATTGCACAAATTCCCAAGAAAAGATTGATAACATTAACAAACATTGCACATCCACTATTGTGGTTTTTGTTTTGTTTTAAATTACCACATCTGTGAGTAGGAACCTCTTTTTATAACTCATCGTTGGCCTCCGTCGGTCTATGATGACCATGGAAGAGAGCAGAGTAGACGTTTTATAACTACACATTCCATTACATACACATATCAGTCCAGGCAGGGTTAAACCAATGATTTTCATCATCAGTTTTACGCTTCAGAGTTGACAGTGACGTGTTTTAAATGACAAATATGTGTGTATTTTTATGCCTCAGTGAAACTGAGAGGCATATGGTAATCAGTTAGTGCATCTGTTTGTGGGTGTGTGTGTGTGTGTCCGTCCGCCTCTGTTTCAGCTTGCCCGGTCAAAATTAAGTGGAACTAAAGGCTTGTATCATTGTGCTGCCATATTTTCCCGGCTTTTAATTTGCCAGAATTTCCGAGGTAAGGCTTTGTTTTTGAAAAAAATACAAATTTATCTCACCTTTAACGTCAGTGAAGCCAGGGGAAAAGGTATTGTAATAACTATGCCTTGCCACTAGAGGCAGCAGTGCGACTTTTTTACAGCACATGGATGACTTCCTGTCACAGTTGCTCTCTAGTTGAACTGTTATAAAATAGCAGTTACTGAAAAAAAAAAACCATGTATTCAGCAACTACACCATTTATTCTTCATATTGATTCTTTTTACACTGGTTTTGCTGTTTAGTTTTGCAGAGGAAGGACGAGATAAAACTTGTTAAAAACTCCCAAGTCTCAACATTCCTCGCCCACAAATGGTCGCAGTGAACTGTGCATGCACCCAGAAACTCCTGCCACAGGGAAGTACTGAATAGGGCTGTGCGATATAGCAAAAATTAATATCACGATATAAGTCATCTTATATCATGATAACGATATATATCACGATATAGATTTTCTGTAAATTCTACAGTTTAGATAGTTATATAAAAAGGGCCATCTTTTTTTTCATTTACCATTTTCCCTCATAATTTTGCAGTGTTATAAAATAGTTTTGTAATGTGCACTTGAGACTTGATTCTCATAAATTTCAGTTTTTTCTTCTAAATCATAGATGAATAAAAAGCAAACATCAGTAAGTTAAATATTTCCTGAGCCAGAGGAGAATAGCAAAACAACAACAAAAAAAAAAAACATAAAAAAATATCTGAAAATGAGAAAATTACCCATGGCTGTCACTTACAGATATAAATTAGCTTTTAGTTTAAATCAGTGAAAATTTAAGTGTAGACCTGCAGCCTGCCATTCTGGCCTGATTTAACCTGTTTGCTTCTTAGTAAAAATATTTCAGATTGGTCATGATCTGAAAATCAAAGACACAAAAGGTAATGTAATAAAATACATGTGATGACTAACTGTAATCATTATCACTACTTGACTAATTAAAATGATCAGAAATCGGGACTTCCGGTTATGGCTGCCACGTAGGACGGACGTGTCTCGCTCTGCTCTGCTCCTGGAGAAAAAAATCGGCAAATAACTCTCTCATTTGGGACAGAACGTACCCCAGCATTTGGGCGAGGATATGTCGGCGAAGCCTAAGGCTGGAAAACCAGGAAAAGGAAAAAGCGAGCCGCCGAAACAGTCCAAATTAACGGACTTTCAGGTCTGTGACGCAGCAAACAAGGCTCCATATATGGCGGAGGAGGCTGGCGGCGGTGCGATTTCTGCGCGGGGAGGCGCAGATGCGCTGATGGCTGCCATGAGTTCAATGAGAGCGGACTTTTCCTCTAGATTTGATGGGATTATGACAGCGTTGGAAGGAATAAGAAAGGAATTGGGTGACTGTGTAGAACGAACGGCGCAGATGGAGCTCCGTCTCGCTAGTGCTGAAGATGACGTCACCCGTCTTCAATTAAAGGTGCGCACTTTGGAAAAAAAAAATAAATCTCTGGAAGATAATATTTTGGATTTGGAATCTCGGTCGAGACAGAATAATTTGAGGCTGGTGGGTCTTCCAGAGGAATCAGAAGGTCGGGACGTATGTTCCTTTCTGGAAAAGTGGATTCCGGAGGTGCTGGGCAGCGAGGAGTTGCAATCAGCAGTGGTTCTGGAAAAAGCACATCGTATTGGCCCACGGAGAGATAAGGGACCGCCGAGGACCTTAATTATGAAGTTTCTTAGCAACAGAGACAGGATGAAGATCTTCAACGCTGCACGAGCTAAAAAAGGAGAGATTAAACACCAGGACCAGCAGGTGCGGTTCTACCCAGATTTGGCCACAGGAATCCAGCAATTGAGGAAGCAGTTTGATCCCGTACGTAAGGAGCTGCGCAACCTTGGGATTCGTCATGGTGTAATCTATCCTGCGAGACTGCTGACCACGTATGAGGGCAGAACCCACATCTTCAAGACCCCAGAGGAGGCGCAGGAGTTCATCAAGAAGATCAAAGAAGAAGAAGAGACTGGTGGGAGCTAAGCATGAACAAAATATAAGGTAGAATAATTAAGCATTTGCACAGGCATCTGACTGACTTGAAGTAAATAGTAAGTTTACAAAATATAGATTGTATTATATATTAAAAAAAACAAAACAAAACAAACAAAAAAAAAAACTATGATGTACAAAGTTGTTAAAAATTTTGGAGTTAAGTTGGAAAACTACAGAGGAGAGTTAATGTTACGTCATTAAAAGCAGTAGAGTTAGGGTGATTGGGAGGATGAAGAAGGAGTGGCTTAGGCTGTTCCCCGTGGGTGTGGAACAGTCGATGGCTATATCGGGAGACAGAATTTTTCTTTTGATTTTGGGGGGTTTCCCACAAGTGTGGGAAGGGGAAATTTGTTTGTGTGTAGTTTGTAGGATGAATGTTCAACCACTCATGTTTTTGCTTCTCTGTATGAGCATGTTTACACTGCAAGGTAATCCCAAACTCTCTATTGATCATGGACCAAAGTGTTAATCTTAATTTAACTTCATGGAATTGCAGAGGTCTACAAAATTTAAAAAAACTTAAACAAGTTATGAATAAAATAAAGGACATGGGTTCAAGAATTGTGTTTTTACAAGAAACTCATCTGATAGAGGAGGATGTTAAAAGAATTAGGAGTAGATGGCAGGGAAGTGTATTCACCTCTTCATTTTCATCCCGGGCCAGGGGAGTTATGACTCTCATACATAAATCAGTTCCTTTTCAAGTGAAAAATGTAATTGGAGACAAATTTGGAAGATATGTAATCATTCAAGGTTCTTTGCTATTAGAAAATATAAATCTTGTGAACTTATATGGTCCCAATATAGATGACCAGAAGTTCTTTGCTAATTTATTTCTCATCTTATCATCACTTACAGGGCAACATATAATAGCAGGGGATTTTAATTGTACATTGAATCCAGGTGTGGATAGATCAACAGGACTGGATTGTACGCACATTGGATGTAGGATGACTATTAATCATTTTATGAAAGAATTGAGATTGTTAGATATATGGAGAGAAATGAAACCACAAGTTAAAGCCTATTCTTGTTATTCCAGTACCTACAAGACATTCTCACGTATTGATTATTTTTTGATTTCCACAGAATTAAGGTCCAAGATTCAAAACTGCTTTTATGATAACATCGTGATCTCTGATCATGCACCCTGTTGTCTAATATATGTAGATAAAAAATTGACAAAGGAATCAGGTAGATGGCAATTTCAGCATAAATGGCTTCAGGATGAGGAATTTGTCAAGTATATAGAAAAACAGATAGACGAGTTCTTTGACATCAATACTACACAAACATCAGCATGTGTAAAGTGGGAGGCTTTCAAAGCTTTTATTAGGGGACATATTATTAGTTATACAGGATCAAAATCTAAGAAGACTCGAGAGGAGAGAGCTAAATTGGAACATAAAATAAAAAATCTTCAGGAAAAAGTGTATGCAGGAAGTGACCCAAGGTTGGAGAATGAATTACTGATTTTGAGAGCTGAATACGACAAAAAATCAGCGAATAGAGCTGCCTCGAGTCTTCTAAGATTGAAACAATCTTTTTATGAACAAGGTGAAAAATCAGGAAAATTATTAGCATGGCAGATTAAACAATTGGAAATTAAAACACCAATTACCAGTATTATAAGTAACGGACAGGTAGTTATAGATCCTTTAGAAATTAATAGAGCCTTTAGAGATTACTATGAAAAATTATATGATACCAAAAATGAACCTGATTTAACAAAACTAAATGGGTTTTTGAACGAACTATCTATACCGTGTATTCCAAATGAAAACAGGGAGATATTGGATTCTAAAATTAGTCAAGAAGAAGTTGGGCTAGCCATTGATAATATGAAATCAGGAAAAAGTGCAGGACCAGATGGTCTTCCAGTTGACCTTTATAAAAAATTTAAGAATAAATTAATAAAACCTTTTTTGGAAATGGTTTTAGAAGCATTTCAAAATAATAATTTACCATCATACATAAATAATGCCTTAATTATACTGCTGCCAAAACCAGGTAAGCCCTCTAATAAATGTGAAAATATGAGACCAATAAGCCTATTAAACGCCGACCTTAAGATAATCTGTAAAATTTTAGCAAGACGAATACAAGAAATTTTACCAAATATTATTAATCGAGATCAGAATGGCTTTATAAAGGGTAGACAAGGCTTCCATAATGTAAGAAGACTATTTAATATTATTTATTTTAATAAAGAAGCACCGGATACAGCTCTCCTATCATTGGACGCCGAAAAGGCCTTTGATAGAGTTGAATGGCCCTTTCTTTTTGAAGTCCTACAAAGGTTTGGACTTGGAAATAATTTCATAAAATGGGTTCAAATAATATACAATAATGCTACAGCAGAAATCCTAACAAATAACAATATTTCAAAACCAATAAAAATCAATAGAGGATGTCGACAAGGCTGTCCACTTTCACCTTTACTGTTTACTATGGCAATTGAACCTTTAGCGATAGCGATACGTTTACATTCACAAATATATGGAATTAAAGTTGGACCAACAGAACATAAAATCTCCCTGTACGCCGATGACATAATTTTGTTTATGTCGAATCTAAAAAAATCAATTCCAACCTTGTTGAATTTAATAAAGAACTTTGGGGAAATATCAGGATATAAAATAAATAAAACTAAATCTTCAATATTAATGCTAAATGAGACCCAGAGAAATTACCCAGCCCCTGAGGTAAATCAATTCAATGTTGTAAATCAGTTTAAATATTTAGGAATCCAAATTATGCCTAAGCTAGAATCAGTCGCCAGTGTCAACTATGAAGCCTTAATGTCAGATATCAATGAGTTAACTCAGAGATGGATGTCACTACCAATGTCGATGATCGGGAGAATCAATATACTTAAAAGTAATATTTTACCTAAAATACTTTATTTATTTCAATACATTCCCTTATCACCACCTTTAGATCTATTCTCAAGAATAAAAAAAAAGTTAGTGGAATTTATATGGAACAACAGGAGGGCTAGATTACGTTTGTCTTTATTATATTTACCATTTGATCGTGGAGGTCTGAAATGTCCAAATTTTATGTTGTATTATTGGTCGGCACAACTGAGGTCTATGACATATTATTTTTCATCAAATGATCTCCCTCACTGGACTGAAATGGAATCATACAATTTACCTTTACCTCTTCCCATATTCATATACTCAGATTCGGCAAAAAAATTACAAAAACAAGTTAAAAATCCATTTGTAAAGCATATGATCAAAATATGGTGTGAAGCTAAAAACTATTTAAAAGAACCACAGTTATTGTCACAATTTAGTCCAATATGGGGTAATCAATATTTTAAACCAGGGAGAGCGGACGCTGTATTTAAAGTATGGAATTTAAAAGGGATACAAAAGATTCAGGATTTATATTTGCCATGTGCAGACAACATAATGTCTTTTGAAGAGCTGAGGATCAAATTTAATCTCAATAGAACACATTTTTTTAAATATCTTCAACTTAGAAACTTTATTCGATCAAATCAAAATAAAGCTCTCACTCGACCTATTTATTCATCCTTGGAAAAAATGATGATGAAAGATAGTAAAAGAAAGGGTATTATTTCAGAGTTTTATAACTCACTGACACTATCTTCAAGTGAAAATTCACTGAAAAGATTAAACTACTGGAAAGAAGATCTGCAAATTGAAATTTCAGAGGAACAATGGGAATTGGCTTGTACAGAAGCTCAAACCAAATCAATAAATGCACGCCTTAAATTGATACATTTCAAATGGTTAATGCGGATGTATGTTACACCGGAGGAGTTAAATAGATATAACAAAAATATACCAGATACATGCACAAAATGCATGGAAAGTAAAGGAACCCTATTTCATTGTTTATGGGAATGTAGATTAATAAGAATGTTTTGGGAAGAGGTGAGGGTAACAATTGAAAAAATAATCTCAAAACAAATCATATTGAATCCTAAACTGTTTTTGTTGGGTCTGTACCCAGAAAAGCATAATTTTAATAAAAGTGAAAGAACATTCATAGACCTCAGTTTGCTTAATGCCAAAAAATGTATTGCACTATTATGGAAAAAGACTCATAGACCAGATGTGACTCAGTGGTTAAGACAGATGTTAACAAACCTTCCATTAGAAAGAATAACATATATACTAAAATCAAAGGAAATTGTGTTTGAGAATATATGGAGACCTTTTATTGATTATGTAAAAAATTTAAACATAACTCTTGAAGAAGAAGGTGAATGATGTGTGTGGACCTTGTAAATTCCAAACTGGTGAACATAATATGTATACTTATGTATTGGATTGTCTAGACTAAACAGAGGAGCATTGTTGAAGACTTGATTTTGTTGGTGGTTGTTGGTGTTTTTAGTGCATTTTTTTTTTTTTTTTTTTGTAGTACTTTAGTGTTAGTGTTTGATTGTTTGTATCATGTTTGTTAAAAAAAAAAAAAAAAAAAGGTTCAATAAAGATATTATGGAAAAAAAAAATGATCAGAAATCAAATAAATACATTAAGAGCCAACTTGTTCCTCTGACCCACTGTAATTTATTTATTATTTATTTTGCATGTATGTGCCACCATCATACACTTTTGGAGCTTTAATAAAAAAAAAATTTCAGACAAAACTAAGAAACTCAGCAGTAATTTACCAAAAAAAAAAAAAAAAAAGGTCTGCTACAATTTCCAGTTAGCACAACTTAGCTTAAATGACGATCATTTAGCATTTCATAATTAGACATGGTGTACGTTACTTACCTCCTATTAAAACGAGGTTAGCGAACTATCCTCTCTGACACAGCATGATGAACAACGGTCCCACATCCCTGGCAAACAGGAGTAGCAGCCATCTGAACCGGTAGTTTGGAGTTAGCATTAGCAACCACCGGACTGAAGCCTAGCCACCCACCCACCACACCTGTTCCGTTGCGCGAAATCACGCACTGCAGGGAAGAGACGGGGCGCTGACAAGTAGTGGTGAGGTAAGTAGTGGTGAGGTAGGAGCTTTACTGAATAAATGGGGGTATGGGCATTTTAAATACAATATAAACAAAAGAATATTTTATGAAACGATAGACATTTTTATATCGTCATCCGATATATAGCGTCATATCGCACAGCCCTAGTTCTGAGCAATCCGCCAATACTGGGTGAACAATTTGTCTTTTTGTCTGTTTTCTTCCTTACACTAAACAGCAAAAGTTCCTGTTCGTCTTGATTGCCATTGTATTCATGTACCTCAATTGCTTCCACATTAAAACGTCTGCTACCGTGCTCTTCTTTGTGTGTGGATTGCAGCTGTTCAGATCGGTTTGGTGGCTCTTGGCTGCCACCGACAGTATGGATGAGCATGTGAACTGCAGATTATTTTCACTGCGCATACGTGTACTCTAAAGCTACTGGATGGATTTGGATGAAATTTTTACCAGAGGTGTTCCTTGGGCTAGAGAGAAACCAATAACATTTTGGTGATGATCGGAGAATGCATACTTCCGCCAAGGCTCTGGCACTGAGGCATCAGCACCTTGGTACTTACATTATTCTAGTGTTTCTTTTTTCCATTGAGAAAGAGTAGGAAAGAGAAGGGAAACAACATTCATAATAGTAATGTACTCATGCATACTTGCATTATATAATCAGATATAGCAGCTAGAAATTCTACTCATGTAAAACCAGTGCTGTGAAATTAATAATTAAAAGTAGACAACCAAAGATTTCTAGTTGAGTTAAGAAAGAGCACCCACTTAGAAACTTGAGTAATTACTTCAATCTTGAAGATTTGAGGTTTTTCTCCAAAATTTATAACAGTTTGCTTATAGTTTTCTACTTTTATCTAAATTTGCAACTATTTTCCTCAGTTGTAATTTTCTCTTGTAAAATTATGACTTTTCTTGTATAGTTGAGACTTTATAAACTTGTGGATTATTTTAGAGCAATTTTTTTGTCTATTTTTTATAAAATTACAGTTTTTTATATGCATATATACAGGGATGTGATTTTTCCGCTAATTCGCGGAATTCCGCTTTTTTTATCTTCCAAAATAAAAAAAAAAAATTATATGAGTATATACCGGATTCCGACTTTTAGTAATTCCCTAACCGTAATTAAACGACGCGCCTGATTGGCTGATCGTCCTTGCAGTGACCAATGAATGCGGCTGTTGCAGTGATGTCGGTGATTGAATGTAAATGCTCTGCACTGTGTGTGTTTATATATTTACATATTTATTCCATCTAGCTACAATGCTCCGCACTGGGTGTGTTTATGTTTATATATCTATATATTATTCCATCTAGCTACATTGCTCCGCACTGTGTGTTTACATATTCATATATTTATTCCATCCAGCTACAATGCTGTGCACTGTGTGTCTGTGTGTGTGTATATATACTGTATATTTTATAGTAATATGTACATATGTATATTAGCTGCTCTTGCTTGCTTGTTTTTTTTCTTGCCTTCTGATTGTTGCTCTGAGTGTTGCTATCCCTGTGCTGTTGCAATCCTGGAATTTCCCCGTTGTGGGACTAATAAAGGCTTATCTTATCTTATCTTAAAGATGCTCTGAGAATTAAAGAAATCGACAAGATCGTGAAAAACAAATTTCGTTGGGATTGGCTAGAAAAGGAGATTGCAACGAATGTTGGTAAGAAAACTGTGACAAATTTGTTTAGCAATTTTATACGGAAAATTGACCGTGCCGGGAAGGTGCGGAAAACATGTACAAGAAGGAGCAAAAAACATGTGCAAGGGGTCAAATCGAGGTCCACTAATTATTCAATTGCTGGAACTTTCGGTGTTCAGAAAAAACCATCGAAACCATACGGCCTCCACCCTTTGTTAACGACACGATCGGACACGGAAATCGAAAGGAATGATCCACCCCAACAACCAGTGCCAGTTGCGGATAGAGTAGTGAATTTTGAGGTATGTGAAGATATATTTTTGTATACATGTCATCTAGTTAATATTTTCTTCATCTTGCCTGCTGAAGATGTTTTGGACTTTATTTAAAAAATATTTTTAACGCAGTGCACAGTGGACATTGACTCATAACTTTTGAATATTTCTAAGACTTGGCTACATCAGTGATTGTGCAAAATGAACTGTTCAAGACTCAATGGAGATTGAAACTGGTGATCTGAAATGAATGCTGAAATTATAAAAAGTAATGTTATGTTGGAATTTTATTTCTATTATGGAATAGATAAAATTAACTGATTTTGATTTGATCAAGTGTTAAAGCATGTGATGGATAATGCTTGTTGGAATATTTTAGGAATGCTATCTTCTTGGAACGTAAGTCAATATTATACAGTAATAAGTGGCATTCAGCTGTTTGTTTTAAGCACAGTTCTGGTACTTAAAAATCATAAAAACCCTGGAGCCTCGGGGGGCAAAGCCCTCTGAACCCCCCTCACCAGGGCTCTGCCCCGGACCCCGCTGTGGGACTCCCTGCAAAATTTTCAGATAATTTCACCAACCCAAAATCACATCCCTGTATATAAATTTGAAACGGACTGTGGTAAAATTTTGACTTTTTTTTCCCTAATTTACACTCTTCACCATAATTTTGCAGAGCCAGAACAGAACAATAATTTAACTCTGATTTCAAAGAAAAAAAAAATTAATGAAATAAATTAACTTAAATTACCAAAGATTCCATTATTTTGGTTATAATATTTCTATATATTTACAGTTTTTTAGAACTCTCCTCATCAACCAGACAGCAGGAAAAACCTCCCTTATTTTGAAATCCAAATGTTGGCACGTTTAGTTTGTCTGAAGGCTGCTGACGGATTAAAGTCATTGACTTGGTGAATTTCGGTCATCTTAACTTGCCAGGTACGTAATCCTTCCACAGCGTGTGGGACACCATGTGTTGTATAGGGCCGGCGCCTATCTCCATTTCACTGACCCTAGGCCACACAGCTACTGTAAGTAGTGAAAGCTACAGTGAGGGGGTCAGTCCTCTGGTAGCTCTGTGTGTTAACTTTCCTTCCGCCATTCTGTTATGCTGAGCACCAAGCTGGAAGGCGGGAAGTACCATTTTTATATGGTCTTTGGTATGACCCGGCAGGGATTTGAACCCACGACCTCCCAGTTGTGGAGCAGATGCTTTACCAACTAGGCCACCCCTCCGGTCAGGTATGTAATAATGAACATAAATTAGTTAATTTTGTTGTGCCTGGTGAAGTAAATCCTCAGCGATTCAGTCACTCTTGCCTTTCCCTGCATATGAAGCCTAACCACAACTGTTTACTAAGCGATTCTTCAGTACTGTTACCGTTACCAGCGGGTTAAAACCACCATAAATGCCTCCACTGCTGACATACCTGTTCTGCTTTTTTCCTTGTTTAAAGTACTTTAATAAGCTCATGCTTCTCTCAGACAGCAACGCTAGAGAAACACTCTGCCTGCCGACAGACTGTCACGCAGGCAGGCGCTTCTGAATTCCGACGCGTGGGTGACTGTCACACGTGTTTGTTTGTGTGCGTGCTTGCGGAGCTTCATTCCTTAATTTATTTTTCTTAAATTTATATTTCCTCTTAGCGTGGCGGCATAACTTCAAGGGTGGCAGCCTGCCTCACAAAAATGTTACCAGAGGAAGCCCTGCGTTTGCTTCTCTGGCTGGACCTCTTGGAGATTGGTTCTGGGCCGCTAATTGAATAGGCCTGCTTTACACCTTTTGACTTTTGGCTAGCTACAGTACAAGATGCCTTATAAGCAAACACAATAGCTCGGTAACCAGTGCAGCCACAATCTTATGTACTTTTCTCTCCAATTTCTATAAGGGCATCTTATTTGCCAGATAGTAAAAGGTGTAATAACAGTCCATAGTACACGTCTGCAAAGACATGTAATCCCAGGATTAAGATGTTAGAAGCCATGTCTGAGGACTCATTATCTTATTTAATTTTTGAAGGTATAATTTTATAGTACCAAGTAGTATTTTCTGTTAAGAATTATTATGCAATGCTGTATCCTCAAATCAAGATTATTTTGTTACAGCTGAATTCACATGCAAAGCTTTATTTGGTACTGTTATGTACCAATTCTTCTTTAGAGTTTTGCAGGCGCTGTGAGGATACCTATTAATATCATGTGACTTCTTTCAGCTGATAAAAGCCCGGCCAAGCTCCATCTCACTCTCTTCCTAAGCATGGCAGCCATGACGATAGTAGTACTATCCACTGGTGTTATTTAATAAATCTTTTTAAATATACTATGGGTTTTGACTCCTTTATGTTGCTCCATTTGAGCCGAGGCGTAACATATTTGAGGGATTGTCTGGGATTAAAGTGGGAAGGACAAAAGATGTGGCCTGGCCATAGGCCTGGCTTACTCCTTGTGCATGGGGGAGATGCACACATGGGGTGAGTTGACCGTGTGTCTAGGGTCTGGCTTGCTCCAATCACGCTCTACTCTCCTGCTTGATACAAACGTAGAGTTTGTATTTATGGAAGAGGGTGTTATGGCCTCTCAGCAGGCCTTCCCTTTGTTCACTTGTTTATTCCACTCTCCATGCTCAGAGCTTGGACCTAGCTATCCCACCTCTGTTGCTGATTGCTCTGGTACGTGAGATCACACTTGGCTTCACTTGACAATCAGCTGGAAGAGCATATAAACTGAGAAACAAACCTGCTCTGGCTGGCATTTACCATCTTGCCACCAGTTGGGCAACATCTTTGGGTGTTTGTGGTTTTTTATCCCCTGACAGTCGAAGCCCAAAGGAGTCAAAGAGCCCTTTGGGCAAAGACCGAAGGGGGATAATATTATGAGTCTATCCGTCTGTCCCACTTTTGTGAAATCAACTCCTATAGTTTTGGTCCGATTGTTTTGAAACTTGGTACCATGATTTGATATACACCGAGGATGCACATATTGCAGTTTGGTTGTGATCTGATGATTTTTGTGAGAATTGTAACCCCTGACCTATGACCTCCTGTTTCACCTCACTTCATAGACAGTAAACTGTCTTGTGAAATCAACTCTTCCTACAGCTTTGTTCTGATTGTTTTGAAACTTGGTACCATAGTTTGATATACTCTGATGATGCGCATATTGCAATTTCACTCTCATCGGATGACCTTGAAGTCAAAGGTCAGGTCAGATTTTTCCTTAAATCTACTATACACAGTAACTACTGAAAGAAATTATGTAGATTTTTCAAATCGATACAGTAGTTGTATCTAATACACATCTTGGGATGACTTACACCCTCACCTAACTATGGGTTTGGGGTCAAGGGGTCAAAGGTTCAAAGTTAATATTTCTTATGCCTTATTACTGTACAGTGCACAAAGCTTGGGCCACCAAACCTGGTACACAGGTTCATCTTGAAATTCTGACCTTTGACTATGGGTTTGGGGTCAAATGTCAAGGTTAACATTCCCTATGTTTTATTACTGTACAATGAGTAAAGTTAGGGTCACCAGACTTGGTACACAAGATTCACCCTGTGACCTTGAGGTGTGACTATGGTTTTGGGATCGCAAGGTGAAAGGTCAACATCAAAATGGCTTATAAACTACAGTATATCTCAACAACAAAGAAAGCTAGGGTCACCAAACTTGCTACATGGGTTCCCCTTGGGATCCTGACCTCTGACGATGGGTTTGGGGTAAAAAGGTCAAGGTTAACATTCCTTATGCCTTATTACTAGAGCTGCAATGATTACTTGAATAATTCGATGACAAAAAATTCTTGATTCAAAATTTATGCAGGGAAGTGTCGTTTAATGTAGCACTTCCGGTCTATATGACCAGCTTCCGGTCACGCTACCTAAACAAAACGCAGATTTGTTTAACGGCGCCATGTCAGAGTGGCATAGTGACAGGCCAGCAAAGAGGAAGAAAATTAAAAAAAAAAAAAAAACACACAAAAGTATCTCAAGTCTGGAATCATTTCAAGCTCGAATTGAAGGAAAACATTGTGCAGTGTGTACATGGTAAAACCAAGCGACGAGCTATCATGCTACAATGTCGGATGTTACAGTGTCTCGGCAGAAAGCATCCCACATCATGCATAGCCAACGTACCCAAGTCAAGATACGTGATTGAGATTTTAAATTAAGATGAGTAGAATGTAGTCAGCTACGCTAATTATGCTTATATGACCAAAAAACATATAGCCACTGCCATTAGTATCTGGATGCTAATGGACGCTAACAGCATCTGCTAGCAGATGCTAACGGCTAGCGAAAGGAACTTTATGGTGTAATATACTGTTTAAAGTTACGTTCTTTGCAATAAACATTGTGTGACAGAGATCATCCTGCGCAGTTCGCCCCACTCGGGACACGAACCCGCGACCTACCAGTCAACTACACAGTTCGAGCATGGGAGACACAGCACGATCGCGCTGAGCTAAAGGTCCGACCGATAGCTCAGCGCTACCGATACTGTATGAGGCTTTTCGGGAGGGAGGTTTTACTAACGTTCTACGCCGAACAGTACTAGTTGGCATCCGTTACACTCTCCCCCTTAAACCTCACTCCCATCCCGGGTTCACGGCACCATTGTAACTGAGATCATCCTGCGCAGTTCGCCCCACTCGGGACACGAACCCGCGACCTACCAGTCAACTACACACAGTTCGAGCATGGGAGACACAGCACGATCACGCTGAGCTAAAGGTCCGACCGATAGCTCAGCGCTACCGATACTGTATGAGGCTTTTCGGGAGGGAGGTTTTACTAACGTTCTATGCCGAACAGTACTAGTTGGCATCCGTTACAATTGCAGTAAGCATTGCAATAAATGTGTACCTGTGTTATTGAGTGTTTGGTACAATTACGACTGCTCTTTAGGAAAGAAAGTTCCGCAAATGTTGGTCAGTACAAGTTTCTTTAAAAAAAGTATCAGATTACTTGAGTAATCTTCGATTAGAGTGGGCAGTAACCCAAGCTGTAAAATAGTCGTTAGCTGCAGCCCTACTTATGACTGTACGAGTAAAGCTAGGGCCACCAAACTTGGTACACAGGTTCACCCTGTGACCCTGAAGTGTGACTATGGTTTTGGGATCGCAAGGTCAAAGGTCAACATCAACATGGCTTATAAACTATATCTCAACAACAAAGAAAGCTAGCGTCACCAAACCTGGTACACAGGTTCACTCTGAGACTATAACCTCTGACTACAGGTTTGGGGTCAAAAGGTCAAAGGTCAAGGTTGGCACTCCTATGATTTCTTACTATAGAAAGTGTAAAACTCTTTAGGGTCACCATACTTGCTACACAGGTTCACCTTGGGATCCTGACCTACAGCTATGGGTTGTATACGTTGTATATTAGTGGATAATGGGCTTATCATAATTTGGTTCTGTGGGTGACCCCCACAACAGACTGGGACAAGCAGAGTGCTCAGCTGGAACAATTGGCAGAACCATGAGATGTGTGTATTGATACCAATAGGCAGCCTCCCTTTGTCTAGCTTTTTCCTGCCAGTAATCTTCCTATTGTTATGGGTGACTCTCGGATGCAAATGTCTTCCTGTCAGTAATCCTCCTATTGATGTGGGTGACTCTCAAATGCAAATGTTCATGCCTACTGCTGTGAATGCATTGTCTGTAGTGGGGTATTTAAACTGCATCGCTCTGTAACTCTTTCTCTCTCTCTGACGACTGCTCATCTGACTAGACGCATCCACTGTCTGCTACGAGAGCCTCCGGACTCGCTCCGGCGCGCTGCCCGGCGCTGGGGTGAGTTCTGTAATGGCGGTATGATTAATAAACTCCCTTAAAAACTCTCAGTTCGCCGCTTATTATTTCATGTCGCCACACTGGTGACCCCGAGAAAGCACACGCTTTGTGCAACGCAACCTTCTGGTCTGGACAGCCACACTGGTGACCCGACCAAGAAAAGAACACGCTGACAACGAACGCAGCACCCGGCGGTGACTCTCCGACGACAAGCGAACGCAGCAGCCTGACACAAATGATCTGCCCTCCCTTCTGCTACAGGGAGACCTCGACGCAGAGCCACCACCAGGCGAACTCCCTCGGAGATCACCCACGACCGGGAAGGCTGCAAAAAGCGTTGTGGTGCAACGCAACCTTCTGATCTGGACATCCACGCTGGGACCGGCCGCTCTCACAGCTCCTCCACACGAGAGCGCATGCACCTCGTCCTCTCTCCACGACGGAAACCTCCAGGGCCGACGGAGATCGCAGCACGTGGACCTGAGAACACCATGACCGAACTACAGCAACAACCTGAACAGGGATGACCATCGGCGCCGACGACGCTGATCTCCATCAAGCTCCCTGACCCTGACTCGTCTCTACAGCGGACCTGCCATGCACCGAACCCCGCACGCACACCGGGGGGTTACGAGGACGGCGCACCACGCACGGGACAATACCGGCTCCACACAGACCGCCATCGTCCTTCGCCGCTGCACACAGAACCTTCAGGGCTGCTCGCACACCTGAAGCACGCACGCAGCTCGCTCACAGGATTTTGTACGGGTCTCAGCCACGGCGCACAAAGGGAATTCAGCCGTCAGCTGTTCCCGAGGGCTTTAGGGCTGCGCGCGCGCACCTAAAGCCAACACGCCAAGTCCCTCACACAGCTGCAGCTCCTTTTTTCTCACAGCCGCTATGCAGCCTTGCAGCTCCTGTTTTTCTTCATAGCCGCGAGAGGAGTCGGAGACAAATTTTTCTTCGCACAGCCGCTGTGGACCTCCGCCACGTTCAACGGGACAGCCCCTCAACATCGCGGATCCACAGGCAATTTTTGCGCGGCCCAAACAATTTCGCCGTCCTGGGCCGGCACTTGCTACCCCCACCCCCCTCCCTACACCTCCTCGGCACAGAGCCTTCCCCGCAGCTCGCTTCCAAAGCCGGACTATCGAGGCCTCAGCTTCCCGCTGAGCCCTCTGGGGGGGAGTACTGTGGGTGACCCCCACAACAGACTGGGACAAGCAGAGCGCTCAGCTGGAGCAATTGGCAGAACCATGAGATGTGTGTATTGATATCAATAGGCAGCCTCCCTTTGTCTAGCTTTTTCCTGCCAGTAATCTTCCTATTGTTACGGGTGACTCTCAAATGCAAATGTCTTCCTGTCAGTAATCCTCCTATTGATGTGGGTGACTCTCAAATGCAAATGTCCATGCCTACTGCTGTGAATGCATTGTCTGTAGTGGGGTATTTAAACTGCATCGCTCTGTAACTCTTTCTCTCTCTCTGACGACCGCTCATCTGACTAGACGCATCCACTGTCTGCTACGAGAGCCTCCGGACTTGCTCCGGTGTGCTGCGCGGCACTGGGGTGAGTTCTGTGATGGCGGTATGATTAATAAACTCCCTTAAAAACTCTGTTCGCCGCTTATTATTTCATGCCGCCACAGTTCTGCCACAGTAATTTTATTGAAAAGTTGAAAACTGCTCTATGTCAGCAAGTATTGGGATCTTCATAGAAAATGGAGGCGGGGGATATGGCACTCACCTCAGAGTGCTCCTGTTGGTTCATGTTGGGTGGGAGTTTTCTTTATTTTTCTCTCATAGCTTATGTTTGTTTCATTTACCCATTTTGCCACATTTTAGTTAAAACCCCCAAGTTTCCCAGTTCCCCATTCCTTCCCCTTTAACTTGGCTATAATTTATATTGTTCCTTCCCCACATCCCCTAGAACCACCTGGTGAACATTGTAATTGCACAGGGTCCGATAAATAATGGCAACGCTTCATACTCATGTCTTGAAGGTTTAATTTCACTCTCTGTTCCTTCAGTCAGCACCGTGAAAACTACAAAGTAAACATACATATCTTTAAGTCTCTTAAACCAAAGTAGTTTTCACCCAAAATAAAGTATAATTTGCTACACTAACAGAAATAACAACTTAACAAAAGCATTAGCGTAACAAGAAAGTGACAAACACAAACCTCTGGCAATATGCTTGTACAATTAAAAATATTCAAAGATACAAAACTAGGAAAAACAACAATGCATTAAACATTACCGTGTGCGCCTTTTGGACCACATGCAGAATAAAGGTAGTTTTATGTAGCATCTCTGCTCATCAAGTCTCTGCTCTTCAGCTGCCTTTACTGTACAACTGTATCTGCTTTATAGTTGTTGGTTTGTAACCTAGATACAGTATTCTTTCAGTTGGCTCTGATCATGTGGTCCAGTAACAATCATCTTACAAATAGAATCTACATAAAGAAAATAAAGCCTTGAAACAATCCCATATTTAAAGATAATATAAAAACAAACAAACCCTATTAGGTCAGTGCAACCTTCACTCTCAAACATATACAGTATTCCATGTATGGACAGGTATCTGAACTTACATTAAATCAACATAACTGTCTCTGTGACAGTTACAAACATAACAGTACAAAGGGGAAACCCAGCTCCACAGCTAAGTTTACAACAGTTGGAAAGTCTTTCTCTGCTGATACATTAGTATTTAGAGTTATGTTTATAGCTATGTTTTCTTGTGAAAAAGTATTAGTTAAGTCATCTTTATTCCTCACTGTGGCTCACTAATTTTACCAACTAGCTGTGTCATATGATTCATTATTATAGAAAGGAGAGGTGCCTTATGCTGTATCTTCCCGTATTAGTCTGCTGTCTGCTGTTCTAACCATTTACAGATAACAAGAGGAATAATGATTGTTGGTGTGTAAAACCTCTGTCTATGGCTTGTATAACAAATTGTTAACATGCACAGAGGAAGGAAAAGACTCTTCATTTCTCAATTTCTTTTTTAAAAAAGTTTTCAGACTTGCAATTAAATGTTGAGACAGATGATAACAGCATCATAATTCCTCTTTTTTTCCTCTCATTGTTATTACTAGCTATTATCGAGGTGCAGTCGGTGCGCTCCTAGTTTATGACATCGCTAAGCACCTGACCTATGAGAATGTGGAGCGCTGGCTGAAGGAGCTGAGGGACCATGCTGACAACAACATCGTCATCATGCTGGTTGGGAATAAAAGTGACCTCCGACATCTCAGATCTGTGCCCACAGATGAAGCTCGAGCTTTCGCAGGCAAGTTTTATAAAATTGTTTGCCATAGTCATGTTATTAAAGGAAATAAGCCATGTTTAATCAATTTTAATTACCTGAAATAGTTAAGCTGTGTGTTATTATACCCCACACGGCGAAGTTGCGGAGGGTATATTTTTGACCCTTCCTTTGTGTGACAACATGTTGTTGCCACTCTGGCGTCTGCATTTCTGATCCAGTTGACTTAAAATTTATACAGAACCTTTAACTCATCAGTACCTTTGACTCATTCTATTTTCTCATGTCTAATGAGGGCTTCCATTTATTTTGAGGAGAGGTCATTTCCTGTTGTCACTACTATAGTTTCTACATTTCTGACTGGATTCACTTCAAATTTATACATCTAATGAAGGGGTCCATTTTTTGGGGAGGGTTGTACTTTTCACCCCATTTTATGTTGTCACCTGTAAGCTTCTGCATTTCTAATTGGATTGACTTCCTATTTATACAGATGTTTTGACTCAAATGAGGGGGTCCATTTTCATCAGGGAGGGGGATTTATTTTTTCCTGTCCATTTTTTGTTGATTGGTTCTCCTTAGGGCCCACTGATGTACAGAGGGTGTGTGAGCTTGTTCGCTAAAGTTCTTAACACTGTTAAACTTCATTGTGTGAAGAAAACCTTGTATTTTCTTTCTTCTCCTCAGAAAAGAACACCCTTTCATTTATTGAAACTTCGGCCTTGGACTCAACTAACGTAGAAGAAGCATTCAAGAGTATTCTCACAGGTATGAAAAATGGAAAACAGGAAGTATTCTGTCTGACTGAAATCTCCCCTCTGTTTAGATTTTACTCACTCTTCATTTTTTCTTTTTCTTTTTGTCTTTTTCTAGAAATCTACCGAATTGTATCTCAGAAACAAATATCGGACCGATCTGGACACAGTGATTCTCCAGGCAACAATGTAGTGGACATAAGTGTCCCCCCAACCATGGACGGGCAGAGGGGCAACAAACTCCCATGCTGCCAAAGCCTGTGACTGCTCTTTGTTTTACTTTTTGTTGGTCTTTCCTCTTTTTACTTTGCTTCATTTCCTACGTCCCGATGCTGTCCTCTTACCTCCATGGGTTCAGATGTATCTGACACATTTGTCATTCCTCTCTACAGTTTTTTTCTGTTTTTTCTAAAGCCAACTTTATAGCCTCATAATAGCCATTGCATGCTGTTATGGCGTGATCTTGAATCTATAGTCAACTACAATCTTTTTTTATTTGCCACATGATGATTCTATTGACCCACTCCTCATGAAGGAATGGTGAGGGATCTGTTCACATGATTAGCAACACTCCAAGCTGTTTCTACTTGCCTCCTCTTCTTAGCTACCATATTTACAAATGACCGAATCCATTATAGTAGAATCCAGTTTCAAACCTTGCAAGGCTCTTGAAGAAGAGGAGATGAGCAGAAGGTGCGTTTGAAGTGCTGCCGTGGAGTCTGTCAGGAGTTTCTGGTTGTCTGTTTAATTTCAGTCTTCCTATTTTACAGCCCACCGTAGCACGAAATTAGCACGAGCTGGGCACCAGACTAGCTGTGACTGACTGACTGACTCAGTGTGTGCAAGTGTGAAGCAAACTGTTTTTGTGTGCGAGTGTGTTGAACCATATATACCAAAGGAAACATGCAATCCAAACCAGCCTGAGGTTTCTCACTTCAGCATGTTGACATTAGTTAAGACTGCACGATTACTGAAGTCCATAACATTTGAAAAAATGCACTCAAAACGAGAGGCATTGTTATGAACTGTGATGCTTGGTTTATTATTTGTAAAATCAGAGCATCAGCCTTTAGTTTCTCAGGTGAACTGAAACGGTCTCAAACTGAAAAATCTTTTGCACTTCTGTCCAGTTATTTCATTGAAGAAAGGCACTGTTTTTTGTCAAAGCTCAACATCTTAAGGCAGACAATGTTGTTAGGCAAAAAAACAACAACATACAGTTGGGTTCATAAGTTTACATTCCCTGTAGGTACAAGTATGTAAACTTAATGAGCATGTTCATACTTTAACCACATCAATGCTATTCATGGAATTGTGCTCATAAGTTTATATACCTCCAGGGTATGTAAACTTATGAGTACAACTGTATGTGACATTTCTCCTTTTGTGTGGTTAATCAGATTTTGCTGTGATGTGGTATGATATCCATTTTAGGAAAGATGTCTGAAATCTGAGAAATGATTATAAACACACCATGTAACACTTTAATTTAAGCCTACATAATGGTTCTTTGATGAGAAAATGGAACTGAAACCCAGAAATGCAAATGTGTCTGTCATTGGATGAAATGTTTGTTTTCACCCATCTGATAGTCATGCTGTCATTTTTCATTTGTTGCAATTTTTTTTATTGCTTTCAGAAAATGTTCTTAAACTGAGAGAGTCTAAATCAGTTGAGCCACTTTTACATTACACAGAAAATTAGAAAATGTTGAAGCATAAATAAACCTAATTCACATGACCATATGGCATTCAGTTATTTTTGGACATGTTGTGCAGGCTGTACTACTTAAATGTTGCCCTCCTCTCAAATTATTAACAGAAGGGTGGTCCCAGCTCATTTGATGGACCACATTTACTAACCTGCACATAGGATGGTGAGGTGAAGATGCTAGAAACAGTTTAGTGACACATTTAATAATAATAATTAAAAAAAAAAAAAACAGCTACAGACTGTGAGCCCAAAGAATGAGTTATGGCTTAAAAAAATACAACCCTGCAGCTAGATTTTTTTTTTTTAAATTTAGACATTATCTTATTTAGTTTGTCTAAAATCTGACATTTTATATTTCTTTTAAACATTGTCTCTTAGAACATAAATGTCAATGGTTTAATATGTGAAACCTAAACAAAATAAACGAGCATGACTTGCCAGTTTGGGTAATGAATTAATCAAAAATTGTAATAAATGTTTAATATGAATTCAGTCGTAGTATTTGGCAGAAAGATTTACCATTTTGGTCTATTTTGCAGGCCAATTTAAGATTTGCATGTCTGCGTGATAGTGAGTCATGGGTAGTTTCCCTAACAAGTGCAGCTGCAGTATTTCCACTAATATTGAAACTAAAACAACACTATTGAGAGGAGTAAACTCACTCTGAAACCAAAACTAAATGAAATTAAAATCAGTAAAATGGGACAAGGAACTCAGAAACTTGGACTCTGTTTTTAACAGGTAAAGACTCTTCAGATTTTTTTTCTATTCACAAACAAGATATTTTTCTGTTAAATTTCAGATATCCGTGAGCATTACACTCTTGCCACTGTATTTATCTAATTTATTTAAAGGTGATGCTTAAATCAGGTGATTGGCTCTGATTTGCCCTCAGCTGATCACAATAAAAGGTTTCTCTAAAGAGCAGTTTTGTCACCAGATCAGCTGTTCAATAAATGTCCTTTTGATAAGATTTTAATCTGCTCATTTTACAGGGTTCTTTTAGTGTGACCACAGTGTTTCCTCTGGCTTAAAGACCTTGGTGCGGTGGCAACATATTTTTCCCCAGGGGGGCAGGGGGGGTGTTAAACATACTGAAATATGTTAATTTTATACTGTTTTATTTCTTTTTTTTAAATTTTACACCGTAATGTTGCATATGGAACCTACCATTTGAAGCACTGTACAACCGAGGCTTGAATATTGGGCCAGTTGGGGTCCCACCCAGACATCCTGTGTTTAGACTTTTTAGTGGTGTTATCCTTCTCTCCTTCCTCTGCCTGAACACTTTCCTCTCCTTGGCTCCTCTCTTCTGTCTCATCTTGCCCTCTCTGAGCCCTGTCTAGTTCAGGTTCTCTCTCTGTCTATGGTGGTATACAAACAGGTTAGAAAATATCAAGTGTCATGTTTTGTCCTGCAGGATTTTTTTTTGTCATGGTTTACATAAATGGAAAAAATATGTGTATTTTTTTGTATTTTTATTCTAGTGTTTCTTTTTTTCCATTGAGAGAGTAGGGAAGGGAAAGAAACATTCATAATAGTAATGTACTCATGCATGCTGAAATTATATGATCAGGTGGGTATAGTAACCAGAAATTCTACTCATGTAAAAGCAGTGCTTTGAAATTAATAATTAAAAGTAGACAACCAAACATTTCTAGTTGAGTTAAGGGTACAAAGAGCACCTTCTTAAAAATTTGAGTAATGACTTCAGTCTTGAAGGTTTGAGGTTTTTCTCCAAAATTTATTCAATTCAATTCAATTCAATTCAACTTTATTTATATAGCGCCATTTCACAACAACAGTCATCTCATAGCACTATCAACTGTAGGGAGGACCCCCACAGTTGCAGAAAGACCCCAGCAATCAGGCGATCCCCTGTGAGCAAGCACTTGGCGACGGTGGAGAGGAAAAACTCCCTTTTAACAGGAAGAAACCTCCAGCAGAACCAGGCTCAGGGAGGGGCAGTCATCTGCTGCGACTGGCTGGGGGGTGAGGGGACAGAGAAGAAGAAAAGAACAGACATGTAGAGAGCAAACAGCACGATGGGGACTCAATCTATGGGAGAGAACAAACAAATGTTAATGACCAGCAAAAAAAAAATATTTCATAGAGAGTGAGGAAAGGAGTGAGGCCCAGTACATTACTGGAGGTCCCCCGGCTGACTAAACCTATTAGCAGCATAACTAAGGGAGGGTTCAGAAACACATGATCCCTCCCTAATTGTAGGCTATATCAAAAAGGTAGGTTTTAGCCCTATTCTTAAAAACAGAGATCGAGTCTGACTCCCGAATCCAGATTGGCAGCTGATTCCACAGGAGAGGAGCTTGATAACTGAAGGCTCTGCCTCCCATTGTACTTTTGGAGATTCTAGGTATTACAAGTAAACCTGCATTTTGGGAGCGTAGTGCTCTGTTAGGATGATACGGTAGTATCAGATCTTTTAAATAAAAAGGAGCCTGATTGTTTAGAGCTTTGTAAGTAAGAAGAAGGATTTTAAACTTAATTCTAAACTCTATGGGAAGCCAATGAAGGGAGGCCAGAACCGGAGAGATATGATCTCTCTTTCTAGTACCTGTTAAAACTCTTGCTGCAGCATTTTGGATCAGCTGAAGACTTTTTAAAGATGTTTTAGGACAGCCTGATAATAAAGAATTACAATAATCTAATCTCGAGCTAACAAAAGCGTGGATCAGCTTCTCAGCATCACTCTGAGACAAGATGCTCCTAATCTTGGCAATATTACGCAAATGATAGAAGGCAGTCTTAGAAACAAATTTAATATGTGAATTGAAGGACAAATCCTGATCAAAAATAACTCCAAGGTTCCTCACAGAGCTATTAAGAGAAAGAGTAACTGCATCCAAACTGAAAGTTTGATTTGGAAAGGAATTTCTAAGGTTTTTTGGACCAACAAGAATGACTTCAGTCTTATCTGAATTTAATAGCAGGAAATTACAAGTCATCCAAACTTTGATTTCCTTAAGACAGGCTTCTAACTTGGCTAATTGATTAGTATCATCTGGCTTCATTGACAGGTATAATTGTGTGTCATCTGTATAACAGTGAAAATGTATACAGTGCTTTCTAATAATGTTGCCTAACGGAAGCATATATAAACTAAAAAGAGTAGGGCCAAGCACAGATCCCTGTGGAACTCCATGACTAAGCTTTGAGCTGAGAGAAAACTCATCATTTACATGAACAAACTGGAACCTATCAGATAAATAAGATCTAAACCACTGCAACGAAGTTCCATTAAGTCCAACATAGTGTTCTAATCTATCAAGTAGAATATTATGATCAATAGTATCAAAAGCTGCACTAAGATCTAAAAGGACAAGTACAGAAACTAGTCCATTATCAGATGCAATGAGGAGGTCGTTAGTGACCTTCGCTAAGGCTGTTTCAGTGCTATGATGGATTCTAAACCCAGATTGACACTCCTCAAATAAACCATTTCCCTGCAGGTGGTCAAATAATTGCGTAGCAACAACTCTTTCTAAGATTTTTGAAATGAAAGGGAGATTAGAGATTGGTCTATAGTTAGCTAAAGCTCCTGGATCTAGCGTTGGCTTTTTGAGTAAGGGTTTAATTACAGCCGTTTTAAAAGCCTGCGGTACATGGCCTAAAGTTAATGAAGAATTGATTATATGAAGAATAAAGCTACCAATAAGTGGGAAGACTTCTTTAAATAACCTGGTAGGAATAGGGTCTAAAAGACAAGTTGAAGGTTTGGATGAGGAAACTATTTTGTCTAACTCACAAAGGTCGATTGGAGTAAACTCATCAAGACAGACATCAATAGAAGGAGTTGTAGTAGTTACAGTATTTAAGTTAACTGTGGGAAGAATCTGATTGATTTTATCTCTGATGGATGAAATTTTATTATTGAAAAAGTTCATAAAGTCCTGACTAGTAAGCTCTAAGGGGATGCTAGGATTGACAGAGTCCTGACTCTTTGTCAACCTGGCTACAGTACTGAAAAGAAACCTGGGATTATTCTTGTTCTCTTCTATTAATGCAGAGTAATAACTCGTTCTAGCTTTTCTAAGAGATTTTTTATAAATTAAAAGATGATTTCTCCGACTTCCGGTTATGGCTGCCACGTAGGACGGACGTGTCTCGCTCTGCTCTGCTCCTGGAGAAAAAAATCGGCAAATAACTCTCTCATTTGGGACAGAACGTATCCCAGCATTTGGGCGAGGATATGTCGGCGAAGCCTAAGGCTGGAAAACCAGGAAAAGGAAAAAGCGAGCCGCCGAAACAGTCCAAATTAACGGACTTTCAGGTCTGTGACGCAGCAAACAAGGCTCCATATATGGCGGAGGAGGCTGGCGGCGGTGCGATTTCTGCGGGGAATGGCGCAGATGCGCTGATGGCTGCCATGAGTTCAATGAGAGCGGACTTTTCCTCTAGATTTGATGGGATTATGACAGCGCTGGAAGGAATAAGAAAGGAATTGGGTGACTGTGTAGAACGAACGGCGCAGATGGAGCTCCGTCTCGCTAGTGCTGAAGATGACGTCACCCGTCTTCAATTAAAGGTGCGCACTTTGGAAAAAAAAAATAAATCTCTGGAAGATAATATTTTGGATTTGGAATCTCGGTCGAGACAGAATAATTTGAGGCTGGTGGGTCTTCCAGAGGAATCAGAAGGTCGGGACGTATGTTCCTTTCTGGAAAAGTGGATTCCGGAGGTGCTGGGCAGCGAGGAGTTGCAATCAGCAGTGGTTCTGGAAAAAGCACATCGTATTGGCCCACGGAGAGATAAGGGACCGCCGAGGACCTTAATTATGAAGTTTCTAAGCAACAGAGACAGGATGAAGATCTTCAACGCTGCACGTGCTAAAGGAGAGATTAAACACCAGGACCAGCAGGTGCGGTTCTACCCAGATTTGGCCACAGGAATCCAGCAATTGAGGAAGCAGTTTGATCCCGTACGTAAGGAGCTGCGCAACCTTGGGATTCGTCATGGTGTAATCTATCCTGCGAGACTGCTGACCACGTATGAGGGCAGAACCCACATCTTCAAGACCCCAGAGGAGGCGCAGGAGTTCATCAAGAAGATCAAAGAAGAAGAAGAGACTGGTGGGAGCTAAGCATGAACAAAATATAAGGTAGAATAATTAAGCATTTGCACAGGCATCTGACTGACTTGAAGTAAATAGTAAGTTTACAAAATATAGATTGTATTATATATTAAAAAAAACAAAACAAAAACAAAACAAACAAACAAAAAAAAAAACTATGATGTACAAAGTTGTTAAAAATTTTGGAGTTAAGTTGGAAAACTACAGAAGAGAGTTAATGTTACGTCATTAAAAGCAGTAGAGTTAGGGTGATTGGGAGGATGAAGAAGGAGTGGCTTAGGCTGTTCCCCGTGGGTGTGGAACGGTCGATGGCTATATCGGGAGACGGAATTTTTCTTTTGATTTTGGGGGGTTTGCCACAAGTGTGGGAAGGGGAAATTTGTTTGTGTGTAGTTTGTAGGATGAATGTTCAACCACTCATGTTTTTGCTTCTCTGTATGAGCATGTTTACACTGCAAGGTAATCCCAAACTCTCTATTGATCATGGACCAAAGTGTTAATCTTAATTTAACTTCATGGAATTGCAGAGGTCTACAAAATTTAAAAAAACTTAAACAAGTTATGAATAAAATAAAGGACATGGGTTCAAGAATTGTGTTTTTACAAGAAACTCATCTGATAGAGGAGGATGTTAAAAGAATTAGGAGTAGATGGCAGGGAAGTGTATTCACCTCTTCATTTTCATCCCGAGCCAGGGGAGTTATGACTCTCATACATAAATCAGTTCCTTTTCAAGTGAAAAATGTAATTGGAGACAAATTTGGAAGATATGTAATCATTCAAGGTTCTTTGCTATTAGAAAATATAAATCTTGTGAACTTATATGGTCCCAATATAGATGACCAGAAGTTCTTTGCTAATTTATTTCTCATCTTATCATCACTTACAGGGCAACATATAATAGCAGGGGATTTTAATTGTACATTGAATCCAGGTGTGGATAGATCAACAGGACTGGATTGTACGCACATTGGATGTAGGATGACTATTAATCATTTTATGAAAGAATTGAGATTGTTAGATATATGGAGAGAAATGAAACCACAAGTTAAAGCCTATTCTTGTTATTCCAGTACCTACAAGACATTCTCACGTATTGATTATTTTTTGATTTCCACAGAATTAAGGTCCAAGATTCAAAACTGCTTTTATGATAACATCGTGATCTCTGATCATGCACCCTGTTGTCTAATATATGTAGATAAAAAATTGATAAAGGAATCAGGTAGATGGCAATTTCAGCATAAATGGCTTCAGGATGAGGAATTTGTCAAGTATATAGAAAAACAGATAGACGAGTTCTTTGACATCAATACTACACAAACATCAGCATGTGTAAAGTGGGAGGCTTTCAAAGCTTTTATTAGGGGACATATTATTAGTTATACAGGATCAAAATCTAAGAAGACTCGAGAGGAGAGAGCTAAATTGGAACATAAAATAAAAAATCTTCAGGAAAAAGTGTATGCAGGAAGTGACCCAAGGTTGGAGAATGAATTACTGATTTTGAGAGCTGAATACGACAAAAAATCAGCGAATAGAGCTGCCTCGAGTCTTCTAAGATTGAAACAATCTTTTTATGAACAAGGTGAAAAATCAGGAAAATTATTAGCATGGCAGATTAAACAATTGGAAATTAAAACACCAATTACCAGTATTATAAGTAATGGACAGGTAGTTATAGATCCTTTAGAAATTAATAGAGCCTTTAGAGATTACTATGAAAAATTATATGATACCAAAAATGAACCTGATTTAACAAAACTAAATGGGTTTTTGAACGAACTATCTATACCGTGTATTCCAAATGAAAACAGGGAGATATTGGAGTCTAAAATTAGTCAAGAAGAAGTTGGGCTAGCCATTGATAATATGAAATCAGGAAAAAGTGCAGGACCAGATGGTCTTCCAGTTGACCTTTATAAAAAATTTAAGAATAAATTAATAAAACCTTTTTTGGAAATGGTTTTAGAAGCATTTCAAAATAATAATTTACCATCATACATAAATAATGCCTTAATTATACTGCTGCCAAAACCAGGTAAGCCCTCTAATAAATGTGAAAATATGAGACCAATAAGCCTATTAAACGCCGACCTTAAGATAATCTGTAAAATTTTAGCAAGACGAATACAAGAAATTTTACCAAATATTATTAATCGAGATCAGAATGGCTTTATAAAGGGTAGACAAGGCTTCCATAATGTAAGAAGACTATTTAATATTATTTATTTTAATAAAGAAGCACCGGATACAGCTCTCCTATCATTGGACGCCGAAAAGGCCTTTGATAGAGTTGAATGGCCCTTTCTTTTTGAAGTCCTACAAAGGTTTGGACTTGGAAATAATTTCATAAAATGGGTTCAAATAATATACAATAATGCTACAGCAGAAATCCTAACAAATAACAATATTTCAAAACCAATAAAAATCAATAGAGGATGTCGACAAGGCTGTCCACTTTCACCTTTACTGTTTACTATGGCAATTGAACCTTTAGCGATAGCGATACGTTTACATTCACAAATATATGGAATTAAAGTTGGACCAACAGAACATAAAATCTCCCTGTACGCCGATGACATAATTTTGTTTATGTCGAATCTAAAAAAATCAATTCCAACCTTGTTGAATTTAATAAAGAATTTTGGGGAAATATCAGGATATAAAATAAATAAAACTAAATCTTCAATATTAATGCTAAATGAGACCCAGAGAAATTACCCAGCCCCTGAGGTAAATCAATTCAATGTTGTAAATCAGTTTAAATATTTAGGAATCCAAATTATGCCTAAGCTAGAATCAGTCGCCAGTGTCAACTATGAAGCCTTAATGTCAGATATCAATGAGTTAACTCAGAGATGGATGTCACTACCAATGTCGATGATCGGGAGAATCAATATACTTAAAAGTAATATTTTACCTAAAATACTTTATTTATTTCAATACATTCCCTTATCACCACCTTTAGATCTATTCTCAAGAATAAAAAAAAAGTTAGTGGAATTTATATGGAACAACAGGAGGGCTAGATTACGTTTGTCTTTATTATATTTACCATTTGATCGTGGAGGTCTGAAATGTCCAAATTTTATGTTGTATTATTGGTCGGCACAACTGAGGTCTATGACATATTATTTTTCATCAAATGATCTCCCTCACTGGACTGAAATGGAATCATACAATTTACCTTTACCTCTTCCCATATTCATATACTCAGATTCGGCAAAAAAATTACAAAAACAAGTTAAAAATCCATTTGTAAAGCATATGATCAAAATATGGTGTGAAGCTAAAAACTATTTAAAAGAACCACAGTTATTGTCACAATTTAGTCCAATATGGGGTAATCAATATTTTAAACCAGGGAGAGCGGACGCTGTATTTAAAGTATGGAATTTAAAAGGGATACAAAAGATTCAGGATTTATATTTGCCATGTGCAGACAACATAATGTCTTTTGAAGAGCTGAGGATCAAATTTAATCTCAATAGAACACATTTTTTTAAATATCTTCAACTTAGAAACTTTATTCGATCAAATCAAAATAAAGCTCTCACTCGACCTATTTATTCATCCTTGGAAAAAATGATGATGAAAGATAGTAAAAGAAAGGGTATTATTTCAGAGTTTTATAACTCACTGACACTATCTTCAAGTGAAAATTCACTGAAAAGATTAAACTACTGGAAAGAAGATCTGCAAATTGAAATTTCAGAGGAACAATGGGAATTGGCTTGTACAGAAGCTCAAACCAAATCAATAAATGCACGCCTTAAATTGATACATTTCAAATGGTTAATGCGGATGTATGTTACACCGGAGGAGTTAAATAGATATAACAAAAATATACCAGATACATGCACAAAATGCATGGAAAGTAAAGGAACCCTATTTCATTGTTTATGGGAATGTAGATTAATAAGAATGTTTTGGGAAGAGGTGAGGGTAACAATTGAAAAAATAATCTCAAAACAAATCATATTGAATCCTAAACTGTTTTTGTTGGGTCTGTACCCAGAAAAGCATAATTTTAATAAAAGTGAAAGAACATTCATAGACCTCAGTTTGCTTAATGCCAAAAAATGTATTGCACTATTATGGAAAAAGACTCATAGACCAGATGTGACTCAGTGGTTAAGACAGATGTTAACAAACCTTCCATTAGAAAGAATAACATATATACTAAAATCAAAGGAAATTGTGTTTGAGAATATATGGAGACCTTTTATTGATTATGTAAAAAATTTAAACATAACTCTTGAAGAAGAAGGTGAATGATGTGTGTGGACCTTGTAAATTCCAAACTGGTGAACATAATATGTATACTTATGTATTGGATTGTCTAGACTAAACAGAGGAGCATTGTTGAAGACTTGATTTTGTTGGTGGTTGTTGGTGTTTTTAGTGCATTTTTTTTTTTTTTGTAGTACTTTAGTGTTAGTGTTTGATTGTTTGTATCATGTTTGTTAAAAAAAAAAAAAGGTTCAATAAAGATATTGTGGAAAAAAAAAAAAAGATGATTTCTCCAAGCTAAATAGATTTCATCTAAATTAGTAGAGCGCCATTTTCTTTCTAATTGACGAGTCTTCTGTTTTAAGCTACGAGTTTCTGTGTTGAACCAAGGAGTTAAAAATCTCTGATTAGACTTTTTCTTTTTTAAGGGGGCCACCAAGTCTAGAGCCTGATGCAGAGAAGCTGAAACACTATCTACCATGCTATCAATTACAGAAGGAGCAAGGTGTCTATAGCTTATTTCCGTTGTGTTGACACATGGCATAGAGGAAACAATCTGCATAAATTTGGAAACAGCATCATCTGAGAGGCATCTACTGTGATAATATTTTTCTTTAGGAGCCAAATAGTCAGAAATAGTAAAATCAAAGGTTAACAGACAATGGTCTGACAGTACAGGGTTATGAGGAGACACTACAAGATTTTCTATTTCTATGCCATATGTCAGAACAAGGTCCAATGTATGGTGGAGGTAATGAGTAGAATTTCCTACTTTCTGAGAAAACCCAATCGAGTCTAATATTGAATTAAAAGCCACATTAAGGCAGTCACTATCTACATCCACATGTATATTAAAGTCCCCTACTATAATTATTCTATCAGATTTCAGCACTAAATCAGCTAAGAAATCAGGAAATTCGGATAAAAATTCTGAATAGGTTGATGGGGGACGATAAACTATGGCAAATAAAATTGGGTTTAACCTGAAATTGCTAAAGTGCCCAACACTGAGGACCAGGCCCTCAAAGGAATTATAACATGTTTTTTGCTTTACATTAACTAGTAATTTGGAATGGTAAATTGATGCTACTCCTCCTCCACGACCAGAACTTCTGGGATTTTGACAGTTTAAATAACCAGAGGGAGTTGATTCATTTAAACCAACATAATCCTCTTGTCCTAACCAAGTCTCTGTAAGGGAAATGAAATCAATCTGATGATCAATTAACAGATCATGGACTAACAGAGACTTGGGAGTTAGAGACCTAATATTTAATAAACCACATTTAATTTTTAAATTATGAGGAGGAACAGAGGCCAAATCATTCAATTTAGAGGCTTTATGTTTAATTTGAGTTTTACCAATATTTTGCTTTATCACTTTGGGATGCTTATACATTATATTTTTATTTACTTTGGAGGGAGCAGACAACGATTCTCTGATGGGGAAGACAGGGGCTAAGCTGAGGGGTGGCGGATGAAGAGGAGCTGCAGAGAGGCGTGTAAGACTGTGACTCTGCTTCCTGGTCCCAACTCTGAGTAGTCACGGTTTTGGAAATTTGGATAAAAAAGATGCCAGATTGTTAGATAAATGAGAATTTATAACAATTTTCTTATAGTTTTCTACTTTTCTCTAAATCTAAAGTTGAAACCATGTTCCTCAAATTTGTAATTTCCTCTTGTAAAATTGACTTTTCTTGTACATTTGAAATTTTATTATAAATTTGTGGATTATTTTCTGACTAATTTTTGTCTGTTTTTTAAAAATAAAATTACTGGTTTTTTTTTTGATCAATTTGAAACAGACTGGTAATTTTTTTTACTTTTTCCTTGTAACAATTTACATTTTTGACCATAACTTTGCAGTTAGAACAGAACAATAATTTAACTCTGACTACAAAGAAAAAATATTAATAAAATTGTATTAATGAAATAAATTAACTTAAATGACAAAGGATGCCGTTATTTCTGTTACAATATTTCTTTATAGTTTTTTTTTTTGTTTTTTTTTTCAGAAATCTCACCACCCAGACTGCAGGAAAAGTCTCCCTTATTTTGAAATCCAATGTTGGCACGTTTACTTTGTCTGAAGGCTGCTGACAGATAAGTCATTGACTTCGTGAATTTCGGTCATCTTAACCTGCCAGGTACATAATAGGGAACTGTAGTGGACTCCATCCATCCATCCATCCATCCATCTTCTGCTTAATCCTTTTCGGGTCACGGGGGGGTGCTGGAGCCTATCCTGGCATCTTTGGGCGAGAGGCAGGCTACACCCTGGACAGATCGCCAGTCCATCGCAGGGCCAACACAGAGAGACAGACAACCATTCACTCTCACAGTCATACCTAAGGACAATTTAGAATCCCCAGTTTGATGCCAATTAACCTAACGTGCACTGTAGTAGACTCTAAAGACATAATTCACCACCAATATGTGTTCATGTACAGAATGATCTGTTTTGGCAGTTATAGTTGTGCTCTCAGGCTTTCTCATCAGGCACCTCTCTAGGCAGCTGCTGAAGGACCTCAGTTTAGAGTGAAAAGAGAGTTTTTGTCACTGCCGCTGGAGAATAAAAACGGCACGCCTGCTCATGCGAGAAAACAGAAATTGCCAGTCTCTTCATTCCTGCCATTCCTACAGAACATAACTTAATATTGTAGTGGCTGGTGAAATATATCCTCAGCAATTCATCAGTCCCCCTTGCCTTTCCCTTCATATGAAGCCGGCTGCATATGAATTCTAACCACATCTCTTAGCTAAGCGACCCTTCCATTATTGCTCCCGTTAACAGTGGGTTAAAACCATGATAAACTCCTCCAGTGCTTACATACCTGTTGTGATTTTTTCCACGTTTAAAGTACTTTAACAAACTCATGTTTCTGTTGGGACAGTCACGCTTAGCGAGACACTGTTTGCTGACTGACTGGAAAACTCACGTGGGAGGGGGCCCCGCTTCTAAGCTCCGCGCGGATGACGGCTCCGCGCGGATGACGGCCACGCGCGTTGTTCATGTGTGCGCTTGCGGAAAGTCATTGCTTCATATATTTTTCTTAATAAATTCATATTGCCTTGGTGAGGCGGAAAAATTTCTGGCGGAGCGGTCCGCCACCGAGAAATATTACCAGAGGAAACCCTGGACCAAGCATAGTCTCAGCTGTGCTGTCATTTTATTCATTGGTGGATTACCTTAGTAAATTAGATGCTCTTATTCAACATTCAAAAAGAAAAAGTTTTTGCTGTGCAAAAATAAAGTGCCTGTGAAAAATGGAAGTGAACTCAAAAGTTGTTCCATTTTTGTTGGGTGTGTAACAGTGTTGAGCTGTGTTGAATTCTTGTTTTTGTCCAGAGATCAGAGTTGGGTAGTAGTAAGTTAATTACTTGAGTCTATGCACTCGGGTAGCTTTGTCACAATATTGTATTCCTGTGAGTTGTTGCATTGTAGCATACTTTACGCTTTCTTCCGTGCATTTTTAAAACGAAACAAAAAAAGTTTTACTCAAGTATAGTGGCTGTTCTGAGTGCACCCATTTAAAAATTGGTTATCTGTGCTCATTTGTACTGTCATATACTGTAAGTTGTTAGCAGACATGATAGTAGTAGTAGATTAGTTTATTTGACAGGGACAGTGCAATAAACATAGACAATTAATCAAAGACAATCAATCTGATGTGTTGCACATAGAGTGTATAGCTATTAGCTAATTTGCAACTCTTGTCCCTGGATGGGCTTTAGAAAAAAGAATCAAGATAAAAAATATACACAATAACCACATACATCAATGCAGAAAAATTATAAATACACAATTATAAATATTATAAATATTATAAATACACAAATTTGGCGGAGTCCATTGCAAATGATGCAATGGACTGCATCATTTGTCACTTTAGTAAATTTATCATTTAAATTCATTAAAATTAGAGTTCCATTCTGGCTCAGCTGCAAAGGAGCAAGAAAAAGTTGCAAATTTAGGAGGAAAAATGTCAAATTTGTCATCAAAGCGTTCTTGATTTAGTCACAACTTTGAGGGGAAAAAAATGTAGATTTATAAGGAAAAAAGCATAAATCCACAAGAAAAATCAAATGTGTAACAAATGAAGTTTGAAATGTATAAGTCAGTTTTATGAGCACAAAACTAAGCATTTACATATTTATGGAAAAAAGTTGTAAATTTAAGTGAAAAGGTAGAAAATTTAATCGTGGCCTTCATTTACAAGAAAGTCAAATTTATAACAAAAATGCAAAGTTTTAAATATGGGTCAAGTTTAAGAGAATAAAACAGATTGGTGATGGTTTAAGTCATTATTCATTCTAGTAGTTGTTAAGGGGGCTGTTGCTTTAACCTGAAACAAGGGCAAAATTACAAGAAAAAAAACATGAATAAGATAAACCACAAATTCATTAAAAGTTGCTAATTCTGATGAAAAAATGTCACGTGTATAACAATCATTGAAATTGTGTAAGAAAACAGGAAATGCACTGTATCTGCAATTATAGGCGCCTAGAATAAGGAACTGGGCTCCTCCCTCTGGCACCACAGAGACGCTTGTCGGGACATGTGCGTTTAGCTCTCGGCCGCCCAGTTTCTTCACACTTCGGGCGAACAGACGGTGGGGAGTGATGACGATGAAGACGGTACGGTGGTGGTGGTGGCGGTGGCGGTGAGTCGGTATTTAAAGCCCGGGGAAAGCGGAAGCTCGGCCTGTCGCGTTATCAGCTGAGCGCTGCTAGCTGCTCCGTAGCTGGGTGGGCCGTCAGCTGGGTGGGCCGTCAGCTGGGTGAGCTTTCTCGTCTGCACTAATAATAATTCACACATCCAGCAGCTGTAAACATGGATGGAGGAGGAAGAGCGGGGCCCTTAGCGCGACCCCCCCACCGCTGTTAAACACCGCCGGGAAAAAGAGGAGGAGACGGGGTGAGTAGATGTTCGCTTTTTTATGTATTTACATTTAAAGGTCCGCTGACAGCTAGCTTACACAGCTGGTGTGAAAGCGAAACTAAAGAGAATATTGTTCTCAGCGCCTGTGTTGTCGGCCGGTCAGTGTTGTTTGCAATGCCGTAAAAAGACAGACAGACACACGGCTAACTACAGTAGCTACAGTGTCTCCTAGCATAATACCACTGTGGTCCAGACAATAGTCTGGGTCGGAGCTCCAGCTTCTGCCACATATTAGCCGCTTTGAAAGTGTTTTCACTGTCAATCTACTCAAGCACATTTTATCAAACTGTAAGGCTAAAATCACCCATCAGAAAGAAATTGCAGATTAATTTAGGAGTTTGTGTACATGGCAAATTAATTGTCAAAAATTTACACTTTAAGCTGTTAAGACAAATCAAACACGTTGTTTTGCACATATTAACTGAAAGTATTTACATTTTGAAAATGATTTGCACTGAGGGCTGAATAATTTTCGTGCATCTGTAAACAGGAAGGACTAATCCAGCTGTGGACGTGTGGCTGTGTCTGAATTAGGGCTGCAGCGACAGAAAATTAAATAATCTGATCATCAGCTAACGGCTCCTGTGTCCTTTTCCAGTAAAATTTCTTAAAACATGGTTTGATTTTCCAACATGAAAATCCTCCACTTCTCTTGTTTTGGCAATAATAATTTGAATAGTTTTGGGTATTGTACCATTTGTTCGATGGAGATTTTTGGCGGTTTTTTTAATTAAAAAAAAAAAATCATGATTAGTTACATAAATTCTAGAAATTGTTGAAAGACTCAAAGAAAAAAGTCTACAGATTTTGATCGTTGTGTCCTGACATGTCCTTCTTTAATAGTTACTGATTTAAATCACATACTGTATATTTGTAACTTATTTTTCACAGGTACTTTTCAGAATTAAATGAATATTGCAAAAATTATTCCCAATACCATATTCCCATAAATGCGCAATACACAGTATATCTCCTTTTACTTAGTACACTTTTAACACTGAAAATTATTCAACCCCCACTGCAAATTATGTTTATTTCCAAAATTAAAAATTTCAGCAGTAGAACTATTTAAATGCTTGTTTGTTATTTGCAACCAGCTGAAACTTTGTACATTAAAAAATTGCAGTGGTGGGTGAATAATTTCAGTGTAACTATAAAAGCTACAGTTGTGGCTCTTCTACAACAGTCACTTTAAGAGTAAAGTTGTGGGGGCACAGTGGGGGTTTTCTCTACCCAGAGAGGGCAGGGGGAAGGGGGAACACTGGACCAAAGGAGGAGGTGTCACGGGGAAGGGGGGGGGGTATCAGACAGGACTGTCCGGTCTATCCCCCCCGCCCCCAGGGCGAGTGAGAGCGGCCAGAGCCGCTGAGGGTAGAAGGGTGTAATGTCATGTTAATGTGCCACACATTCCTTTGTTCAAACAACAATGTGTTATGTTTGGAAGTCCGGATCTCAATGCATGGAAATAAAGAGATAAAAGTGGAATGCACAGAGACCTGAGATTGCTGTTTGCTGTACTTCATGTTGGAGAAAGAATAAAGTTCTGTGTCATCCAGTTCGTTGCCTCACCTGCCTCCTTTCTCCACATTGGTGACCCTAAGACGTGCCATGGAAAGCGAGCCGAGCGTCGCCCCGGAGACTACCTGGAGGAAGAGCATCGGCGCTGCGTGTGCCGGCTCAGTCAAGCTCCCAGACTTCGGGCTTCACAACCCGACTGCGTGGTTTTTGCACATAGAAGCCCAGTTCTTCCCAACTGGCAGTTCTTGAGCGCTCAAGAGGATGCTTCTCCAGCGTTACACCCTTTCTGACAGTGAGAGGACAGAGAAACTCCTAACGCGTTCGGAGTTAGGGGACAAATCAGCAGTGGATCTCATGGAGAGCATGTTGGCGCTGAGGGGGAAGGACGATGAATCGTTCCTGTTCGCCCACTTGTTCATCAAGAACCTACCGGCTACAGCGAGGGCGATCTTGGCCAACTTGCCACGTCTGGTTGCTCAGGACTACCGTGCCCTGGCGCGGGAAGCGGACCGCATCATTTCGGTGACCAGAACTCTCAGCGCATAGGCAGTGGCACCGGCATCCACGAGGGACTCCAGTGAGGTCAAGGAGCTGTGGGTGGTAGCCGGGACGGACACTAGGAGAAAAAGGAACGGGGCGATCTGTTTTTATCATTGCTGTTTCGGCTGGAATGCCCAACGCTGCCTGGCCCCATGCCAATTCAAACAGTCGGGAAGACGGCATGTTAGGAATTCGGTTGCAGGTGCGACCAGTGGCTACGGGAACAGACTGCTTTATGTCACAGACACACGTTCGAGGAAATGGTTTTTGGTGGACTCCGGCTCCCAGAAGAGCCTCACCCTACCAGTCAACGCAGACAGGGTGGCAGGAGGCAGCTGTCCCAAGCTCATGGCTGCTGACAGATCCACCATCAGGACATTTGGTGAGCGGACACTGACAATATGCTTACATGGACACAACTTTCAGTGGGACTTTGTAATAGCTGCATGTTCCGGCCCCATTCTAGGCACAGATTTTTTTTATATGCGTATGGGTTGTTAGTCGATGTTGCTAATAGGAGATTAGTGGATGCTGTTTCTTTCACCTCACTGTACTGTACAGCTCAGGGAGCTGGTTCAACAACACTGGCTAACGTTATAGCTTCAGAGGGTAAGTACCAACATTTGCTCGCACAGTTCCTGGCACTCATGGTCCCGACTCTTTCGGCTACGGTAACGAAACATGGGTCGAACACTTCATAATGACAAAAGGCCCTCCAGTGTTCGTGCGACCTCGGTGCTTGGACAAAGTTAAACTGGCCAGTGCGCGAGAGGAATTTGCCAACTTAGAGCGGTTGGGCATTGTCAGGCGCTCCAACAGCCCGTGGGCATCCCCGCTATACATGGTGCCTAAAGCTGACGGGTCGTGGTGACTGTGCGGCGATTTCCGGCACTTGAATAATGCCACGGAACACGATCGTTATCCAATTCCGCACATCCAGGATTTTTCCATGCACCTGGCCGGGGCGTGCATTTTTTCGAAAGTGGATTTGGTCTGTGGATATCATCAGGTCCCAGTGCATGTGGAAGATGTCCCAAAAGCAGCAGTAATAACTCCTTTCGGCCTTTTTGAGTTTTTACGCATGCTGTTCTGATTAAAAGGCACGGCACAGACTTTCTGGAGGATGATGGACGTGGTGCTTCGCGGCTCGTCCTTTGTTTTTGTCTACTTAAACGACATTTTGGTAGCCAGCTCATCTGAGGAGGAGCACGTCACCCATCTTGAGACAGTTTTCCAGAGGTTGGAAAGGCACGGGCTGATAGTTAATCCGGTGAAGTGCCAGTTCGGTATGCCAGTGATTGATTTTTTTGGGCCACCACATTTCGGCGGAGGGGGCGATCTCGTTGCCGGATAAGGTGCGTGCAGTGTCAGATTTTCCATGTCCACAGACCGTAAGAGCACTACAGGAGTTTTTGGGAATGGTTAATTTTTATAACAGTTTCCTTCCCTGGGCAGCCCAGCTGATGCAGCCGTTGGATGCCGTGCTTAAAAAAAAAAAAAAAAAAGAAGCCTGTGGAAACAGTCGACTGGACTCCCAAGCGAGACCAGGCTTTTACAAACGCCAAAACAGTGCTGACGGATCCCACGTTGCTAGCCCACCTGGATCCGTCTGCACGGATAGCGCTCATTGCGGATGTGTCTGATGTTGCTGTAGGGGCAGTGGTAGAGCAACGCATCTCAGGTTCGTGGCAGCTGCTCGCATTTTTTAGGTGAACTTTGTGCAACAACAAGCGCAAATACAGCACATTTGATAGAGAATTGCTGGCTCTCCACCTGGCGTGCGCCATTTCCAGTTCTGGCTGGAAGGGCGCGAATTCACCGCGTTCGTGGACCCTAAGCCGCTAACGTACACAATGGCCAAGGTCTCGGAACCGTGGTTGGCCCGGCAGCAACAGCATTTGGCCGCAATTTCAGAGTTTACGACTGACATTCAACACGTTGCCGGTAAGCTCAGCGTCGTGGCCAATTGCCTGTCGCGCGCATTAATCGCCCCGTTCTACATGGGAATAGATTTCCCTGCCATGGCTGTGGAGCAAGCCTGGGACGACGACATTTGTGTGCTCCAGTCTGCGCCAACTGGGTTAAGGCTGGAGAGCAGGGTGGTGCAAGAAGCGTGCCCTCTCTTGCTCTGCGACGTCACCACCAGCCACCCGCACCCGGTGGTTCCGAGCTCTTGGCGCCGTCGCGTTTTTGAGTCGGTCCACTCCCTTTTGCATCTGGGAGCACACACTTCGGTGAAGCTAGCGGGGACGAAGTTTTTCTGGCCGCGCTTGCGCAAAGGCGTGAAAAAGTGGGCTGCGGCTTGCGTCGTGTGCCAGCGGGCCAAAGTGCACAAGAACACCAGAGCCCCCCTCAAGCCGTTCCAAATCCTGGCTACGAGGTTTGACCGCGTCCATGTGGATTTGGTGGGACCCCTTCCGCCGTCACAAGGTTTCACGCACCTTTTGACGGTCGTGGACCGCACCACGCGCTGGCCTGAAGTGGTCCCGCTGGCTTCTACCACGTCCGCGGAAGTGGCTTGTGCTTTTTTTGTTGGCTTGGGTTGGACGTTTCGGATCTCCATCGGACATCACGTCCAACAGGGATCCACAATTCGTGTTGGAACTCTGGTCCGTGATGGCACAGAGTGTGGGGGTCAAAATTCACCGCACTACCGTGTACAACACCCAGGCTAACGGGTTATGCAAGCGTTTTCATAGGTAGCTTAAAGCAGCGCTCAGAGCTTCGCTCACGGACACAAATTGGGTCGACTGCCTGCTCTGGGTTCTTTTAGGGTTGTGCTCCGCACCTAAGGAGGATTTGGCAGCCTCCCCAGCAGAACTTGTTCTCAGCCACTGCGGATCCCCGGAGAGTTTTTACTGGAAAAACAGACTGATGTGCCCTCCTGTACACCTCACCAGCAGGGCAGTTCGACTGGACCAGTGACCCCCCGCTACAGCCGCTATGGGCACCAGCTCAAACCCAAAGGCGGGGGGTGTGTGTGTGGGGGCATGGTGGGGGTTTTCTTCCTCCTGCCCAGAGAGGGCAGGAGGAAGGGGGAACAATGGACCGAAGGAGGAGGTGTCACCAGGGGGTATCAGATGGGACCGTTGGGTCTATGTGCCCCCCGGGGAGAGTGAGAGCGGCTTGAGCCGCTGAGGGTAGAAGGGTGTAATGTCATGTTAATGTGCCACACTTTCCTTTGTTCAAACAACAATGTGTTCTAGTTCTAGGCAGCACGGTGGTGCAGTGGTTAGCACTGCTGCCTTACAGCTAGAAGGTTCCTGGTTCAAATCCCCAGGTTGGCAGGGGTTGGAATCTTTCTGTGTGGAGTTTGCATGTTCTCCCTGTGCTGCGTGGGTTTACTCCGGGGGCTCCAGTTTCCTCCCACAATCCAAAGACATGCATGTTAGGTTAATTGGTTGTTCTAAATTGTCCCTAGATATCTGTTTCCTATAGGCCCTTAGAATAGAGGGTTAGTATTAGTGAAAGCGCTTTGAGTGGTCTTTGTGACTAGAAAAGCGCTATATAAGTGCAGGTTGGTTAGTTAGTTAGTTAGTTAGTTAGTTAGTTCTAGTTGAAGTTCTGGGTCTTGATGCATGGAAATAAAGAGATAAAAGTGGAATGCACAGAGACCCGGGATCGCTGTTTGCTGTACTTCATGTTGGAAAAAGAATAAAGTTCTGCCGTCCAGTTCATTGCCTCACCTGCCTCCTTTCTCCACAAAGTCAAAATTTCAAGAATTAAAGCTGAAAATTCAATGATATCCGAAAGCTGATGGTTACAGCTGACAATCTTATGGTGCAAAACATCCTCTGTAATTTTGACAAGCATATAACCATTAGTGCCATTTTATTTGTTCATTACCAGCTACATTATCACACTAAAACAGTAGTCTCTTACAGTTTGGTGTGTTTGGCTTTTTTCCTGAAGAGATGCAGTTTTTACGTTGAATCTCTTCAAAATATTAACGCTTACTTCCACCTGGGTCCATAATTATTTGTATCCACAGTAGAAATGGGTTTATTTTCTGAAATTAGAGTAACTGTTTTAATTGTGCTTAATAAAACCATTCACTACAGAAGTCAATGAACCTAAACCATTTTTGGTGTGTGTGAAAATATTTCATATAGTTTTCATATTAAATAAGACATGCAAGTTAAAATAAGATGTTTCTAAGCATATTCCTGAGCTTAACATCATGAGGATATTGGAAAACAATTGTGTGAATGCAGTGATGTAATTTTCTACACGATATGACAAAAATTACCAAAATTACGCTCACAAACTGTTAAGAATGTGTCAAACTTCCACATTTCCCATTTCTCATGGTGGATATTTCTATGATTCATCAATTTAAAAATGGCATCCAACACAGTAAAACTAACTTAATTCTTTGACAGACATTGATTTATTGTAAAACAAAACTAAAAGATTGCTGTCATTTCATAAAATAACATTTCTCATGCAGAAAGTGGTGTCCCAGTAATTTTCAGTTATCCATGTAAGAGAGAGAACTTGTTACTGAATTCACTAAGGCAGGATAGAGGAAGCACACCATAAATATCTCAAACAAGTTCAGTTTGTCTTCTTATTGATAAAACTTTCTTGTTCTTCTATCTCGTCTTGAAGACTGCAGGTCACAGTTGAAACATGTCAAATCAGGTGCGAAACATCTTTTTACTTTGTCTGAATAGAGGAACGGGAAACTATTTTAGCACACACTAAACGTATACAGTTCCACTCCAGGTTATTCAGTCAGTCATATTCAAACAAACATTTAAATAGTTGGATTGGTTTTTTGTAAATGGCTGCCAGTTTGTGAATTTTGAAATGTAATCATTTGCAGTGGGGGTTGAATAATTTTGAGTGCAACTGTAGCGTGACAAAAGATGTCAACAATATTCTCAAAATTCAACTAAAAATATCCATGATTTTCTCTTCAAAGTGACAAAAACACTTTTGTATCTAAATGACCAATAATGGCCATTAAGCCATGAGTAACCAGCCATTTTTTTTCTGAAGACTAAATGATTTTATTTTTCTCAACAGACATGATCAAAGATAAATTTGGTGTTTATATACGTCCTGTGTTTTAAAACAATAGATTGGGTTTAGCTGCTGCTTTGATTTGGGGGAGTGGGGGTTACATCTTTGTTTATCTGGGTCACGGATTTTGCTTCTTAATCATGCATAAACGATAACACCCAGCCTGTGTTAATGCAACCGTTGGTGCGAGTTTCATCACTGCTGGCACCGTTGGGACTAAACATTCCTGGAAGTGTATAAAACAGGGGTTGACAACTTCCAATATGGAGTCATTTTGCACCGTTTTTGCGCTGAAAATCATGAACATATTAGAGCTTTAAAATGATGACAAAACGGCAGAGCTATGAAAGTATAAACTGTCTTATCAGTAGCTGTAGGAGTTTTTAATTTAAAATATAGTTGCAAATCATGTTAATTTTCAAAATTTGAAAAAGAAATGCGATTTTTAAAAAATAAACACGATTTGCTGAATAATTTTTCAGTACAGTTGCACTTGAAATTATTCACCCCATTTGTAAATAGGGGTGAATAATTTTGGGTCATTGACTGAAAAATGGTGGTTTTGTCGGTTTTAACCTTCTGAAATGTGTCTGTTGGTCACGTGATTATCGAAAAAATATCAAAACACTCACGTCTCTTAAAAAAACAAAGCACACAGCTTTTATCTCATTTTTCTCTTCAAGAAGCCTCTTCTGGGTGTTTTCATGGACATCAAAAATGGCAACTGTTAGGGCTGGCCAGTTTGACCTTCAGTCAGCATTCTGGTTTATTGACCCTATCAGGTCAGTTCTTTTTCCCCCCTGTTCTTCTCCCTTGATAGTTCACTGACAAGGCTTGTAATTAAATAATATTACACAACAAGTCTATTGTCATTTCACACACAAATTAAACATTGTCCAGTGCAGAAGTCGGTGTGTTTACATATCGTGTGGGTCATGTGACTCGCGACAGTGGTCTTAGCTTGCCCACTATGGTCGTCCATCCTGGCAGGGAAAAAAAAAAAAAGTGACCTGTGCTGGCAAAATGACTCACTTTGAGGAAATTATCAAAACTGAGCTAATGTTTTTTTTTTCCATATTCTGTATTGAAAGACCTTCAAAATGATATTTAATGGACTTCCGGTCTGGACGCCATGGCGACTGCAGCTTAACACTGAAGCTCTCAGACTCAATCCAGGATAACACCTTGAAAATCAAACTTAACGGATTTTTGGAGGAGTGAAAATCAAAAGACAAAATCATCATGTCTAAAGGAAAACAGAAGAAACTGAAATTCTCCAGGCTAGGACACGTATCGGCCGGAGAATCTGAACTGGAAGATCCCCGTTCAGAAGACGAGGAGCTGGTGATAGCTAACAAAAGGGTTAGCCTGAAATCGCTATTTGAAGAGCTACGACGATTTCGCCGAGATGTTACGGCCGAATTTCGGGAATTCAGAGAAGAATTGAAAAGGACAAACAGCAGAGTGGACCAGGCCGAGAACCGAATCTTGGAAACAGAGGATCGAATAAAAGTGCTCGAAGATTCTGTGCTGGACCTACGCAAAAGACAAGCAGCTATAGAGGCTAAGCTAACCGACCAAGAAGGAAAACAAAGAAGAGACAACATAAGAATTCATGGTCTGATAGAAGGAACCGAAAATGGTTTTAACTCAATGGCAGAATGCGTGGAATCCTTACTAAGAGAGAAATTGGATATTCCACAAACCACCGACTTGAAGATAGAAAAGGCACATCGTTCATTAGCCGCTAGGCCGGCGGCGGAAGCGCCCCCACGTTCGGTGTTGGTAAGATTTTCCAATTTCAAAATAAAACAAGAGGTTGTAAGACTGGCCTGGCAGAAAAAAGGATTTATGCACCAGGAGAGAAAAGTCTACGTGGAACACGATTACGCCCCGGAGGTCCTTAAAAAGCGCAGGGAATACAATGACGCGAAAAAGGTGTTAAGAGAGAAGAAATTGCGCTTTCAGACACCATTTCCTGCGAAGTTAAGGGTCTTCTACGGCGATGAAACGTGTCTCTATAATTCAGCGGAAGAAGCAACAGCTGACATGGCGAGAAGAGGGCTCCCGGTAACGGTGTTTAAACCCGCAGCAGACCCGAGTGAGAAGATCAAAGCGCAAACATGGACAACACAAAGACCCTCAAAATCCACGGACCAGCAGCGGGAAACCCAGCACCAGAGCGTCGCGGATAAACTATCCGTTTTCAGGTTGGAATAGCGACCTTTTTTTTTTTTTTTCCTTTCTCTTGAATCAATCCGCACATCCAACCCCCCTCATACAAGGTAACAAACATTAAAGGAGATGCATATTCAGCATGTGGTAAAACATTTCATGGAACAATCATATTATTTGAAACAAATAAGTCTTTGTAATTAAAAAAAAAAAAAACTTGTTAAAATAGAAATGTGACAATAATCCACATGTTCTGCTCATACTAACAAATACTGTTTTTGCGTGAATGTTTGATGTGATGGGGGTGGGAGGGTGCACACAATTTCACAGGGTTTAGGCATAAAAGGAAAAAAAAAAAAAATCATTACAAGTTTGGATTGGGTTCTGAAACTCACGTTAAAAGCATGGGACTACTTTCAGTGGTACGAGAGGGCCCTCAACACGTAACAGAGTTTGAGGAATTTCCCTCAGAGCCTTCACTCCATCAAGGCTCTTACAGGGTCTTTAAAAAGACCTCAGCTCAGGAAGTTCTTTTGACAGTTTTTTGTTTTAAAGTTTTTTACACTATGTTCTTAATGTTTTTCTTGTTTTTAATGTTCTTTCAGTTTCTGAGTAGCACAAAAGAGGGCCACCACACAGTTATACTAAACAAAACAACACAATGGAGAAACAGGGTGTAACCAAAATAATTTCATATAATGTAAAAGGGATCCTGAATCCAGTTAAAAGATCCAAGATTCTAGGCAAAATGAAAAAAGACAAAGCAGGAATAATACTTTTACAAGAAACCCACCTAACAGACGTGGAACACAATAAACTCAGTAGACAAGGGTTTAAAATGATCTCTTCATCTTCATATAAATCAGGGAGGAGGAGGGGAGTAGCGACATTGATATCAACCAAAATTACATTTGAAAAAAAATCAGAACACAAAGATAAAGAAGGGAGATACAGTTTGGTAACTGGGCGGCTAGAGGGAGAAGATATCACCCTGCTGAATGTGTATGCTCCCCCAGGGGCTAACTGGAAATTTTATAAAAATGTATTCGACCTAATGATAACTAAAGCTCAAGGTTTAGTGATATGTGGTGGGGACTTCAATCTTAGACTGAATCCATACTGGGATGCTTCTGGTAATTCCCCACATCAAAATAACACCCAAAACAGGAAGACTCGGATGCTACTAAAAGAAATGGGAATCTGTGATGTGTGGAGGGAACTCAACCCCAGTGTAAAAGACTATACATTTTACTCAACTCCACATTCATCTTACTCAAGGATTGACTATTTTTTTTATGTTTAATAGAGACATTGGTAGAGTAAAAACATGTAAAATAGGACTGATGGATCTCTCCGACCACAGTCCGATCTACATGGACTTAAATATCCAAAAATACACAAATAATACATTTTCTTGGAGGTTAAATTCAAATGTCCTGAAAGGACCATTGAAAGATGAATTGGAGTCAGATATTCTCAGATATTTGGAAGATAACGATAATGGAGAAGTATCCCCTTTAATACTGTGGGATGCATGTAAAGCTGTAATAAGAGGAAAGATTATTGCAAAACTGGCAACCCAAAAGAAACTAAGACAAGAAAAACTATCCACATTAGAGTCAGAACTTAGGAACCTAGAAAAAGAACACAAAGGCAACACTCATTCTACTGACTCGCTCAAGATTAAGGAAATTAAAAACCAAATAAATGAGATCTACACAATAGAAATCCAGAAGAAACTTACATTTCTGAAACAAAAATACTATGAAGCAGGCAGTAAATCGGCAAAATTGCTAGCCTATAAATTGAGGAAACATCAAACAGAAAGAGCAATCTACAAAATCAGAGACCCAGTATCAAAGGAAATAAAATTCAGAATTCAGGATATTCTTAAAAACTTCGAGAATTACTATAAGAACTTATACTCCCACAAAAAACATAAAAACGCATCCGAGGCATTCCTAAACACATTAAACCTTCCCCAACTTACGGAGTCACAAAATAAAACACTACTGTCAGAAATACATCCTAAAGAATTGGAAAAAGCAATTATGAAACTTAAAGCTAACAAATCCCCAGGAGCTGATGGCTATACAGCAGAGTGGTACAAAACCTTTAAACAGCAACTATCTCCTCTCCTCCTGAAAACATTTAATTATGTCCTCCACACAGGGGAAATCCCCCCCTCCTGGAGAGAAGGGGTCATTGCAGTTATACCTAAACCTGAAAAGGATAAACTAGAGTGCTCCAACTACAGACCAATCAGTGTACTAAATCAGGACTATAAGCTTTTTACCATTATCCTTGCCAAAAGGTTAGAGAATATACTGACAGACCTAATTCATTTAGACCAAACAGGTTTTATAAGACAAAGACAGACACAAGACAACATTCGACGCACTTTACACATAATTCATCATATAAAAAAATATAACTTAAATGCAGTCATATTAGGATTAGATGCTGAAAAAGCATTCGATTCGGTTGACTGGTCTTTTCTATACAGAATCTTATCCAGTTTCAATTTTCATAACAACTTCATTAGAACTATACAGGCATTATATAAAAAACCAACAGCTAAAATAAGGATTAACGGTAATTTATCATCATCTTTTGAACTGGAAAGAGGATGTCGTCAGGGCTGCCCCCTGTCTCCACTGCTCTTTGCAATCTTCATAGAACCTCTGAGCCAATGGATAAGACAAAACCAAAAAATTCAAGGTATTACACTTGGTCAGAAGGAACATAAAATAGCACTCTTTGCTGATGACATTTTAATATACCTAGGGCAGCCGGACACTTCTTTACCAGAACTAACCTCAGTTTTTTCAGAGTATGGAGATTTATCGGGGTACAAATTAAATATGCATAAAACCCAAGTTTTAACATTCAACTATGACCCAAATCATTATTCACTAAGCAAACTCAAAACTAACTGGGAGTCGGAATCTATGAAATATCTGGGGGTCAATATCCCGAAACAACTCAACAAAATTATATCACTAAACTATGATCCACTGGTGACAAAAATAAAATCTGACCTAGCAAGATGGAATATGATACCATTCTTGGGTATTGCACAAAGAATTGAAGCAGTCAAAATGAATATACTTCCACGTCTTCTATACCTTTTCCAAACAATACCGGTAGAACCTCCCAAAAAAACATGGCAGGAGCTGGACAGAAGGATCTCAAGATTCATATGGCAGGGCAAGAGACCTAGAATCAGATATAGAACCCTACAGCTAAACAAAGACAAAGGTGGGCTCGCGCTGCCAAATATCAGGGACTACTTTAAAGCCGCACAAATTAAAACTTTAGTAGAGATATGTAACCCAGTCTACTCTGCACAATGGAAGGAGATCGAATGCCAAATAACAAGTGACATCCCCCTACAGGCGATAATAGGGAACAATGTCTTACCTAAGCTTTTGAATAACACTGACCCGTGGATAGAGACCCCGCTAAAAATTTGGTTTAAGATAGTCAGAGAGAATCAAACTAAAGAGCCCTATCGACTTCTGCAATGGATCGCCTATGATCAGGACTTTACTCCTAATAAAACAGACACCAGATTTAAAAAGTGGAAGGAGAAGGGGCTGATAAAATATTACGATTTTTTTAAAGGGCAAATCTTAAGAAGTTTTGAAGATTTGAAAAAACAAGGCCTAATAAATCAAGACCTTTACAGGTTCTTCCAGCTTAGACACCACATAAACAATATACTTAAAAAGGAGGTTTTGGAAAGGGCCCAGTCAGGTGTTCTGAAGGTCTTCTTAATGGCATATAAAGGGATCCCAGGGATCAGATACATTTCTAAAATATACCAAGGTCTTCAAGACTTAAAAGGAGACAACACATCTTATATAAAAGAGAGATGGGAAAAAGAGGGGAATTTCACTTTACATCTGGAAATATGGGAAAAGCTAAATAAACAGCAATGGAAAAGTACCTCATCCCTGCAGTGGAGAGAATTTGGATGGAAAAACTTGGCAAGATTTTTCAGAACACCTGCACAAATCAAATTTACCCATAAGGGATTGAACTGTTGGCGCTTGTGTGGTGAAAAGACTGCAAATCATTTTCATGTGTTTTGGTCATGCCCAGTTATCCACCAATATTGGACCAATGTACAGACAATATTGGGGAAAATATTCAAAATTACAGTTCCCTTTTCTTTTGTAACTTTGTATTTGGGTTTACTACCGGACTCACTGGAAAGACGAGGAGAAAAATACTTATTCAATGTTTTAATATTGGCAAGCAAAAAAGCTCTAACTAAAAAATGGATGTTGAAGGACTGTCCTACACCTGAAGATTGGACTAACGTGATCCAAGACATTTACTCGATGGAAAAGTTGACATTCGCACTGAGACAGGACATGGATGGGTTCATGAACTTTTGGCAACCCTGGACCGCATATGTGTCTTCCATTAGATCTAATCTTTGACAAATACCATTTCAATAATGGTTCTGCTCTTTGTTCCAATGCTACTCAGATGCTCTTTTATCTTTATTTACTTACTTTTTCTTTTTGTTTGTTTTTTACTGGTTTGTTTGGTTTTTTTTTGTTTTTTGTTTTGTTTTTTTTTTCTCTTTAATTTCACTTTTTCTTTCACTTTAAAAAAAAAAAAAAATAAGGGGTGTTGTAAGAATTAATCTTCCAATGTTGTCAGATATCAGAAAATAAGGGAACATGTGATGAAAATGTAAACACTGCATTGCTGTAACGACCTGTATACCCTTTACAAAAACTTAAATAAAAAAAAAAAAAAATGATATTTAATGTGTAGGAAGTGCGCAAAAACTGACCCGGGAAAAAGACAATTTGTTTATATTTTGGCTAGGTTTAAAACTTGTGTTTGGTCGGGAGTTACGTCTTCCGCAGAAACATATGTATTTTTAGAAAGTACGTTTTCTAAGCTTTCCAATGATACCAGGCACTCATGGGGTTTTACCGGGACTTGCCGCTAACAAACAGAGTCATGATTTATGACTTCTCCTGCCTGCAGCTCGTAATGACGTGGTGTGCATTCCGACTCATTTTGCCAACACGGGTCACAAATGGTTGAAATGACGCGACTAGCCATCAGAGGCTAACAGCAACTTCAATTCAACTTTATTTATATAACACCATTTCACAACAGCAGTCATCTCACAGCACCGTCAAACTGTAGGGGATAACTGCACAATTACAGAAAGACCGATCCCATGTGAGCAAGCACTTGGCAACGGTGAAGAGGAAAAGCACTTTTAGCAGGAAGAAACCTCCAGCAGAACCAGGCTCAGGGAGGGGCAGTCATCTGCTGTGACTGGCTGGGGGGTGAGGGGATAGAGAAGAAGAAAACAACAGACATGTAGCGAGAAAACAGCACGACGAGGGGGACTCAATCTACGGGAGAGAACAAACAGATGTTAATGACCAGCAAAAATATTTCATTGAGAGTGAAGAAAGGAGTGAAGCCCAGTGCATTGTTGGAGGTCCCCCGGCTGTCTAAACCTATTTAGCAACATAACTAAGGGAGGGTTCAGGGGCACCTGATCCCACCCTAACTATAGGCTATGTCAAAAAGGAAGGTTTTAACCCTGTTCTTAAAAACAGGGATCGAGTCTGACTCCAGAATCCAGGCTGGCAGCTGGTTCCACAGGAGAGGAGCTTGATAACCAAAGGCTCTGCCTCCCATTGTACTTTTGGAGATTCTAGGTATTACAAGTAATCCAGCATTTTGGGAGCGTAGTGCTCTGTTAGGATGATAAGGTAGTATCAAATCTTTTAAATAACAAGGGGCCTGATTATTTAGAGCTTTGTAAGTGAGAAGGATTTTAAACTTAATTCTAAATTCTATGGGAAGCCAATGAAGGGAGGCCAGCGAGATATGCTCTATAATAATAATCGTCCTAAGTCACGCCCCTTCTGCTTCGCACATGGGACCTTAAATGTGAAAAAATCTCCATTGAAGTGTATGGCAAGAGAGGAATTATCTTTTGATCTCAATCGAATTTTGCCACAACTTAAACATACTGTATGTTTGTCAGTTTAAAAGATAATTTTCCATGTAATTAACGTTGTAGGTTGTTGTCTAACTGTAGTTAAAGTCTAATAATAACTTGGCTTTAGACATCTTATGTATGTTACTCACTTTTTCTTGGCATCTTCAGATGAAATAAAGAGACAGTCATCACATACTGTGTGGACAGAGACCAAATTTCTTTTCATTACAAGCCATTTTACTTTTTTCTGCTGCTTTTCTGAACAGTTTTTGAAGTGTGCTGCTTTCGGGATGCGGAGGTACATGCCCGTGCACTAACTCCATGGGCACGTCTTAAAGGGGAAGTACACATAAAGGTCTCTATAGACGCGCACACAACAAGGAGAGGGGAAAAACAAGAAAAAAACCACCGTGAAGATGATTAGGTCAGTTTGCACCCCACACTTAGGTCTTTAGTTCGATTCGGTTAATCACCTAGCCCAAGAAACGTCACTAGCCTTGATACCTTCCTGCTGCTCCATTATTGGCCAGCTTACCTGTCTGTCATGTAGATGGGTGGGGAGTCAAAAGTGTTACCTTAAGAGTTAACAGTGGTACTAGAAGGCTTGCACTTATATTATTTTCTTTAGATTTTAAGCACTCTAACAGACATTATTGTTTCCACCGTAGTCACTAATCCAATCAATAATATATCTCCCATCATTCTGGCTTATTTTGTTATACTGTATTTTCCCTGTGATGCGACATCAACTTGTTAGCACCACCAAGGCAGCTAGTGAAAGCTAGCAATTTAGCCACTAGTCTTGGCTCATTCACAAATGTTTCTGTGCTTATTGTGCTCCAGGGAACAGTCATGTCCTATCAACCACTGAAGCCACACACCTCTGTCTACCATTGATGCATTATTTCATTCATTCTTTAAGACAAATTTCCATTATTTGGCTCCAAGATATGCACCATAAACTAGCCAGCTAAGAATAACAATAGCGATGTAAGAATGATGGTGGAGTTCTGTGGGGACTAAGAGATTTAAAGAGACATACTCTGAAACTAGTGTTCTCAGGAAGGCCTGCAGAAGATGATTCACAATTAGGCTGCAATAATTAAAGAAAAATTGACCAAACTATGTTACAAACATTTGATTAAGACATGTGAGCTGTTAAAATGATGGGGATGGGGGGGGGGGGTTCCCAGTCAATGATCCCTTTAAATCATCTGCTCAGAAACACTTGTGTTGAAGACACTGGATTATACAGGTGTGGGTGCCGTGTTTACACTTTAACAGTGATGTCTGCAGGGCTATAGCTGAAGAAAAGTCAGACCATATGTTAACAATGACCCAGTGTTAACCCATGTGACCAACAGACTAGAATGAGTAGCTTGTTATGCTGTTAAAAGTAAAATAGCTGTATCTTTAAACAACCCCAGAAAGTACCAAAAATATACACATGCATATATGCATATATTTATAGTGTACAGGTGTCTTTCTGGACAGGTTCCAATGTTGCTGGCAGTAATTTAACTATTACCATGCAACTGAAGTACACAGTGGCACAAATTTTCACACAGACTAGTGTGCCGTGGGCCACAGCACGTTCAGCTGTGTGGGTCTTATCTTCAGCGAAGGGTTATCAGAGGGGAGACAGCTGTTTATCAGTCTGCTGCACATCACTGTCGCTGACCTCACACTCGCTTTTATAATGGATTAGCAGCTGCTTCTGGCACACCTCCAAACCCACAGCTTCCTCCTAAATGACACAAATGCCTTTTCTAGATAATTTTAGTTGTTCCCACGTGGGAGGAAGTTAAATACACGTAAAACATATTCCAGGCATTTAAATGACACACTTATGAGTCAAACAGTAGACTTTATACTGTGTATGCACTACTCATAAAAAGTTAGGGATATTTGGCTTTCGGGTGACATTTATGGAAAATGTAAAAAGTTCACACTACAGTGACATATCATGAAAGTAGGGTGTTTAAGTAGAAGCATGCATTGGTGCTTTCCTCATCTCAATCAATTTATTGAAACAAAAGCCAACAGTGGTGGGTATACCACAACAAAAAATGTCAATGTCTCAATAACTTGTCATGTGCCCTTGAGCATCAATTACAGCTTGACAACAACTTCTCATGCTGTTCACAAGTCGACTTATTGTCTGCTGAGGCATGGCATTCCATGCCATGATTGTGGGGGGCAGGGTTATGAGCCTCTATACGGTGACTCAGCTGATCCCATAGGTTTTCTATGAGATTCCGGTCTGGAGAAAGTGCAGGCCATTCCATTTGAGGTACCCCAGCGTCCGTTCTCTAATGATGCAACCTCAATGAGCTGGAGTATTGTTGTCCATGAAGATGAAATTATGTCTGTGTTGTTCAAGCAGGGACACAATGACTGGATTAATGATGTTATTCAGGTAGTATCGGCTTGCCACTGTGCTATTCACAAGGTGTAGGGCAGTTCTGTATTGACACACCTGCCCAGACTGTAACACCACCACCACCAAAGGTTCGTCTGGTAACAACAGTGGCTGATGCATAGCATTCTCCTTGACGTCTCCAACATTGTTGGCGGCCATCATTTCTGCTCAGCGTGAATTGACTTTAATCAGAGAATAGCACTGAGGCCCGCTGGTCCCTTGTCCAGCGTAATCGCTCCCTGGCCCATGCAAAACGATGACTCCTGTGCCTGGTGGTGTGGTTAGGTACCCTTGCAGGTCATCTAGCACGCACTGATGTAAATGGTCTGACATGACACTTGGGTGCCGCTTACCTCCCTTAGATGTGCCTGGAGTTGAGTGGCATTCATCTTCCGGTTCCGCAGGGCACTGTTCACAATGAAGCGGTCATCAGTGTGGGATGTGGATAAAGGACGTCCACTTCTGTGCCTTTCTGTGACTCTTCCAGTCTCTCTGTATCTCTGTTTCAACCTGCTGATGACACTCTGTGACACTCTAATCTCAGTGGCCACTTCCCTCTGAGAACATCCTGTTTGAAGCCTCGTAATGGCGAGGTATTGTCCATCAATTGTTAGGTGTTGTCTTGGTCTCATGATGTCAAAATGTGAACAGCATGATGAAGAGGACTGTTTAAATACCAATTCTAACTGAATCAGAAAATTTATTGGTCGATTCATGGATCAAACACCTGTTGTGAATTTTGCTGTTAAGCATCTTGTTAGAGAACAGGAAGTTGCGCAAAAAGTACTGAAACATTTAACAGGTGAACATGTGTTTTTAAAAGGTTAGAAGGTCAAACTAAGTTCACTTGTAAAGGTGATAGTGCATTTTAGATGCATCCTGAAATTTCATCTGAAAGCTGAATATCCTTAACTTTTTGTGAGTAGTGTAGTTTAATTTTTTCATCATCTACTAGTTTATTATTGGATTATTCTGTATTAGATTTAGTTATTGATGGATGCTGTGCTCTTTTGTTTTTTTTCTGGCAAACACTGACAACTTCATATGTATATTGCATTATCAGGAAATATTTTCTGTAGATTGACAATAATCACAGTTGTAAAAAAGTACAGTGTCAGTCTTTATGATAGAGAACCAAAATAATAAAATTAAATTAAGTTAGTCAGTATGTTGATAAATGTAATTTTTCACAAAATTTTTGCATCATGGTCCTGTTGAAATAAACCTGTCCATATACTGCTCCGAAGAAAGTACTGTTATATACAGTGGGAAGGATAAGTATTTAGCGCATCATTTTTACCTTTTAAACTTACTCTCTGCTTGTTTCAGGGTCAACAGTTTCTGAAACCCGACCTGAATTGGTTTTTATATATGCGGTTTTTCTTTTAATATCTTCCTGTCTGCCCCAAGGACTACAGATGGAAATTAGTGAGAGCGCTATAATCTGGTACAGAGCATTTTTACCTTGTGTTTAATGTTTTTCTGTACACTGTCCCTGACAAACCAATAAACTAAACATTTTTCTCATTAAACATATTTGGTCAATGGAGCCATTGACCTGAGATTTTCACTAGATATCAGTAAGAACCCAAGTAATCCATACATACAAAAAAATCAAGGCAATTGATTTTGAATCGAGGCAATTGATATCGCCTTGCAATTGATCGCAAGACGATAATTCTTCTGATAATTCTTTTGACTCATCAAAAGAATTATCCAAGAGACGAAGAACATTTGTGGAGAGCTCCAGAAAGACCTGGGGCCTCATGTACAAAGACTTGCATGGATTTCCAACTGAAAGATGATGTACGTTTAAATCAGGGGTGCCCAACCTGGAGCTCCTGGAACGTTCAAGTTTCTATGGGAAATTTTCTCATTTCACTTCTTAATTGGTCGGTTCATTCATTCATCTTCTTCCGCTTAATCCTTTTCGGGTCGCGGGGGGGCTGGAGCCTATCCCAGCATCTTTGGGCGAGAGGCAGGGTACACCCTGGACAGATCGCCAGTCCATCGCAGGGCCAGCACAGAGAGACAGACAACCATTCACTCTCATAGTCATACCTAAGGACAATTTAGAATCCCCAGTTTGATGCTAATTAACCCAACTTGGGCGGCACGGTGGCGGAGTGGTTAGCACTGCGACAGCACAGCAACTCATCCTTGGCTGGGGGATCCTGGGTTCGATCCCAGCCCTTGACCAACAGTGATCTGTGTGGAGTTTGCATGTTCTCCCCGTGTCTGTGTGGGTTTACTTCGGGATTTCTCCGGTTTCCTCCCACATGCCAAAAACATGCAAGTTAGGTTAATTGGTCCAAAGATTTGCAAATAATTTGATGTTGTTGTGCATGGGTGCAAGGGTGCCTACAGAACACATGCACAACAATGACAAATTATTTGCAAAACTTTGGACCAATTAAGAAGTGAAATTAGAAGATTTCCCACAGAAACCTGAATGCTCCAGGAGCCCCACATTGGGCACCCCTGGTTTAAATCAAGAAAATGCTGTAAGCAAAAAAAAAAAAATAAAATCCAGATGTATGAAACTGTGCATACACAGGAAACCAAGCACATTTCCTTTGCACATCCCAATCTACTTGAAGTTGAATGCACGTGAGGAAATACCAGACTCCTCCCTTGACACCCCTCCATTTGACTATACAATTACATGCAAATAGATATGCAAATATGTGTGTTTTTATATATATATATATATATATATATATATATATATATATATATATATATATATATATATATACACACACACACTGTATATAAGCCCTGCACCGTGGCAGTAATGCACCTGTAAGCCGGTTGCCAACTGCCAATCAAATCTAAAAGAAGAAGAAGAAGAAGATTCTCCTGTATCCACGATCAAAAATAATGGATTTAATGGAATTTCACAGACTCTGAGTTGGAGGCGCTCCTGAATGAGGTAGAGGCACGTAAAAACATTTTGTTTGGCACGCTGTCGTCTGGCATTAGCGCTGGATACAGGTAATTCAGTAGCCTGCACACAGCCCTATAAGATTAGTTTACCGTTTTCCTTTATTCAGACAGGGGTGAGAAGGAGATGTTTATTTAACCTTGACACGTTTCAACTGACATCTGCAGTCATCCTCATAAGTGTCAGCTGATCGCTGTGATTTGTGACCAGCCAGGTGGATCAGCTCATTGAATAAAGGAAAACAGTCACGAAAAACAAGACAGTATGAACCTATTTAGTGGGTGGCTACGGTCACCTGTCAGTTGAAAACAGATCACATTAGACTCGACAAGTACATATTTTATGCCCAAAATGCAAATCTCATCCTTTAGTTTTTTTACAACTTACATGGATTACACACATTGCTACTGTAAATGAATGAAGTGCGCCGGGGAAAGGGTGAGACTGTTGCATTTCAAACTTTACGCATGTGTTTATTGACATAACTACTTTACACAGAGAGGTAATTGGGGGCTCGGTAGAATGCTGTGAAACTGTAGTTTAATCAGCAAAAAAAAGAAGTCACTTACTCCAATCACTGACTTGTAATGAAGCCTTGAAGACAGGGTGATATTTGGGGGTCAACAGGCACGTTGCACATGAGATGGGTTATTTAGGACAATTGCATGAATTTACTCACCAAGAAGCCACCCATCCGCACAGTGCCAGTTTGTAGTTTGTTCCCAACAGTGCTGTTCGTTAGAAGGAATGAATCATGCGTTCAACCAGGCCACCTTGCAACAATGTTGGTTAGTCGAATTTGCGCATCACATATAATTTGTATATCGATAGAACGGAAATGTTTCCTGTTAACATACACATATTCATCTTGTGAAGGTGATTTTATAGCAATGTGTGTGCAGTCCATAGCTCCGATTACATTAGGAAAACTGGCTCTCGCTGCAAATTGCTCTTTGATATTGGCCTGTTCAACTACATTGTATGGGAATATGATGTACCTGGGTGACAGTGGGATAATGCCATCCCATACATCTGGCATAGCTCAGCTCAGGGTCGATTGGGGAAATTCCCAATCGGTCTGTCAGCTCCCTCTGGAATGCCTGTTGCCAGGAACCCCAGTGTTGTCAGCACCTGCGCTAGGTCGAGCAGTGCACAGCTTCTCGCTGTGTCACGCTCCAAGAGCAGCTGTAACTCTGAGCACAGTTCCACAAGGACTGCCCGTGGAAACCTAAACCAGCTGAAAAGCCAGTCATCATCCTGAGCCAGAAAACCTTATGTCTCTAAATACCCCTTCTCTTCTCACTTCGCGAATTGCAATATCCTCTAATAATGCTAACGCCATTGTTGTTAGAGGCATTTTCTGGACTTCTTTGCGCTTGCTTTTATATCCACTCATCTAATTGCACACACTTGGATGTTTGTTCATCATGCGTCTCTGGTGTGTACAATAATTTTCACGTCATTATTAGTCTCCCAACATCACCAAAGTGTCGCCAACGGACCAATAACAGTAGCAACGTACGTACACTAGCCATGAAATTGGCGTGGGGCTGCACATATTTCCACAGTGATTTCATTCATGATATATCAGAAATTTTCGGTGGAAAAGGAGGTACGCCATGTTTGTGTGTGCAAATACCGTTTGTACATGAGGCCCCTGGAGTTGGCAGGTACTGCTGTTTCAAAGAAAACAATAAGTAATGCACAACATGGGGTCTATGCCCGCTTACCTCACAAGACTCCATTGCTGAAGAAAAGCATGTTGAAGCTCATTTAAAGTTTGCGGCACAACATTTGGGCAAGCCATTAAAATACTGGAAGAATATAGTCTGGTCAGTTTTGGATGTCGCAACACACAGCATGTTTGGAGGAGAACTGGCACTGCACATCAGCCCAGAAACACCATACCAACAGTGAAGTCTGGAGGTGGGAGCATCATGGTGTGGGGGTGTTTTTCAGCACATAGTACAGGCAGACTTCATGTAATTGAAGGAAAGATGAATGGACAAATGTACAGGGACATCCTTGATAAGAATCTATTGCCATCTGCCAAGATGCTGAAGATTAAATCAAATTAAAAATTAAATCACCCTTTATTGTCATTCAATCCATACAGCCAATCATGTACAGTAGAATGAAATTGTGTTTCTCTTATCTACAGTGTTAATCACACACACACCCATATAGAATCAGAGGGGTCGCTGCCATGCAAGGCGCCGCCACAGATTTCCCTCCTCCATTCCATTATTGCTGAGCACCAAGCTGGACGGCAGGAAGCTCCGCTTTTATATGGTCTTCGGCATGACCCGGCCGGGAATGAGAGTGGACATTTCAGCAAGACAGTGATCCCAAACACACCGCCAAGGAAACTCAACTGGCTCCAGAGAAGGAAAATAAAGCTGCAAGAATGGCCCAGTCAGTCACCTGACCTGAATCCAATTGAAAATCTATGGAATGAACTGAAGGTCAGAGTTCATAGAACTCTGATCTGGGCCATGGAGCCTTCAAGATTTGAAGACCGTTTGTGTGGAAGAATGGGCTAAAATCACTTCTGAGTAACGTCTGCGTCTAGTTTCTCCATACAGGAGGCATCTGGAAGCTGTTATTCCCAACAAAGGCTTTTCTACTAAATATTAAACGAATTTCACCAAGTGTGTTGAATACTTATTCCCTGTGTCATTCCACTTTATTAAATATAACTTGTTTTGTGAACACAGTTGCCTTGATTTCTTTGTATGTATGGATTACTTGGGTTGGTACTAATATCTGGTGAAAATCTCAGCTCAATCAATGGCTCCATCAGAAATATATTTGAGAAACATGTTGATGTGTTCAATACTTATTTTCCCACTGTATAAACAATTTAAATTGATTGTGTATAAAATAGAGATTATGAGAAATATTTACAGTTGCACTTGAAACTAGAGGGCACCCAGTGAGTGCATACCTCTGCAAAGGACCTACAGTGGATATAAAAAATCTACATACTTATGTCCAAATGCCAAATTTTTGTGATGTAAAAAAATGAGACCAAGATGAATCATTTTAAAATGTTTTCCACCATTAATGTGACCTGTAACCTGTACAACCCAAGTGAAAAACAAACTGAAATCTTGGAAAGGGGAAAAGTAAAAAATAAAAACTTGCAATAACCTGGTTGCATAAATATGCACACCCTTAAACTAATACTTTGTTGCGGCACCTTTGGCTTTTATTACAGCACTCAATCTTTTTGAATAGGAGTCTTATCAGCATGGCACATCTTGATGTGGCAATATTTGCCCACTCTTCTTCGCTCCAAATCTGTCAGATTGTGAGACCATCTCCTGTGCACAGCCCTCTTCAGATCACCCCACAGATGTTCGATCGGATTCAAGTCTGGACTCTGGCTGGGCCATTCCAAAACCTTAATCTTCTTCTGGTGAAGCCATTCTTTTGTTGATTTGGATGTGTGCATTGCATCATTGTTGTGCTGAAAGATGAAGTTCCGGTTCATCTTCAGCTTTCTAGCAGAAGCCTAAAAGTTTTGTGCCAACACTGACTGGTACTTGGAACTGTTCATAATTCCCTCCACCTTGACTAAGGCCCCAGTTTCAGCTGAAGAAAAAAAGCCCCAAAGCATGATGCTGCCACCACCATGCTTCACTGTAGGTATGGTGTTCTTTTGGTGATGAGCAGTATTGTGTTGCACCAAATATACCTTATCTATCCATCCATCCATCCATCCATCCATCGCTTTTCCAGAGGTCCAGGTCACGGAGGCAGCAGTTCAAGCAGAGAACCCAGACCTCCCTCTCCCCAGCCACCTCTGATATCTTCAGAGGGATATCAAGGCGTTCCCAGACCAACTGGGAGACGTAGTCTCTCCAGCGAGTCCTGGGTCTGCCCTGGGGTCTCCTCCCTTTTGGAATTATGGGCAAAAAGTTCAACCTTGGTTTCATCGGACCATAACACATTTTCCCACATGCATTTGGGAGATTTCAAATGTGTTATTGCAAAATGTAGTTGGGCTTGGATGTTTTTCTTCGTAAGATAAGGCTTCCATCTTGCCACCCTACCCCATAGCCCAGACATATGAAGATGGGAGATTGTTGTCGTATGTACTAAACAGCCAGGACTTGCCAGAAATTCCTGCAGCTCCTTCAGTGTTGCTGTCAGCCTCTTGGCAGCCTCCCTGACCAGTTTTCTTCTCATCTTTTCATCAGTTTTGGAGGGATGTCCAGTTCTTGGTAATTTCACTGTTGTGTCATATTTTCTCCACTTGATGATGACTGTCTTCACTGTGTTCCATGGTATATTTAATGCCTTGGAAATTCTTTTGTACCCTTCTCATGACTGATGCCTTTGAACAATGAGATCCCTCTGATGCTTTGGAAGCTCTCTGCGGACCATGGCTTGTGCTGCAAGTTGTGACTACAACAATGTCAGGAAAAGCCTACTTGAACAGCTGAACTTTATTTGGGGTTAATCAGAGGCACTTTAAATGGTGGCAGGTGTGTGCTGACTCTCATTTAACATGAGTTTGAATGTGATTGGTTAATTATGAACACAGCCACATCCCCAGATCAAATCAAATCAACCTTTATTGTCCTATTGCTGTACATACAACAGTAGTGCAGGCAAGATGAAATTGCGTTTCTCTCGGCATCCATATAAGTAAAAGAACATGATTTAAGACACACTCACACATATCTTCACCCCCCCCACCCCACCACATCCATTTACGCATCCCTGAGACATACTTGAAAAACTAACTATAATATACAAATAATGTACATAATGTCCATAGGTGCAGTAGTGTATACGAGAGATTCTGGATCAACTGTTCAGCATCCTAACAGCTTGTGGAAGGAAGCTGTTAATCAGTCTGGTGGTTCTGCCTCTGATGCTCTGGAATCGTTTGCCAGATGGCAGAAGTTCAGTGTTTATGCAGAGGGTGAGAACGGTCCTTGACAATGTTCAGTGCCCTGCTCCTACAACGGTTCTGAAAAAGTTCTTGGACAGAGGGGAGGGAGACTCCAATTACCCTCTCAGCTCCCTTAACTATCCTCTGCAGGGCTTTTTTTGTCTGACATACTGCAGCTGGAGTACCATGTAGCAATGCAGTACGTCAGAACACTCTCCACCACACCTCTGTAGAAGGTCCTGAGGTTGCAGATGGGGAGAGAGGCCTGTTTGAGTTTCCTCAAGAAGTGCAGGCTCTGCTGGGCCCACTTCCTGATCCCCAAGGAATTCTTGCTCCAGGTCAGGTCCTGCGAGATCTGCACTCCGAGGAACTTGATGTTCTCCACTCTCTCTACTAAACGGCTGCCAATGCTGAGGGGGACGTGTTCAGGCTGTGACTGCCGGAAGTCGATAATCATCTCCTTCGTTTTGTCCACGTTGAGCACCAGACTGTTGTCCCTGCACCAGCCCTCCAGGTCTCTCACTTCTTCCCTGTACATTGATTCCTCATCCCTCTGAATAAGTCCCACCACCGTGGTGTTGTCTGCAAACTTTTTTTTTTTTTTTTGTCCTGTCAGGCAGCTAGGCAAACAGAACAGGGATCTGTCACCCTACTGTGCCACAGTAGGGTGGCACAGTCGTCTGCAAACTTAATAATCTGGTTCCCCTCGTGTCTGGATACACAGTCATGTAAGTGTAAACAACAGTGGACTGAGTATGCAGCCTTGAGGGGATCCGGTGCTCAGCGTGACAGAGTTGGAGATGTTGTTTCCAACCCAGACAGACTGAGGTCTCTCAGTCAGGAAATCCAGGATCCAGAGACATGTGGCGGTGTTCAGACCAAGGAGTAATTTCTCCATCAGTCTCTGGGGAATAATGGTGTTGAGTGCTGAACTGAAATCAATGTACAGGAGTCTGGCGTACTGTAGGTGTCTTTCTGATCCAGGTGGGTGATGACAGAGTGCAAGGTGGTGACTATAGCATCCTCTGTGGAGCGGTTTGAACGATATGCAAACTGGAGCGGGTCGTGTGATGCTGGAAGGCAGGCTGTAATGTGTGGTTTGACAAGCCGTTCAAAACACTTCATCACAATTGGTGTCAGTGCAACAGGACGATAGTCATTCAGACAGGACATAACTGGTTTCTTTGCCGAGGTCTTGAAGCATCTGGAAACGATGGCCTGACTCAGGGAGATGTTATAGATGTCAGTCAGTACATCCGCCAACTCGCTTGCGCAGTCTCGGAGCACACGTCCCGGGATGTTGTCCGGACCTGCAGCTTTACGTGGGTTGACTCTGGTTAGGGTCCTCCGTGTGTCCGCTGTGTTGATGGTAAAAGCTGGTCCGACTGATGGTGGGGATGGGCCAGCTCTCCCTCTGATTGTTGAGTTTGATGCTTCAAAACGTGCAAAGAAGTCATTAAGCCTGTCTGGAAGCGAAGCGTCGATAAGCGTCAGTTATGAGGGTGTGCATATTTATGCAACCAGGTTATTGTAAGTTTTTATTTTTCCCCTTAAAAGATTTCAGTTTGTTTTTCAATTGGGTTGTACAGGTTATAGGTCACATTAATGGTGGAAAAAGTTTTGAAATTATTTATCTTGATCTAATTTTTTTTACATTACAAAAACCTGGCATTTGAACAGAGGTGTGTAGACTTTTTATATCCACTGTATCTCACAGCGTTAAAGAAAGTATCAAGGGGGGCTGAAAAGTTGATGGTGGTCAAATTTGACCAAATGTGGTTTATTTTTCAACATGGCCTCCCCTTCGGTCCAAACACTTCTTCCATCGGTGTTACAGCGCTTGGATCCCTGTGGTTGAAAAATAAACCACATTTGGTCAAGTTTGACCACTATCAACTTTTCAGCTCCCCTCATATAATTATAATACTCGCACTCCTTGGAATCCTCAATTTTAACAGCAAAATATTGCATTAAAAGCATCTTCTAGGCACTTCATTAACTTTAATTTCAGTGGCCATATATATATTTTTTTAAAAAGGTACATGAACAATATGATCAAATATGGAAAGAGAAAATCCCACTTCAGCACAGTCTAATGTTAATTTACAAATTTACAAATGGCTCTTTAACACCATCTGTCTAAAGCATTTATGGTGACAGCTACATAGTATTGGGGTTGTCTTGTTTGCTTCAACTGATTTGTGAGCGGTTTATTTTTTTTTTTGCTTTGTTTTTTGCAGTTTGTGCAAATATAGTTTGTTGCTATTGATCTAATTAAATTCTTAAAAGATTATTCAAAATTATTTCCATGCACTTTTCCATTTTAACATGTTTGTTCATTCATTCATTCATCTTAATTGCTTAATCCTTTTTGGGTCATGGGGGCATTTGGACCCTATTCCAGCATCTGTGGGCGAGAGGCAGGGTACACCCTGGACAGATCAGCAGTTCATCGCAGGGCCAACACAGAGAGACAGACAACCATTCACTTTCTCATTCATGCCTAAAGACAATCCCCAGTTTGTGCCAGTTAACCTAATCGGTTTGGTTCCTTTTAGCATGTGTGGATGTATAATGGCAGCCACTGTGTTTTTTTTTTTTTTCCTCTGTAGAAACATTCTCCACCTTTGGAAACCAGGTGCTCCTCCATCCTTTTCCACCCTCGACTCCATCAGCACAGCAGCTGTATGGACAGTGTAACGATGACAACAGGCAGCTGTTGCCACCTTCCTGGCTCTCTGTGCGACTGTGCCAGCAACACAGGCGTATGGAAGAGTGTGGAGGAGGCGGGTGGCGAGGGGTGCCAGGCGCTCTATGTCACCCAGGTCACAGCCATAGACGGACGCTTGTTGTCCTCTGTGCTCAAACCCATGGCCACACAAAGGTATGTCTTTCACTGTGCGTACAGAACATGTTACACATGTCTGTTTAGTTATCTGTAATGGTTCGATTTATACTTCAGGGTGAATGAAGAGATACACAGTTCATTTACAAACAAAAATAAACTCCAGTGTACTAAACTACTGTATTTGTAGTTCATTCTTTATCTGAAGGATCCTAAAACAATATAACTTCCACCAGATACTTTATCAATCAGCACATGTTCACTTTGACAGAAAGCTTAATAGCTAGTAGCTGTTTCGACAATGTGCACAAAACTATAGTAAGAGCATCACATGGGTCAGGTGGGATTGCAGCACTGAAAGACACCTGCGATCATTTTAACATGAACTAGAACAAAAATGCTAGAAATGGGCTTACTCTTGGATCTGTGTAATGGCTTAGAGAGGGGATGTCCTCATATGGTCATCTGGTAGTTATAGAGAGCCTAAGTCACGCCCCCTCTGCTCCCGCACGTGGGACCTTAAATCTGAAAAATCTCCATTGAAGTCAATGGAAAGAGAGAAATGATCTTTTGATCCCGATTGAATTTTGCCACGAGTTACACACATGATGTTTGCCAGTTTAAAAGATAATCTTCTATGTAATTAAAGTTGTAGGTTACTGTCTAACTGTAGTTAAAATATAAGGTTGTGAAAATACGTAAATTGAAGGACTACAAACACAGACTTACGTCATCGTTTTCGAAGAGCGCTGAGGGGGAAGTAACTAACAGTCCTCTGGATCAGCCGCAGCTTTCAAAATACAACACAATATATTTGTGTTGTTTTTCTCCTCTTTGGATGTTTCTTCCATCGCTAACAAAACAGGTGGTGAGCTTTAATGCCATAACTCCTAACAAAATACAAACCATGTCTCAGCTGGACAGAAATCCTTGAGTTCAACCCCTTGTTTTGTCTCGTTCAGTATACATGGCCAAATTAATTGTAATTATTCTCTTCTCGTGTCTTCAGTGATGGGCCCATCTGTCGTATTTGCCATGAGGGAGGCAGCAGCGAGAGCCTCCTGTCTCCGTGTGACTGCACAGGTACACTGGGCACGGTGCACAAGAGCTGCTTAGAGAAGTGGCTGTCATCTTCCAACACAAGCTACTGCGAGCTCTGCCACACAGAGTTCAGTGTGGAGCGTCGGCCAAGGCCTCTCACAGAGGTAACAAAGGTCAATGCACTTTGCCTTGTCTGCATCCATCTTCTTTCTCGTCCTTATTTAGTCTTCTAGTCATAAACGAGCATAAAAGTATGGCATTGGTTCTTCCCCCTTTTTTCATCATGCTGCTTGCTTGCATTTTAGTTTATTACAGTTTTTTTTGTTTCAGTTTTTGATTAACTTGAGAGCTCTCTTCTACCTTCCCCTTGCCTTTCTCCCTGTTTTTCTGTCTCTTCTTCTTCTTCCCACAGTGGCTGCGAGATCCCGGCCCTCGTAACGAGAAGAGGACGCTGTTCTGCGACATGGTGTGCTTCTTGTTTATCACGCCTCTTGCGGCCATTTCTGGCTGGCTTTGCCTGAGGGGCGCTCAGGACCATCTTCATCTCGGGAGTTGGCTGCAGGCTGTTGGCCTCATCGCCCTCACCATCGCCCTCTTCACCATCTATGTGCTCTGGACTTTGGTAAGTTTTTTTTTTAAAAATCACATATAGTATGGCATTATTACAACACAGCCATCTGTAAGCATAGAGCTTACCTGAAATGAGACACGCTAGGGCATTTTTTTCCCCCCCTTCATGTTGGCACAGTTCCCAGAGGTCTTGATGAAATGTCTGCGGCATGCTTTGGCCAAACTTGTACAGGCGTTAAATACTACAAAGCAATTTCCTACTCTGAATAAACACACTTCCTCACAGCAACTTTTGCCTTTAATGCTAATCAGCCCCAGTCTTCACCAGCCACTTCTGAGGTAGAGGCTAACATTAGCTGGCTAGCTCTAGTAGTCGACTACAGCCTGAACTAATGTAAAATTATCTGAATGTGAGAGGATAAAAACCCAGTTACAACCTTGTCAAGGATAGGGGTGTGTGGTTTTAGTGGTCAATAGGACAGAACCAATCCCTGAGTACAAGAAGCACAGACACGAGCTCGCTAGCTAGTAGCTACGGCTAACCCAACAGTGGAGCAGCCATCCACATAGATGCTTGTAGCCACCTGGACCAGAGTATAATAAACCATTGTTTAAAAAAAAATAGCTAAAACAACCTAATAATGACAGGTGTTCAGCTGTGAGGATGAATGTTACATGGAAGGGGTGAATTTTTGTAGCCAGTCATGAAAAGCGCTGTATAAATGCAATCCATCATTATTATAAATCAGATGCTGAGCTAGGCTAACTTAGCTAGAGGCTTTGCCAGCATCATTACAGGGACCGTCCTGTCAAAAATATAACAAAATAAGCTAGAATAATGTCTGGAAGTGATGTTTAATCAAATGTGTGGGTTAATGAGCCATCTGGAAACACAGAGGCCTACTGGGGTGGGTAGAATATACAGAGGGTTGCCATAAATACTGTGGTAGCATTACTAAGCTAACTAGGCGAGTGGCGACGCTGGTGTTTAGTTTTGGAAGCTCAGAGACGCATCCACTCCTACTGCCACTAAAAGTTGTTTTCCCTCTTGTTTTCCTTAGGTGTCATTCCGCTACCACTGTCAGCTCTATTCCGAGTGGAGAAGAACAAATCAGAAAGTGCGACTCCTCATTCCTGAATCCAAGGAGTCTAATTCTTCCCAGCATTCCTTGCTCTCCACCAAACTGATGAAAAAGTCAGTCAGTGATAGTATAGTATGAGACCAGCTGCAGGTGGTCTGTGATTGTGGCGTCTTTTACGTCGAGGGCTCATACTCCATGCATCGTGCCTGCTGGCTAGACGATCAAGAAGAACTGGTGGGACATTTTTTTTGTACCCTTCTTCCATTTTTTTTTTTTTTTTTCATGGCCTCATGAGGTACTTTTTTTTACATTATCTTTTATATCCTGTGAGTGCAGCCTTCAATACAATAAAATGGAAACTGTGTGCCCTCATTTGCTGACCAAGTTTATGCAAAGGCATTAATGAATGAAGGTGCAGAAACATGGACAACAAGATGGACATTATCTCTTTTCATTGTGGATTGGAGGACACAAAAGAATAAGGGATGGACCGGGTTGACTTGTTGCACAGACTGGTATAGACAGATTGTTTTATTGTCACATTTGAAGTTTTGTGCGTCTTGGACATGCACTCACCTACTTCGGCCTTCTTTTCTCTGCACACTGAGGAGCTCTTTGTGTCATCACACGCAGTAGATTGCAAACTCAAGACGGCTTGGCTCATTGATTTGCATTTCGCGACCATCAGTGTGCTAAAAGTATGCCTAAACTTTTGATTTACATCCAAGGATGGACGGCTGCATAACATTATCAAAGCCAGAGATCTGTGCAATAAAACACTGTGGACAGAACACGAAGAGACCTCGACAAACATGCACAGTTATGCATGCAAGCAGCACTGTTATCATTTTTAGAGATTTTTTTTTTTTTAACTTTTAAAGTGCTCTAAATTAATTTCTAAACCACTAAAAAGTGAGATGTCCTGTTCTTACTGGAAGCTAAAGGTTCTTGTATTATTAACATTTAACAAGTAGGTATTTGCTTGTGTAGCTGGACAGAAAAACGAAAGTGGCGTTCAGAGAACCATTTTCCCCAACAGGCCAGATTTCTGTTGACTGGTGGCCCCTTGCAAACAAAAGCTTTGAACAGCAGATCAGAGGGGTCTCTGCTCACTGAATTCTAAAGCTGCCTCCTCTCATTAACAACACAGTGACCCAAGAGTAGGGAAACAAAATGGTGGAAACTCTGTGGTGACAGCAGTCTGAAACTTGACTGTTTTTCCTCATGCTTTATATAAGCTTCCAACAGTGTTAGTTTTTATACATGACAGGAAATTAGGAATTGTGTTATACAGTGGCTATAAAAAGTCTACACACTCCTGTTAAAACACCAGGATTTTTGACGTGAAGAATGGGACCAAAATCAATAATTTCAGAACTTTATACATCCTTAATAGGAAAAAAAAAATGTAATTTTGTGGGGGGGGGGGGGGAAGATTTTTAAAGGATCCAGTTTTTTCCCCATTAGATTGCACAGGTTATTGTCCACATTTAAGACCGAAAAAGGGAATGTGGATTTTAGAATCATTGATGATCAAATTTAAAGGGACCATTGACTGAAAAATTATGTTTTTGGACGTTTTAACCTTCTAAAATGTGTCTATTGATCACGATTATCGAAAAAATATCCAAACACTTACTTCTGTTAAAAAAAAACAGAAAAAAAAACTTCTCTCCAAGAAGCTGTAGGTGGACGGGGAGTCACGTTAGCTTAAGAGCTAACAGTGATACTACTAAGGCCGCATTTGTTATTTTCTTTAGATTTCAGTCACCCTAACAGACATCACTGTTTCCTTATGGTTCACTAATCACAGTCAATAATGGAGCTTGTGTCATTCAGGCTAATTTTGTTATATTTTTGCTACATCGTTTTCTACATCAATAGTACCACCACGGTGGCTAGCTGAAGATAGCAGTTTAGCCACTAGTCTTGGCTCATTCACGAGTGTTTCTGTGCTTATTGCACTCCAGGGACCGGTTATATCCTGTTGACCACTGAAACCACACACCCCTGCCCACCAGTGATGCATTATTTCATTCATTCCTTAAGACAAATTCATGTTAGTTGGCTCCAAGCTAGAAGCTAGGATCTAGATTAGCAATAGTGATGTAAGGGGGATGGCGGAGTTGAATGCGGCCTTAGAAATTTAAGCCGTTCTCAGAAAGGCTGCAAAAGATGATTCACAATTAGGCTGCAGTCATTAAACAATTAAAAGAAAAATTGACCAAAATATGTCAAACATTTCTGGTCAGGCGTTCATGCTTCGTAGATGCACTGTGAGCTATCCACAGGACATGAAGCATGAACATAAAAACATATTGTACCTGCATGAAGACCACAGGGATCAGTGCTGTTGTGCAAATCTTCCCTTTTTATCAGTAGTTCTGCAGGCTGCAGTCACAAAAACACCTTCATTGAAAGATACACACGCTTAAAACCAACCTGCAATGGTTGGTTTGGCTGATTATTAAATTTATTTTTAATGAGGTTGTCTTTAAACATTGTCATCTTTTTCCATCCATGATTAAACTGTGATCTTGCTTTCAAAGCAGATGAATCAATTATCAAGTTGTTTTTTTTTTTTATGAACTGTAAATAAAAATCCTCATGGTGTAAAGAGGCCAAAGCTATGACATGTACACTAATTATGTAAAAAAAAAAAAAACCCATTTACTTTGGAACAATCATTTTGAAGACTGTATTAACTTAAGTTTACTTAAGTTAATGTCCTGATTTAATTAATGTGGTTGTGTGGAAATAACAGCTTTAAGATGCCATTATTAAAGCATTTAAAATCTGAGGTAATTGAGGATTTTAAGGCATTGGTGCACTATTTTGAACCTCCTATAACATTATTTACAGGAACAGGTTAATTTGTTGGGCGGAAGTTTGAAAATGGTCCCCCTTACTGTTTACCTGCTGACCGTGTGACATTCACAGCACAGTTGGGCACATTTAACTCCCAACTGGGGTTTCCCACATGTTATCACAGTTAACCATTTGTTTTCTTTGAACTGACCAGGATTATATAGTACGACCTACACGGTGGCTCATCTGCCTTACTAGCTCACGATTAATTTAAGCGTCTGTGTGTTTACTGTTTGCCATAAGGGAGGCTTTAACCGAGGAAGTATTAGGACAACAGCTGACGTGCAAGAAAACTACATTTTCATTTGTAACGCAAACCGTTTTTAACGTGTTGGAAGTCTGTTCCTGTAGCAGGAAACGCTGTGCATCAGTGTTTTAAGAGACACGGACTGGCTGAGGAAAGCATTTGGTGCATTTTTTTTTTTTTTGTTTTTGTCTTAATGTAAAATAATTATTTAATTTCCTAAATTCAAACTTGCAAAATTATTTTGAAATCATTTTGTTTTCACACATTAAATTGTTATAAAACTGATGTCATATTTTAATGTGGACACATTGTTTACTAGTTGATGTATCATCTGTAATTTATGTTGCATTTCTCCAGTTTATTTATGTGTTTAGATACAGTCAGTGTTAATGACGATGTGTTGAGGATTGAAAAAAGAGGTCCTCACCACAATACTGGTACCTGCAAGCCAAGAATTCTTTGCAAAGCAAATAAAACATTGAGTGAACATGAATTTGTCTTTTTTTTTTTTTTTCTGTGAATGTCTTTATAAGCGTGTGTAAAGAGTTGAAACTCTGATTATGTGACAGGCCTGTTTACCGATCATCCTCTTAGTCCAACCAGGATGTCGGGTCATTACTTTAAGTCTGTTTTCAACAGCCACTGTGTGAAAACACTAATCCCGATGGGGGAAAAACAAACCGCTAATGTAAAGTCTTCCTGTGGCATCTGGGCACGGTTGGAGAACATCATCAGCTCCATAAGCAGCTTAGTTAGAAAACACGGGTCCAAAATTATTTGCTGTTTTTGTGAACGGCCACTGCTCTTCAGGAAGGAAAATATTTTCGACAGACCTTGATTTGTTAAAACAAATGTTTACAGGTTTCTTTGGTTGGGTTCTTCCTGCGTATTTTTCCTTCCAACAACAATAAATGTGCTGCTCTATGATTTAGGCATCCCGATGTTCGCAAAAGAAAAACAGTTAAGGCATATCATATGCAAGAGTTTGGCCACCATGCAGACACACCCTGTTCTTTAAGATGTACCCAAAGTTTTTCAGTGATGTTTAAAGGTGAAATGGATTGTATTTTCATGAAAACAAAGATTTAAATAATAAACAAAATGTTCAGAAGGGTGCAAATTAAAGTGTTTATATTCTTAAAAATTATATGCCGATGGAAAAAAAAATACTTTTTAAATTTTTACAGGACTAAAATAATCATATTTACATCTGAACAGCTGGGTGATGAGACTATGGTGGCCAGTAACATAGATATGATACACTAGATAGGGCATGGCTAACATATTCATGGCAAACTAAGGTGCCATATTCTGTAGGTCTTTTCATTTCACGGTGGTTGGCAGCCAGCAAACTGCTGCATTATCGCTCCACATTCTGTAGGTAACTACAATGGTTGATAGCCCTGCAACACTGTGATAGCAGGACAGACAAACAATTGTTCATTGTATTTATTCTAATCATATCAGTAAATTATATGGATGTGAGTAGCCTAGTGGTTAGCCATGTCTTACCTAGTGTTTACATATCTGTGGCCGGTAAAGATGTCACAGCCAATAGCATAACTGGGTTGATGGCAGGTGTCTCTACCAAGCTGTCGGTGCAAGAGTGTTGCCTACCCTATAGCATGATAGGACAACCCATGCTTAACAGTTGGCAGTGTTCTTTTAGTGAAATGCTGTTTCTTTTTTTCCCTCCAAACGTAACCTCAGCTGACTGTGACCAGAAAGTTCTATTTAAACTTCATCAGTCCACAGCACTTGTTTCCACATGTCAGACTTCTGTAAATGCGCCAGTGCATACTTTTGATGTTGAGTTTTTATCATGAAGATGCTGGTAACATTTCCATGAAGTTTTCTTCATGCAAGTACTGCTGCAGCGTGGAATGACTGACCACCACTCCGGAGTTTACTACAGCTCGCTGCAGAATTTTTAAGTCAAATGGGGGTTTTGATTTGCCATTCTGGGTTTTCTTGGTCTTTAATCAGAATCAGAATCAGAATCAGCTTTATTGGCCAAGTATGCACAACACATACAAGGAATTTGACTTTGGCTAAAAACTTGCTCTCGTTGTTCAGGTGAAGGATTTAAATAAGGATTCAATGACAACCAGAGTATGTACAGTAAATTACAGTCTGTCCACGTTTCTATAAAAGGATGCAAATATATACAGGAATATATGCAGTTATTTACTCGGACTAACCACACTTTGCAGAAATATATGAAAAAATATACAATCACAGTATTTCAATGTGGACTCAGATTCACATCATGAACAACTCAGATGACCCAGGAGGAGGAGACGTAAAGGTTTCTGAAATGTTCTTTCATGGCAGAAGAAAAGATTAAAGATCTCATCTTAACCTCCACACCATAGTTTCAACTGCCATCTCTTATATTTTGCACTGTGGAAACTGCAAGCTAAAAATCATTTGCTGTCTACTTGTAGCATTCCCCTGCACGCTGGGCATAAACGACTTCCATTTTCAGTGCCTTAAACAGCTGCTTAGTGGAACCCACCCCACGGTTACGGAGTGTTTGGACAAGGTTTGATGAGTCAGAATTTAAAAGCTTTGAAACTTGCACCAGCTGACACTTCCTCGTGACAGCTGCCATACCTAATAATCTGAGATTGTAAAAACTTGGATGTTATTGTTTATAACTTTTCAATTTAAAAAGAATTGCCAAAATATTCCATTTGTCAAGGAGTGGCCAAATTTTTGCATACAACTGTAAGCAGAATGGTAAAACTGTAGCCACTGTACAAATTCATCCTTACTTAATGGTTATTATAAATTTAATCACCTAAAACATTAGTGTTGGGAAACCAAATCCTTTCAGATCTAATCATATAACACTTGGTCACATCAGTCATCTCTCCTCACTTTGTTTTACAGTAAACACCCCACCCCTATGAGCCACAGCCTGGAATCAGTGGTGAAGAACTCACAGAAGTAGATAAATTTTTAATGACCTGTAAAATATTCTATTAAAGAAAAGACGGGAATGATCAGTGCATCATGGAAAGTCTCCCAGCAGTCTGGACTTAGAGCACCAAGCCTCAAGTATGTAGAAACCTCAGCTGCCAGACTACAACAAATAATCTCTTCTAAAGCAATAAGTCTTACCTATTTCCAATAAAAAAAAGCAATAAAACAGAGATACAAGACTTTATGTTAACATACTTGAGTAACTCTTCTCTAAATCAGGTTGGACAGAAACATGTTGCAAAGCAATGCAGCAAACTGTTTTAGTCAAGAATTTTATTGTAAATTCAAACAGCTTTGAAACTGAGTAAAACAATGACAACTTCAGCCAAGTACTCTTCAATAAATACATCATGGGGACAATTATTTGGTTTTTTTTTGGCTTGAAAACTGATGTAAGAACCACACTGTCAAAGCGCATAACACTGCCTCGCCAGACTGGAGTGAAACTGTCTGTAGTTTATGTACACAGCACCATCTAGTGGCAACCATTGAAATGTATCAGGCAACCTCCCATTACGTGACGGCGTTTTCACAGCTTCACTACGACAGCGACGACTGCCCTGTTCCTTCATGACAAAACCATTTGCGCCGACATCATGAACAACTCAGATGACCCAGGAGGAGGAGACGTAAAGGTTTCTGAAATGTTCTTTCATGGCAGAAGAAAAGAGCACGAATGACTTCAAAATTATCATAAAAAAGCAGAAAAGTAAAAAAAAAACAAAATACAAGTAAAGCAATGAGGGAGCTGGCTGCGAGCGGAGCTACGGGGAGAAAAAGTGCACAGGTGACGTTGAGGTGAACATGGACTATGAGTGTTGAGGACTGGGCGTCACAGACTCTGGCAGCACTGGAGTTTGTTGCCCTTCTGCCCGTCGGTGGTTGGCGGCACGCTTATGTCTACGACATTGTTGCCGGGAGATTCGTCGTGTGCAGATCTGTCTGCTATCTGCTTCTGTGAAACTATGCGGTAGATTTCTGCAGAGAGAATTCAATCATTATAATCATTTAAACAGCCCATGTACATGGTCACAATAATCCAATAACTAGGAATAATCAGAAAATGCTTATAATCAGATTTACACTACAGTAATAAGTTGTTTTTTTTTTGAGTCAAGAGTTGGATTTCTTTCCATAAGTACACAACATTAACTTCCTGCTGATGAAGATTCTCAGTCATCCAGGTGGGTAAGTACACTGCATGAAAGCTCAGTCAAGTCAAATGATTCAAGTATTTGTTACGTCTGAAACATTTCACTATTCATCCAAATGGCTTCGTTTGGATGAATAGTGAAATGTTTCAGAAGTAACAAATACTTCAATCCATTTCACTGAGCTTTCACACAGCAAACTTCCTGTTGTTTTAAAAACTTTCTATTTTATAACATGGCTTCCCTGGTCAGGGTCCTTCTACTAAACCCCACCTTTGCCATTTTTACTGACTTTCTCTAGAATGTCAACATTTCTGCATTTTCTTTCATATAGAAGGTGAAGAATAATTATATATTACTCCTCGCTCCAAAAAATGTACCTGCATTTTCCATATTTCATCTGCTCATATGTTAATAAAAGAATCCTTATTACAAAGTACACATGCACTGAATAAAGCGATCATTGGGGAATAAACTGGGTGTATCTGAATCCTCAAAATCCCACAGTGGCCTTTATCTGATATAGAATATTACATTATACAGTTTACATGACTGTGTGAATGATCAGGTTAGAATTAAAACCATTCAGTTCATCCAACATTACATGGTGCCATTTTAATATAGTGACATAATTCTAAGGAGAGGTATGGAGTTTTAATATCGGATAACGTCTAACATTTAATTCCACACTAGTCTCTGCATTCCTCCTGTCACTGACTACATAAATGCTCTTCTCTGGAGATCTTCCAATGATTTACTCCAGCTAGGACAGAGACTGGCAGCAATGCTCCAACTACGAAATAATTTTCATACTCTGACTTACACGTGACAGCTCTTAACAAAATTAACAAAAAGTGTTGACAAAGTGGTAAAACAATATAGCTTCAAAAAGTAAAAGCGATTTTTTAAAGCCACTAGACTCCCTTGAAAACTTAATAGAAAAGAAGAGCTGCTGGTCATTTTGTTCTGTTTAGTTTTTTCCCCAACATATTAGTATAGTTCTGGACTGATAAGTTATAAAACCAAAGCCCCAAACTAAGAAAGAAGTTGAGACAACAGTTCTGTGCTGTCTGCTGCAGTGTAACAGTTCCATTTTCTTGGTGGCTGGTGAAGGGCTCAGTACTGTATATTCTACTGCTGGGAATCCATTAAAAAATTTTAACTTGCCAGCTCTAACTTGCCTTGTTCAACAGCTGGACGCAGCACAAAAGTCTGGCACTTCCACTGGTCTGAATGACAGGTTTGAGCTTTGGAACCCTGTTCCCGTATGGCAGTGCTATCAATGCATGTCGAGAAGCTGGGCTAACTTCCAGTTAGCTGACGGCGCTTGCTTAAGATTCATTCCCAGCAGTAGCTCATTTCAGTGTATAATTACAGGTGAACTGGGGTCCAAATGTCCACATAGTCTGACTACGATGCTCCAGCAAACTGATTTGAACACCCAGAATCAAATAAAATGAGTTTACATGTGAGCAGAGCGAACGACTGTCCGGGCGGGGCTATGTTTGGCCACAAGTTCCACTATAACAGGAAATGACATGGGGGGATATATTTGCGTTAAATTTTAATCCGTTAACTGTACTACTGTAATTAATTATGTTAGCCTATTAATAGTCCCATTCCCAGCACTATTCTTTACATAAAATAAAGGCATATTCAAACTATTTCATTTTAAGTGACTTTTAATCCTCTTTCCTGGCTGACATATTTGCAATATTACACAAGAGTTGTTTTTTTTTGTATGCCTGTCACTGCTCCCATCTGCACATCAGAGAAACAAATACATGGATACCTGAGTGAAAATAGTTGAAACTTATAATATTAATATACAGCTGTGCCCATACAACTTACATACTCTAGGGTATATAAACTTATTGTATTTTAACCACTGCTAATCAATGCTATTCATGCAGTTGTGCTCTTAAGTTTACATACCCTGGGGGTGTGTAAACTTATGAGCACAACTGTAAATTATAATATGTGGAATGGTTTTATTAAGCTCTCTGAAAATTGCAACAACTACTTTTAAATTTAACATGGTTTTTTTTTTTTGCTAGTCAGTCTGTCAGCTGCACTACTTGTTATAGCTTTTAGTTTGGCAGAAAACATCAGGATATTTACTAAAAAACACAACTTACTCTACATGCACATTAGCCTACAATGTTATTGACGGCAGCTGTAAAGATTTCTGAAAAGAATTAGGAATAAATCCACCTGGAGATGAAGTAACACTACCTCATGCTATACAAATATATTTACTAGTAACACAGTAGTGTTAAGCCAGTCCTTAGGGAAGAGGGTGGAACTAAAGACTGAACTTATCCTCCAGGGCCAGTTAGCCTTTTTGGACAGCTGCTTTGAAAACTTAAGCTGGGTTTTACCATTAAACTGTTTTTAAGGATCGATGCAGTTTCAGTGATTATCCTGGGCTACCGTGCATACAACTGGGCATGTCCTTCAACCTGTAAGTCTTTTTATCACAGGATTTATTCTGTTTAATGCAGCCCTAGCCACCGTTAGCATTGTGGGAGGTCGGGCTGTGCGATATGGCAAAAAATTCATATCACGATGCAAGTCACCTTATATCACGACAACAATATATATCACGATATACATTTTCTGTAAATTCTACAGTTTAGATAATCATATAAAAAGGACCATCTCTTTTTTACATGCACCATTTTCAAAACCTCATAATTTTGCAGTGTTGTTATAAAATAGTTTTGTAATGTGCACTTGAGACTTGATTCTCATAAATTTCAGGTTTTTCTTCTAAATCATATATGAAAAAAAAGTAAACATCAATAAGTTAAATATATCCTGACCCAGAGGAAAAAAGCAAAAAAAAAAAAATGTCTGAAAATGAGAAAATTACTCATGGCTGCCATCTACAGATAAAAATTAGCTGTTAGTTTAAATCAGTGAAAATGTCAGTGTAGACCTGCAGCCTGCCATTCTGGCCTGATTTAACCAGTTTGCTTCTCAGTAAAAATATTTCAGATTAGTCATAATCTGAAAATCAAAGATGCAAAAGGGAATGCAATAAAATACATGTGAAGCCTTCACATTTTATTCATTATCACCACTTGACTAATTAAACTGATTAGAAATCAAATAAATTACATTAACAGCCAACTTGCTCCTCAGACCCGTTTTAATTAATTTTTTTATTTTGTGTGCATGTGCCACTTTTGCAGCTTTAATAAAATTTTTTCAGACAAAACTAAGAAACTCAGCAGTAATTTAAACCAAAAAAAATGATGGTCTACTACATGTTTCCAGTTAGCACAACTTAGCATCATCATTTAGCATTTTATAATTAGACATCGTGTTAATGTTACTTACCTCCTATTAAAACAAGGTTAACAAACTATCCTCTGTGACGCAGCACGATGAAAATGGTCCCACATCCCTGGCAAACAGGAGTAGCAGCTATCTGAACCGGTAATTTGGAGTTAGCATTAGCATCCACCGGACTGAAGCCTAGCCAGCAACCACACCTGTTCTGCTGCATACAGTCATGCACTGCAGGGAAGAGACGGGGTGCTGACAAGTAACGGTGAGATAGGAGCTTTACTGAACAAACGGGGGTATGTGCATTTTAAATACGATATAAACGATAGAGTATTTTATGAAACGAAAAGGATTAAGCAGAAGAAGATGGATGGATGGATGGATGGATAGACGTTTTTATATCGTCATCCGATCTACATTGTCATATCGCACAGCCCTACTGGGATGTGGGTGGGCCTATTCACAGATCCTGACATTTGAAGGAGACATGAAAAGATTCTGACACAAAACTGTAAGACAATGAAAGCTTTTTTGTAGAAAAAAGGGCATAAAAACTAATCTCTACAACAGTGTTTTTCAACTAGGGTTCCCTAGAATGTTCAGGTTTCTGTGGGAAATTTTCTAATTTCACTTCTTAATTGGTCCAAAAAAATGCAAATAATTTGCCATTGTTTTTCATTGGTTCTGTAGGCACACATGCCCCCATGAACAACAACGACATATTATTTTCAATTTTTGGACCAATTAAAAAGTGAAATTAGAAAATGTCCCACAGAAACTTGAACGTAGCAGGGAACCCTCAACTCTACAAGAAAGTGCCAATAAGTGATGTTCACTCAATAGAGGGGATGCACTGGAATAGAATTCTTGGCAGTTAAGGTCAGTTACCATAGCAACACAGCACTGAGTGGCAATCACATGTGACAGCTTTATTTTGTATGCAGCAAAACAAAAAAAAAAATAAATCACAAAACATTTTGTCACAGCAGTGCACAAAGCACCTTTTTTAAACTTTAGATGTTAATACCACACCATTTACTTGACTGTAGTGATGTGTGGGTAAAGCTCAAGGAGCACATGATAAGTGAAGAACTGATTCATAGCCTTCAATTATTTATTTTTTTCCCAATTAATACAAGATAGAATGATACGATTAGCTCGCCACAATGCAAGCAGGTACTCTGTGATTGAATACTGTGTGACCTTTTTGTGTTTTACTACATACACCCAAATGCTGCCACTCATTTTTGCCACTCAGTGTTTCTAAACTGCCATGAGTTCTGTTTGGTGACATCATTATGTACACCCTCTATTAAGGATCTACTTTGGTCCACATCACACATCCCATTTATAGAGTGGACATTACATATCTATCTTTTTACCTGTTAAAATGTTCTTGAATGCTTCTTCTACATTTGTGGAGTCCAACGCTGAAGTCTCAATAAATGACAGTGTGTTCTTTTCTGTGGTGGAGAGACAACTTATCACTTATTTATACATAGAGAAAAACCCACACTGCGTACAGACTGGTGATGTTTGTGAAACCCCATTAACCTGCGAACGCTCGAGCCTCGTCGGTGGGCACGGCCCTGAGGTGTCGGAGGTCACTCTTGTTTCCCACCAGCATGATGACGATGTTGTTGTCAGCGTGGTCCCTGAGCTCCTTCAGCCACCGCTCCACATTCTCATAGGTCAGGTGCTTGGCGATGTCGTAAACCAAGAGAGCTCCGACTGCACCACGATAATACCTAGTACAAAAAAAAAAAAAAGGATAAAAACAAATAAGCACAATAGCTATACTGTCTTCTACTTTTTTTTTTCCTCCTTGCCCTGTCAGGCAGCTAGGCAAGCAGAACAGGGATCTGTCACCCTTATTGTGCCAAAACAGATTTACTTTGCCACAAGAAGCTTATACAGTACCTAACTGTGTATTGTATGTTGTTTTTAACTCCTCCTGTAATAACTTTTAATACTTTATTTTAATTATTTTACCCATGGAAGACTCGACAGGATAGGACAGAGGGAAAGGAAGTGTGTGGAGGGGGAAGAAAAGGGAGGGGAACAGACAAAATAAAACAAACAACCAACAACTAAAACAAACAAAAGACAAACTGCTTCTTCCATCGAAGATGTCTCAACACGAATCTGGTTTCTGCGCAAAATAAGTGTGTGCATGTGAGTGGTTTGTCAGGAAACATACAAAGCGGAGGGCCAGTCGCAGAAGCTCTCCCCCCGGGAACCCCGAGCAGGCAAGACAGCGCCACCAACCACCACAGAGCACAAACATCCAAGGTCAGCAAGCCCCAGGAAAGCCAGGCATCCACCCCCGGAGGAACGATCGAGGGAGGCCAGGTCGCTCGGCGCGGCGAGCCCGCATCCCCGGACCCGCCTGACCCCTACCCCCCCCAGCGGGGCCAACGCCCGCCCCCGGACCCCAGGCACCAGGAGGCCAGCGACCCCACCCCCTGGGGCGCCTCCCGGCGCGAGCCCCCCCAAACACCCCCACAGCGGGCCCACCCCAGCACCACCGCCGCACACCCCGGGGACACCCATGCCCAAAGAAGTCCCCCCCGCCCAGGGAAGCCCACATTGCCGAGAGGCACTATCCCCATTAATCCAGCACCTCCCAACTCGCAGACACACCCCTCCCCACACCTTCACACCCACATGCTCCCATGCGCACCCATATGCACTAACTCCCTCTCACTCACCCGGATCAACCCATTCTCTCTCACTCCTGTACCCATTCAAACTCACCCCTTATTCACCCTTGTTTCATAAGGCGGCTGCGAAGCAGATGCAGCGAGCCTGAACGCGCACCAGTGCCCGGCAGTGACCGGGGGACCACCGGTGCAGGCCACAGAAGCAGACCCCCACCCCTGGCGCCCACCTGAGCGACTGATCAGCAGACCACCGCAGGTGCCCCGAGCTGCCACCCGCCATGCAAAGCGCCGCACAAAACCAACTCACCATCACCACCTCCATTCATCACCCCCTCACTCTCACTTAGACTCATATTCAGCCCCCCTCTCACTTCCTTGGTTCTATCTATATATTCAGTGGCACCCAGGAATTTTGACAACATGATGGGTCCCAGGCTCCCCACCGGGCCCCCACGCCCCCAGCAGGAGGAGGGCAAAAGGGGTGGGGAAGACGAGACGGTGGGGAGGCAGTCTAAAAGCAAGGCCGTCCCCCCCCCCAGAAGACAGCTTGCAAACTGGTTCATGAGGCCACCCACTGCCCCCATATCCCAACCCAGGGCGAGTGCCGCCAATGCAAACAGCCCAGGACCCACCAGCATCGCGCCCCGGCACTCCCAGCACTACAGATATGATGGGGAAGCCATACCAATTCCCACTCATCTTACACACACAAACATGGACAACAATAGTCACAATAGTGAACAATGGGCAGGTACCACACGGTGCCCCACATGCCAAGCGACACCCCTGAGCTCCCAAGCAAGCCCACCGACCACGGCAGGCCGCCCTGCAGCCACAGCCACCCCAGAGCAACCCGACAGAAACACGGCCACCAACCCGTGCCAATGGCCCCCCCCCAACCACCCCCACGCCCCCCTCCCCAGCACCAGGGGCCCAGGGCCAGTCCCAGCCCCCCCCCCCCCCCCCCCCCCCCCCCCCCCCCCCCCCCAGGAGGCGAAGCCAGCAGACTGGGGGCCACAGCCCCCCCCCCCCCCCCCCCCCCCGGACCAACCTCCCAGGCCAGACACACGGCCACCCCGGAACAGGCCCCCCAGACACCTGTGGTCGGGGCGCAGCCAGCCGCCAGAGGCGCCAAGGAAAGCAAGCCACCACCCGCCACCTCTCAGGTTATAAAATTAATAAGCGGGGACCAGAGAGAATTGAATTCTGCCAATTGATTGTTTGAGGAGGCTGACAATCTCTCCAGGCTAATATAATCTAATAGTAAGTTATTATAGCAAGTCCTATATAAATAAGTTATTTCTTGATTTCCAATTCATGGGGATAGTTTTCTTTGCGATGCATAAGGCAGTGAGAAGCATGTGTGACATCCTTGCATCTATATTTATTTCACTTAAATCACCTAATATGCAAAGTGTGGGTGAGGATGAGACACTATACCCAAGCCACGGCAACAAGTCCTCACGTCTTCTGCCAGAACTTTTGAACCGGTGCACAGGACCACATAGCATGCATATAGCTATCCGGGACATTGCTGGTGCAGTGAGAGCAGATATTTGTGTGACTCAGGCCCATTTTGAACATCCTTTGTCCTGTGTAATGAATTCTATGTAGAACTTTATACTGTATAAGTTGTAAGTTAGAGTTTTTAGTCATCTTAAAAGTGTTTAAACATATCTGTGTCCAGAAACTTTCCTCCTTATTGATCAATAGGTCTGTCTCCCATTTTGATATTGGAAGAGATACGGACTCATCCAAATTTGATAAACAGTCCATGTATTTTTGATATCAACTTAGGGGAACAAAGATTTAGAAACTCTGCCACCTTAACTGGTACCTCTAAATCTGTCTGATTAAGATTAAATCTTAGAGCTCCGACTGCACCATGATAATACCTAGTACAAAAAAAAAGGATAAAACCAAATAAGCACAATAACTATACTGTCTTCTACTTACTGTTGGTGGTTTACACACACAGAAATACTCACGCTGAGGTGATGGCTCTGTAGCGCTCCTGTCCTGCCGTGTCCCAGATTTGAGCCTTTATTGTCTTGCCGTCCACCTGGATGCTGCGGGTGGCGAACTCCACCCCAATGGTGCTCTTACTCTCCAGGTTGAACTCATTTCTTGTGAATCGGGAAAGCAGGTTACTCTTCCCAACTCCGGAGTCCCCAATTAGTACAACTAGAAGCAAAACAACAAAGTCAGATTTGAACATAAGCTCTCAGATTTTAAAACATTGTGTTTTACAGTAATATAAATGTTCTACAAGGATGCTGAAAAGAAAGTGCTGACTTGCTGGGTTCTTTCTGAGAAATCCTTATCAGACTGGTGGGGAGGAAGACACTGCCTCTGGGAAATCTGACTCATCAGATTTTCAAGACTTCTTGTTCCTGTGTGTCGTCACTATTGTCCAATCAAGTTTTCCACAGCCACATTAACACTAGACCTGGCCGCTGTATTCCTGCTGTACTTTCTGCTTCCTGCTGACTAATAACTAACCTACATGATGTAAGGCGTATGGGGGCGGTAAAAGCTCACACCTTTTGCAATCTGACAATAAAATTATCATGTGACTCATGTTAAATAAATAGAGTACTTACAATTTAAAATAACAGGGAGCAAAATAGAGGTCAGAGGTGTGTAGTAACTAGTTACATTTATCCAAATACATGTACTTAAGTAGCTTTTTCACAAAATTGTACTTTTGTGAATAGTTTTATTGTAGATTTTTTTTTTTTACATCGACTTGAGTACATTTATCAGTAAAAATGTACTTTAACTCAAGTGCCGTGGTCGTCCTGTTTGAGTTACTTTTGATTTCAGTGATTTAAACTGAGTGAGAATCGCGTTTAGTTTTTTCCCATCAAATTTAATTTAATTTTTGTTTTGGCTCAAGAAATATTTGAACTATTATTGATGAGTGTAAAGTTGCAAATTTCAAAGAAAACAGTTGGAAATATCCAAGAAAAAAGTTTCAAATTTATCAAGAAATAAAGTTGGAAATTTATTTACTTATTTTTACAAATTTACAATTAAAAAGTTGCAAATTATTGATCATAATTGTGTAACTTTATTTTGACAGTGGCCATAAATTTATTCTGAAATTGTACAAATTTATAAGAACACAGTAAGCTGATTAGAAAAAAGTCAGTCTTGGGAGAAAAACGTTGGAAATTTATTAGAAAAATGTGTAAAGTTTACAAGAAAATGTCAAGTTTGCTAGAGAAAACCTCAAATTGGGGAGAAAAACAGCAAATTTATGAGGGGAAAAAAATCACATTTGACAACAAACCCTTCAGATTTACAAGGAAAAAAGCCACAAATTTATAAGACCCCCCCCCCATAAAATTTATGAGAAAAATGTTGGAAATTTATCTGACAATATGTGCAAAGTTACATGAAAAATTTCACAAGTATGAGGGAAAAAGTTACAAATTGGGGGAAAAAAACGGCAAATTTTTGAGGAAAAAAAACCCCTTCAGACTTAGAAGAAAAAAGTCAACTTTTTAAGGAAAAAAGTTCAAAACTTTGGAAAATTATCAGAAAATAGGTTTAAGTCTACAAGAAAAATGTCACAAGTTTATGGGGAAAAAGCTCACAAATTACAGAGAAATTGCAAATTTATTAGAACACAGTAGTAAAATTATGATTCAAATTTTGAGAAAAGGGCCACAGATGTATGAGAAAAACCTCATATACTGATGAGTCAAGTTGTTACTCACTACTCTAGTTTCTTTTTTATAGGTACTTTCATAGCCCTGCTCAACTGCACTGATGACTACTCTTACCTGTACTTGGACAAATTAATACCATAAAGCAATGCTACTTTTACCTGAGTACCATTTCTGGATACTACGCCCAGTTCTGGCAGAGGTGCGAGTGTCCACCTGAACAGTGACTCAGTGACCCAGTCAGACTAAATCTATAATTGCATTAACATGCAAATATATTTTTAGCGATTTGGAAAGTACCTGCGATGAAACAGAGCAGACACCATGGCACTGAAAACCGCTTTAGGAGAGGCTCCTTTCTCAGGGAGTGAGCTTCCTCCCCCAGGCTACACTGCTGACTGGATTTGTTTCCCACTCGTGCTTAATGGCTGTAGAAATGAACTTAAACCTAACTTCCATGTCACTGAAGTTTATTTAAATTACAGGAAAGTAAAGGCTCCATTTGTATGACTAGCTGCTCCAGCTGTTAGCATCACTATCCGCTCTATTTTATATCAAATTAGCGGGGTTCTACCGCTAACTAAAAGCTTGGACGCGCCTAATATAGCAGTAAATTTAAAAGTAAGTTCGAAAACCCGCTAACACTTTAACTCAAAAACAGTTCGGCTAGCCGCAGTTGGCCTCCAGCTGATATCAAATGTAACGTTAACACAGCTAGCTTGCTAACTTCAGCGTAGCCATTATTTATCACCAGGCTAATCTCACCTTTGAACAAAAAGTCATATTCATCGTCTCTGTTCCCCATTGTTTCAGCGCTGTGCCACTTCTCTGGAACTGCGGCGATGAAAGTGTGTATATAGATATTTTTTTTACACCTGCCCGAACCAGGATGTTGCGCCAAGATGACAGCAGGAGACAACAATGTAAAAATGCAGGAACGGCTGATGTCCAGTAAACTGACCTGGTACCCGAACATCGCACGATCACGTGACCGGCCTACCAAAAGAAGTAAAATGATTCATTAATCAATCTTTATTATCGGCAGAAGTAGTCATGTTATTATATGATGTAATAATAATAATAATAATAATAATAATGATGATGATGATAATAATAATACGGCTAGACAACCACAAAAAGTTGCAAATTTATGAGAAAAAAGTTGCAGAAGAACGAAGTTGCAAATTTACAAGAAACGTTCCAAATTTTCAAGCCTTTTTTTGCATTTAGCATTGGTGCTTCAAAGTCTTATGTAACATGATATTAAAGGTCTATATTGATATTGGGGGAGGAGGGGTCTTTGTTTTCTCCATTTTGTTTCCGGGTCCCCCTCCCCCAATTTACTCTACTCACTATGGCAACAGAACTGACTCTGAAACTTTAAAGGACAAAAAGGTAGGCTCGCCTTGCTCATTTACACACACAAGCACAATTGTTATTTTTTTTTCCAAACTCTTTATTATTTTTAAATACCACCACAACTCACAATGCAAACCCAGTTTCAGGGATTTCCACAATACCTGTCAAGAATCAAATACAAAAGTGCTTCCCAAACATCAGAAATAACGTGGCAAACAAAACCCAAAACACCAAAAACGAGGCCCCAGTACTAAACCATCATCGAGATCAATAGCACCATAAAACAGCATTACATATTCAAAACAGAGGAAAAACAAAAAAAGGAGGGGGAGGGGGGCAAATAAGGGGTAAAGGGGCAGCCAGCTTCACTGAGATATGTCGACGAACCGTGATGTCTTTATATACTTAAGGAGGGGTTTCCATGTCGAGGGAAATTTTACAATTGAGCCATGAAGAGTATATGAGGGAGGAGAGGATGATTTCCACCCCAGTAAATCTAGCTAACAAAGTTAAAAAAAAAAAGCCAAGAAATCTGGCGAAACCCCAAATAAAGCAATTAAATTAGTTGGGATAGGCTCCAACCCCCCCCCCCCCCCCCCCCCCCCCCCCCGCAAACCGAAAAGGATTAAGCAGAAGAAGATGGATGGATGGGTGTAAGTGTACTTTAAGTACCTTGGACAGAGTGCTGAAAATTCTCGCCCAGTAATTAAATGGGGAGGGACAGGACCAGAACGCATGAATTGGTGAGCCTGGAGTTTGTTGACACCTGTCACAGGCCGGATCAGTGTTTGGGTAGATTTTAGAAAGTTTCAGTTTTGACCAGTGGGCACGATGCAGCACCTTACACTGGAGAAGACCATGCATGGCACAAATACAGTGCATCCAGAAAGCATTCACAGCACTTCACTTTTTCCACATTTTGTTATGTTGCAGCCTTATTCCAAAATTGATTACATTCATTTTTTTTCCCTCAAAATCCTACACACAATACCCCATAATGACAACGTGAAAAAAGTTTTTGGGAGATTTTAGCAAATTTATTAAAAATAAAAAAAACTAAGAAATCACATGTACATAAGTATTCACAGCCTTTGCTATGAAGCTCAAAATTGAGCTCAGGTGCATCCTGTTTCCACTGATCATCCTTGAGATGTTTCTACAGCTTAATTGGAGTCCACCTGTGGTAAATTCAGTTGATTGGACATGATTTGGAAAGGCACACACCTGTCTATATAAGGTCCCACAGTTGACAGCGCAAGTCAGAGCACAAACCAAGCATGAAGTCAAAGGAAATATCTCGAGGCACAAATCTGGGGAAAGGTACAGAAAAATTTCTGCTGCTTTGAAAGTCCCAATGAGCACACTGGCCTCCATCATCCATTAATGGAAGAAGTTTGGAACCACCAGGGCTTTTGCTAGAGCTGGCTGGCTGTCTAAACTGAGGGACTGGAGGAGAAGGGCCTTAGTCAGGGAGGTGACCAAGAACCTGATGGTCACTCTGTCAGAGCTCCGGCGTTCCTCTGTGGAGAGAGGAAAACCTTCAAGAAGGACAACCATCTTTGCAGCAATCCACCAATGAGGCCTGTATGGTAGAGTGGCCAGACAGAAGCCACTCCTTAGTAAAAGGCACATGGCAGCCCACCTGGAGTTTACCAAAAGGCACCTGAAGAACTCGTAGACCATGAGAAACAAAATTCTCTGGTCTGATCAGACAACGATTGAACTCTTAGTTGTGAATGCCAAGTGTCATGTTTGGAGGAAACCAGACACCGCTCATCACCAGGCCAATACCATCCCTGCAGTGAAGCATAGTGGTGGCAGCATCATGCTGTGATGATGTTTTTCAGCAGCAGGAAATGGGAGACTAGTAAGGAGAGAGGGAAAAATGAATGCAGCAATGTACAGAGACATCCTGGATGAAAACCTGCTCCAGAGTGCTCTTGACCTCAGACTGGGATGACGGTTCATCCTTCAGCAGGACCACAACCCTAAGCACACAGCCAAGATATCAAACAAGTGGCTTCAGGGCAACTCTGTGAATGTCCTTCAGTGGCCCAGCCAGAGCCCAGACTTGAATCCAATTCAACATCTCTGGAGAGATCTGAAAATGGCTGTGCACTGACGCTTCCCATCCAACCTGATGGAGCTTGAGAGGTGCTGCAAAGAGGAATGGGTGAAACTGCCTAAAGGTAGGTGTGCTAAGCTTGTGGTATCATATTCAAAAAGATGTGAGGCTGTAATTGCTGCCAAAGGTGCATCAACAAGCAAAGGCTGTGAATATTTATGTAGATGTGATTTCTTAGTTTTTTATTTTTAATAAATGTGCAAAAATAATTTAAAAAATACTTTTCTCATGTTGTCATTATGGGGTATTGTATGTAGAATTTTGAGGAAAAAATGAATTTAATCCATTTTGGAATAAGGCTGTAGCATAAAATGTGGAAAAAGTGAAGTGCTGTGAGTACTTTCTGAATGCACTGTAGATGAGGAATGGACCCGGAGGAGTAGATCCTCCCATAAGTCCTGGGTAAATTCCTGGTCCATGTCTCTCTCCCGGAGAGACCAGATGTGTGAAAGTGGGGCATTCCTGAGAGAATGGATTCTTTCATAGCTACTTGAAATGGCACCTTTTTCAATTGGGGATGGAATCAAGAGTGTCAATAGATGAAATTAAAAGCTGAAAAGGAAAATGGTGAGTCATCCCTCAGACAAAGCTACGAACCTGTAAATACCTGGAAAAAAAATGGGTTTTAGGGATCCCATATTTAGGTACAAGTTGTTCAAAAGATGAGAAAACATCCTCAGTGTACAGGTCATTAAATGAATTTACACCTCTGCCAGACCACAAAGCAAACCCTCCATCCCCCAGTGACACTTTAAACACGTGGTTTTTTACAAATAATTGCTTGCAAGGGGAAAATGGCGTCTGAAAAAGCTGAAATAAATAAAAGCTGAAATTTGGCAAAGCCATTCCTCCCTGCCTTCTGGGACTCTGTAAAAATAGTTTGCGGATCCTTGGGGGCTTTTTATCCCAAACAAACATTAAAATAATCCCATCAAGTTTCTTAAAAAAATGATCTTGGGATGAAAATTGGGATACACTGAAATAAAAAAGAAAATTTTGGTAAAACATTCATCTTGATTAAATTATTGCGACCAGCAATAGACAAGGGAAGCATAGACCATCTCTTAAAATATTCCTGTGTTTTGGCAAGAAGTGGGGCAAAATTATGCTTAAAAAGATTTTTAAACTTTTCTAGAACTTGAACTCCTAGATACGTGAAGCCGTCCAAAACTATTTTAAATGGGATTATCTGTGATGGAAGATTGCGAGCTGCAAAACTGATGGGAAAAAATTCACTCTTGTCAAAATTCAGCTTGTAACTGGAAATTGTACCAAACAAATTAAGAACAGAGAGGACTTCTGAGATTGATATATCAGGTTGCGAAATATATTGTGGAAGATGAAAGCAGACGAGACAGTGAGCTGGATGACATGCTGAAGCGGATGATAAAATAAATGCAGCGTTGAGAGCATTCCCCAGCAGTTGGTATGATCAAAGAGATTACAGAACAGGCATGAGACATTTGCATTTGAGAGACATGCATCACAATAGGCAGATTGCTGGCCTCTGCTCCAGCTGCAAGACAAAGAGGTTACAAGGCACATCTACATATTGATCTCAGTCTCTAGGTCACAGTAAGGACAGGACGCATGAACACAATGCATGAAAGGCACATTAACATCACAGTAGTGAGCCAGAAGAAGCGGGGCTGCCTGTAGACATTAATACACACATTTCACTGTTCTGTTAATTACTCTAGCCGAGTGCAGTGTCTGTCCAGTCTGTTGTGGGGGTTACACCAATCCGCCACAATGCAAACTTTATTCACCTTCCAACATCACACACAGTAAAACTGTCTTTGCGTGCCTGAGCGAGCTCCTTTATACACTTTGATTCCCGCCTCCGGCACACAGAGTAAACACATTAACATTCAGACTGAAAGACATGTACACACATTAACAAAACATTGACACACGCTTCACAGAGCAGGTCTTGCTACCATACATTCACACCCATTCACACCCCTGCGTCCTCAGGTGTCAACCTGGTGTGGCGGGGGGCGAAAGGCACATCTTTGTTTGGTTGTCTCCTCTCACCTTTCTCCATTAGCATCACTCACTCTCTTCTCCCCCACCAATCCCCTTGTCCTGGGTGGAGTGCCATGTGTATTGTGCCCCCCCCCCCCCAAACACCCAGAAGGGGCTCTAACCCTCTGGCACCTTGGGCTTTAGCCAGCGCCCGTAACGGCTGTAACGTGGAGTTGCTGGACTGGCCAAAGTGTTCTGCTGTTGAGGTGGGCAGGAGACAAACTTGGTCTCCGGCGCTCAGTCCTGTGGAGGGGAAAGACCTAGTCTGCTGCCAACAGTTTTCTGCGGGGGGAACACCAACTTGCCACTGTAAATGGGCGGTCACACCGGAGAACTTGAGCCAACATCACCTGTTCGTCTGCCGACACATAAGCGGGCTTAAGCCTGTCAATGCAGACCATTTCCTTACGCCCCCCCCCCCCAAGTGTAACACAAAATGCTTTGCCCCGATTTCCAGCACTCTGAACGGTCCGTCATACAGTGGGCACAGCGGGGTTCTGTGTGCGTTGTGCCTAACAAAAATGAACTTGGCACTCTGTAAGCGCTTTGGGACGAAGGTGTGGGGAAAACAATGGAGCGCCGGGCCCGGCACGTTAGTGGCCCCTGTACTGGGCGGGTCGGTCCCGGGTGGGGGGTTTTCCGGTAAAATTCCCCGGGGAGCCGTAGTAGCTGAAAAAAAAAAACAACAAAACGATTTCTGCCAGGGAGGCTGCCAGATCCCCCTTAGGAGCAGAGTGCAACCCCAATAGGACCCAGGGCAGGTGGTCAGCCCAATTTGCATCCGTGAGTGAGGCTCTGAGCACTGCTTTGAGTGACCTATGGAAGCGTTTGCATAACCTGTTAGCCTGGGGGTTGTGTGCGGTGGTGTGGTGGATTTTGACCCCCAGGCTCTGGGCCACCATGAACCAGAGTTCCGAAATGAATTGCGTACCCCTGTCAGAAGTGATGTCTGATGGGGATCCGAACCATGCACCCCAAGCCGACAAAAAAGTGCAAGCCACTTCCACGGACACGGTGGAAGCCAGCGAGACCACTTCAGGCCAACATGTGGTGCGCTCCACGATTGTCAAAAGTTGCGTGAAACCTTGCGACAGCGGGAGGGGGACCATCAAATCCACGTGGACGTGGTCAAACCTCCTGCCCCGAATTTGGAACGGCTCGAGGGGGGCTTTGGTGGGCTTGTGCACTTTGGCCCGCTGGCACACGACGTATGCTGCAGTCTACTCTTTCACGTCCCTGCGTAAGTGAGGCCAGGCAAATTTTGCCCCCACCAGTTTAACTGAGGCGTGCATGCTGGGATGTGAAAAGGAGTGGATGGACTCAAAAATGTGGCGGCGTCAAAAGCTTGGAACCACTGGGCGTGGGCGACCGGTGGAGACGTCACAGAGCAAGGGGGGGCACCCTTCTTGCACCACCATGCTCTCCAGTTTTAACCCAGTAGGCGCGGACTGGAGCGCGCAAATGGTCACGTCTCCAGTTTGCTCCGCGGTCATGGCGGGGAAATCTATTCCCATGTAGACCGGGGAGACTAACGTGTGCGACAGGCAGTCGGCCACGACATTAAGCTTACCGGCTACGTGTTGAATGTCAGTCGTGAACTCCGAGATCGCGGCCAAATGTCGTTGCTGCCGGGCCGACCATGGATCTGAGACTGGACATTGCGTACGTTAGCGGCTTATGATCAACAAATGATTTGCGCCCTTCCAGACAAAACTGGAAGTGGCGCGTCGCCAGGTGGAGGGCCAACAACTCTCTGTCAAATGTTCTGTATTTGCATTCATTGTCGTGCAAAGTACGGCTGAAAAATGCGGGTGGTGCCACGAACTGGAGATGTACTGCTCCATCACTGCCCCTATGGCAGTGTCCGACGCGTCAGTGGTGAGTACTATCTGCGCTGACGGGGCAGGGTGGGCAAGCAAAGCGGTGTTAGCGAGCGCTTTTTTGGTGTTTGAGAAAGCGTGGACTCACTCAGGGGCCCAGTCAATGTTTTCTACGGGCTTCTTTTTTTGAGCACGGCGTACAACGGTTGCAGCAGCTGGGCTGCTTGGGGGAGGAAACGGTTGTAAAAGTTGACCATGCCTAAAAATTCCTGTAGGGCCCTCACGGTTTGCGGCTGCGAAAAATCCAACACGGCGCGCACCTTATCAGGCAGCAGAATCACCCCCTCCGGTGAAATGCGGTGACCCAAAGAATCAATCACTGGCACACCGAACTGGCACTTTGCCGGATTAACAATAAGCCCGTTCACCTCCAACCTCTGGAATACTAGTTTGAGATGGGTGAGGTGCTCCTCCTCGGATGCCCTAACCACCAAAATGTCGTCTAAGTAGACAAAAACCAAAGGCAAGTCACAGAGCACCACGTCCATCATTCTTTGGAAGGTTTGCGCTGCGCCCTTTAACCCAAACGGCATGCGTAAAAACTCAAAAAGGCCAAAAGGAGTTATTACCGCTGTTTTGGGAACATCCGCCGCACACACCGGAACCTGGTGGTAACCGCGGACCAGGTCCACTTTTGAAAAAACTGACGTCCTGGCCAGATGCATGGAAAATCCTGGATGTGCAGGATGGGATACCGGTCATGTTCCGTGGTGTTGTTCAAATCGCCGCATGGTCGCCACGACCCATCGGCCTTGGGTACCATGTGTAGCGGAGATGCCCTGTTGGAGCGCCTAACGATGCCCAGTTGCTCTAAGTTAGCAAACTCCTCACGTGCACTGGCCAGCTTAACCGCGTCCAAGCGCCGAGGGCACGTGAACACCGGCGGACCTTTTGTTGTTATGAAATGTTTGACCCCATGTTTGGTTACCGTAGCAGAAAAAGTAGGAACCGTGAGTGCTGAGAACTGTGAAAGCAAATGCTGGTACTTACCCCCTGGAGCTAAAACGTTTGCATGCATTGTTGGCCCAACTCCCCGAGCTGTGCAGGGCAAGGAGGAAAAAGAAACAGCATCCACTAAACGTCTGTTGGCAACACTGACTAAACCCATGAGCACATAAAAAATCAGCACCTAAAATGGGGACAGACCATGCAGCTACCACAAAGTCCCACTGGCAATTGCATCCATGTAAGCTTACTGTCAACGTCCGCCAAACGTCCTGATGTTGGATCCGTTGGCGGCTGTAAGCTCGGGGCCACAGCCTTCTGCCAACCTGTCCGCACTGACTGGCAGAATGTGGCTCTTCTGGGAGCCAGAGTCCACCAAGAAACATCTCCCCGAACGTATGTCTGTGATGAAAAGTAGCTTGTTCCTGTCGCCAGCAGTCGCAGCTGCTACTGACTGCTGGCTGTGCCATTTCCCTGGCTTCCTGAATTGGCATGGTGGCAGACAGTGTTGGGCATTTGAGCCAAACTGTCCTGTTCCTGCGTCTCTTGGCGTCCGTCCCAGCCACCCCCAATGACTCCTTGACCTTGCTGGAGTCCTTTGTGGCTGCTGGTGTTGTTGCGTGCGTGCGTGCGTGCTGAGAGCTCTGTTCACTAGGATGATACGGTCCACTTCTTGCGCCAGGGTGCGGTAGTTCTTGGCCATCAGCAGTGGTGGGTTGGCCAGGATCGCCCGCGTTGTAGCTGGTAGGTTACTGAGGAAAAGGTGGGCGAACAGGAAGGGTTCATCGTCCTTCCCCCTCAGTTCTAACATGCTCTCCATCAGCTCCACAGCTGACCTGTTATCTAATTGTGAGTGCATGAGAGGTTTTTCTGCTCTCTCACTGTCCGATCGGGTAAAACGTTGAAGCAGCATCTGCTTGAGTGTGTCATATTCCTCCTGGGCTGGCGGCTCCTAGAGCAGGCTCGTTACTTGCTGTGTGGTGCACACATCCAGCGCAGAGACCACATGATAATATTTGGTGTCATCCGTGGAGATCCCGCGGAGTGCGAATTGGGCTTCCACATGTAGAAACCAAGCGGTCGGATTGTGGAGTCAGAAGTCCGGGAACTTGACTGTGACAGCACATGTCGTGCTGGCGTTCTCCCTCTGGGTTGACTCCGGGGCGGTGCTTGGCTCATTCTCCATTGCACGTCTTAGGGTCACCAATGTGGAAGATGAAAGCAGACGAGACAGTGAGCTGAACGACACGCAAACTTTATTCACCTTCCAACATCACACACAGTAAAACTGTCTTTGAGTGCCTGAGCGAGCTCTTTTATACACTTTGATTCCCGCCCCCGGCACACAGGGTAAACACATCAACATTCAGACTGAAAGACATGTACACGCATTAACATAACATTGACACACACGTCACAGAGCAGGTCTTGCTACCATACATTCACACCCCTGCGTCCTCAGGTGTCAACCTTGTGCGGCGGGGGGCGCAAGGCACATCTTTGTTTGGTTGTCTCCTCTCACCTTTCTTATTAGCATCTCTCACTCTCTTCTCCCCCACCAACCCCCTTGTCCTGGGTGGAGTGCCATGTGTATTGTGTCCACCACAATATAAAAATAAATCATCAGCGTAGAGAGATACCCTCTGTTCAAAACCACTGCTAACCACACCAAAGATTTTAGAATTAGATCGGCGCACAATGGCCAAGGGTTCAATAGCAAAAGCAAAAAGAAGAGGGGATAACGGACAACCCTGTCTCGTTCACTGGAAAAGTGGAAAATAGTCTGAATAAGTATTATTAGTTCTAACAGATGCATGCAAGCACAATTATTAAAAGTTAAACAGGCTCTGGCAAAGCTGTACTTGTTTGAGCACAGTAGTCTCTCTCTCTCTCTCCATATTAGACTCACACTTTAACTTGACCCAGTATATTAGTAACTGACCCAGCCTTTTTTTTTAAATGGCATTGCTCAACAAATATTTGCCACATTTGCATGCCCCAGTACAACATAGCCAGCAGAACTACAGTGACAGCCCAAACAATAAAAATTGAAAAGCGATCATTAATCACTATAAGACTCTCAGTTATTATTGCTTTTATGTTTTTATGGTTGGTTCCTTTTAACACAAATGGTGAAAATCACAGCAAAAATCAACAAAAAGGAAAAAACTGTAAGAAACCCCTCCATCGCAATAAGGTGGAGCTGTTTCTTATAAATGTATGATTTCCCACAGAGGGGAATTCCAACATCTTTCAGTGTGAAAAAGGCCTTCACAGGAATTTTAAAAAGTTTAAGCTTATTTTGCTGCAGTCCTTACACATATAAAAACTATTAAAACATAACATTTACCATTACTGAATAATTTTCTGCACTCTAATTCTTTCTAGATTATTAAACAACAGTCACAGAACATTAAGAGCAGAATCACAAAGAAATGAAAAGGAAATAAAACCATATACAGTGGATATAAAAATTCTACACACCCCTGTTCAAATGCCAGTGTTTTGTGATGGAAAAAATGAGACAAAGATAAATCATTTCAAAACTTTTTCCACCATTAATGTGACCTATAACCTGTACAACCCAATTGAAAAACAAACTGAAATCTTTTAAAGGGAAAAATAAAAAAATAAAGAACTTACAATAACCTGGTTGCATAAATATGCACACCTTGTTATAACTGGGGATGTGGCTGTGTTCAGAAATAACCAGTCACATTCAAATTCATGTTAATGTGGGTCAGCACACACCTGCCACCATTTAAAGTGCCTCTGATAAGCCCCAAATAAAGTTCAGCTGTTCTAATAGGCTTTTCCTGACATTTTTGTAGTCACAAGCCATGGTCCTCAGAGAGCTTCCAAAGCATCAGAGGGATCTCATTATTCAAAGGTATCAGTCAGGAGAAGGGTATAAAAAAAAATTCCAAGGCATTAAATATACCATGGAACACAGTGAAGACAGTCATCATCAAGTGGAGAAAATATGGCACAACAGTGACATTACCAAGAATTGGACGTCCCTCCAAAACTGATGAAAGGACGAGAAGTAAACTGGTCAGGGAGGCTGCCAAGAGGCCGACAGCAACATTGAAGGAGCTGCAGGATTTTTTGGCAAGTACTGGCTGTTAAGTACATGTGACAACAATCTCCCATCTTGGGTGGCAAGACGGAAGCCTTATCTTATGAAGAAAAAACACCCAAGCCCAACTACATTTTGCAAAAACACATTTGAAATCTCCCAAATGCATGTGGGAAAATGTGTTATGGGCCCATGAAACCAAGGTTGAACTTTTTGGCCATAATTCCAAAAGGTATATTTGGCGCAAACAACACTGCTCATCACCAAAAGAACACCATACTTAAAGTGAAGCATGGTGGTGGCACCATCATGCTTTGGGGCTTTTTTCTTCAGCTGGAACTGGGGCCTTAGTCAAGGTGGAGGGAATTATGAACAGTTCCAAATACCAGTCAGTGTTTGCACAAAACCTTCAGGCTTCTGCTAGAAAGCTGAAGATGAAGAGGAACTTCATCTTTCAGCACAACAATGATGCAGCGCACACATCCAAATCAACAAAAGAATGGCTTCACCAGAAGAAGATTAAGGTTTTGGAATGGCCCAGCCAGAGTCCAGACCTGAATCCGATCGAACATCTGTGGGGTCATCTGAAGAGGGCTGTGCACAGGAGATTCCCTCACAATCTGACAGATTTGGAGCATTTTTGCAAAGAAGAGTGGGCAAATATTGCCACATCAAGATGTGCCATGCTGATAGACTCCTACCCAAAAAGACTGTGTGCTGTAATAAAAGCCAAAGGTGCTGCAACAATGTATTAGTTTAAGGGTGTGCATATACTGTATATGCAAACGTTATTGTAAGTTTTTTATTTTTCCCCTTAAAAGATGTCAGTTTGTTTTTCATTTGGGTTATACAGGTTATAGGTCACATCAATGGTGGGGAAAGTTTTGAAATGATTTATCTTGGTTTCATTTTTTTACATCACAAAAACCTGGCACTTGAACAGGGGTGTGTCGACTTTTTATATCCACTGTATATACACCACGTTCCAAATTATTATACAAATGATATTTGTCTCTGATTTTCCTAAATAGTCGATGCAAATGATAGCATAATTCAAATTTTATTGAACAAACCTCCCAATTATATATTTTTTGCAAAAATTAAAAAAAAACTCAAAATGCACTGTTCCAAATTATTATGCACAACAGAGTTTCAAAATATTTTATTGGTTGTAAAAAAACTGAAAATGGTCATTTGTTGAATTTGCAGCATTCGGAGGTCATATTTATTGAAATCAAAAGCTATTTCAATCAAAAACATCTTAACAGGCTAAGTTACATGTTAACATAGGACCCCTTCTTTGATATAACCTTCACAATTCTTGCATCCATTGAGCTTGTGAGTTTTTGGAGAGTTTTTGCTTGAATTTCTTTGCAAGATGTCAGAATAGCCTCCCACAGCTGCTGTTTTGATGTGAACTGCCTCCCACCCTCAGATCTTTTGCTTGAGGATGCTCCAAAGGTTCTCAATAGGGTTGAGGTCAGGGGAGGACGGGGGGGGGGGCACACCATGAGTTTCTCTCCTTTTTTGTCTATAGCAGCCAATGACACAGAGGTATTCTTTGCAGCATGAGATGGTGTATTGTCATACATGAAGATAGTTTTGCTACGGAAGGCACGGTTCTTCTTTTTGAACCATGGAAGAAAGTGGTCAGACAGAAACGCTATATACTTTGCTGAGGTCATTTTCACACCTTCAGGGACCCTAAAGGGGCCTACCAGCTCTCGCCCCATGATTCCATCATCATGATCCATGATCTCTGCCCAAAACATGACTCCGCCACCTCCTTGATGACATCGCAGCCTTGTTGGAACATGGTGTCCATCCACCAACCATCCACTACTCCATCCACGTGGACCATCCAGGATTGCACGGCACTCATCAGTAAACAAGACTGTTTGAAAATTAGTCTTCATGTATTTCTGGGCCCACTGCAACCGTTTCTGCTTGTGAGCATTGGTTGGGGTTGCCAAATAGTAGGTTTATGCACAACTGCAAGCCTCTGGAGGATCCTACATCTTGAGGTACGTGGAACTCCAGAGGCACCAGTGGCTTCAAATACCTGTTTGCTGCTTACTTATGACATTTTAGCAGCTGCTCTCTTAAACCAATGAATTTGTCTGGCAGAAACCTTTCTCATTATGCCTTTATCAGCACAAACCCATCTGTGCTCTGAATCAGCCACAAATTTCTTCACAGTACAATGATCACGCTTAAATTTTTGTAAACGATTTAATGCTCTCATACCTTGTCCAAGGGATTGCACTATTTGACACTTTTCGACAGCAGAGAGATCCTTTTTCTTTCCCATATTGCTTGAAACCTGTGCCATGCTTAATAATGTGGAACATCCTACTTAAGTAGTTTTCCATTAATTGGACTCACCTGGAAAACTAATTATGACAGGTGTCTGAGATTGATATCAGTGATCCAAAGATTAGCAGCAACAACTGCAATCAAGCATTTGCGATAACTGGCAATGAGTCTTTTACAGCACTGTGGAGGAATTTTGGCTCAATCATCTTTGCAGAATTGTTGTAATTCAGCCACATTGGATGGTTTTCGAGCATGAACTGCCTTTTTAAGGTCATGCCACAGCATCTCAATCGGATTCAGGTCAGGACTTTGACTAGGCCACTCCAAAGTTTTCATTTTGTTTTCCTTAAGCCATTCAGAGGTGGACTTGCTTGTGTGTTTTGGATCATTGTCCTGCTGCAGAACCCAAGTGCACTTCAGCTTGAGGTCACAGACAGATGACTGGATATTCTTCTTCAGGATTTTTTGGCAGACAGCAGAATTCATGGTTCCATTTACCACAGCAAGTCTTGCAGGTCCTGAAGCAGCAAAACAGCCCCAGACCATCACACTACCACTTCCATATTTTACTGTTGGTATGATGATCCTTTTCTGAAATGCTGTGTTACTTTTACGCCAGATGTAATGGGACACACACATTCCAAACAGTTCAACTTTTGCCTCGTCAGTCCACAGAGTATTTTCCCAAAAGTCTTGGGGATCATCAAGATGTTTTCTGGCAAAACTGAGATGAGACTTAATGTTCTTTTTGCTCAGCAGTGGTTTTCGTCTTGCAACTCTGCCATGCAGGCCATTTTTGCCCAGTCTCTTTCTTATGGTGGAGTCATGAACACTGACCTTAACTGAGGCAAGTGAGGCCTGCAGTTCTTTGGATGTTGTTGTGGGGTCTTTTGTGACCTCTTGGATGAGTCATCGCTGCACTCTTGCGGTAATTTTGTTCAGCCGGCCACTCCTGGGAAGGTTCATCACTGTTCCATGTTTTTGCCATTTGTGGATAATGGCTCTCGCTGTGGTTCGCTGGAGTCCCAAAGCTTTAGAAATGGCTTTATAACCTTTTCCAGACTGATAGATCTCAATTACTTTGTTTCTCATTTGTTCCTGAATTACTCTAGATCGCAACATGATGTCTAGCTTTTGAGGATCTTTTGGTCTACTTCACTTTGTCAGGCAGGTCCTATTTAAGTGATTTCTTGATTGAGAACAGGTGTAGCAGTAATCAGGCCTGGGTGTGGCTAGAGAAATTGAACTCAGCTTTCCAAAGATGTGATAAACCATAGTTAATTTATGTTTGGGGGGGCAATCACTTTTTCACACAGGACCATGTAGGTTTGGATTTGTTTTTACCCTTCATAATAAACACCTTTATTTAAAAACTGCATTCTGTGTTTACTTGTGTTATCTTTGTCTAATATATAAATTTGTTTGATGATCTGAAACATTTAAGTGTGACAAACATACAAAAAAAATGAGAAATCAGGAAGGGGGCAAACACTTTTTCCACACTACTGTGTATATATATATATATATATATATACAGGCAATCAAAATATTAATACATAAATAGATGTATTAATTAGTTAATTAAAAGGCAGTTTTAATTGCATGTAAAATGTTCAAAATTTCAGTTCTGGCAGAAGTTTACAATTTTCTTTTCATTTTAGAGACTCGAAATTCTGGTCAATAAATTAGAAATAATTTTAAATGAAGAATATATTTAACAATTTTGGATTGATGTAAAAATTCCCTTGGCAACAAGAAAAACGGTTCACAATGGATCAAAGTTTTTTCCCCTTTACAGTCACAGTAATCAATATATTTTCCTCTTACATCTAGCCCTTTTTTGTTTTGTCTATTATTGTGGGGAGACTTGAATAACGAAACCGAATTGCCTTTAATTTCAGTTTATTTCAAGTAACCATTCCACTGTCTGCTCTCATTCCTGAGCAGCGAACAAAGAGAATGAACACACCAAAGTTCTCCCTTTTAAACATTCTCACATCAAACCATTTCCCTCGCGGGGGAACTCACACATCTATATCAAAATCTCTTTATTCACATTCATTAACCTTTTATTTACATAACTCCCCCTTCTCTCCTCTCGAGCCTCAGCGGTCAGGAAGTCTTCTGTCCCCTGTCCTCCGCAGGGGGTCCAGGCTCTGTGGCTCCGCACCGCAGGGGGCTGGCTCTCCTTCATCGTGAGGTTAAATCACATATGCAGTGTCCAACATATACATGTCTCACAACACAGCCATATAACCCCCCCCAAACGATGAAGAACAGACTAATTCCTAAAATTTAATAGCACCTTACTCACTACTGAATAATCAACACCAACATTCAGTCTGTGCGCCGCTTGGGCTTCAGCCGTCTGCCGAATCTGCTGTGAGTTGGCCCCGCCTTGCCTGCGGCGCTTTTCTGCTTCGGCTCTGTTGACTGAGGAAGAGAGTGATTAATTGCCCTTTGCGGGGGCCTGCCTCGTCGAGGCGCCACTGCGACCGGTACAGACACGTCCTTCATGACAAAAGCAGGTTTTAGTCTGTCAATACTGACTGTCTCTTTTCTGTCTCCAAAATCTAGCACAAATTGTTTATCACCTGCCTCCAGCACTCGAAATGGCCCTTCGTAAGGTGGTTTGAGCGTTGCTTTTAGGACTTCGCGCCTGACAAAAACGAAGTCGGCATTTTTCAAAGCCTTGGGGACGAAAACTCGTGGAAAAGCGTGATGAACCGGACCCAGGAGCGTGTCTGCTCCCGTGCCGACTAACGGTCCCAGAGCAGAGAGAGGTGGGGGCTCTGGGTGCTCTGGTAAAAACTCGCCCGGCAGCCTCAGAGTTTGTGCGAATACCAGCTCCGCTGGGGAGGCGTCTAAGTCCTCTTTAGGCGCAGAACGCAACCCTAATAAAACCCATGGCAGTTTATTTACCCAATCTGCATCCGTGAGCAACGCTCTGAGTGCTGCCTTCAAAGACCTATGAAAACGCTCGCATAAACCATTGGCCTGAGGGTGGTAAGCCGTAGTGCGGTGAATTTTGGCTCCTAAGCCATTGGCCATCGCTGACCACAGCTCAGAGATGAATTGCGGTCCTCTATCGGACGTAATGTCCGACGGAACCCCGAAGCGCGCCACCCAAGCCGTTAAAAAAACGCGAGCCACCTCCGCGGCCGTGGTCGTTGCAAGTGGGACCACTTCCGGCCAACGTGTGGTGCGGTCCACCATTGTCAAAAGATACGTGAACCCCTGTGATGCCGGTAGGGGGCCCACAAGGTCGACGTGCACATGGTCGAACCTTCTGGCCGGAATGCGGAACGGTTCTAACGGGGCTCTTGTGTGCCTGTGAATTTTGGCCCGTTGACAGGAAATGCAGGTTTTTGCCCATTCCTTCACGTGCTTGCGCAGGCACGGCCAAACAAACTTTTCCGCCACTAGTTTCACCGACACGCGCACCCCCGGGTGCGCCAGTGAGTGGACCGAGTCAAAAACACGGCGGCGCCACGTGGCCGGAACCACCGGACGCGGGCGCCCCGTCGACATGTCGCAGATCAGGGGGGGCATACCGGTTTGTAAACACTTGCTCTCCAGCCTCAACCCTGTTGGTCCAGACTGGAGCGCGCGCACGTCTGCGTCCGCCCCCTGGTCCGCTGCCATGGCTGCGTAATCTATACCCACGTGAACCGGGGCTGTGCGCGCCACCGTGCCGCTCTCCTGCGGCGCGGTCACGGTGGCCCGTTCTGCCTCTGCGCGTGTTGGGGTCGTGAACGCGCGCGAGAGACAATCCGCTACCACATTGAATTTGCCCGCGACGTGCCTAATGTCAGTGGTAAATTCCGAGATTGCGGCCAGCTGCCTCTGCTGCCTGCCGGACCACGGATCTGAAATTTTGGCCATGGCGTATGTGAGCGGCTTGTGGTCCACATAAGCGGTGAAGCACCGTCCTTCCAGCCAGAACTGGAAATGACGAATAGCCAAATGCAGCGCCAACAGTTCTCTGTCGAACGCGCTGTATTTTCGTTCAGCCACGCTTAAAGATTTGCTAAAGAAAGCCAAAGGCTGCCAAACTCCGGCTACCTGTTGCTCAATAACGGCCCCTATGGCTAAATCTGAAGCGTCTGTCGTCAGCGCGATACGTGCTGCAGGGTCTGGGTGGGCCAGGAGCGCAGCGTCAGCCAAGGCTTTTTTAACCTCTGTGAACGCGCGCTCCCGCTCCGGGGACCATTCGACCGCCTGGGTCGGTTTTTGTTTTTTGAGCGCGGCATATAACGGTTGCATGATTTGAGCTGCGTGGGGCAGGAATCGGTTATAAAAATTCACCATCCCCAAGAATTCCTGTAGTGATTTGACCGTTTGTGGACGGGGAAAATCCGCTACCGCGCGTACTTTCTCTGGTAACGGAACCGCTCCCTCCGGGGAGACGCGGTGACCCAAAAAATCGATCCGCTCGATGCCGAACTGGCACTTGGCTGGGTTAACTATTAAGCCGTGCTCTCCCAGCCTCCTAAAAACTGCTGTGAGGTGCGTTTCGTGTTCGTCCTCTGAAGTACTCGCGACCAAAATGTCGTCGAGGTACACAAACACGAAAGGGAGATCGCGTAACACGGCATCCATCATCCGCTGAAATGTTTGCGCCGCCCCTTTGAGACCAAACGGCATGCGTAAAAATTCGAAAAGTCCGAACGGGGTTATTACCGCTGTTTTAGGAATGTCCTCCGGTTGGACTGGGACTTGGTGATAGCCGCGAACTACTGTAGATCAATCTTTGAAAAAATGCGCGCCCCCGCCAGGTGCACCGAAAAATCCTGAATGTGCGGGATGGGATAACGATCGTGCGCTGTAGCGTTGTTTAGCCTGCGGTAATCCCCGCACGGTCTCCAGGAGCCATCGGCTTTCGGTACCATGTGCAGCGGCGAAGCCCACGGGCTCTTCGACCTACGAACGATGCCCAGCCTCTCCAGGCTGGCGAACTCCTCGCGCGCAATGGCGAGCTTAACTGCATCCAAGCGCCGAGCTTTTGCAAACACGGGAGGACCAGACGTGGAGATAAAGTGTTTCACCCCGTGCTTCGCGACCGTCGCTGAAAAAGTGTGCACAGTGAGCGCTGGAAATTGGGTGAGGAGTGTGTGAAACTTACCACCTGCTGTAGCGACGTGGGTCTGTACTGGTGGCGGGGACACTCGAGCTGAACAGGGGAGAGAGTAAAAAGAGAGTGCATTTACCAGCCGTCTATTAGCAAGATCAACTAACAGATTGTGTGAACACAAAAAATCCGCGCCCAACATGTTGAAACTCACCGCCGCTATTACAAAAGTCCATTCATATGTGCGGCCATGTAAGCACAAAGGCAAGGTCCTTCTCCCGTAGGTGTTGATGTTTGAGCCATTTGCCGCTGTAGCTCCGCTACCGTGGGGTCCAGCCACCCGGTCCGCGTATGTTGGGGTGATGAAGCTCACTTGTGCTCCGGTGTCGATGAGGAACTCTCGTCCGGAGCGCGCATCCGTGATGTAGAGCAGCTTGCTGCGTTCTCCGAGGGTCGAAGCTGCTAGCGACCCCCGGTCTTGCCGTTTCCCGAACTCCTGAAGATGCAGGGCGGCACACACCTGCGTGCCGCCTCTGCCGCCGGGCTATTGGCTCCACCTCGTCGCGGCCGTGCTGCCGCCGTCGTCGGCCAGTCTGGTTCTGCCGCCTCTGGCTCCCCGCTGTCTCGGGTCGCCGCTGTGGTTGCTTGCCCGCCGCAGGCGTCCAGGATCCCATCTGCCTCCTGGGCCAGCTCCCGGAACTCCTCCAGGGTGTGACACTTTTTGCCGGCCAGCGTGCTTCTCGCATGCGCCGGGAGGTTGGAGAGGAAGATGAACTGAAAAATGAAATCATCGTTGTCCAACCCTCTCAGCTGTATCATCTCCTCCATCAGGGCGCTCGGCCTGTGTCCACCTTGGTCTAGCAAAGACAGGATCCTCCTCGCCCTCACTTCAGCCGAGGGGGTGAAAAACTTGATGAGGGTGGATTTCAGCTTGCCGTACCTGTCGGTCGCGGGTGGCTGCTCCACCAAGCTCTGCACGCACCGAGCTGTGCTGTTGTCCAGTTTAGCGATGACATGGTGGAACTTAGTGTCATCCACCGTTACTCCTGCGAGCACGAACTGCGACTCTGCTTGCAGAAACCACGACCGTGGGTTATCCTGCCAGAAATCAGGCAGCTTAACGGCCACTGCGCTCGCCAGCTCTGAGCGCTGTGAGTCCGGGACCCTGAGAATTTCTTCGTTCATTCTCAACGTCGTCAGTCACCAATGTGGGGAGACTTGAATAACGAAACCGAATTGCCTTTAATTTCAGTTTATTTCAAGTAACCATTCCACTGTCTGCTCTCATTCCTGAGCAGCGAACAAAGAGGATGAACACACCAAAGTTCTCCCTTTTAAACATTCTCACATCAAACCATTTCCCTCGAGGGGGAAATCACACATCTATATCAAAATCTCTTTATTCACATTCATTAACCTTTTATTTACATAACTCCCCCTTCTCTCCTCTCGAGCCTCAGCGGTCAGGAAGTCTTCTGTCCCCTGTCCTCCGCAGGGGGTCCAGGCTCTGTGGCTCCGCACCGCAGGGGGCTGGCTCTCCTTCATCGTGAGGTTAAATCACATATGCAGTGTCCAACATATACATGTCTCACAACACAGCCATAATTATATGCTTTTCCATGTTAAAAATTAAATAGAATCACTCTATGAATGACATGATGAAGCATCTGAATTTGGGAAAAAGTTAGATTCTCCAGAAAAAAAAATGTTTTGTACAATTTGGCCACCTTTTATAGATTACTGTAATGAAAAGATTTAATTGGATGAATTACTCGGAACTCTCAAACATCCTCAAAGGGAAAATGAGAGAGTTATAATGTATTTTGTTTCTGTTTTTATTATTATTATTATTATTATTATTGCACATTTTTAATCGGCCTATTGATATCTGTATAAATATGTATAGATCTCTGTTGTTAAAAAATGATCTGCACTTGTCATGATCATTGTTTTTTGATCTGTAGCCTTTTTGACAAGTTTTTTTGTTTGCTTTGAAAATAAAAAGACAACAAAAAACTAGTTTTAAAATGGATATTAATCCATACAAACATGTTGGATATACAGTATATTATGTAATATAAACAAGCGGTCAGATTGTTTCCATCACTGACGTCAGGCGACTTTTTTTTTAACCTTAGGTCGTTCTGCGGCGGGTTTTCCCACAAGCCCCACCCACTCTGCGCTTCGACCAATCAGCGGTTGCCGAAGAGCTACACTTATTCACCGGTATCACGGGCGAACAAGACGTTAAACCAGCGTGATCAGCCCGATTCCGTTAATAGTCACAGATTATAGATTGTAGGTCAACTTGTGTACAGACTGATTTTTTTTTGTTTTGTTTAAAGTATCCGCTCGTTGTCATGGCAAAGCGCGCGGGGCGCCAGAGGAGCCAGCTGCCCACCTGTTACTATGAAGGATACCTGGAGAAGAGGTCGTTCAAAGACAAGGTAGATCAGCACATCTGGTTCTGTCTGACTGACATGTGCACAAGTTTTACACTTTTCCTAATTAGTTTATCTGTTGGCTCTTTCGTGCTAGAACATGTGTCATTTCTCCGAGGCTTCATCAAATCTAATTAATGTGTTCTAGTACAGAATGGCTTATTAGAGGCTAGTTCCCAGTTGCGGGTCTCTGCTCTGATGTCCTGAAGTTTTGAAAACTGTTTCTGTGCATGCTAGATATATATAAAAAAAAAATGATATCACACCCAGCTGGATAGTCAAAAGTGTGCATAAACATATTAAGCATATTTTTTGAATGAATAGCTTTGTTATTTCTGCTGGTGTGTGGGTGCGTTGGGGAGCCTGGCTTGTTTTGGGGGGCAAGCAAGGGATGCTGCACGGGAAAAAAAAACTGTTAAGAACCACTGGTCTATAACTCATATAACTCATCTATAACTAATTTTGCCAATCCCAGGGTCTTCAGATTGGCTGCTTTAATCTTTCTCAGTTTCATATAGGAATAGAGTCAGCTAACATGATATATATACTGTATATATATATTTGCTTTATATGTTTTTCCTTGTTGTATTTCACCAATAACTGAGATATGGTCAAATTTCTGAAATTATATTGCTATTGTTGTTTGTTTTATTGATATAAGGTCTCTCTTTTATCTGTACATGTTTAAAACAGAGTTGTACAGTGGCCCTATATAACGTGTCCTATAATTTCATACATTTCTATTTTTATTAGGCTACAAAAATTGTAAACTCATATTGCAAAACTCCAGAACAGTCGTGTTCTGTTTGTTAAGCTTTCATAACACACTTCAATAAAAGCTCCTAGTAGAGCAGTCATGAGGTCAGAAAACTCTGGTGTTGTTTGCTCTTTGCACAGCAGCTTCTTATGATTTTCTAACTAACTTCTTGGGTTATTTTTTTCTGCAACATACTTTTCTTTCTGTTCAACTGGTCTGGCAGCTTTGCAGCTTCCCTCAAACAGATTTGGGCAAACCAGGAACTGGCAGTATGGTACAGACTCAAACTGACAAGACGAGCATTGTGTGTGGTTAATAAATGTTGAAAGCTGTTCTGCCAAGCCCTGACCGATAAGAAGCTGATGAGATGTCGTCCAGTATTTGCAGCTTATATTTACATTCGGGGTTATTCTGCAGATATATGAAGTTGGGCAGTAGTTGCATTTACTCACGTACATGTTCTCAAGTAACTTTTGGACAAAGCTGTTATTTATATTGACTGGTTTTAGTGCAAGACACTTTTTGTGTTACTTGAGTATATTTACGAAGAAGACAAAAAATGCATTTACTGAAGGTACATTTGCTATTACTTTTGATTTAACTGATTTTAAATGGGAACTATGTTCAATTTCTCTCAATTTCAGACAAGTTATACTTGACTGAAATCACTGTTTTTCTAACATTTCTTGGGATATTAATTTCTTACTTTTTTCTTTTATATGATTTGGGATAGATTATAAACTACTGACAGTAAAGTCAGAAATGTATAAGAAAAAAGTTGCAAGATTATCCGGGGAAAAAGTCTCAACTTTATCACAAAAAGCTGCAAAGTTATTAGAAAAAAGCAGTAAATTTAGTAGAAAAAAGGCATAATTCTACAAGAAAAAATGTTTCAAATTTATGATAACTTAATTCTAAACATTTACATGAAAAAAGTCAAAGACTTATGCAAAAAAGTTTGATAAAATATTTTAAAAAAATTTTTACAGGTCAGAAATAATCATAATATTTACATCTGAGCAGTTGGATGATGAGACTACAGTGGCTGGTCACAAAGATATATAAACACTAGATAGGACATGGCTAACAGTTTAATTCCAAATGGAGGCACCATATTCTGTAGGTAATGAATAAACTTTAGTGAGTATACTTACATACCCCACACATCCCCTAATGAGAACTGTAATTAGCATAAATCGGATGGGGAAAAAATAAGTTCCCCTCCCCCAAAATGGAACCCCTCATTTCAGTCAAAGCTTCTGTATAAATCTGAAGTGAATCCCGTCAGAAATGTAGAAGCTAGTGGCGACACATAAAAAGACCCCTCCCCAAAACACAAGGAACCCCTCATTAGATCTGTGTGAAAATCAAATCAGACCCTATTTATAACACATTTAACAAACTTTGTTTTTAACGTTGCTCATTTGTTTCTGCTGTTACACTCATTAGATTCCTTAAGTTTGCTCTATGTATGTAATAATAATAATATTGATGCGTTGTGGCGGTTCGTTTTAACCCCACAACAGACTAAGGACACTCAGCCCTCTTTTCTGTTTTTCTGCTGCATTACTGAGAAGCAATGTGCCATTCATGTATTTGTGATGCAAACATGCATGTGTTGTGATGTAATGCGCCATTCTGTATAGTGTGCATATGGCTTGTCCTTACTATGCTTTTTCTGAGCATCTTAGATGTGCTTTGGTGTATTAATGTCTACAGGTAGACGAGTTTCTTCTGTCTCACCTATGTGATGTTAATCGATGCCTTTCATCCTTTGTACTCATGCATCCTGTCCTTACTGTGACCTAGAGACTCAGATCAATATGTAGATGTGCTTGTTAGCCTCTTTGTCTTGCACTTAGAGCGAGGTCTAGCTAATCTGCCCATTGTGATGTATGGCTTACAAATGCAAATACCTCCTGCCTGTTCTGTTGTCCCTTTGATCATTCTAGACTGTGGGGTATGTCTTTTTGATGTATTGTTATGATCAAGTATTTAAGGTGCAACTCTGTAACGCAATCTCTCTCTTCTTCTCTCACTCTGATCCTGCAACTGGTAGACACACTGGTGTCCCTCCTTCTCTGAGAGCTTAGGGATCCCGCTCCGGGCTGCTCCACTATGCACCGGAGAGGGGATCCCGTGAAGGCGACATGATATAATAAAACCTGCTTAAAACCACAGCACTGCTGCTTATTTTTTCATGCCGCCTCAGCGTCAGATTTATATAGCGCTTTTCATAGACACTTTACAATTGATACATTATTCATTCACTCCATAAACAATGGTAGTGGTAAGCCGCTACTGTAGCCACAGCTGCCCTGGGGCAGACTGATGGAAGCGTGGCTGCTGATCTGCACCAACGGGCCTCTCTGACCACTACCAAACATTTATACACATTCATACCCAGTGTCATGGACACTGGAGGCACAGTGGATAAAGTGTCTCGCCCAGGGGCACAACGGCAGGATGTCTGGCGAGAACGGGATTGGAACTGCCAACCCTCTGGTTATTAGACAACCCGCTGTACCCCCTGAGCCACTGCCGCCCACATTTCCCTCCTCCGTTCCATTTTTGCTGAGCACCAAGCCGGACAGCAGGAAGTTCCATTTTTATATGGTCTTTGGCATGACCTGGCCGGGACTTGAACCCCGACCTCCCGGTTGTGGGGCGGATGCTCTACCTCTAGGCCACCACTCTGGCCACACATCTCCACTCACTGCCTTTTTTGACTGTATTTCCTTATCAAGTAACATCTGGGCGTCTGCCTTTCAAAGTTCCTGAAATACCACAGGCGTGATAAACACTGTGCCTGTTTTCTTGTATTATGCTGTGAAATCCTCACCTTCCATTTAGAAAATTTGTAGTTTTTGTTTTTCCCAGGTTGTTGCTTGGAAATTTATGATTTTCTTTTTCTTGCAACTTTTTATTAGAAATTAGATTTTTTTTTCATAAATGTATAATGTTTTCTTGGGCCATAAATTTGTAATTTTTATTCCCTCTGAAATCTGTGAGCTTTTTTCTTGTAAACTTGTGTTGTTTTTTAAGTTTTCTTAAATCTGTGACTGGACAGGGCTAACTGTAATGCGGTCACACACTTTAAGGTCTTAAATTTGATCAGAGGCAATAAAAAGCTTTAAAAGTCTTACTTTTAAGTTCCTTGTAGCAGCAGATGCCATGAACATGGATGCATTTTCGTCCTTTATTTTTTCCTGTTTAAAATATCAATGTTTACTTTTATATTCATGTGCGGCCAACCTGTGTCCGTGTGCGTGTTTGTGCAGACATCTCGAAAACTGTGGGCCTGCCTGTGTGGAGACCAGCTTTTTTTCTTCAATGAAAAAAGAGACAATAATGTAAGTTACTTTAAATATAAGACTGATTTAAATTCTCACATTTAGCAAAACACTTCTTGATAAACCTGTGGCCTCGTGTTTGTCTGTCTGTTTAATCAGTATGTAGAGAAACTGGATCTCAGTGGATTGATCTCAGTCACAGACGACAACAGTACGGATCGCAACTTAGACGCAGCCAGACTCAACCTCCAGATGAAGGATGGAAATATCAAATTCACTGTGAGGAGATGAAGAAAAAGCACAACTCAGCCATACTTGTTTGTTCTTCCTCTACGTGTTTCTGCCCCAAAAATCTAGCTCCTCACCATTTGTCCTCTCTTCTGCTGTCTCTACAGGCCCCAAGTGCAGAATCTCGTGAGCTGTGGAAAGGCTACATCCACTCTGTGTCTGAGGTTTGAATGACATCTGCCGTATATCTGTTTGTAGGCACGTGACTGAGGTGATGATGTTCACATGATTTGAAACTTCTGTCTCTGTGCAGCTGGCAATTCCGTCCTCCCTCAACCTGCTCCCAGGTCAGATCCACATGCTGAAAGAGGTGGTAGAAAAGGAAAAAGAGAGGAGGGAAAATGCAGCTGCCGCCAGCACTCCCAGCATCTACATCTCCTTCCAGCCAGACATGCCAGCGTCAGTATTTATGGCACTCTTTTATTATAATGGCTACTTCTACTGTGGCTAAATGGATTGATAGCATTAGAAAAAGCAGGCATTTTTTTAACTTACTGAACTAAACTTTTTTTGTAACCTCGTTACAATATTGTTTAATATAGAGGCACTTCTCAAAAAATTAGAATATCATGAAAAAGTTCAATTTTTTTGTCACTCATTTCAGAAAGTGAAACCCATATATTATATAGATTCGTTACACAGACAGTGATACATTTCAAGTGTTTATTTATTTTAAGTTTGATGATTATGGCTTACAGCC